>CM077090.1:8463933-9063933 GCA_039513925.1 Platanthera zijinensis | reverse complement strand
GAGAGAGAGAGGTAAGACGGACCCCTAAAGTGGTGAGAGGGGTCTGAAACTTCAGGACCCGTATAGGAAGACGATTGATGAGGTAGGCCGCGGTGAGAACAACATCACTCCAGTAATACTTCGGGAGACGCATCTGAAGGAGAAGACACCTAGCCACCTCAAGGAAGTGTCGATTCTCACGCTCAACCACCCCATTCTGAGTAGGCGTGTACACATAGGAGGTTTGATGGATGATACCTAGGTCAATTAGGTATTTCTCAAGACAAGCGTCAATATATTCGCGACCATTGTCACTACGTAAGATTTTAACGAGAGCACCATATTTGATTAGTGACCATCTTGTGAAAGCGCTGAAAAATAGAGAACATCTCATTTTTATGCTTCATTAAGTAAACCCAGGTACAACGAGAGTAACAATCAATGAAAGAAACAAACCACGAGCAACCAGAAATAGAAACAGTAGGGCTAGGACCCCAAACATCAGTGTGAATAACAACAAATAGAACTGAGCTACGAGGGGTACATAAGAGGAAGAGTACTACAATGATGTTTAGGCAGTTCACACACATCACAATGGAAAACATTAAATAAAGTAGAAGATATAGCAGGAAGTAATAGCTTCATAATAGCGACAGGAGGATGTCCTAGCCAACAATGCCAGGAATCCAACTCAGAGGGACGAGCAGCAAGAAGGGTGTTAGGAGGCTGAGCGATGTTGGATGAAGTGGAAAACATGTTTATCAGAGCCAATCACCATCTCCGTCTTCAGGTCCTGAAATACACAAGAGGTAGGAAAAAATGTCACTGAGCAATTCATAGAGTTTGTTAGGTGACTAATAGAGAGGAGATTGTGGGTGAAAGCAGGAACATAAAGAACAGAGGAGAGGGTAAGAGAAGAACATGTAATGGATCCTTTCCCAGCGATGGGAGATAGCGATCCATCAGCAATGCTCACTTTCTCCCTGCCCGACAGAGGTATGTAAGACACAAAACCTGTGGCTGATCCGGTCATGTGGTCCGTAGCCCCAGAATCAATGATCCACTGAGAGGAGAGGTGAGAGGAAGCCGAGTGAGGACCTGCAGGTCCCTGATGAGCATAGGAAGAGGAGGCAGAACCAGACAGCTCCGCTGGAGGTCCAAGCATCATCCGGTGGAACACCAAAATTTCTTCAGCTGAAAGAGCAGTAGAGTCCTCCCCAGCGTCTGACAAGTGGGCTAATCTGAGCAGAGGAGGCCTGTGTTGAGAGCAACCACCTCCCCGACCACCACGAGAGGCAGGGCTGCCTCGAGGAGGAAAATCATGAAGCTTGAAGCAGGTATCTCTAGTATGGCGGGCCTTCCCGCAATAATCACAGACTAGGTGATCTTTCTCCGCAGTCCTCATTCTAGTGTCACGAGCAGGACGAGCCCCAGGCTGAGAAAGAGAGACAAGGGCAGATCCCTCAGGGGCAGAGTCGGGAAGCAGAGTCAGACGGCGATCGAATTCCTGTTAGACAAGGCTGTACACCTCGGGCAGAGAAGGTAGAGGAGAGCGTCCAAGGATTTGAATGCTGATCGGATCAAAGTCCCGATGTAAGCCGTGGAGAAACTCAAAGATGCGATTGCGTTCTTATCTTGCTCGGACAAGCACCTCATCTTCAGGAGATAGCAGGGTCAGAGAATCAAAGAGATCATGCTCCTGATAGAGTTGGGTGAACTCTGAGTAATAAGCTGAGGGGGTCGATCACCCTGTCGCAGGAGGAACAACCAGCGACGGAGTTTGGTAGATCTGAGCTGCATTGTCGCGACCCGAATAGGTAGTCTCTGCATGCTTCCAGATATCCGCGGCGGTATCCAAGAACAGGTAGTTCCGAGAAATGGACTCCGTCATAGAGTTAAGTAGCCAAAACATCATCAGGGAGTTGTCAGACTCCCACTGAAGCCACTCAGGAGAGTCAGACACAGGAGCCTTCATCGTGCCACTAACATGGCCAAATTGCCGATGGCTTTTGAGAGCAAGAGAGGTGGAGCAAGCCCACGGGAGGTAGTTGGAACCATCTAATTTTATAGTGGTAATTTGAGGAGCACCATGATTTGAGGGGATGCGATAAGGTCCAACAGAAGCCGGAGTCGGCGAAGCCACTCCACCGGAAGACATGGTAGTAGAGGACTCATTGCCCGCCATCAGGAAACCCCGAATAGAAATTGAGGAGGCGCAAAATAATCACCAAGGATGTGCAAGGAGAACCGCCCTCATAGAAAGAGGAAAGAAGACGAGGGGACCACCGACATTGAGAGATTCAAGACCCCATGGATCCGGTGTCCCATGAAGAAGAAGAAGCGTTGTGCGGAAGAGCGGAGAAGAAGCGTTGTGCGGAAGAGCGGAGAAGAAGCGTTGTGCGGAAGAGCGGAGAAGACGCGTTGTGCGGAAGAGTGGAGAAGATGCGCTGTGCGGAAGAGCAGAGAAGACGCGTTGTGTGGAAGAGCGGAGAAGACGCGCTGTGCGGGAGGAGCCGACACTGTGCGAGAGGAGTCGGCGCTGTGCAGGAGGAGCCAGATTGCGGAGGCGCGCTGTGCGAGAGGAGCCGGCACTGTGCGGGAGCGTGTCGACGTCTCTGTGGCGCTGTGCGGGATCCAGAAAATCTTAAGCTTTGTTTGGCTCTGATACCATGTTGAGGAAAAGAATCAATCGTAATTCGATATCATGTTGAGGAAAAGAATCAATCGTAATTCAGTACATTAGATGCTCCTATATATATACATATATGGGTGTACAAGGCGATAATACAATAGGAACATAAAAAACCATTATTCTAACATATTCAAACACGACATTCTGCCATCTGCTTTTCGCGAGACTTCTCGCTTGCTCTACCATCTGCCTTCCACGAGACTCCTCAATCTCACATCCATCCAAACGATGAAGGCCTTGCTGCTCAACGATCAATCCCAAGCGGTCTCGCATTGCCTCCCTATGTGAGCTCCCATTTTCCTCGATCTCGCATTCCCTCCTTGTGCGAGCTTTTCCCCGACATCAACAGTCCCGCCGAATCATCCGATAATTCCTCTATCTCCTGACGGCACTGTACTCGTCGAATCATCCAGCTCTATACTTTCTTACCTTCTATGGACAATCCACCACTTCCTTCTACTCCCCCGAACGTTATGTCTACCATGATCATTTCATGCACCTCTGGCAATCTCGGTATGACATCTAAATTAATTGGACCCAATTATCCCGATTGGAGTTTCACCTTCCTTTTGCGCTCTCAACGAAAACACCATCATCTTACTGACGAGTCTCCTGACCTCGCCCCACCATCATCTTACTTTCATGCACCTCTGGCAATCTCGGTATGACATCTAAATTAATTGGACCCAATTATCCCGATTGGAGTTTCACCTTCCTTTTGCGCTCTCAACGAAAACACCATCATCTTACTGATGAGTCTCCTGACCCCGCCCCACCCGCTTATGCTGATTGGGTTTCCAGTTATGCTCTTGTTCATACCTGGCTTGCGAACAGCCTTTCTGATGCATGTTTGCCTATCATTCGCCATGATGATACTGTGAAGGCAATGTGAGATCATCTTGCGGCTCTTTACTCCAAGGGTCCAAAACATCTCGCATCTACACCTTCTATTCTGATCTCTCTGTTCGGCAAACTCTCTCTCTCTCCTTCTCTAGATATTATGTATCAGGAAGTTCAATCTCTCAGTTCAGAACTTCTTCAACATCACTCTTTCTCAGCTGACATTTTCCTCAGCAGAAACATTTTTAGGAACTCCTGGTTGTCTGCTATCTTTTCCGTTTTCTAGATTCTTATAAGATGATACGCCAACAGATCTTGGGAGAACCTGATACTCCCACAGTCCCTTCTTGGATGTTACTGCTTGCTCGCATCTCTGCATTTACTAACCTTCTGCAATGGCCTGATTGTCTTCTCTTCACCCTCCGACAATTTTGCTCATTCGACTGGTCATCCAACTCTCTCTCCCTCTCTAGATGTTACGTATCAGGAAGTTCAGTCTCTCAGTTCAGTACTTCTTCAACATCGCCCTTTCTCTACTGACATTACCACTCAGCGGAAACATTTTTAGGAACTCGTGGTCGTCTGCTATCTTCTCCGTTTTCTAGCTTCATATGAGATGATACACCAACAGATCTTGGGAGAACCTTATACCCCCACCTTGGATGTTACTGCTGCTCGCATCTTTGCAGTTACTAACCTTCTGCAATGAGCTCATCGCAGTCCTGATGGGCGCACCAGGGGTCGTGAAGGTCCTCGCCTTCTTTGCTCCCATTATGGATGTCTTGGTCATCTTGTTGAGCGGTGCATTGTGAAGAATCCTCAACTCCGCCCTTAGGCCCATGTCAGTATTACTGTGCCCGAATCTTCTACCTCACCGTCCACCCCACCGCAAGTGTCCGACCCTCTAGTTCTCCTTGGCAGATATTGAGGCACTCCTCAATGCCTCTGCCTCCATTGCTACTTCATCGGGTGGGAATCATGTTGCTACTCAGGGTAAGTTGCTCCCGACTCGGGTGTCACCAATCATATGACCAGAAACTCTCTTCCTTTCTCGCACTTCAAAAAACATGACCTGCTCCCTCTTGTTTTTGTGGTTGATGACTATTTTGCTCCTGTGTGTGGATTTGGAATTGTGATCGCTACCTCTCTTCTACAAGTGGACGACTCTCTTTGTCCCTAATTTTCCTTGCATTTTATTGTCTGTCAATGCTCTCTCTAAACAATTGCAATGCTTTGTCTCATTTTCTCCCACTGCTTGTTATTTTCAGGACCTTCACTCGCAGAGGACGATTGCTATTGGGACTGAACGTGGCAGCCTCTACTACCATGACAATCTTCCCACTTCTTCCGCATTTCCCATCTCCACTTCTTTACTCCAGTGGCACCATCCTCTTGTTCATCCACTACGGCGTCTCCTCCACCAGCTCATGCCCGCTTTCAGGACCGACTCCACTTTAAACTGCGAAGCTTATCAATATGACAAGCTTCATTGTACTTTTTCTTCTAAACATTGTAAAAGTTATATTCGTCCCTTTAATCTTATTCATTCCGATGTCTGGGATTCTAGTTCCACCAAGTCTGTTTGTGAAAATAGTCTGTACTTTTAAATTTTTATTGATGATTTCTCCCGATGTACTTGATTATATTTGTTAAAGGAACATTTTGAATTGTTTTATGTCTTCTCAAAATTTTAATGAAATTTGCACTCAGTTTGGTATGTCACTCAAAATTATTCAAACTGGTAATGAAAAAAAATACATGAGCCAGTAGTTGTCTTCTGCACCTCCAACAGTATTATTCTCCAGACCAGTTGTGTGCTTACGTCTCAACAAAATGGAGTTGCTGAATGAAAAAATTGTCATTTCCTCGATGTCACTTAGACACTCCTATGCCAGTTGAATGTTCTCCGCTCTTATTGGGGTCATACGGTTCTCCTTTCTTGTTTTCTAATTAACCAGTTACCTTCTTCTCTCTTTCAGGGTAAGATTCCTTTCTCCCTTCTATATCAAACCCGTACACATTTTACTCTCACCTTGCGTGTGTTTGGTTGTACTGCTTTCATGCATACTCCGCTCGCGCCACCAAATATATCTTTGCGGGGTATTGTCCGACTCAGAAGGGATATCGTTGTTTCGATACTATCTTCAAACGATATTGTTTATGCTAACATCACTTTTTTGAGTCTACCTCTTATTTTTCCCAACACAGAGGGAGTCTCTCTCGATATCTCACCTCCTCTCTCCACTACCTCTCATCCTCCCATATTTGTTCCACCGTTCTCTATCATTCATGCTCCTTCTCTGGATATCCCGCAGCCGGCACCGACTCTTGAACGTGTCCCTTCTATTTCACCCTTTTCATATCATTATCATTGACATCCTGCTTCCCCACCAGTCCTCACTCCTTGCACAATCAAGTCCCCCGCCGATAGCTCCCATCCAACTACACTTTGGTAGGCGCGGACTTGGATCACCCCATTGCTTTGCGCAAAGGGGTAAGGGGCGGCACACAACACCCTCTTACTAACGTTTTCTCCTATCTAGTTTCCATGGGCACTCTCTACCACCAGTGCTCTTTTTACACATGAAGAAGCTCTTTGTATACCTTGCTGAGTAGCGGCTATGGATGGGAAAAAATTTGCCTTAAAATCACGGGTCACCTGGACCCTTGTCCCTACCCCTTTTGAAGGAGATGTTGTGGGTTTCGTTGGGTCTTTGTAATCAAGTTTCTCCTCGACGGCATTGTGGATCAGTATAAATCTCGGCTTGTTGCAAAAGTATTCACCCAGAACTATGTTGTTGATTTTTTTGACACATTCTCTCTGGTTGCTCGTATTAGTACTATCAGAGTCCTCTTATTTGTTGTTGTCAACCGAAATTGGCAAATGCCTCAACTTGATGTTAAAAATATCTTCCTTTATGTTGACTTACACGAAGAAATCTGTATGAACCAACTTTTTGGTTATGTTACTTAGGAGGAGTCTCAGATGTGTAAGCTTTGGAGGACCATCTATGGTCTCAAACAAATCCCTCGCGCATGGTTTGACAACTTCAGTCAGGTTGTCTCAACTATTAGTTTCTCCAAAACAAATGCTGATCACTCCTTTTTTATACGGCAAACCAACCACGATTTAGTTATTCTCGTTGTCTACGTTGACGACATTTTTCTTACTGTAGATGATTCCTCTGAAATAGAGAAAACTAAGATACATCTTCAGGAGCATTTTGTTACCAAAGTTGTGTCCTATAAGATATTTCTTGGAAATTGAAATTGCGCGACGCAATAACTCCATAGTGCACTTCTATTACACGATATTGGAATGATTGGTGCCTCCAATAGAGGTCCAAGGGTGGATAAATATAGTAAGTAGAGAACAACATACAAACAGTATACACGAGATGAGATTAATGAGTCTAACACTCCCCCTCAAGTTGGGTAGTGGGAACTTCCCAAACCTAACTTGTTATATATAAAGTTCATTCTGACCCCCGTGACTCCCTTGGTAAGAATATTTGCAACCTGATCTCCGGTCTTCACGTGACTTAGAGAAATAAGTCTTTCATGCTTCTTCATTACAAAGTGGCAGTCGACCTCTATGTGTTTTGTGCGTTCATGAAACACAAGATTAGTAGCTATCTGTATCGCAGCCTGATTATCACACCATAGAGGAGTGAGATCTTGAACAGGGTACCCAATTTCACCAAGAATTTATCTAACCCACATGATCTCAGCAACAAAGTGGGACATAGCCTGATATTCCGCCTCAACACTAGATCTAGCAACCGTGGTTTGTTTATTGCTCTTCCAGGAGACGAGATTCCCACCCCAAAAGATAGTAAATCCCGTGGTTGACTTTCGGGTGGCTAAGCAGCCTGCCCAGTCAGAGTCATAGTATGCCTCAATATTAGAATAGCCTCGATTCTTGTATGATATCCCGAGATTGGGATCTTTCTTTATGTACCTGACCATTCGGAGAATAGATTCCCATTGAGAGATAGTTGGAGCAACCATGAACTGACTGACCTTACTTACAGGACGAGTCATGGTAAGGTAGTTCAGTTTTCCAACTATTTTACGATACTTCTCTGGTGAATCAAACGGTTTGCTTTCAACATGAAGACCTTTTTCCCCTGGTTCAAGTGGAGAATTCATAGGGTCGCAGTTAGACATTCCAAGGTCGGATAGAAGATCGAGAACAAATTTGCGTTGACAAATAAAGAGAGAATCATCATAATTAGCAACTTCAATCCCTAGGAAGTACCGTAATGAGTCCAAATCTTTTGTCTGGAAGTTGGAGTGTAAGAATGCCTTGAGATTTGTTATCCCTTCAGAATTGCTGTCTGTGATGACAATATCATCAACATAAACCACTAGAAGAACAGTACCAGCCGAAGATTTCTTATAAAAGAGAGATGAGTCATGTGTACTCTTGGTAATCCCGAATTGAGTGACCACATATCGGAAACGAGCAAACCATGCTCGAGGGGATTGCTTTAATCCGTGTAACGACTTCCAGAGATGACACACCTTGTTACGCTCCCCCTCAGCCACGAACCCAGGTGGTTGTTCCATATACACCTCTTCATCTAAGGACCCATGAAGAAATGCATTCTTGATGTCCAACTGGTACAAGGGCCACTGGTGAGAGGCTGCAAGAGAGAGCAAGATGTGAATAGAGGACATCTTAGCAATGGGGGCAAATGTCTCATCATAATCCACGCCATAAGTCCGAGCATAGCCTTTGGCAACCAAGCGGGTCTTCAAGCGATCGAGGGAACCATCCGCATTAACTTTGATAGAATAGATGCATTTGCATCCAATAACCCGCTTGCCAGTAGGTAAGGAGACCAAGTCCCATGTGTTGTTAAGCTGAAGAGCTGCCAATTCATCGTGCATAGCAGTCACCTAGCCAGGATGAGCTTTGGCCTCCACAACGGTAGAGGGGAGACGGTATTGATCCAGAGTGGAGTGCAGGACAGTATGAGAGGCTGACAATCCCTGGTAAGAACTAACATATAGTGGTTTATCCCAACATGTCCAACTCCCTTTCCTGACTGCAATAGGGAGATCTGGGCTGATTGACATGAAAGCAGCATGCACGCTAGCAGGTGCTTCTGTAGGAACAGTCGACATATTATCGGTGGGAGAGGTAGGCTGAGTTGTTGACACTAATGTACTATCAGAAGAGCGACGAGAGTAAACTTGCCCCCAAATGGGACACAAAAGGTTAGTCAGAGAGTGGATTGCAGGTGTAGGACGAGGAACCAAGATATCGTCAAGAGATGGGTCAGGACATGGTGATCCACTAGAAAGGTAAGAGTTTGATTCCAGGAAGACAACATCCGATGAGATAATGTATTTGTGGAGATCGGGAGAATAACACCGATATCGTTTAGTAGTCCGAGAATAGCCAAGAAAAATACATTTCAAAGTGCGAGGATCAAGTTTCGAGAGAGAGGGACAGGCATCTCTCACATAGCAAACACACCCAAAGACCGTCAAAGGTAGAAGGGGACCAGCAAGATCTGGGTAAAGAGTGTGATAGGGTGTCCCCACCTCGAGGATATGAGTGGGAAGATGATTAATGAGGTGTGCAGCGGTAAGAACTGCATCACCCCATAAGTGTTTGGGTATGTGCCTATGGTGAAGAATGGCCCGGGTGACCTCAAGGAGGTGTCGATTTTTTCTCTCGGCAACACCATTTTGTTGGGGGGTATCAGGACAGCTGGTTTCATGAATGATACCTTTGTCAGAGAGAAAGGTAGACATGGACTGAGATAGATATTCCCGACCACTATCAGTTCGAAGACACTTAAAAGGAACAGAGAATTGAGTGAAGATTTCATTCCATAGATTTTGAAAAATAGACGGCAGCTCAGAACGATTTTTCATTAAGTACTCCCCAGTCATTCAAGAGAAATCATCAATAAACGTAACATAATATTTGTGTCCTAACAACGTAGGGACAGGACACGGTTCCTAAACATCAGAATGAAGTAAATCAAAAGGTGTCAAAGCACGAACATCAAGACGAGGAACATAGCTAACTCTGTGGAGTTTAGCAAACAAACAAGACTCACAGCTGAGATGGGAAACCTTCCCAAACTCAGGATACAGACTACGCATGACCTGCATAGACGGATGACCATGACGATGGTGAAGATCCCATAATCTGGTTGAGGCAGCAGAACAAGCAAGATGGGAGACTTCGTCAAGAACATAGATGCCACCACACAGCTTTCCTCTACCAATAATACGGCTCGTCGACTGTTCTGAAAAATGCAACCAGAAGATGTGAAGGTAGCAATACAATTTAAATCACGAGTAAGCTTATTAATTGACAATAAGTTGTAAGCAGATTGAAGGACATGAGCAACGGAGGATAGAGTCATGTCAGGTGTCGCATTGCAACTACCAAACCCGACAATGAGTAAAGTTGATCCATCTGCAACTGTAATTGAAGACCCACTATGAGGTTTGTATGAGTGTAAGATACCTGAGGTACTAGTCAGGTGATCAGAAGCACCAAAATCTGCCAACCACTGGACGGGATGCTGAGAGGTGCAAACAGGCTGAATGGTTTGGATCACAGCCGCACTATGATTCGGAGAGTCAGTCTGGAGAGCCTGCAAGTGACGATACTCAACCTCAGATATTTCAAAAGTTCTCGGATTTGGAGATGTAGAAGTAGTGTCGGCCAAGTGCGCAGAGCGAGATGAAGAGGTTTGGAGGCCCAGTCTGGCTTCCCATGAACCGCCCAACATGTATCCTTCGTGTGGCCCCGACGCCCGCAATGGGTACAATGTCTCGTGTCGGTATCACGACCACGACCAGAGCGGCCCCCTCGACTAGTTCCTCTTCCACCCCGAGAAGCAAGAGCCATCGACTTTCCGGAGGAAATATGTAGAGCAAATGGAGTACATGCTGAATTGGCTTTAGTCAGACGATGGTACACACTAGCAGTTTGCAGGGTAGAAGGACTCGCTACCATTTCAGTCTTTGTTGTCGAGAAATTTGGATCAAGTCCATTTAGGAGCCAAAGAAGTACAAGATGCTCACGTTGAGCCTGATGCTCTTCCCTAGTAGAGGGGATCTCTCAGAGATCCATGATCTCATCAGCAAGAACCTTCCATTCCGCGAAGTACTCGGTGACAGACGCCCCTTGTCTTAGCTCAGCTATCTTGGGGAAGAGTTCACCAAGACGAGAGAGATTGTTCGCCTGAGAGAACATCATATGCAGAGTATCCCATAGTTCCTTAGTGCTGTTACAATTCTTGCACATTTGCTGAACGGATGGATCCATGGAGCTCAGGAGAAAAGCAAAGATACGACAATCATCACTATACCAATCTTCATACTCTGTACTCCCCACATCATGAGTTGGGAGACGGGTCAGGTGGTGCATACGTCGGATACCCGATAGGGACATAGTAACCCCTTTTTCCATAGTTAGAAGTTGGAGGAGGTAAGGATAGTTGTAGCAAGCCTCGCATTAGGAGGAAAGGTATTGGTAGAATCCCCTGAGGGAACGGTCGTCTGAGTGGTGCTCGTAACTGAGGAACCCATGACCTAGATCAGCGGTAAAGGAAGACAAGATGCTGGACGACAGCAAAGATCAGTGGCATAGGGGAACCCACAACATCTAGGTCGACAACAGGAGCATCAGAAGTCGACGGTAGAGATCAACGGGAGAAGCCCACGGAAGAGATCATGCAGGAGAAGCCGACGACAGAAATTTTCATCGATGGCAGGCGGGAAGCATCAAAAGTCGACGGCAGGCGGCATCGTCTCTGAGGCACACCTCTGCTCCGGTCGACAGATGCACCCAGAGGCGCCCAGAGGTGATGTCGCAGGCGGGCGAGTAGTCGACGAGGGTGACGAAGCGAGTGGGATGCAGGCGGGATCGGCGAGATGCGAGCGAGATCGACGAAGCGAAATCGGAGAGACTCGAGCGGAATCGACGATGCGGCACTGAACGGGATCGAGCGAGGATGTCCTAAACCGGCTCTGATACCATGTTACACGATATTGGAATGATTGGTGCCTCCAATAGAGTTCCAAGGGGGATATATATATTAAGTAGAGAACAACATACAAACAGTATACACGAGATGAGATTAATGAGTCTAACAACTTCCAACGGAAGTATGTCTTAGATTTACTAAATGAAGTCGATCTCCTTGGAACGAAACCTGCTCAGAATCCCATGTTTATAGGCACCGACAAACTTTTGGGGTAGACATCTCCCCTCCTACAGGACATTACTCGATATTGACGTCTGATCGGTAAACACATATATCTTACCGTAACCAGACTTGACATATCTTATGTTGTTGGAAGGGTCAATCAATTCATGCTGACTTCCAGAGAGTGTCATTTACAAGCTGCTCTAAAATATTAAATTACATTAAAGGGTGTCCATGGAAAAGACTGAAGAAACAATCACTTATGCATTAAGTTATATTCTGATGCAAGCTATGTGAATTACAAAGGAGATCAAAAATCTACTTCTGGATTTTGCATTTATGTTGGAGGAAATTTAGTCACGTGGAAAAGTAAGAAACAAGTGGTAGTGTCCATGTCAAGTATTGAAGTTGAATACAGATGTGTGGCTCAGACTGCTTGTGAGCTAAGTGATTAAGAACACTTTTAAAAAACTTGAGAGAAATCTACGATTATCCTATACCTATGTTTTGTGATAATAAAATTGCAATCTACATGTCTAAAAATCCAGTATTTCATGAAACAACAAAACATATTAAAGTTGATTGTTGCTTCATCAGGGAAGAAATTTTCAACCAGCAAATCTGCACTCCATTTGTTCCCTCAAATGAGGAGTTGGTCAACTTCTTCCACAAATTAATTTCTTCTTCTTTTTCAGATATTTGTGTCAAGTTTAGAATGATCGATATAGCTCTAGCTTGAGGGAGAGTGTTAAAGTTCATTGTATTTTTTTTCTTCTTATTGTATTTAGTCACACATCTTCAATATATATTTAGTTCTTCCTCTTCTACTCTATATAAAGAGGGGAACTCTCGTGTAATATTCTAGATTTGTTTGGAATATTGAATTCTTTTATTTTAAACTCTTACAATAGTAAAATCTTTAATTGTGAACATGTTTTTCCTTGATATTGATGAATATATAGGGAATACTGAATGCTGTTTTTTGCTAGCACCAGTGATTTATAATTCTTCTAAATTATTTTTCAGGTTGCTGAACTTATTGAGAATGATCTTGTACTAATTGGTTGCACTGCTATTGAAGACAAGCTTCAAGAAGGTGTACCTATGTGCATAGAAACTCTCTCTAGGGCTGGAATTAAGATTTGGGTATTAACTGGCGATAAGATGGAAACTGCTATTAATATTGCATATGGTAAGTTTGGTTGTTCATGAGCATTAGTCTAATTTACAGAACATCTTTAGAATTTTATTTTAGTAGCATGTTGTTATTATGATTATTTTTCTATTTGTTATTTTTAAATTTTCTGAATATAGGCAGAAGGTGATCACTTCTCTTTTCTAATGCAGCTTGCAACTTGATCAACAATGCCATGAAGCAATTTATAATCAGTTCAGAAACTGATCCTATTAGAGAGGCTGAAGATAGGGTAAGCCTTACTAACCTACACAGTGGAATGACATTGGACAAGATGATTCCTTCCACTTTTAACAAGTTGCTAGTTTCTTACTCCACACTTTATTTATTTTTTCATATGTCGAAGAATCATATCTAATTTCCTAAATTAAACCAAATGTGTATAGCATTAAATATAAGATAAAAGTAATGGTATAATTAGTAATGTGTATGTAAAAAGTACAAAATAGAAAATAGTTATTATTAAGATAAAATTTAAGATAATGTGGATGATCTTTCAAACAGTTTTCTCATTTTCCTGTCACTGATTTCCCTCCGCTTATTTCCCGCTACATTTTCTCACTGCTGCTTTTGCCACTGCCACAACAGAGTGAAGCAGAGCCATCCAGAGCCCTAAATGTGTGTTAATTAATACTATTCTACCAAATTTATCATTCCCTTTTCACGTATTTTTATCCGATCATTATATTTAAATCAGTATTTTCCAAAGAATTGTATGTCTTTCTTTTCACTGTTTTTTCCCTCTATTTGCAACAACTTTTGCCTTCAATTCCTTATGAGTATTGAATTTATAATTCGCTTTCAGGGTGACCCTGTAGAAATTGCTCGGGTAATCAAAGATTCTGTTAAGCAAGAACTGGACAGATATCTTGAGGAGGCACAAGAACTCCTTCGTTCTCCTTATGGGCCCAAATTATCTCTTATAATTGATGGTAAATGCTTGATGTATGCATTGGATCTAACTCTGCGTGTCAGCCTTCTCAAATTGAGTTTGAACTGTAGTTCGGTAGTTTGCTGCCGTGTTTCTCCTTTACAGAAAGCACAGGTACTATAGTTCTGCAGTGGTTGACTTCTAGACAATTATTTATTTCCCTGCTGTAGCTACTTACATACATGCAAAACACAATATCAATGATTGTGTATTTTATGGAACTTGTTCTTTTTTCTTATGATGACCTTATATTCTTCCTGTCAACAGAATTTGTGTTTTCCTTTGAAAAGAGCATGGAATGCTTTTTTCATACCAAGTTAATTACCATTGGAGATCTATTTTCCCCATCTTCTTTGCTTACATGATTTTAAAATTTTTTAATATATGTACACAATTTAACATCTTTTGTTAAGGAAAAAATGGCGTGCATATAGTAATAATAATCCATGTTGTATACCCGTAATTAGTTGAGATTAGAAATGCCTAAGGAGATGCCTATTCGTAGACCTCGTCAGTAGAGTATGGGCGAGTAACCAAACCCCCTCTCCCCCACCCAGGATTTTTCTATAAATAAACCCTCTGGGTTACTAGGAATGGCACGTTGAGATCCCCCCAAACTCAAAACTCGCCAAATTTATGCCTTCCTCGTACCTCGCTTAGCTTTTTGGTTGCGGAGGTGAAGTTTCTCTCAAACTTCCGTGTACTTGGTGGGACTTTCCTGCTGGAGCACCTGGGGTGTGCTTGTGGACATCTTTCCCTCTAGCTCTAGCCATCCGAATTGTGGCGTTCGACTACAGGATCAGTAATCTTAGGCTACACCTAGGTTTGAACATTTGGAGTCGGTATTTTCCTGGCTTCAACATGTGCATATAGTAATTTTTTAACATATGTACATAACCTAACTTTTTGTGTTAAGGAAAAAATGCCATGCATGTAGTAATAATAATAATCTTGATTCGTCCTATACATTGTGTTCTATGATATCATCACATGGTTGGAGAATGTTACCAAAGACTTTGTAGCAAAACATGAGTGCTTCAGTTTTTCTGGCCTGTAATATAAGTCAAGCATATAGTTTTCTAAATAATCATCTATTGGTCGGGTTCAGGACTGGCTTTCTTGTTGCGTCATGGATGGTTCTTGATTATTTGAGTTTAATATCTTTAGAAATGAGCTCTACATCTGTCTACAGTCTTTTGGTTATTTATTATGGCTTTGTGTCCGGTTATTATCTTAGCGGGTGTTTTATTTGTATCATGTGATGTTATTGTTCAGTCTTGTTATTGCTTAGTTTTTAAATAAGCCCAAGTGTTGGAACTTATTTACCACTATGCCACTTGTATGTCTATTTAAGGGACCCATTGGGTCTTGTATTGGTATCCAAGAAATATTCTAGTCTGTTCCTTTGTCTTGTGTGATATTTTGGTAGCTCGCTCCTCCCGAGTAAACCCCACCTAGGCAGCCGTGGTTCCGGCTCCACAGTATCTCCTCCGCTTCCGGCCACCACTCCGGCGAGCACTCAACATTACATTTTCTCATACTTTGATTTCTACGACATGAAAGTGGTCAAAATATTTGTAAATTTATTTTATATATATTTGTTTCTTTAATGTTAAAGCTTTCTATATTATTAAAATCTTGTATGCCAATCAATTTCCCGTGTAACATATATTGAAACTGGATACTGTTTCTCTTATGAAACCATCATTCATTCTTTAGCATATTATTATATAATGAACGTTTCTTTCATGACAAATATCATGGTTAAATCTAACTAGGTAGTGGTTTTAACATTCAAATGGAATAATTTTAACCTTCGCAGTGTCTTGATGTATGTATTTACAAAATAGTTTTAATTCGACATGTACTGTTTTCAACCTACCAAACTCGCGCTATTTGATTTTAAATTGTCATTAATTAACTTTTATCGTCATTTCAACTGCTTTTCACTCTTAAAGGCGTAATTTGTTCTTATCTTTGAAGGTCACCAGCTTGGTTAAGAAAGGCGCACGCAAAATCACTTTAAGTATAGGTGATGGTGCAAACGATGTGAGCATGATTCAAGCTGCTCATGTTGGTGTTGGCATAAGTGGACTTGAAGGAATGCAGGCTGTGATGGCTAGTGATTTTGCAATTGCCCAATTTCGCTTTCTCACCGAATTACTTCTCGTGCATGGCCGATGGTCCTATCTTAGATTATGCAAGGTTAGTGTCTATTTCTGACCTAAAATATAGTCTATTCCTTCATAATTTTAAGTTTCATTTTCTTTTCCTCACCAATCAAATATAGTCTATTCCTTTAGAATTCTAAGTTTTCTTTTCTGTTCCAGGTCATTACTTACTTTTTCTACAAGAACCTTACATTCACGTTGACTCAGTTTTGGTTCACCTTCCACACTGGCTTTTCTGGACAGAGATATTATGATGATTGGTTCCAGTCATTGTATAATGTCATATTTACAGCATTGCCCGTTATAATAGTTGGATTGTTCGACAAGGTATGATAGTTGAAAATCACCCAAAATGATTTCTTGACTGCTTACGATTGTATTGATTTTTGACATCATACTTTTTTTTATCTCGGTGTGGTTTCTAAACTCAATTAAATGCGAATCTTTGGGTCTTTCAGTCCAATTGTCAAAAATCAGTGAAGGCACATGCCATGGGCAGTAGTTCATAACTCAAAACTAGTGTGCTACATTAACACTCCCAATGTTATTTGCATACAAACTATTTCTTCCATTCCACTGTTGCCACTATGGTCTATTATTCTCGTTTCCCAAAATACTATTTCCCCCAGAAAATTCTCATTAATGGTTGCCTCCCCTAGAAAGTACTCTTGATCTCCTCCTTTTACAGTCTCCCTGAATTCGCTTGGTCTGGATGCTTCTTCCATTGGAAACCCCAAATGACTTTGTAACAAATGCCCTTTTTCCCTCGCTGATTGAAGGGTAGAAACCGCATTGGAGAATAGCGAATATGTGAAAAACAATATATCCCAAGTAATCATAGATTATTTCAATCATTTTCTCCCAATGGGATGCTCTAACCATTCTAGGTTACCAGACTTATCATTCCCTGAATTATTAATCCTTCCAGCTTTTTCTTCTTCTGTACTCAGGATGTAAGTGCCTCCATATCGAAGAGATACCCGGAACTTTATAAAGCAGGAATCCGTAACACGTTCTTCACGTGGAAAGTTGTCGCGATTTGGGCTTTCTTTTCCATCTACCAGTCGTTGATTATCTATTATTTCACCACTGCTTCCAGTCGCAATGCTCACAATTCATCTGGGAAGATATTTGGTCTCTGGGATGTTAGCACCATGTCCTTCACATGCATTGTTCTAACAGTAAACATCCGCCTTCTCATGTCGTGCAATTCATTGACTAGATGGCACCATATAAGTGTCTGGGGCAGCATCTTTGCCTGGTTTTTGTTCATCTTCGTATACTCAGGAATCATGACCCCGCGTGATAGGCAGGTGAGTTTTTTATGGTTCTATTCGCTCTTTTTTCTCATTTGTATTCTATTCTCGCTTACCTTTTTTTCTTTTCAGGAGAACGAATACTTTGTTATTTATGTGCTGATGAGCACATTTTACTTTTATTTTTCCCTTCTTCTGATACCGATCGTGTCACTTATGGGCGACTTCCTATACCAAGGGTGAGACTTCCCTTTCTAAGATTTTATGTTTTTTCCTACAGTAGTTTGGCATGTTCATATTCATATTTCTATATATGCATTTAGATTTTTTAATTAATGCATATACCACACGAACCAAAATGAAAGATTGCACTAAAAAGGGCAGCCTGGTGCACAAAGCATCCCCACGCAGCGAGGATCTGGGGAAGGTCCCATCACAAGGGTGAAATGTAGGCAAACCTTATTCTGCATTTTTGCAAGAGGCTGCTTTCAGGACTCAAACCTGGGACCTCATAGTCACACGGCAACACCTCAATCGGTCCCACCACAAGGGCAAAATGAAAGATTACACTAAAACAAAAACAAAAAAGATACAAACTCCTGACGCATGCTCGAGTTAAACTACTGAAGCTCATTCCCTCTGAGAGCTTCTATCTAGTTTTCTAAAATGCCATGAGAGAGTAAACTCTTATCTTACATCTTCCCCACCACAACCTTGGACCAGGTTTTCTAAATGCCAGGAGAGAAAATAAATTAATGAAGCCAATGTTGGACCGGGTTCAAATTATATTTGACATAAAATAATAAGATTTTGTATTCAATTTCATATGCATGTTTTATAATCGATCTCCTGGCATATGCATGATTCTATCATATTTTGTTTCAGGATCCAACGGTTGATATTCCCGTACGACTACCAGATTGTTCAGGAGATTCACAGGCATGATCCCGAAGAGACCCGGCGGCAGATGCTGGAGATTGGCCATAATCTCACCCCGGACGAGGCTGCGAGCTTCGCCGTCGCGCGCCTTCCTCGAGAGACGTCGAAGCACACCGGTTTCGCCTTCGACTCGCCAGGCTTCGAGTCGTTTTTCGCATCGCAAGCCGGTGTTTTCGCGCCGCACAAGCCTTGGGATGTGGTCCGGAGGGCTAGCGCCAAGTCCAAACATAGAACATCCAAAAGCTGATTCTTTTTTAACCCATATATACCACCTTGAAGGCATGGAGGAGGATTTATGTACATTTTTTAAATTTTATTTGTGTTTTTTTAGCTAATGCCCTGATTATGTAATTAGTTAGCTGTCCCATTGTCCCTAGTTTTAAACTTTCGTTGTAATGATTTTATTTTTCCTTTCTTTTTTTATGTAATATTTTGTTATTTGAGATGTACAATAGCTTGATATAAAAGATGATAGTGTTGAAACTGAGAACCGGCTTATATGGAGTTCAGACTCTTGGGAAAGGGATGACCGCACACTTCTCCTAACAAGTTTGATTGACTAAAAACTTAGAGCTCAAAACTGACCCAAAGTTCCAGCACGGTGGTCCCATCACACACCCGGTGCAAAAAAAAATCTCAAAGAAAACGGTGGCAAGGAAAAAAAGGGCTACCAACTAAGGAAAGATACACCAATTTCGACACAACGTTTTTTTATTGAAGTTTGTAAGCAATTTCCAACATTTTTAGCGGAGCACATCAAAGAGGTATTCAATGTAATTGGTGATGGCCATTGTGGTTTCCGTGTTGTTGCTCGAGCATTAGAAATAGGTGAAAATTGGGCAAAAGTGAGGTTGGATCTTATTAATGAACTCAAGGTTAAAGTGAATATGTATGTTGAAATTTATGGGGATGAAAGATTCCAAGAGTTGATGTTTTCTCTTCAATGTACGGAAATACTGGCACCCTCAAATAAATGGATGTTAATGTCAGATATGGGTCTTGTGGTAGCTTCATGCTATAATATAGCTTTTATCCAACTTTTACAGTTTCAAAGCCTCACTTTTCTACCGTTGAATTCACTGTCGCCGCCAACACAAAGGCTAGTTGCAATGGGTTAGATGGAAATCATTTTGTACATTTCGTGATGCATGAAGGATGTCCACTACCTCGTATTGTCTTCTCTTGGAAAAAGTTTCGTGATCCAATTGCAAGCACATGAGAGGACATACATTGCACGAGTACAAATTCCAAATCAATAAATATCCACAACATGTGAGGTAGTAGATTTTGGTGTCTTTTAAGGTATAAATTATTTTTTAGCTTTTTAAAGTTTAAATTTTTATGTAATAAAGAGTTTGATTCAATCAGATATCTAAAATTTATTCATTGATTGCAGGTTCGCTTCACTTGGCGAAAATGACGAACGACATGATTTTTTTGAAGGATTTAGAACTTTTATGTCTTAAATTACCCATTTTTTGTAATGTTTGCTAATATAATATTTCTTCCATGTTCTTCTAATAAAATATTAAATGATTGTTTATAAGAAAATTAAGTTTAAATTTTTTTAAAAAAATTTACATTGTTTGCATATAACAACTTGACCTACATATAACCAGTTTTGAATTAATATGATTTGTATATAACAATGGTTTGTCCGTTCGTATATAGCCAAACATGATCTATATATAACAATGTCCTAACAATAACACTTTCACAACAACTACCTGCCTTGCCCCCAAACAGAACCTAAAAAGAGATTTTGCCCTTTTTAAGCTTTCTTTTTGGTATTAAGTTACTATTAACATTCACCTTTTACCAGTACTTTTTCAACCACACTTTTTTCTCACGTCGCCAATCTTATCACTAGTTCCTCTTCTACTTCTAGCTCTTTCTCTTCTTATGTCTTTTTCATCGTCTTCTTTGACTCCTTCATCTTATTTTGATCCAACTTATTATTAATTATTAGTATTATTGTTGTTGGGGAACCGCGCGACGCTCTTGGTAGACCGGGCTTAGTGAAGCGTCTTAGGCCATGAGCGGCCGAGCGTGCCAACAGTCAAGGACAAGCTAGATGCTGGGACGAAGACTTGATGACGTGGAAAACCCGCAATCGGGGTGAAAACCACGCGGTCGGTACAATGCCGACCTAACTTCCACTATATGAGCGTTTTTACAAAGCTTCTTGGAGGAGGGCGAGGGCGACAGACCGCGCCTCGTTACAATTATGATAGGGGAGGAGAGTGAGCGACAAGTGCCACCGGCCGTCATTCTGCTTTGACGGTCTTTCGATGCTTGTTCACAGGCGATGCGAACGCTTCCTTCCATCGGAGTTGTCTTGACGTGACGGCGGAGGCTGCTTCGCACGTCTCCTATTTGACTTGCGTTCTCGCGGACCTCGTCTTGTTTTTACGGCCTTCGCCTTGCCTTGCGGTAGCGGTCTTGGATGAAATTCCTGCAGAGAGAAGGGTGAGAGAGAAGAGGAGTCAAAACGGAAAGAGGGTCTTTTTGAAATAGAATTGTGCCTATTTATAGATTTTGGCGAGTGTGGTCCGGTAATTTTGTCTAAAAACTACAAGACCGGCGAATATAATCACTCGGAAATGATCACGCGAATAGCCACTTTTGGGAAATGATCATCTTGCCCCCGGGTTGAGGGAAGGCCCGCCCGCGAAGAATGGCTGCCCGACGACGCCGGCGCGGGCGGCCGGCCGGCGCCCCTCAACATAGCGAGCTCCCGGAAGGGGCGGTCGACCACGGAGAGGCCGTCCGGGGGAGGGAGGCCTCAGGCAGCCCTCACAGGGGCCCGGTCGCGGTGAGGCAGCCCTGATCCGGGCTGCCTCGACCGCCCCCCTCTAACCGTCCTCAAACTATTGTCAAGCATGTGAGTGCGCACATAAATTAAAAAAGGCATTCTATGGGATTGTCTTGTGCCCATGAGTTAGTCTCATATATTACTCAATCAACTTCATTCTCTTTATGCATGATACATCCTCATTGGAAGGGGAAATTTTTTGCTACGGGTAACGCAGGACGGGATGCTGCGGAAATAAATAGTCCTCCAATCGGTGGGTCCCACTCCTTTTACTTTTCAAAATTTGAGCTCCCTCAACCTTTCGCCGCTCCTGCTCCCGACTCTTTGCAGCTCCCTCGACCTTTCACCGCTCCTTCTCCCGTCTCTTTGCAGCTTCCCCACCACTCCGTCATTAACTCGAGCTTCCGCAGATCTCTCGAGTTTTTCTCTGGAACAGTCTTCCTGCCTCTACTCTCACTATCGGAAGCTTTGGAGTACCGCCAAGTTCCGCCAGTTTTCCCAGCACTGAAGCCCTAACCTGAAGAAGAAGATCCAGGAAAAGTAGTGTAATCTGTATAAAAATGTTCCGCCAGTTTTGGTTGTTTGCCTCCGACAAATTTTAAAAATGTTTCAAACACCCAAACAAAGGAATCAATGGTCTCTTCAGCAATGAAAGCGCCGCCAATAAAAATATTCTGCTAATGATTGTTGACTGTGATAAATGGAGCACAAGCCAAATTGTACTTGTTCAATCTGTAGGTTGTGTTAAATATAATAACATCCACATAGCAGTCATAATCTATTTTGCTATGCCCATCTATCCAAAAGAAGCTTGTTAACCTATTTAGTTTATCCGTATGAACATCGAACGAAAATATGTTGTCCTCCAACTGCTTTCCCTGTAGTATCTTCAACAGACTAAGTGAATCACCGCTCTTTATCAAGGCCTTTCTTTCCCGATGCACAAAATTATAGGCATCAGATTTGGAGAACCCAACATTCTCCACTCCTCCAACTTCATTGGATAGAAAGTTGTATGCATGAACAGTTCTAACCCCCGCATCTGTCAAATTTTTCATAAGATTACCCTGCATGTTTGAAATGCTACGGTGCGATCTCAACAAATGTTGCTCCTTCTCAGTGGCAAGCGGATGGTTGTGCTCCTCAACAAACCTCGACACTGTCAAATTCCTACCTTCTTTGTCTGCGGAAAAAAATATACAAGCCAGACAACCTGTCCGTGTCTCCAATTTTCGATACTTTTTTGGAGACGGCCCGGCACTTCGAAAACCGGCTTTGGCACAACTGTACTCCCGAGATCTAATAATCCGAGTGTGCGTCCAATAGGTTATGTGTTGTTTTCGGACACTGAAACCTGTGCTATGAGCATACTAACAATACATAGTGTAGGCCTCGTCCTCTGAATGAACTATTGGAAATACCACAGGTTTTTTTGGGACCTGACAATTTTCGAAGGAATGCAGTTGAAAACTGTGCTGATATTAAAAAAATGCAGTTACAATCATCAAAGAAATGCAGTTGCATTAACTTACAGTTACCTCTTCTCCAACAACACTACCGGAACCTTGAGTACTTGTTGCTCCCACTTCAAATATTTTTGCCTACAACTTTCCCGAAAAATACAGAGACATATAAGAAAACTCCGATGAAGTTTATAATGTTAGGTAAAGCACTAGATCACAATACCTGGACTGAAACGATAGAAATACAGTATGGTGCACGAACGTTGCTGGAGAAGGAGGAGCGGCGAGTTACACGAGGACTAGGGGCGGTGAGTGGCGAGAGAGCTGAGACACCTTTGTTCTGCCTAAGTTCACTCAGTTTCGGTAGGCGGTTTTAGCTCCCGCAGCTGCTGAGAAGCGGGGTGGAGGGAAAAACAGAAATTTTGGAAAGTAAAAAAAGGAGTGGGCCCCATCAATGGGGCTATTTATTTCCGCAGCATCCCATGCTGCGTTACCCGCAGCAAAAAAATTTCCCATTGGAAGTAGTTATCATTGAAGGAAACATGTGAGGTGCATTTTTCAAATGATATTGCATCGGATTTTGAAGGAATTAACAAAAGGTTTAACGGGGGCCGACCGTAGCAAGGCCGCCCGAGATCGGGGGCCTTAGCCGGCAGACCCTTGCGAGGCCAGTCGCGGCGAGGCCGCCCGGGAGCAGGCGGCCTTGGCCGGCCTTCATGGAGGCCGGTTGTGGTGGGACCGCCTGCCTCCAGGCGGTTAGAGGGGGGTGGTTGGCACTGGGTCGGGGCCGCCCAGCACTGCCGAGTGGTGGCGATTGGGTCGCACGCGCGATCCGGCGCGCGGTAGTTACTTCATGGATCGGGCGCACAGATCTCGCGTACAGCGGTTACTCGCGTAACTCCCATGACTTTAGTTGGGGAGAGGGCAGTTTGGCTATGTGCAGCCCGATTTTCCTATAAATTGGGGCTGATTCCATCAATTGTTAATAATTTTCTTATATTGATATATATATATATATACACACACACGAGCATTTTCGCACAGGCTACACCCCCAACATATACATATGAGTACTCAAAATGACCGTAAAAAGATATAAATAAAGATTACAATTTTTATTTTTTTAAAAAATGTACGCTTTGTCGTAAAAAATTTAATTTCTCTCACTCTCTCTCCCTTTCTCATATAGTTTTAAGAGCTCTATTAATATTCATTTTCCCTCTCTCTTCAATATTTCTTTCTCTCTCTCTCCATCTAAAGGATGAGATTTAATATGCTCTTTGATCAAACGGTTGTGGAGAAGTGTTTGGTGTGCTTGAAGATGTGTATATTGATATATATATGGTAGAGATTGTAGGATTTCACGTGCGGTAGTGGGGCGAATTTTTTTAAAAAAATTCCTAACACCACATAACACATAAGGATCGGATATCACAAAAACAATGCAACAAAGGCTCAACAAAATAAACCCTAACTCATCACAACTAATCCATCGCATGCGTTAGAAGTTATACCTCTAGAGAACAATCTCTAGGCGGAAGAGGAAAGCGCGCCGGAGAGAATGAAAACGATCCCACCGCAACAACGAGGCCGATCGCCTCGCCTCTTGGTTCACCTTGAACCCGAACAGCGTCAAAGCTCTATTCCGTTGACGGGAATAGAAGCAATAGCTCAGATCTAACTTCCTCTTGCACCGATGACTCCAAGTGGTCGAGCCACACTAGTCGCCGGGTAGGGAAGAGGAAAGGGGAGAGGGATCTAAAACCGTTGAGGAGGAGGAGCAAACTCAAGCCTTCAAACAAGCCATGACCGACCGGGAAGAACCACCTAAGGTCGGCGAAGAGCACGGAGATGGCGGTGGGAAGCTTGCCCGGAGAAGAGAGGGGCGGACGCCAAGGCTGTGGCGGCGGCAAGCTTGCCCCACGACGGAGCAGCGGTTGGCGATGCCGGCGTCAAGCTCGCCCGGCGGCGTAGAGGGGGATGCACGATGATGGCGGCCGGAGAAGCAGCTGATCACCAAAGCCCCTCCTCCCCTCACTCTTGCGGCTAGGGTTTTGACAAAAATAAAACCCGTGAAAAACTACTTCTGCCTGCTCTCCTTTTTATGGTTTTACTAAAGTATGTATATTTTTATATATATAATTATATATATATCTATATATATATTACATACATATATTTATATATATTCACATATATACATATATAACACATATATATACTTATATATATATAAAAACTTACATATATATATATAATCCCATAACTCAAAAAACTGTGCGCTCCTACAAAAATAATTACGACGACTCGCTCCGTCATAATTTTTATTTCTTTTTGATAGTCGCACAGGAAAACTATCTAAGCAAGTCGAATCACGACATTAGGCGTTCACACTTACTATAGTATTTGGATTAAATGTTCCATAAAATCAAATACTCCAGATAAGCCGAACGGATGCTGTTCCCGTTCATTTGGTGCGACCTTAAAGAGGAACCATGTCGTCGAGGCTATAATATAACATCCTATATTACTGACTATAAGAGGCTTTGTCACTGCATTATAGTCGCCCCAACAACATGGTAACTAGGTAACGCAATAAACAACCTTCGTCTATTTCTTTGTCACATGATATCATAAATATTGTGCAAACTGGGACTGTGTCATTTCGCACTATATTTGTCTTTCTTGGTCTCACAAGTGAGTTGTATTTATAACTACGTTAGTTATAATGCATGCTATACAACCTCGCTCTGCCAAGGGGCCCGACTATATCATTACCAAAATAATTTGGGGACAAAATGATATTTCGATATATACATCCCTTACGCGCAGGTATGAACAACGAATCATAGTGTTTATCACCATCAGAAGATAGTCTTCAACTATAATCACATTGCTCACACCAACGCGCTCAATCTACATATCTCATATCTACAAAACACTAGACATGTTGTAAACACTAATGACACTGAACACATTCCACTTAATGTTACAACATAAGATAGGTCAAGCTCAATATGTATGAAACCATATACATACTCATGTGATTAAGTGATAACTATAATCAACATTTGTAGAACTACAATGTACTCTAATGCACATGACAATCCAAGGTGGTGGTCAATGTCCCTCTTTGACTACCGGGATCGAGAGCATATAAAAACTAAGATCATGTGATGGAATTCAAGTGTTCTACAGTTCAAGATCAAGGGCATCTTCTCGAGCCATCATGAAGCATCATCAAATGATCTAGGGACAAAATGAGTTTGAACATTCATCAAAAACATGAACTTTAATAAAATTAAAGACAACTTTCAAAACACAAAACCTTCAATCTCCCACTTGTTTTTAAAGTTTCTAATAAAAGAAATACAAAACATAGGAATCCTTGTCATCTAAACATCAAACCATTCTCCATGGTCTTGCAACCCCATGGACTCGAAGTGAACTTCCCCTTTGGCTTGAGACAGAGGCTTGGTGAAGGGGTCAGCTGTGTTGCTATTTGTGTCAATCCATAAAAGTGCAATCTTGCCTTCTTCAATGAAGTCGCGAGTGACAAAATACTTCCGATCCATGTATTTTGTCTTGTGATGTGATTTCGGCTCCTTGATTTGTGAAATGGAAGCACTATTATCACAAAACAATTTCAAGGGCCCTTCACTAGATGTCACGACTCCCAATTCCTCAAGGAATTTCTTTATCCAGACTGCCTCTTTGCTTGCCTCTGCGGCCGCCATGACTTCCGCTGCAGTGGTTGAATCAGCAGTAGTGGATTGTTTCCAACTACGCCAACTCACAGCTCCACCATTCAGAAGAAAAACGAACCCAGATTGAGATCTTCTATCGTCCGGATCTGTCATAAAGCTAGCATCCGTGTAACCTTCTACATGGAGCTCTTTATGTCCACCAAAAACAAGAAACTTATTCTTGGTCCTTTTAAGGTACCTAAGAATATTCTTGACCGCCGTCCAATGAATTGGACTAGGTGAAGCTTGATATCGACTCGTCATGCTAAGAGCATATGCGACATCTGGTCTCGTACAGATCATGGCATACATGATGGAACCTATGGCGGAAGCATAGGGCACATTCATCATGTATTCAATGTCTTTATGTGATGAGGCACATTGAGACTTGCCTAGCTGAGTAGACGCCTTCATTGGCACATTTCCTTTCTTAGAGTTTTCCATATGGAACCTTTCTAAGACTTTGTCAATGTAAATACTTTGACTTAGACCAATAAGTCTACGTGATCTGTCTCTATATATCTTTATTCCTAATATATATTGGGCTTCACCCATGTCCTTCATTGAAAAGATTGTTTTCAATGAGTTTCTTACTTGTCCCATTAATGATAAGTTGTTGCCCATTAGGAGAATATCGTCAACATATAAGATCAAAAATATAACGCTTCTCCCACTAACCTTCTTGTATACACAAGGCTCTTCCTTGCTTTGAACGAACTCAAGGGTTTTAACTTCTTCATCAAAGCGTTTGTTCCAACTCCTTGACGCTTGCTTCAACCCATAAATGGCTCTTTGAAGCTTGCATACTTTGCCGCTATTGTGAGAATCTTCAAAACCTTGAGGTTGCTTCATGAATACATCCTCATCTAGCTTTCCATTTAGGAAGGCCGTTTTGACATCCAATTGCCAGATTTCATAATCATGAAATGCGGCAATCGCCAACATAATCCGAATAGTCTTAAACATCACAACGGGCGAGAAGGTTTCATCATAGTCAATCCCTTGAATTTGACTAAAACCTTTCGCTACAAGTCTTGCCTTGTAGGTTGTCATGCTTCCATTCATGTCCATCTTCCTCTTAAAAATCCATTTACAGGGGATGGATTTCTTTCCATCAGGAAGGTCAACCAAGTTCCATACTTGGTTGTCATACATGGATTGCATTTCGGACTTCATGGCTTCAAGCCATGCTGCGGAATCCTTTCTTTTCATTGCTTCTTCATAGGTCAACGGGTCTTCTGTGTCTAGAATGAACACCTCATGAAGACCCATGTATATGTCAGGCTTTTTCCTTTCCCTGATCGACCTCCTAAGCTCCTTTGGTTTGTCCAGCTCAATCTGAGATTCTTGAATTTCCTCCACTATTTCTGGTGGAGTCAATTCATGCTCAACACGAGTAAGACTAACAGATGGTGGTAAAGCAAGAGTTTCCTCCGTAATCATATGCGGAGGTGGAATACTCATGCTCCCACTGACTAAAGGAACTTCTTGTGACTCTTGGTGATCATTTTGAACATCAACGCTCATCTCATGATCACTCTCTTGTAGGTTTTCTTGAGTTTCCTCAAGTGTCACCCTACGGTCACCGCTTTTGATTCTTTCAAGAAACTCTTTCTCTAAGAATGTAGCACCCTTCTTAACAAATATAGTATTTGTTGACTTGTGCCAAAAGCTATACCCTTTTGTTTCTCTTGGGTATCCAATAAAGAAACACTTATCAGCTTTGGGGTCTAGTTTGGATGATTGCATACGTTTGACATATGCCTCACAGCCCCAAATCTTGAAGAAAGAAGTGATGGGTGGTTTCTCAAACCATATCTCATGAGGAGTTTTCTCTACGGCTTTAGTTGGAACGAAGTTTAAAGTGTAAGCTGCCGTTAAAAGTGCATGGCCCCAAAAAAATAAAGGTAGATCGGATTGACACATCATGGGTCTAACCATGTCTAGCAGTGTCCGGTTTCTCCTTTCGGAGACACCATTCCACTGCGGTGTCCCAGGAGGAGTTAGTTGTGGTACAATACCACACTCCTTTAGGTAAGTATTGAACTCATTGCTCAAATACTCACCTCCACGATCTGATCTCAGAACTTTGATTCTCTTATCCAGTTGGTTTTCAACTTCATTTTTATATTCCTTGAACTTGGCAAGGGAATCACTCTTATGCTTCATTAGATAAACATAGCCATATCGACTATAATCATCTGTAAAAGTGATGAAGTACCTAAAACCATCTCTGGCACACACACTCATTGGACCACATACATCAGAGTGTATCAGTTCCAATAAGTTGTTTGCTCTTGTACCCTTCCTTTTAAAAGGTGTCTTGGTCATTTTGCCAGTTAGGCATGACTCGCATGTCCCAATTGCATCAGGATCAAAAGAGCCCAAAAGATTGGCCTGATGTAATTTCCTTATGCGTTTTTCATTAATGTGACCAAGACGATGGTGCCATAAGAGAGTCTCATTCAAGTGAGATATTTTGAGTCGTTTGTTATTTATATTTAATACTTGTTTATCATCCACAATATTAAGCAAATACAATCCATTCGAAATGAAAGCACTTGCATAAAATAAGCCATCCTTCTCAATCCTCATTTGGGAGTTCCCAATGACAAAACTAAAACCTTCTGCATCCAAACATGATACAGAAATAATGTTTCTTAAAATAGAAGGGACATGATAAACATTAAATAAAGTTAGACATAAACCACTAGGTAAGGGGAGTTCCAAAGTGCCCACCGCAACTGCAGAAATACTAGCACCGTTTCCCACCTTCAGCACCACCTCTCCTTTGGGGAGAGATCTCCTATCCCTTAGTGACTTTAGGACGCTTCCTCTCGATTTTGCCTTCATCCAAGTCTCTCTTGTACTTGGGGCAGTTCATCTTGAAGTGTCCCTTCTCATGACAATGAAAGCATTCAGTGAGAGAGTTAGGAGAATTCTTCACTTTGCTTCCCTTGGAGGTACTATCCTGAGTACCTCCCTTTTTGCCCTTGAGATGAAAATTTCCTTTCGAGGTCTGGCCTTTGGACTTAATCTTGTTTTTGACTATCTTCTTGCTATCAGACGCCACAGCTAAGACAACATTTCCCTTTGTCTTGCCCATGTCAACCTCAGCTGTTTTGAGTGCGTTATGAAGTTCATTTATGGTCATTTGTTTCTCACGCATATGATAATGCATGATGAAATCCTTAAACGAGTAAGGCAGTGACCCCAAAATGATATCTTCTGCAATGTCTTCAGGAATTGGAGACTTCAGTTTCTCCAATTTCTCCAAATATCCTTGCACCTTAAGGAAGTGCACTGAGACAGACTCACCCTCCATCATCTTGCACCTTGTGAGTGCGATGGTGGTCTTATAGCGCTCTTTACGAGCACTATCGGTGAACATTTTCTCCAATTGTGCTACAATTTCCTTTGCAGGAGTATCGAGAAATTTCCTTTGCAGCTGATCGCCAATGCTGGCCAGTATCAGAGTCTGCACGACACGTTGACTGTCATCCCATCTCTTTTGTTCCTCTTTCTCAGCATCAGTTGGCTTGCCAATCTCCTTCTCTACTGGGCATTTACCCTCCAGTATAGGTAAGAGATTCTCCAAGCGCAACACAATGTTAAGCTTGAGTATCCAGTCAGAGTAGTTTGACCCGTCGTTAGCAAGCGGGCTTTTATCAATCATGGAACGCAGAAAATTTGGCAATGTAGACATAGCTCTATATAAAAGTTAAGATCATGTTCAGAAAAATTCCTTTTAAGAAAAAAAAAATGGATCAGCGAGATCCAAAAATAAAATGCTTTAAAATAGTGAATCAAGATCCTTTTAGCCTAATGGACTCATCCACAAGATTATCAGGTAGGTACCAATCACCAATCATAACCTTTTAAGTCAACCTTAAACACTTATGATTCTTGATAGTAATATACAAACAACTATTTTAAGAACATAACACTTTCCCAAAGGACCAAGCCTAGATCTTGGTGATTTGATTAAGAAAACTCATCATGTAAGAAAACTCATGCGAGTGACATTCCAACAAAATCAGCAAGAAGTGCCTCACACAACCTACTCACTTGTGGCCTAATATCAACTCGCATAAGTGCCACCATGTCTAGTGATTGAAATCACACTCATGTTCATCCAATATCACTAGCTTAGATGGGCACGATGAGGAGGAAAGACATTCTTAAATTTTTCTTTTCACATTCCCTAAAGAATGGAGAATATATAAAATACCTAACTCACGGCATTCTAAAAAATATTACATCCATTCCAAACCAATTACATTCCAGAGTTGTAAAAATAAAAAAAGCCAAAGATAGAATAAAACCCGCTAGACGGAATCCTAACATTGGATAAGCTCATGTACTCAACCCTTCATGATTCATCTAGATCATTTTAAATCCAAAAAAAAATAATCTCCTTATAATCCATACAAAGGTGGATTACGCAATATGAATCAAAAGGGTTAGGACATAGCAAATCCGAACCATTAGGCACCAAAACTAGCAACAAGGAGTTTCATTGAAATGAGATATCCAACCTACCCTCTGATACCACTGTAGGATTTCACGTGCGGTAGTGGGGCGAATTTTTTTAAAAAAATTCCTAACACCACATAACACATAAGGATCGGATATCACAAAAACAATGCAACAAAGGCTCAACAAAATAAACCCTAACTCATCACAACTAATCCATCGCATGCGTTAGAAGTTATACCTCTAGAGAACAATCTCTAGGCGGAAGAGGAAAGCGCGCCGGAGAGAATGAAAACGATCCCACCGCAACAACGAGGCCGATCGCCTCGCCTCTTGGTTCACCTTGAACCCGAACAGCGTCAAAGCTCTATTCCGTTGACGGGAATAGAAGCAATAGCTCAGATCTAACTTCCTCTTGCACCGATGACTCCAAGTGGTCGAGCCACACTAGTCGCCGGGTAGGGAAGAGGAAAGGGGAGAGGGATCTAAAACCGTTGAGGAGGAGGAGCAAACTCAAGCCTTCAAACAAGCCATGACCGACCGGGAAGAACCACCTAAGGTCGGCGAAGAGCACGGAGATGGCGGTGGGAAGCTTGCCCGGAGAAGAGAGGGGCGGACGCCAAGGCTGTGGCGGCGGCAAGCTTGCCCCACGACGGAGCAGCGGTTGGCGATGCCGGCGTCAAGCTCGCCCGGCGGCGTAGAGGGGGATGCACGATGATGGCGGCCGGAGAAGCAGCTGATCACCAAAGCCCCTCCTCCCCTCACTCTTGCGGCTAGGGTTTTGACAAAAATAAAACCCGTGAAAAACTACTTCTGCCTGCTCTCCTTTTTATGGTTTTACTAAAGTATGTATATTTTTATATATATAATTATATATATATCTATATATATATTACATACATATATTTATATATATTCACATATATACATATATAACACATATATATACTTATATATATATAAAAACTTACATATATATATAAAATCCCATAACTCAAAAAACTGTGCGCTCCTACAAAAATAATTACGACGACTCGCTCCGTCATAATTTTTATTTCTTTTTGATAGTCGCACAGGAAAACTATCTAAGCAAGTCGAATCACGACATTAGGCGTTCACACTTACTATAGTATTTGGATTAAATGTTCCATAAAATCAAATACTCCAGATAAGCCGAACGGATGCTGTTCCCGTTCATTTGGTGCGACCTTAAAGAGGAACCATGTCGTCGAGGCTATAATATAACATCCTATATTACTGACTATAAGAGGCTTTGTCACTGCATTATAGTCGCCCCAACAACATGGTAACTAGGTAACGCAATAAACAACCTTCGTCTATTTCTTTGTCACATGATATCATAAATATTGTGCAAACTGGGACTGTGTCATTTCGCACTATATTTGTCTTTCTTGGTCTCACAAGTGAGTTGTATTTATAACTACGTTAGTTATAATGCATGCTATACAACCTCGCTCTGCCAAGGGGCCCGACTATATCATTACCAAAATAATTTGGGGACAAAATGATATTTCGATATATACATCCCTTACGCGCAGGTATGAACAACGAATCATAGTGTTTATCACCATCAGAAGATAGTCTTCAACTATAATCACATTGCTCACACCAACGCGCTCAATCTACATATCTCATATCTACAAAACACTAGACATGTTGTAAACACTAATGACACTGAACACATTCCACTTAATGTTACAACATAAGATAGGTCAAGCTCAATATGTATGAAACCATATACATACTCATGTGATTAAGTGATAACTATAATCAACATTTGTAGAACTACAATGTACTCTAATGCACATGACAATCCAAGGTGGTGGTCAATGTCCCTCTTTGACTACCGGGATCGAGAGCATATAAAAACTAAGATCATGTGATGGAATTCAAGTGTTCTACAGTTCAAGATCAAGGGCATCTTCTCGAGCCATCATGAAGCATCATCAAATGATGTAGGGACAAAATGAGTTTGAACATTCATCAAAAACATGAACTTTAATAAAATTAAAGACAACTTTCAAAACACAAAACCTTCAGAGATATGAAAAATTATATACGGAGAACTGATTCTCTGAAATCTTACACGAAAAACTGTAAAATTGACCCTCAAATGTATTTTATTTCAAAAAGTAATCAACATGAAAGTTAGTTGTAGAGATCTACAACTTTCATGTTGATCACTTTTTTTTAAGCTGTGTAGGTCCCCGATTTTGATCCCGAAAAAAGTCACGCCGAACCCGAACATCCATACATATGTTTGTCGTGATTGGGGTTGCCCGGCGGTGGGAGTGAATGGTAAAAAAACGTTTTTTTTCAATGCATAATCTTATTGATTGAATTCTAATCTAAAAGATCGTTTAAGTCTGGGGGTCTTGTGTGCCTGTTATCACTATGAGTGAATATCATTTATTGCGAGCTCATTATTGATTTAGGTGTGATAAACTTATTGGATAGAAGTCTATTTCGTCTACTACGACTATGGGTACGGGCGTAGTGCTTTGCTCAGATGAGTTTGGAGTTTGGACGAACATACCACCGTCATAAATTATGTTTGACACGACAACAGTGGTGGCCGCTGCCAAGAAAAAGAACCAGGATAAACTGTTTGGCATGGTGGTGGGTGCCGTGAACTGGCTGCAAATTGTGGTTCGTCAACATTCGATCTCACCTAAAGAACTTCATCAATTGTTTATGCTCAAAATTAGTTTTTTCTTCTTGATGGAGGAACTTCACCATGACGGTGACATATTTGTTCAAACTCACCGAAACAAAAACGTTGCGCCAAACAGATTTTAGTTCATTGTCACTGTGATTACAACTGTATCAAACAGAAGTAAATCAGAATATAAAGTGGATGAGATCATACATTCACGACTCGGGTTCATGGCTGACAGTGTCTGCCGAATTCTCCATCAATCAGTTGTTCTAATGAGAGCGTTTTACTAGAATTTCAGACAAATAATTTAAAATTCCAATAATAACTATTCCAAGCATATGAGAAAAAAATTTGCACAAAAAACTTTCTGAGATAATGCTCATGTGCATAGCATTTCAAATATTTATTTTAACATTACGTCTGTAAAAACAACTAGCGTTTGTAGTCCAACGGTCAGGATAATTGCCTTCCAAGCAATAGACCCGGGTTCGACTCCCGGCAAACGCATTTTAAAAAATTAATTATTTTAAATACTTTGAAATAATTAATTATTTTATTCACATGGTTTATTTTTTTTTCAACTTTTAAATAATTGAAAAGTTGGCCGTTGGCATTTAATAATTTGCAAATTTCAATTATTAGGGTTCGACTCCCGGCAAACGCATTTTAAAAAATTAATTATTTTAAATACTTTGAAATAATTAATTATTTTATTCACATGGTTTATTTTTTTTTCAACTTTTAAATAATTGAAAAGTTGGCCGTTGGCATTTAATATTTTGCAAATTTCAATTATTAATTATAATAATATTTTTTTTTTCCGCAAATGTTGGCTGATGAATTTTAGGCTTTGTAAAATATGTCAATTCTAAGCCTAAACAATATGCTTGATCGGTTTAAATTTTTCATTAAGTCTGATAAAATTAGTAAAATGTAGTATGAAATTTTGCGCCTTCCAATTTGCCTAGTATCACAAGTTTTATATGCTAGATTTTGTCGCGGCACTTGAATGCAAATGATACGAAAATATTGTATAATTAATATTAATAATGATGATCAATAAATTATTTAAATTTTATTGTATAGATCCCCTAATTAGATACATGACATGAGAACTGAGAAGGTGATACAAGTGACCCGGCCCGACAACACTTCTGTAGCTCGTAGCCCCCCGAGCGCCAGTCGCTTGATTTCCTAATGCGCTCAGGGGGCTGAGAGCAACAAGAGTGTCATTGCCTCATTGGATTGTGACACTGCCGTGGTCGGTGTGTTAAATAAAATTTGGATACCGGTTCAACGGAGTTCAGACTAAGAGGGAACAGTTTTGGTTATTGGACTCGTCGTCGGGTACACAAGAATGAGATATTCCGAGCTCGGAGTCGGCCCTCACTAGGTGAAATTAGCTCCTTACGCACAGACCTGTCGAGCTGCAGCAGAGAGGTCCCGCCACACACCCGGAAGCACTGCTTGTAACTTTCCCTCCCAAAGTCAGGCTGTGCCCAACACCTTGGATTACATAGTGCAAGAACTCGCGAAATCGGGAGTTTTAGGAGGCTGTGTCTGCTTCTCCAAGATGCTTTGGGGGTCTATTTATAAGCAAACTCTCTTCGAGGGTAAAAAAGTCTTTTTTGGTCTGCTAATATCGGTCTTCACCTTTCTAGTTTTGCTATCAACACCCCCAACTAGGCTAAGGACACCGGAATTCTGCTATTTGAGAAAGCTATGGGCAGACCCCGACGGTCTGCAAACAACCAAAAAATGCTTTAATGGAGATTTCTCGTGGCGGGGCGAGTACTCGGGCTGAAGGAGGGGAGGACTCGCCGGGCCCGAGAGCCAGAGCTTGCCCGATTGCCAGACTCGCCTCGCGCCAAGTTGACTCGCCATCTCGCGAAGGTGGCATATCCGCTGCTTTACCAATCCCGCTGCCTTGCTGAGCTCAATAATATGTCGAGTGCGATGTCATGCTGAGTTCGTTGTCATGTTGAGTTTGTTGTCATGCCGAGTTCGCTGTCATGCCGAGTTTGTTGTCATGCCGAGTTCGCTAAGGCCAGTGAACTCACCGCCTGTTGCCTGGAGATTGTCTGTGGCCCAAAAGCTCTCCCGACCTCTCTTGGGTCGGATCTGTACGTGCTCGCTAAATTGGGGTTGTACATAATCTCTACTTCTTTGTGAGCTTGATAGAGGTCAGAAAGAAATCATCCAACCCGTATTTAGGAAGCACTTGGTCTGAACTCGGCGGATTGGAGCGCGCTACCCCTCTGCTTCTATAAATACCGGGATAGGGCGAGACTCCTCTATCTAAAATTCCCTTGACGAACTACTGCTCTTCAACACGTGATTTGCTCACCTATTCGAGATAATCGATGAATCTGAGGGCCTTCTCGCCTTGTTTGGTGGTCCCCCGAAACGACAATGAGAGTCCAGAGTGTTGGAACATGCGTTTCACATCTCTTGATTTGAGAATAACAAATCTCAGTGTGTATTTTATCACGTTTGTTGTGTGTTTATAGTGTGCAGGATTATAGGTATGAAGACATCATGGTAACCCTTTCTGTGACCTACCGATGGGATCTAGTCCTACCGCCTGCACTAGCAATGTCGGCTTACAAGTAGGGGACGACAGATTTCCTCTGTGACCTACCGTCGGACGCTAAGACTACCGCGCTCCGTTAGCCATGTCGGCGATCGTCGAGTCGGCGGCGTCGAGAAGAGCGGGTAGCGTTGAGAAGACCCGGTAGTGTCGAAAAGACCAGACTACCGCACTGTGCTTGCTAGAGTGCCGCAGTATCCCAAAGAAGCAAGAGAATTTTCTTGGATCTTTCCTAATTTGGTGATGGACAGTTGGCGGGAATGCGTGGAAAAGATCTACCGCCGTGCGGAAACCTTAGCGCCAACGATTGCTCGTTTTACAACAACTATAAAGACCCGCAAATTTTCAAGTGGTTGAAAGGCAAAAAGAAAGAACTCTGACTGTGCAGCGCATACAATGCTATCACCTGGGGGTAGCTTTAGAAAACTCCAAATATATCATGATTTGATTGAGAAATCGGAAGGAACATCGAATATCATTTGGAAGACAAAAATATATCTTATTTTCATGAAGAATAATTTATTTTTAAAGATAAAGGCAAAATTCACGAAAATTAAAAGAAGATAAGAAAGGATTTTGAAGACTGCGTGCTCCCCCCCCCCCCCCGCTATAGCTCCCTGCACATTGTTCTCTATTTAAAACAACCCGAAATTGAGTTTCAGCATATGGTTTTTCACGAAATTTGAAAGGGGAGTTCGCCCAAGCCGTTTAGAGGGAAGGTAGGGGTTTTCTCAACTCATTTAGGAGGAGAGTTCTTTAAAGAGATCAAAAGGAATTCATGCACAAGGATTGAAGACTATCAACATGATCAAGAAGTCTTCTCCCTAATATTCGTGTGAAGGATCCTTGCTACGAAAAACTCTCATCAAGTGCACACTTTCACGGATCTGAAGAACATCGAAGAGAAAGACTCTCAAGGCACAAAGATTGAACCTTTGCAAGTGAATCGACATCATCATCATTAAAGGTTCTAGTTAGAAGGGAGTTTTCTCTTATTCTTGTATTTTCTTTAACCTTTTTGTATTCTATGCGGAGAAATCGTGCGGTGTGGACATCGAATTCCTGAGAGGAGTTCGTGAGAAATCGGCCTGGGTGGCTGTCAAATTTTTGGGAGGAATCTGTGAAAATCGTCCTGGAAGGACTTCTAGATCTGAGAGATCTAGTAGGTTCTAAGACTCTTCTAGGGAGGAAGGTGAGGAGTCAGCTCGTCAATATTCTTGAGAAGAAGAGAGAGATATTCTTGAGAAGAAGAGAGAGAGAGAGTCAACCGGTCCTAGAGAAGGGTCGGTAAAGAAATCGAAAACGAATTTTTATTTATTTATCGTCTTGATCTTAGCATCATAAGATCAAAGTTTTATAATCCTCTTTATTAAAATAAAAAACATTTATGTCCTTCTATTTTTTTATAATTTCATTTCATATGTGACGAAACATTTTATATAACATATCTCTATTAAATCCTCAACTCTAAGTACATTGGAAATTATTTCTGATGAATTTGCTCTATGATTTCATCTTCTGGTAGTAGCACTCGGCGGTAATACTTATCGCTGGCGATAGCGAAGATCAATTGTATTATGACATATTCAAAACATTCTCCAATATAATATTTTATGAGTTATAAAATATATCCTTCCACAATAATATATTCTGAAACTTTTTAAAGTGATTATGATATTTTTAAGTAAAATTTAAATTTTCTTAAAGCCCTTATTCACCCCACCCCCCCTCTAAGGGCGTCGTAAGATCCAACACAGAGGTGACGAGTCGAAGAAAAAGATGCGGGAATCAGTTGAGGTTCCCTCCAGCGAGGCGGGTTCCGCTCCATCCGCAAGGTCATCCCCACTTGAACTCGTGCTAAGGAGTACTGTACAAGTCGGCAGAGCGGATAGGCTTCCTCCAGCCAACCCGCCCGCTCCAATTGAGGTAAGTCACGGTATTCACTTTCTTCCAGTGAGTATGAAGGGCACTTTCAGAAGATTGTCCGATTTGGTGATGCAGCCCTCTGCTGATCCCGCCATTGTGATTGGCCCGACTAGTACCAATGGGAAAGACGGTACTAGTTCAAAGAAAATACGTCCGACAAAGTCACAGAGATCGTCTCGTTTCTCTATTTCTGGTAAGATTTCAATTCGCCCCAGTTTTGTCGACTTAAAGATAAACATTGTTGTCACCTCGCAGTCACTTTTCACTGCGACTCTCAAGATGAGCCTACCTAAGACGATTCGGCTGTTCGGAATGAGCCTGATCTCCCTGGGGCCTAGGTTCCAGTGGTCGCCGCCGCTTCAGAGCTCGTTGTTCTCGCCCGATGAATCAAAGTTGGCGAGTCAAGTCACCCTCGGACTGGTGTAAAAAACTTGGCGACGCTGGGGACCCCGCCGAAGCCGACACCTCACATGATGTCGAGCCCCTTGCGCGAGTTGATGGTTGACCCGCGAGTAGAGAGGACTGACTTCAGTACTCGCCTGCACGCGGTCCTGGCAACCCAAGACTCTGCTCTCTCGATTGCGCCTCCCCTTGAGACTAAACATGTACTTGATCAAGTTCTACATAGCATTGACGCGGTCGAGAACTACCAGACGCAGCTGAAAAGTGAAGGAGGATTATTTCTACGGATGTTGGATGCCAAAGAGCGAATTTATGAGCTAAGAACAGGTTGTTCATTGCTGAAAACCACCTTCTGAAGTTTGCACAGGTTGCTGGAACCATGGGCGAGACGAGCAAACTTGAAGAGGACATGCACAAAGTTGAGGAGTATCTTCGTCGAGCACAGGAGAAGTTCCACGAAGCAATGAGCATAACCTGAACTGCTCGCCACCCTGCCCGCTCGTGCCGTCGGGGGACTGATCCGCTGCACCGCGAGTCGTAGCCCAGGCTTCGGTTTTTTGCTTTTCGCTTTCTTTTGTGCTCGCCATATTTTGTGCTCGTCAACAGTATTTTTTGCCTCGTTTTCTCTTTTTTACTTGACCTATACTCGCACTACCTGTACTCGCTTTTATATTGCGTGTTTGATCATTTTTGTACTCGCTCTAAAATTGACGAATTGTAATAGAAATTTGATTTGTTTCTACTAGTGGATATACCGTTTCTGTAATTGAGTTGTCGTGCGAGTGAGCATGAGTGCGACGAGTGCTCTCCGGTAAACAATTCCGCGAGTTCGTCGGCTGACGGAGTGGCACAGACCGACCCAAAAATTATAAATATGGGGTTTTGGGATCGAAAGGTGCATTCACTCTTTAGCATTTCCCCTTCCCTCTCCAACAAAAATTCTACTCACTTTGCTTGTGTTAGAATGGTGCGCGAGACTAAAGGCGATGAGGGTCGCGCCCATTGCGTCACAAACTTCATAGATCACCTCTCCCCGGACTCGCATACCACCTATCCACCACCGACCAATGACGGATTCAAAAAATTGATAATGGGAGTGCACAAATTTTTTTAATGAAATAGCACAAATATTTATTATATCTTTTTTAATTGAATTGGAATATATCAAACCACGCGATCAATGACTTGGATTGTACTCGATGCACTCAGCTCGTGTGCGTCGAGTGCATAATATCTTTTTCCTATGTTTGCCTCTCACCATAAGCTTGCGACACTGGGTTTTAGAAATTTTAACAAGGGGGTAGACATTAACTTTCTCCAACAAAAAAATTCAACGTTTCCATCTTATCAGAGCCGTTTCTCCCTCATATGGTCACCATTTTTGACGTATAAGTAGACAAAATTCATTGTCACGATGAGAGGAATCCAAATCCACTAATCATTTTGAAAAATAATTGGGGGGGGGGGGAGGGGGGTGTCTGCTGGGCCCCCTCTGGATCCGCCTCTACCACTGATGAGTTCAAGAAGTTCGAGGCCCAGTACGTGCCAACCAGCTTCAAAATGCGACGACCCGTACTCAATGAGAGTATCAGCACTTTTTATATCGACGAGCTCGCTATTCCCTTGACTCATTTCCAAGCGGGGTTGCGACTTCCCTTCTGGTCCGAGGTGAACCAAGTTTACAAGTACTTCGGGTCGGTCCCGACGCAGGTCAACTCGAACGGTATTAGTGATCTGATCGCCTTCATGTGTTATATGCGCGAGGAGTGGATCGAGTTCGACCTCACACGATGTACAACCCTTATTCGTTAAGGGGGGATCCAGTCGCGCCACGTGGTAGTCAGCAAACTACCAGGGCAGATATTCTTTGTTACAGATGAGTATTATACTCGCCCAAACGAGCAGCCAACAAAGAGATTTTGCGAGCACCAGAGATACTCGCCTACTGGCGACCTTCAGGGACATCTTGCCAGGCATAGACGAGATCCTTCAGTAGTCAACAAATACAATGTCGCCCAGTTGCGAGTTACGTGATCATCAAGTCTAGAGAGGTAACCTCGCAGTGTTGGGTCTCCTCACCTAGAGACCCCCCCCCAGGTTTTGTCTATAAATATGATCCCAAGGGTATTAGGAACGACACATTGAAACCTTGTAATCCTGACCCCTCTACTCTCTTGAGACAAACTGTGGCTTCCTCATACTTTGCTCGACCATTTCAGTTGTGGAGGGAAAATTTACTATAAATTTTTGGGTATGCGGTGGGACCTTCCCACTGCATCGCCTGAGGTACTTTTGCATTTTCTCTCTCTTCATTGCTCGGCCAATTCGCGGGACCAATAGGCTCGAGATGTACTTATATCCACATTTTGAAATAGAAATTCTCCCGAATTCAACAGCCCGAGTGCTGCACGGGTCTAAGTGCACTGTTACTCATATATATATATATCAGATGGCATTTTAATACCGTGAATTGAAAAGCTATTAAAGAATTGTTGACCGTTGATGTATCTCCAGCATTCATGCACCATTAATTCTTTCTTTCATTCTTAGCTGATGGATAAAAAATAAAAAGCTAGAGCTCCTATACCTAGAGAGGGAGAGAGATAAGGCGGAGAGAGAGAATAAGAGGTGAAGAAACTGGCGAAAAACGAGATGGAGAGAGGAAGAGAGAGAAATAGCGGGAGAGAGAGAGAGAGAGAGAGAGAGAGCCTGTGGTTCAGTTATATACCTGGGGGTTGTCACATATATTATATATATTATATAATAGAGTTTGAGGGAGAAAGAAAGAAAAAAGAGGAGAGAAAAATATTTGTACTTACAAATATAGAATTTTTTATAAAATCAAAATGATAATATTGACGTAAATTTGTTTGCGGCCATTTTAAGTACTTATATGTATATGTTGCGGGCGCAACCCGCAGTGACCTGTCGGGGCAGGCGGGTGAAGCCCGCTGGCACCGCTGGCACCCGCAGCGACCTGTCGAGGCAGAAGGGCGAAGCCCGCCATCGCCGACCGGATACTGTCGCGCGGGGCACGCGGGCCGGAGGCCCGTGTCGGGCACTCGTGTATATATATATATAATATGGTATTTCCTAGGGCTGAGCATATTATTCGAAACTCGAAAATCGCTCGAAAATCGTTCGAAAATTGAGCCGAATCGGAATCGGTTAAAATTGATTCGACTCAATTTGAGTCGATTCAATTTGACTCGAATCTTATTTCGTGCCGATTTCGAGCCAGCCCTGAATCGCTCGAAATATGATTCGAATCAACTCGAATTAATTAAAAAAATTATGTATTTATTAATATATTGTTATTTTAAGATTAAAAATAACAAAATTTAAACCTAAATAAAAAAAATGAAGGCTTAAACGAAAAATTGCTAAATTTCGAGCTGACTTGATTTGATTTCGAGCCGACTAGATTTGATTTCGAGCCGACTCGATTCGATTTCGAGCCGACTCGATTCGATTTCGAGCCGATTCGGAATCGAGCCATTTCGAGTCGAGCCGACTCGACTCGAAATCAATTTCGATTTCGAGTCGATTTCGAGCCGAGTTCGAGTCGAAAATTTCGATTTCGAGCCGAGTCAAAATCGCTCGAACTCGACTCGATATCAGCCCTAGTATTTCCTAGACAAAAAGAAAAGAGGGAGGTGAGCTGTAAGTTTTAGACCCGACCCACGACCCAAAACAAATAAATACAGGAGAAAATGGAAAAATGATCTCCTTCCACAAGGAAAAGAGCAAACGGAATTTTTGCCGAGGTCAAGAATCTCGGCGGTGACAACTATGCCTCGGCAAGCGGCGAAGCTCATCGGATCTCTGGCCAACAGAATATTCCGGCAGCAGAGCTTGTCCTCCTCCTCTTCGTTTTTGCACTCTCGTCACTTCGGGGCGGCGCCTCAGCCCGCCGTTTTTGTCGACAAGAGCACCCGTGTCATTTGTCAGGGGATCACCGGAAAGACCGGGACGTTCCACACCGAGCAGGCCATTGAGTATGGAACCAAAATGGTGAGATCTCTTCGTTTTTGATGCCAGCTTCTGTAATTGCTCACGAAGAAGGTAGTAGGAAATCATCGAGCAGAATTTTGTAGATTGGGTCAACGCAGTTGGGCTGTTTGCATCCATGTTTTTCTTCCTTTTTTCGGGTTCTTCTCTATTCTAAGTGATCAGGTCAAGTATGAAGAGGAATACATATCTTTGTACTTAAAATTCGTTAGACACTATTCACCAACCCTTTTAGTTGTTGAATCTTCCAGAGTGCTTATTTCATCATGTGTTTATCCCAATTAACTGTTGTTTAAACATTCGTTTGATCTATTATGGAAAATTTATTCTATTTTGAGTTGCAGGAGAAGAAAAATTCTTCATTTTGATAGCTAAATTGTACATATTTATGATTTTGTTGACCCTGAGGCCTCATCCATTGTGAGGCCATAAAAAAACTATTGCTACATTCTATACATTTTCCAAATGTTGTAACTTAATAGTTTTGCATATCGAATGACCATTATATTGGTATGCTCCTTAGGTGTGGTTAGTTCATACCTTCTTATTGAAGCCATTTGATTTTCTAGTGGAGTTGTTCAACATCTATAATAGCTATGTGGAAGGCTCTTAGACAATATGCATCTTTACTAGTCTTGCGCCTTCTGTCTATAAAAAATGAAGAATTTTTTCGTGTTTGCATGGAATAGGTTGGTGGCGTGACGCCGAAAAAAGGTGGAACGGAACACTTGGGGCTTCCCGTATTCAACTCGGTCGCAGAAGCCAAGGCTGAAACTAAAGCCAACGCATCTGTTATTTATGTTCCACCTCCATTTGCTGCAGCGGCTATTTTAGAAGCAATGGATGCTGAATTGGATCTTGTTGTTTGCATTACTGAGGGAATTCCGCAACACGACATGGTAAAGTCTTCTTAGTTGTACACTGGAATGCAGGTTTAATATTTTATGCATAGCATCTTGACTAGTCTCAAATAATTTATATGAAAGAAGATAGAATAAGATATATTGATAGTTCTTGAAAATCCAATGAAAGTCCAGAAAATTAATAAAATCAAGAGGAGTTATTTGTTCCTTCGATGGTCAAATTAAGCTTTGATCAATTGCTTTTTGATTAGTGATTCCAAACTCATAATATAATGCCATCATGAATTGCTTTGTGCGAAATTCTCATAACCCTCAATTTGCTTATCAAATTGATAAAATCCTTGCCTTAAGCTAATTCATGTGGCATCTTAATTACTTCTTAAAATAAGAAGTAATTGGAAAAAATTAAGAACTTTACATACCCAAACATTTATCCATTTTATTTAATTTGATTAGCTCCTAGTTATGCAAAACATAGTGTTATATTAAGATTTTAAGTTCAATCATTAGTTACTATCAATTATATGCATATCTATTAGGTTGAACCTTTATCACTTGATCAAACATTAGCGTAATACTTAGTTATATGTACCCCGTGCAGTTAAATATGCTATATAAATATGGTACCATTACGTAGTTATATAGGTTCATCATACTAATCCATGGTAATTTAAGGTTTGTCTGCCTAGTGCTACTAGTTGTAAACGCTGGACTCTATTTTTTGTGCTTTAAATAGACTTTAACACAGAGCTCTTGTTATATGAATGTACACTCTCCTTTGCATATATTTTATATCGCCTTTAATGATTGCCTTCAACTATTTTCTTAATTTTACATGACATTTACTTGATGTTTCCTTATGTTTATTACTATTACTTGGGCACATTGTCCTCATGTGCACCCTTTTCTCCCTTCCCCTATATCTCTATTAAAGGTGTAAAAAATAAAAAGGTAAAGGGAAGAAAAGCTCTATTGTTGCATCTCCCCTTTAATATAGTAATACATTATACCAAAAAGATTATTAATTTACTTATAAAATGAGCCATTCAAGTCACCATTTATAGTGATTTTTGATCTCTTGGTATTCCCTCCTTTGCTTTCTTAATTCTTTGTGAATGGGTCAACTATCAACTCACCATACGCATGTATTTTTGTGTTACACTCAAAAGTAAGCATTTTAGTGAGAGAGAGAGGGTGAGAGAGATATAAGCAAAACTATATATTTATGTATAGCTCTTATATTAAACTAACATCAGTGCACAGAGTCCCTCTGATGCAGATCATGTCTCACAAGGGTGTACATGCACTGAGCAAGGAGATGCATTTTAGTGAGAGAGAGTGAGAGAGATACGCAAAACTATATATTTATGTATAGCTCTTATATTAAACTAACATCGGTGCATAGAGTCCCTCTGATGCGGATCATGTCTCACAAGGGTGTACATGCACTGAGTAAGGAGATGGCGATTGGAGCCGTTCATCTTGTACAGATCAACGACTTGAAATTTTTTGGCATGTTTGTACAATTGTCACAATCGTAATGGCATGATCTTTCACAATGTTCCTATGTTCCATAAATAGGAATAGAATGCTCTAGCTATGGGGATCAAAAATTTGAGAGAAGAATCACTTCTTTTTGTATCCGGTGCCGAAGACGGGACCTAGGTGTGAAGCCTTGGAATTTCCTCCTTCCCCTTGGCCGGACCTTCCCCCTCCTCCTCCTCCTACCCCCTCCATAGCCGTCCGCCACCACCGCCCTCCCCTCCACCGACCCAGCCACCATTTCTTGTTCAGCCCTCCGCCTCCCCCTCCACCTCACCTCCACTCGCCATTAACTACCACAACTACGCCTTAGTAGGATAGTATTACTAAAAATAGTTAGTAATTCTGTACTTCCATGTGAAGAGCACTTGTTTGGAACAATGATTAGGTTGCCTCCAATGTGACCTTAGAGCTCACTGGTTTGAAACTTTGAATAGAAATAACAACCTCTATGCAAAACTAGGGCTACATAGATCAACCTTGATTTTGTATTAAAGGGGACATAATGCATTAGGTGTGATTTTTTAACTTCTTTGTGCTATTCTTATGAAGTTATGAGTATTTTTTTATAAGTGAAGTCACATTTTTAATCGATGGTGAAGCAGTGTTAGTGAAAAATAATGGGAGACAGACATAAAACATAAAAATCATGAGCTCCATGTGATCTCTAACTGTTTGCTTGTTGAAGAATGAGCTGACTCAAGCTTGTTGATTAGTTAAGAAAATTCGTTGTAACCATGCAAAATCAAATGTCAACTGATAGATTGCCATTTTAACGATTAGAGTAGGAGGAATGAAATGCCAACAAGTGTCTGTATCTATATATAAGATGGCATGATGATAATATTTTGAGAGCGTTCAATGTCAACCAACGCCACTAGTCGGCAAGTTGCCAATCTCTAAAACAGACTATATTATGTACCATCTTTGCTACTATATTTTTGGTGGCATGTCACTACAATTTTTTTATCAATGAGAGCGTTCAATGCCAACGCCACTGAGTCGGTAAGTTGCCAATCCCTAAAACGGACTATATTATGTACCATCTTTGCTACTATATTTTTGGTGGCAAGTCAGTACAATTTTTTTATCAATGCGCTTTATGCAATTTGTGCTAAATGTAGTCTGAAATTTTGTGCCAATTGTTTGATTCTTATTTTTAAGTTTATAAAGTCTTGATCATCAAGAAAACTTTGATATTTTTCACTTGCTTCAGCATATCTGGCCTTCTTGTGACATAAGACAGCAACTAAATAATTCTGCAAGAATTTGATATACCACACTTGAAACACTCTTTAGTAGTCAATTTTAATGATATTCCATGTATAGGGACTTTTCAAGGGCATGTTTAGATTTGGGGAGTACTACTTGGCATATACTGTTAGGAAGATGCATGCTATAATTGCTACTTTTCTAAGAGTCCGTTTGGCACAATGATGGCGATCGTGAACGCGATGGTTATGAACCATCATTTGTGAACACTCAACCACACCTAAGCAACTTTATCCACTTTTATGTTCAAAATTAGTTTTTTCCTTGGTGGCGGTCATAACTGTCGTCATGTCAAACACATATTTAATGATGGTAGCATTTTTTCCAAACTCACCGGAGCAAAAATGCCGCGCCAAACAGATCCTAAGATGCTTACTTGCAGATTGATATTATTATGTTCTTTTAGTTTTTTCTAGGTAAATATATTTGTGGTACTTGTGTTTAATTTTCCTAAGACATCATTTCAAGTGATCTCTCCTCAAGTGTCTTATAATTTAAATTTCTGCTTGTCTTCTGTGGTTTGAGCTTTTGCGATCCTATTTTTTATCACATCATATTAAGATTTAAGAATTCCTGATTAATTATATATAATCTACATTAATCTTCTATTTATATTCTTCTAATTCAATTTTGTTAAAGTAGGTCCGAGTGAAATCTGCTCTTAATAAGCAATCAAAAACTCGTCTTATCGGACCAAACTGTCCTGGTATTATCAAACCTGGAGAATGTAAGATCGGAATCATGCCTGGGTACATCCATAAGCCTGGACGTGTTGGAATTGTTTCGCGATCGGGTACTTTGACCTATGAAGCGGTAAGAACAGAACAAAGTCTTCCGCCCTTCTGAAGTATGGAATATGAGTGTAACTCTTATCGCCTGTCAGGTTTTTCAAACAACTGCTGTTGGCTTGGGACAGTCAACCTGTGTTGGTATTGGTGGAGATCCTTTCAATGGAACAAATTTTGTTGATTGTATTAGAAAATTTTTACAGGATCCTCAGACTGAAGGTAAACTATTTTTAGTTAGCTTAATTAAAATTGTTTTTCTTTGATGTGGTTGATTACCTTTACAGTATTGACTTTTTTCTTTAGACTGGAATTTGGAATCTCACATTGAGTTCTGTTTCTTATTGAGTTGACTGCAATTATGAATTTCACCTTAGAATTTTATTGATTTGCATGTATGTAGTAAAACTTTGTGCTCCTTTTTCTATATTGCTTTCAAAGTTCTAGTAAACATGAATGAGAAAGAAGCTTTGAAAACAGTGGGTGGCGGCGGTGTGAGGCAGCGGAAGAGCCGGGGGCTACGAAAATATGCTAGACGGAGGGGAGGAAAGTACTCTGATACCAAGTTGTTACGTGCCGGATATTGTGGGGGAAGGAGGCGGAGATACACGGGGGGGGGGGGGGGGGATAAACCCTAGAATGAGAGAGGAGATGAGAAGAACTAGAGAGAGAAAGAGAGAGCCTTGAGAGAGAAAGAGAAAACTTGCTTAATACTTTTTCATACCCCAAAGATCCCATGGGTTTTCCCTTAAATAGAATTCCCAATGGCCTGATCGTAAATACAACAACAAATGCCAAAATATTAAAATACAACGACTCTACACGTGCGACACGACTAATAATAACAATAAACTAATAATATAAGATAACTAATTGAGGACCCGTAACAGCGTCCATCGAGCCAGATTACTTTAAGAGCAAGATTATTAACCATGTGATTGATATGTTTAGTAGAATTGTTATTTGGGCACATGGAGCTTGTAAAAGTTAATAGTGATTGTTCATAGTACATCATTACAGCCTCCAAAATTTAACTATTATAGTTGGATAGTTTATTCAGGAGCAAATGAACTGTAAGGGTGTTCTATCAATTTCACCATCCATTGTTAGAGGTTTATTACCATGGGTTTGCACTTCTAATGTGTTCTAGCACCGACTTTTGAACCACCCTTTCATAATTTTCAGGAATTATTATGGTCAGAGATATTACTAGAGATTCGGAGAGAAATGGAAATGACAATAATCAATATTGACATTGCATTACACGATAAAAATGAACAAGATTCAATCGGAAGATAAACTCCCGCTAACTATTGGAGGCTGGTCCTGTCGAGAACTTCTCTCCAAATGAGAGCCAAAACGCTAAAGGGAACCCAAAACTCAACACACACCTACCCCTCCCCTTATATAGATGGGAATGTCACATCTAATAAGAAACATTGAATACTTTAATTAATATAATATATATGTTCACTTGTCTAGAATACAAAGAAAGAGTACAAATATATAGACAAGAAGAAGAGAGAGCAATGTCCTATATACCATGTGGGACTAAAGAGGAGAGAGAAATAACAATAGAAAAACTAAATGGGTCTAGTTAAGTGGGCTTCTCTAACACTCCCCCGCAAGCTGGAGCTTATAGATCATATGCACCAAGCTTGGACAAACACTGATAGAACAAGGTGCTTGATAGGGCCTTCGTGAGAATATCAGCGACCTGATCAGTGCCCGGAACATGCTTTAACTCAAGTTTCTTCATTTGAACTTTTTTTCGTATGAAGTGACAGTCGACCTCGATATGCTTCGTACGCTCGTGAAACACCGGATTCTTCGCTATGTGTATGGCCGCTTGACTATCACAAAAGAGAAAAGCAGATGAAGGAAGTTTTACTCCCAAGTCAGCAAGAAGGCTCTCAAGCCATGTGAGTTCAGAAACAACCGATGTCATAGATCGGTATTCAGCTTCCGCGGAGGATCTAACAACCACGGCTTATTTTTTACTTTTCCAAGTAATGAGATGACCTCCAAAGTAAGTACAAAACCCACTGGTCGACCGCTGATCGTCCAGGAGACCAGCTTAATCGGCATCAAAATAAGCAACCAATTCTGGAGCCGAGGTGGAGGTTTTGTAAACAAGCCCTTGACCCGGAGCTGCCTTAAGGTACCGGAGAATCCGTTCAACAGCCTGGAGATAAGAAACCCGGGGAGCTTGCATGAAACGACTGACAACCCCAACAACAAATGATATGTCAGGCCTCGTGACGGTTAGGTAGATCAACTTTCCGACAAGGCGTCTATAGTACTCCGGATTCTGGAGAAGCATATCATTATCAGAGGCATGTGCACAGAGCTTGTGATTTGCCTCCATCGGTGTATTAGCTGGCTTACAACCTGACTGGCCAGCATCTTTGAGGAGATCAGACAATACTTCCTTTGGGAGAGTACAAGCCCATCCGGTCGTCGTGCGATCTCAAGACCGAGGAAGTAGCGAAGATGCCCTAGGTCTTTGGTCTGAAATACGGTGCTCAGATGTTGTTTGACCGCTTGGATCCCCTGTGAGATCCCCAGTAAGTAGGATGTCGTCAACATAAACCAACAGAATGACAGTTCCCGTTGCCCGGTGTCGGGTGAAGAGGGAGAAGTCAGCAGAGCTCCGAGTGAAACCCATATCCTGAACCACCTTGCTGAATTTGTCAAACCACGCCCGGGGGGATTGTTTGAACCATAGATGGACTTCTTTAGAAGACACACATGAGACTCCCCCGTGGTCTCATTGGTGCATGTAGACGGTTTCATGAAGATCACCATTCAGAAAAGCATTCTTGATATCGAGCTGATGAAGGGGCCAGTGACGGTGTACAGCTACGGGAGAAGCACACGAACAGAGTTGAGCTTGGCCACCTGAGAGAAGGTTTCCTCATAATCGAGGCCCTGCTGTTGAGTGAAGCCACGGGCCACCAGTCTGGCCTTCAGGCGGGCAATAGTGTCATCCGGGGCATGTTTGATGACACACTCATTTACAGCCAACCGGGTGCTGACCGGGAGGCAAAGGGACCAGAGTCCAGGTCTGGTTGGCCCAAGCGTACAAGTTGTAGGCACCAAGCTTGGACAAGAACTGATAGTAATGAGGTCGCGGTAAGGAGCCTTGGTGAGGATGTCAACAACTTGTTGAGCGGTAACAAGGCGAACATGTGTTAACTCTATCTTCTTCACAGGGAAAGGTGGGGTGGAAGGAAAAAGGAGGCTGAACCTTCTCCCGAATGAAATTCCAGTACAGTCAAGAAGGTGTTCAATATGTTTTGCTCGTTCATAGAAGACCGGATTCTTGTTAATGTGTATAGCAGCTTGACTGTCGCAAAATAAAGTGGCAGGTGAGGAGAGCTTAACTCCTAGATCATCAAGGAGACCCTCAAGCCATGTGAGCTCAGACACAACTGTTGCTATTGATCGATACTCGGCCTCAGCAGATGAGCAAGCAACCACAGACTGTTTCTTGCTGCGCCATGTAATAAGATGTCCTCCAAAGTAAGTGCAGTAACCACTTGTGGAACGACAATCATCCAAAGAGCCAGCATAATCAGCATTAGAGTATGCAATCAAAGATAAAGAAGACGAAGAGGGCTTGTATACAAGTACTTGTCCAGGAGCAGTCTTCAAATATCGAAGAATACGCTCGACTGCCTGAAGATGAGAGATACGTGGCTCATGCATGAATCGACTGACAACTCCAACAACAAATGATATATCAGGTCTAGTAACAGTGAAATATATCAGCTTTCCCACAAGACGACGATAATACTATGAATTCAGAAGGAGCAAATCAGAGTCCGAGGCATGAGCACAAAACTTGTGATTGATATTCATGGGAGTGTCAGCAGGCTTGCATCCAGAATAGCCCGCATCATGAAGTAAGTCAAGACAGTACTTTATCTGAGATAACGCAAGCCCATCAGGTCTCCGAGCTACTTCGAGACCAAGAAAATATCGAAGGCTTCCCAGGTCCTTTGTTTGAAACACAGTCACCAGATGCTGTTTGATCATATGTATTCCTGAAAGATCGTCTCCTGTAATCAAAATATTATCCACATATAGCAAAAGAATCACTGTGTCTGTTGGACGATGACGAATGAACAGAGAGAAGTCGGCCGAACTCCGAGTGAACCCAACAACACTAACGGTCTTACTAAATTTATCAAACCATGTCTGAGGAGACTGTTTGAAACCATTAAGTGACTTCAGACAACAGATAAGAGACTCCCCCAAGGTCTCAAACCGGAGAGGTTGCTGCATATAAACGGTCTCCTATAAATCACTATTAAGAAAAACATTTTTGACATCCAGTTGGTGTAAAGGCCAGTGGCGGTGAACAACGAGGGAGATCAACACACGAACAATATGAAGTTTAGCGACTGGAGAAAAAGTCTCATCATAATTCAGGTCTTGTTGTTGAGTGAAACCGCGAGCTACTAGACGAGCTTTCAAACGGTGAACCGTCCCATTTGGACCCTGTTTGACGGCAAACACCCACTTACATCCCACACAAGATTGTCCATGAGGAAGCGGGACCAGATCCCAGTGTGGTTTGCCTAAAGAGCAGACATTTCCTCGCCCATAGCCACCCGCCACCCAAGATGTTGGAGATCCTCCTGCACAGAATTAGGGGTGGTAATAGATGATAATGAAAGAGCACTTTGTCGGAGTTCCGGAGAGAGGCGGTGTAAAGAGACATAGTTCGCCATCGGGTGAGTAGTGGAACCTGCTGCCGGATCCGCAGGCTGCAATACATCTTTAGAGGAGGGCATCTCCCGTAGGGTAGTAGACAAAGAAGGACGTCGAGTATACACACAGATGATAGGTTGTTTGGGTTGGATTGGTGTGGGAAGGAGGGGTGGAAGGTTTGAATGAATAGGGGATAACAGGCCGCGGAAGAGGTGGCGGAAGTGGAGAATCAGCTGGTTGAGAGTAATATGGCTGATCTTCGAGAAAGGTGACATTAGCAGAAGTAACAACCTTGTGATTCTTGGGAGAAAAGCAAACGTAGCGCCTTTTGAGACCGAGAGTAACCCACAAACATATATTTAGTGGCACGTGGAGCAAGTTTGTCAGTGGACGAGCCAAGATGATGAACAAAGCACATGTAGCCAAACACGCGAGGGGTAATGGATAAAGGAGGTTTGGAGGGAGAAAGAAGATTGAAGGGAACAACAAAATTGAGAATAGAGGAAGACATGCGGTTAATAAGAGTGCAGACGGTAGAAACCGCAAAATTTCAATACTGTTTGAGAACATTCATTTGAATCATAAGAGAGCGGGTGACCTCAAGCAGACGACGATTCTTGCGTAATTCCATTTTGTTGGGGGGGAGGGGTATAGCCACACGAGGTTTGATGGATGATCCCAAACTCAGCACATAGATGTGCAAAGGCATGACTAGTGTATTCACGAGCATTATCGGTGCAGAAGAGTTTTTATTGTAGTGGAAAACTGGTTGCGAGTTTCAATGAAAAAAGCACGGAATACATTAAGCAATTCAGAGTGGTCACGAAGGAGATACAGTCAGGTCACCCGAGAGTAGTCATCTACAAATGTGACAGAGTAACGATATCTAAAAACACAAGCAATTTTGTAGTGTACCCAAATATCTGAGTGTACTAGATCAAAGGGAGCAGGACGCCGAGTAGTATGTGGTGAGAACGTAGACCGATGATGTTTCCCATAGATACAAGACTCATACGTGAACTCTTGGAGGGAAACTTCAGGGAGAGATTTTTTGAGTATGTTCAGAGGAGCGTGACCAAGACGTCGATGCCAATCAACAGAGCTAATAGAGGACAACACCGTTAGAGGAGAGGGGTCAAGGATATAAATACCATTCGACAGATGCCCTTTTCCGCTGATAGACTGCGTCTTGCGATTCTGCACAACACATGAGTTGGAAGAAAAAATTACATCACAATCAAGATCAGTAGTGAGACAACCAATAGAGAGAAGGTTGAAAGGAGAGCCCAGAACATGAAGGGCAGAGCGAAGAGTGATGGAGGGAGTAATGTGAATGTCTGCCGCGCCAGAAACGGGAATGGTGTCCCCACTAGCAACAGTGATGAACTTGGGATGCACAAAGTCCAAATATTGTGGTGTTTCCGTGGGATAATGTGGTGAGAGGCCTCAGAATCCAAAATCCAGGATGAGTTATGAGCAAGACAGGAGGTACCACCATCGAAAATAAACACCACAGAGCCCGAAGGACAGCTGATCATCTTACAAGAAACAGTCCGCAGCTGGCATAAGTAGCGACTATGAGACAGTCTGCAGCGGTCACAGTGATAACGCACCAGCGGCAAGAAAGACCACGACCAGCGCGGTAAGAGACAGTCGGCAGCGGTCACGAGCAGCGACTAATAGACAGTCTGCAACGAGAAAGCAGGAGGCAGCTAAAATCAAGAGGCGACAAAGTTCTCGATGAAGAGATAGGCCGCAACAGTTACGAGTAGTGACTAAGAGATAGTCCGCAACGGTCACAGTGACAACGCACCAGCGGCAAGAAAGGCCACGACCAGCGCGGTAAGAGAACAAGCTCCCAGCGGAGAGAAGAGAGACCGAGCAACAGAACACCAGCGGATAGAAGAGAGCCCGCAGCGGATAGAAACAATCAGCGGCGATAAGAAGGCAACCCTCAGCGGCCAAGAAAGGCAGAACAACGGCTAAGCAAAGTCGCGAGTTAAGCACAAGCCCGAGATGTAGCGGGTAGACGGAGAGACCGGAGCGGGAAGAAGAGGCCTGCAACGGTTAGAGGAACGTCAGCTAGAATCCTGAGCTGGCAACGACCAGAAGAAGAAGAGGCTAGCAAACAGGCACTTAGACCGTGCAGTTAGGAGCAGACCGCAACAAGAAAAACAAAGTAAACGAGATGCCGCAAGCAGTCCGCGCAAACAGCCAAGTCGAGCAGAGAAGAACGTAGCACCAGGCAGACGGTAAGGGAAGAGCGGCAAGGTAGTCCGGTCGACAAGAAGACCCCGCACAAGAAGCCTGTGCGACACGAAGATCGCGCGACAAGAAACTAGGCCGCAACGGGAAAGTCTCCTTGCGACAAGAGCGGTGCGACAAGGAGACCGCGCGGTAAGAAGCGAGGCCGCAGCGGGAAAGAGGTCGGCACGACAAGAAGAGAGAGAAGACCGAGAAGTAGTCGTGCGATAAGAAGTCAGCACGACAAGAATAGAGAGAAGACTATAAAAGGAGCGTAGAGGGGAACGAAGAGGTGGATCCACGGGAGAGAAGAAAGAGGTGGTTAGAAAGGAGGAAACTGCAGAAACAATGCGGTCAAGCAGAAGCACAGGCCGAGCGGGAAGAAAACGGAAAAGTCGCAAGGGTGCGGTTCAGGCCGACACACAAGCCGCCCGGGTAACCGGAAGACTGGGCGGTTAGAAAAAAACAGGCCGGACCATATGCTCTGATACCATGTAGAAAAGTGATTCAAACCTTGTATGTACTTCTTGAATGCAAAAAAACAAGTATGAGTCCAGATATATAGGAGAGAGGAGAGAAAGACCCAGCTATACAAATAATGTGGGACTAAACACTAAATGCTACATGGGCCAATACATTATTTTTCCTAGTATTCTCTAAAATTAACATTTGATCCATATTAACTTATTAGTTAATAGTTAATACTTGTTAATTACTCCAAAATATAACCCATAATAAGTGGGCGAGCTCCAATGTGCTAAGGTGGTGACTCCACTCTCTTTTCTTGCCATTCTAGAGTTTTATTTATGTGGGTCTCTGCACTTCCAATGGGTTTAAGCACCCACTTTTTAGTTTTGAGTCACCCTTTCATAATGATAGGAATTACTGATTAATGGATAATGGCATTTTTTGGGTGTAATTTACATTTCCGGTATCTATTGGATAAATCCTCTTAAGATCCCGCCTGGGGTCTATTTTGTGAACTATCATGATTGGTATCCCGCTTTGATTGTGATGTAAAGTTTTAATTTCCTCATCTATGGTAAGTATTTTTGGTTTGTGATGCCTATAATTTTAAGAGAATGCCCTAACTAATTGATTATGAATTATCTAAGGGTCCATTCGGATCGCAAGTTTTGATTTTGACTGAATTCCAATTATGATGTTCGGCTGCATAATAGAATTGGACATCATGAATTAGAATTGGGCAAAACTATCGCACTTACACATAATTTCGTGATTCCCTGCAAATATATATCTATGTATATCAGAATAAATTATGAGTAACAGTATTACCAAGATCTCTATCCATATGTCATATAACATATAATCAAAAGCATGACAAGCACTCAATATTTGATTTATGGATTGAGTCTGGCTTCATATGTCGTAATTTTCTTCCTTTTTCTTGTTGAGTTCTCGACATGAGATCTAGTTTTTGCAAATCTTATATATACTACTTCTTACCATGCTCTGACCTCAGGCGGTCCAGGATGAGAAAAGATGAGCATCTCGATAATCTTAATTAGGGCGCAACCCAACCAACTGAGAAATAAGAAGAGCCAGATTCGAATGGTACTCTACATTTCGACACAATAGTACCTGGATGTGCTCTCTTCTAGACGACGAAACTCTCTTCCAAGCAACCGAATTCGTGCATCGGCAGCAATGGTTTTCGAGTGCTTTTTCTACCCATCGAGCTCCTTCATCATGAACCAGCCGATTAATGGCTTCACTAGGACCTTTGCCTTCGCAGACGGCAAAAACACGGAAAACCTATTGGGGAGACAAGATTGGGGACATGCTAAAATGAAACCTGAGGTTTTACGGAATTCCAATTCCGGACTAATTCCGTTCAACCGAACTCCTAGAAAAGAATTACTAATACCCAAAACCAATTCCTGAAGTCTATTTCCGTCCAACCGAACGGACCCTAATTGATTTCTAGTCATTTAGAAGGGTTGTATTATATGGCACTTTGAATTTCTCATGATTTGGCAGGTATGGAGGGCAGAAGGTTATCTAATAGGGCACCCAGCCAAATAGAATGGACTTTCTAAGGAATAGGAAGAAGTGAGACTTGTGCAAATGAATTAAAAGCTATAGTTTATATTTCTTGGAGCTCGAGATAAGAATGGATGAACAATGTTTTAAAAATCAGACCGGCCGGTTCAACCGGTTGAACTATGAACCGGGACCTAGTCCGGTCCGGTTGAACTATGAACCGGGACCTAGTCCGGTCCGGTTGAACTATGAACCGGGACCTAGTCCGGTCCGGTTGAGCATAAGGAACCGCCCTAATCACGAACCTCCTTTGGACCGATCAAACCGCTGACCCTCCAAACCGTTTAACCGGGTGGGCCTTTTTTGTTGCAAAAATGTGTTGGGTAAGGATCAAACCCGCAACCAACTAATCTTGGATAAATAACTCACCCACTACGTCACTTCGCAAGTTGTTATAAATACCTAAACTGTTTTATATATGAAGAAAATTGTAATGTTATATAATTTAATGATATATATAATTATATAAAACATGTATTATATTTATACTTATATCCATGTAAAATATATTATCACGGTTTAACCCCGGTTAGACCGGTCCAACCGATTGGACCTTGAACCTGTCCTTGCTCCGGTTCAACATCCGGTCCGGTTCTTAAAATCTTATGGATGAAGATCAAATGGATTTCTCACAATGCAGACCTGCGGGTGCTTCATGCACCAAAAACTCCCTTGTTATTTCTAGAACAGATGTTTTGTAATGAAATTTGGTGTATGTAATGAAATCTCGTTTGGTGTCGTGCTTTTACTTTGCTGCGTTTTTTTAAAAAAAATGTCATTGCTATAAAACACATGTTTAGCATGGTAAATTTTGCGAACGCCGTCACAAAAAATCCCTTTTTGAAACTAAATGGAGATGCAGTTCCAGCAATGATAGGCTTTTGCGACTACTGCGTTCATTATTGTCACAGTGGGCTTTCGCGACAACTGCGTTCATGATTACCACAGCCGCACCAAATGGAGCCTTAATCTAGTTTCTTATAATTTTTTATTGGACAAATAAGTTCCTAAGTTTCTACATGTGTATTTTTCATCCAGGTATAGTAAATGTGCTCATAAATTATTTGCTTTTCTTGCTCTTGCACTTTTTTTGTGACATAAAAGATAAGAATGCCTTGTCAACTTTCATTACTTCATTTAGTTTTATAACATATCCGTTGTTATTTGTGTTCATGATTCATTGAGAAAATATTTGGTGTGAAAAAAATGCTAAGTTATGGTTTATGGTGCTTCTTTTCATGAATTTTACTCGTCTGGCTTCAGGTATTGTTCTTATCGGAGAAATTGGAGGAACTGCTGAAGAAGATGCTGCAGCTCTGATAAAGGTCAATGATGACTTGAATACATATCAACATGTGTTAATTATTCTAGGATTGCCTATTCTCTTGCTCATGGTTTTTATAGTGCCCTGTTTTTTTTAATTGGAATAATATCAAAAATCTCCTTTTTAACTTAGCATAAGTACAGAGTCTGATAAGACTTTGCAAGAATAAGAGAGATCTAGGGGAAGATTTAGAGAGGAGAAAGAGAGGAATTCGGGTTTGGGAGAGAGAGGGAGAGGAAATACCTTGAGAATAATCATGCCTCCATCCAAAGGGAGCCCCGGGTTTATTAATACCCGGGGCTCAAGGGGGCCGGCCGGCCCCCCCACTTGGGGACTGAACCGGGTCGGTTCAGTCCCCCCTTGGCGCCTTCATGGGTTGGGGGCTGAACCGGATGGTTCAGCCCCGTTGTTTGGCCTCCGTTCTTTTGGTCGTCAATTGTACGTCTTGCCTTGAAATTGTAGCGGATGCGGCGGCATAACATTCCCTCCCCCTTCAAGCGCCAACTTGTCCTCAAGTGGGAAATCCGGGAACGTCTCGCGAAACTCCAAGAAGTCAACCCAGGAATTATGCTCGGCGGGCATGTGCGCCCACCTGACAAGTAGCTCGAGCCGGTACTCGGCACCCCGCCGCTTCCATTTGGTCAACAGAACCGCCTCCGGCGAAGGCCGCAATTCGCCGCCGCTAGTAGCCTCTGGAAGAGTAGGACTGATCGGAGTGGAGTTCCCGAGCTTCTTCTTCAGTAAGGATACATGGAACGTTGGATGGATGCGAGACTCCTCCGGCAGGGCAAGAGTATAAGCCACGGGTCCCACCCGGCGGAGGATGCGGAACGGGCCATAGTATTTCGGTGCCAGCTTCTGGTTGGTCCGCCGAGCGACCGAGAGTTGCCGATATGGTTGGAGTTTAAGGAAGACCTCATCGCCGACCGCAAACTCCCTCTCGGTACGATGTTTGTCGGCTTGAATCTTCATGCGATCTTGGGCGATGCGTAAATTCTCCCGGAGTAGTGATAAAGTCCGGTCGCGATCCAGTAACATCCGGTCGACCGCGGGCAGAGCGGTGCTGGCTGGCTCATAGGAACTCAAAGTAGGCGGGGGGCGTCCGTAGACCACCTCAAAAGGAGTGAGCTTGCTGGCCGTATGGAAAGATGTATTGTAGCAGTACTCCGCCCAATGGAGCCACCGAGTCCAGGAGTGTGGCTCATCCATGACAAAACACCGCAAATAGGTTTCAACCCCACGGTTGAGGACCTCCGTCTTCCCGTCTGTCTGAGGGTGATGGGCCGTGGTCATGCGGAGGGCAGTCCCCTGTAGCCGAAACAGCTCCTGCCAGAAATTGCCCACAAAGACGGGGTCTCGGTCTGATATGATAGCGCTTGGAATTCCGTGCAGTCTGACAATCTCCTTGGCAAAAACATCAGCAACTGTTGTTCCCGTGTACGGATGGCTCATCGCGATGAAGTGCCCGTATTTGGACAACTTGTCAACCACGACCAAGATGACGGATTTGCCTTGAGACTTGGGCAGACCGTCAATGAAGTCCATAGAGACAGTGTCCCAGATCTGACGGGGAATCTCCAACGGTGTCAGTAGCCCGACGGGAGAGGTAGTCTCGTACTTCTGTCGCTGGCATATCTCGCATTCACGTACAAACCGCTGAACATCTCGCCGCAGCCCTTTCCAAAAAACATTCGCCCAGACTCGTTGTAATGTACGCAGGAGCCGGCGTGCCCGCCGGTGGGTGAGGAGTGAAACTCCTGCATCATGACCGTCCGCCAGGCCGACGTGGCAGGGAGGACTAGCCGGCCCTGATGGTAAAGTCTGTCTCCCTGCAAGTAGTAGCCGGCCTCAGTAGGCTCTCCCTGTCGCAGTGCTTCAATGATGGCCCGCAGCTCCGGATCCTGTTGAACTTCTGCCTGTATCTCTTCCAGTGACTCAATCACTGGCCCTGAAATATGGGACAAGGAACTCTCTGGTAGGCGGGAGAGTGCATCAGCCACCACATTTTCCTTCCCCTGTTTATACACAATCTCATAATCGTATCCCAGCAACTTTGTCAGCCACTTCTGTTGCAACGGTGAGGCTAATCTCTGCTCCAAAAAATGTTTCAGGCTCTGATGATCTGTACGGATCTGAAAGTGGCGTCCCAAGAGATAAGGTCGCCACAAGGCGACCGCATGCAGAATGGCTAACATCTCCTTCTCATACATCGAAAGACCCAGTGTCCGGGGTGCCAACGCCTTGCTGAAGTAGGCCAAGGGTCGGCCCTCCTGTATCAACACAGCTCCAATACCGACCCCCGAAGCATCGGCCTCCACTACGAACGTTTTGGAGAAATCTGGAAGCGCCAGAACCGGGGTAGTAGTCATAGCCGCCTTCAAAGACTGGAAGGCGACCTCAGCCTCCGAACTCCAGTGGAAAGCGTCTTTCTGCAACAGCTGAGTGAGGGGACGGGCTATCTTGCCATAGTCCTTCACGAACCGCCGATAGTACCTTGTCAGCCCGAGAAAACCTCTCAAAGCCCGGACCGTCGTGGGGGGTGGCCAATCTACCATGCTCGCGATCTTCTTTGGGTCAGCTTGTACCCCGTGTGCGGACACCAGGTGTCCCAAGTACTCAACCTCCGGGTGTCCAAATGAGCACTTGGACCGCTTGGCGTACAGCTGGTGATCTCGCAATATGGCGAGGACGGTGCGAACGTGCTCCAAGTGATCCTCCCAACTCCTGCTGTAGATAAGTATATCGTCAAAGAAAACTAGCACATACCTTCGAAGAAGAGGGCGGAATATCTCATTCATGACCGCCTGAAAGGTCGAGGGTGCGTTGGCCAACCCAAATGGCATCACCAAAAACTCATAGTGACCATCGTGGGTACGGAAGGCCGTCTTGTGGACGTCCTCCTCCTTCATGCGAATCTGATGGTAACCGGACCGGAGATCCAATTTGGTGAATAAGTGTGCTCCTTGTAGCTCATCCAGCAACTCCTCGATCATAGGAATGAGAAACTTGTCTTTGATGGTAGAACTGTTAAGCCCCCGGTAGTCCACGCAAAATCTCCACAAACCGTCTTTCTTCTTCACCAGTATGATCGGGGAAGAGAAGGCACTAGTACTGGGTCGTATAATACCGGTCGTCAGCATCTCGCGCACGTTGCGCTCTATCTCAACCTTCTGAATATGGGGGTAGCGGTAAGGCCGGATGTTGGTTGGGTCCGTCCCGACCTTCAACTGGATCTGATGGTCCCGGAAACGGGACAGGGGAAGGGAGCGTGGCTCCTGGAAAACATCATCGTACTGTCCCAAAAGTGCTTGTATCTGCTCTGGCTCCGCGCTAGCCTCCGGTCCCACGGTTGTCACCCCCAGAATCATAGCTATTGTTCCGCCTTGCTCCTCCAGCCTCTGCAAACCCCTGAGTGAGATCTCCTTGAGCGGAGATGTCCTGATACCTTGCAAACAGTGGTCCTTGCCCTGCTGAGTAAACTCCAACGTCATCCTGTCCCAATCTGTGGTCACCCGCCGTAACTGCCGGAGCCACTACACTCCCAAGACCATATCCGAGCCTCGAATGGGGAGGAGGTAGACGTCGGTGTGGCATATGTACCCTGGCATCCGTAGCTCGGCCCCCTTCAGGACCCCTTTCGCATCGCAACTTGCTCCCATCTGCAACCATGACCTGGAAGGCGGCCTCCCGATCAATTGGGATCCCTGTCTTGAGAGCCACCTCGGGGTCAATGAAATTGTGGGTGCTCCCACTATCAACTAGTATAGTCACCCGCTCCTGGCCAATTGCCCCTGCGATCCGCAAAGTGAGGGGAGCCGTGCATCCCGCCATCGCTTGAAGAGATATTCCAAACTCTGCCAGATCCAAATCATCCTCAACTGAGTCACCAGTAGTGTCGTCTTCGCCGTCCTCGTTCCGCAGCATGAAGACTTGGACCTTTTGGCACCGATGCCCCGGAACGAATTTCTCATCACACTTGAAGCACAACCCCTTGTCCTTTCTGGCCTGCAGCTCCTGCCATGTCAACTTCGTCACAGTGGGACGACCCCCGATCGGTGGTTCCTTCCTGGTTACATCTGTCACTGTGGGTGCTCGGCCTGTCGTTCGAGTCTTCTGCCGATTGTACCGCTCCTCCTGTATCCTGGCTAGGCTGAAGGCATGACTCAGACTGCGTGGCATGTACGCGTGGACCTCGTCTCTCAAATGGTCCTTCAGTCCTGATACGAAACAGCTCAGCATTGTCCTCTCTTCCCAATTGACCCGATTGGCCAACCGTTCGAATTCTGTCCGGTACTCTGTGACTGATCCTTTCTGCCGTAGCTTCTGTAACATAGCCTCCACATCTTCATACTCTAGAGGCCCGAAACGAGCCGAGAAGGACTCCACTAACTCCTCCCACGGTGCGTAGTTGCGTCCCCTCAGAAACCACTTGGTCCACTGGAAGGCGTCCTCCTCCAGGTGGAAAGACGCCAACTGTACCCACTGCCCCTCCGGAATCTCTTGGTACTTGAAGAAAAGCTCAGCCTTCTGGATCCACTCTAAGGCGTCGCCGCCCTTGAACTTAGGGAAGTTCATACGTGTCAATTTGGGCTGCATGTATGGCCGGGGCTCCGCATGTGCTGGTTGGTATGGTTGCGCTGGGGCCGCTGCGGGCCCGGGCCCCCCCCCCGGTCCATGCCGTAACCTCCTTGTTGCCCTCCACCCCATGGGTTGCCATTTCCGTAGTCCGCCGGTCCTCCGTAGAGCGGAGGTATTGGTAGGATGCCAGCCACTCCTCCGATTGGGACCGCATTCGCTCTAGTTGGTCGAAAAGGGGCCACTCCTTGCCCCGGACCCCGCCAAGGGGGACCAGGTTGCGTTCCGGGTCCGCTCCAGGCCGCCTGGGCGCCGAACGGTCCGCACGATGCCGCCAGGCCTTCCGGCGATCTCCAGCCGCCTGGGCGGCGGTAGCCAGCCTCCGCCGGCCCTCCGACGCTCCCTCCAGGGCCGCCGTGTCCCTCCGGGGTCGATCCCGCCGCGCGGTTGGCGTACGCGCCGATTCGCGTAGTATCGGGTTCCGCCGAACCTGTGACCGGGTAGCCGCCTCCTGTAGATCCCGATCCGGCCCCTTGCTGCATTCCGCTCCCGATTCCAGTGCCGTTCTGCGCCAGAGGATGGTAGGATGCCTCCGTTTCAAATCCTTCCACCGCGGGATTTTTTACTTTCAGATTTTGTGCAAGTAGGGTTTTGATCTCCTCCATGCTCGCATCCAAGCGATCCTCTAGGATTTTTTGGGAGGACTTCACTTATTCTTCGAGCGCCGTCATTGTGTCCGCCAACCCTACATAGTTCTCCTCGAGGGATGCAAGCCATGCGGTTTCGGCTTCTGAGCGAGTCACCATCGTCGCAGGATATTGCTCTGATACCAAATGATAAGACTTTGCAAGAATAAGAGAGATCTAGGGGAAGATTTAGAGAGGAGAAGGAGAGGAATTAGGGTTTGGGAGAGAGAGGGAGAGGAAATACCTTGAGAATAATCATGCCTCCATCCAAAGGGAGCCCCGGGTTTATTATACCTGGGGCTCAAGGGGGCCGGCCGGCCCCCCCACTTGGGGACTGAACCGGGTCGGTTCAGTCCCCCCTTGGCGCCTTCATGGGTTGGGGGCTGAACCGGATGGTTCAGCCCCGTTGTTTGGCCTCCGTTCTTTTGGTCGTCGATTGTACGTCTTGCCTTGAAATTGTAGCGGATGCGGCGGCATAACAGAGTCCCCCATCTAAATTTCTGAATTATCAAAACGTCCCATCTAACTTTATATAGTTAACATACTTAAACAAAAAAATGAAGCTCCCTTCGGGTTATTTTCTTGTACATGCATGCTAACAATATAAACTGTAGAGAAACGCTAGGAAACTTGGAAATAACAAAAACTTTATTGATACTTTTCCATTCCATAATATAGATACAAGACTTTGTACACTTAAATAGGAGAGGAAAGGGGATAGGAAATCCTATTTTACAATGTGGGACTAAAACATGAGATGGGCCTAAACATGGGCCTTAACATTGGGCTCTTTTACATATTTCTTCAGCACTCTCCCGCAAGCTGGAGCATACAAATGATAGGCACCAAGCTTGGACATAACCTGATAGTATAATGATCTTGGTAGGGCTTTTGTGAGAATATTAACAACTTTCCCGATAGTAGGTGTTGAAACCGAGAACCGACTCCTGTGAAGTTCGAACCTTTGGGGAAGGGGTGACCGTACACTTACTTCTCCGAGCAAGCTTGGTTGACCGAAGATTTAGAGCTCAAAACTGACCCAAGGCTCCAGCACGGAGGTCTCACCACACACCCGGAAGATCTTAGAGCGTTTCTCCTCCTTAGCCGGTGCTGGGCTAATGACACCTCAGAAAGCACAAGAAGATCTGAGAATTAGAAAACCAGAAAGCTTGTCTTCTGAAATACCCCCTTGGGTCTATTTATAGATTTCTAGGCCTGACCTGCAAATAGCGCAACTCCGATGTTCTAAACGGTTATATACAGCCAAAAAGGAGTTCTGCCAACAGCGAAACTCCGCTATTCTGAGAAGCTAAATGCAGACCTAATCATATTTGACAGATCAAATCATATTAACCATAGGATATCTGCACCCCACTTATGGGGGGGGGGGGGAATCAGGACCAGCTTGCCACTCAACTGGGCGGATGCGGCCCGGCTCTCGCAGCTCGCCTCTCTCTTTAGGCGAGCGCGAGTCGGGCTCCTGCGGATCGCCTGCCCCTTACACGGAGGCGGGCCGACGGTCTTGGTCTGGCGGCCACTTAGGCAAACGCGGGCTGGCAAGCCGATTCGCGCGGTCCGCCCGCCTGCATAGCGGAGGCGGGCGGGCTTCCCCCTGGGCTTGCCCGCCTATCGAACTGATGCGGGCCGGCTGTCCTGGCTCGCTCGCTCGCTTGTCAGATGCGGGCCGGGTTGCATTGAGGGCCCTTCTTCTCCCTTGTTGGACCCATTCGGCGAACACTGAGTTGTACACAATCCCCGCTCTTTTTGAGCTTTCACAAAGCTCAGAAAGAATCATCCAACCTCACGTGTTTGGTGAGTGCCTGCTGAGCTGGAGGGAATCTTTTGGTGGGTCCCACCTTCGCGCTATAAATACACCACCAGATTCAAAGGAAAACCCTCTGTCCTTCTGTTTTTATTTCTTTGCGAACTACTATAGCTGAGTGATGCCCATATCAGAAGAGATGCGTGCTCGCCTAGCGGCCGCGAGGGAGGGCACGCGGGCGCAGGTCATCGATGTCGCCCCCTGGCTGGCGCGAGGGTCGCTCAGTCCCGCCTTCAAGCCGAAGAAGGCAAAGATGATCCGGCAGTCTCCCTCGAATGACGCCCCTGAGTCCAGTCTGGCGGCCGGTGCCGAGGCCATCCATGAGGTACGCGGGCCGGTTGTCTGATATCATTATGGTTCCGATTTTGATTTCTCCTTCTTCGCAGGAGGTGCCTCACGAGGATGGAGACCGGGGAATGGAGGCGAGGCACTCTTCCTCGCGTGTATCCGAGCGGGTCGCCAGCCCCTCGGCTACGGGACCTGCCCTTCCTGCGGTACTGACCGCTCCTCTTGCGACTACTGGTGAGTCCTTGACTCTTTTCCCGCTTTCTTGTTTGTTCGCTCCTTACCTGACCCCTTGCCACTGCTTCTATCACAGGGGCTGCCGACCTGCCCCCGCAGGTTCCTCAGTTGCCAACCTGCCCCGGGCTGGGAAAGTCCTTTGCGGCTCTTGAAGGCGGGCTCTTCCAGGGCCAGCCAGGTACTTCCCGCCCGCATGCCATCGCGGAGGACGTGCCGACCCCGGGTGAGTTTGTGTTCGCTTGCTTGCGACTGTCCGCCTGCTTTTTCTGACCTTTGTTTCTACAAGTTTCAATGTCATCTCGTCATCCGACGTTGACATCAGCGAGGGGTACTCACATCCTCCTTCCCCAGACCGCATCTCCGAATACCTGGGCGACCCTCGGGATACTGAGGAAATGAAGAGGCGGGTGACCCGGTTGTTCCAGAAGCACTCCCTGATGTTGCGGAGGTTTGTGGCAGGGTGGATGAGGACAAGGCGGAGGCGGAGGAGCGCTTCACGGTCCTGGAGGGCGTGAGGCGTCCAGAAGACGGCGATGGGACGACTTTTCCAGGAGCACACATCACACGAGCAGAGGAGCGACTCAGGCATGCTACGGAACAAGTCAACCTGGCCCAGCGGGAACTGCTCGCGATTCGCGAGTATTTCTACCCTCGCCTAACGCCCCGTTCCGGGGTGCAAGGGCGGGGGTAGGTGGAAGTGGATTCAGTACTGAACCACCCACCCCTTCCTCGCTCTTGGCCTGGATGCCTGGGTCACACCTATTTTCTAGATTAGCTTGCACGGACTCGTCGGGAACTGTTATTTCCTTTCTCCTTTTTTTTATCACTTTGGGACTACTCGCCCGTTCACGGGCTTATGTTTGTACATTAATTTTTTTTCATCCGTAGCTTGTCGCTGCTTAGCTTTTCTTAGGCGAATACCGGTGAGCTGCCTTGCTCGCCTACCCCCTTCTTAGGCGGGCGCGAGCCGACTTGGCTCGCTCGCCTCTCTGGCGGACGTGAGTCAGCGGGGCTCACTCGCCACTCTTGGCGGACGCGAGATAGCGTGGCTCGCTCGCCACTTGGGCGGACGCAGGCCAGCGTGGTTCGCTTGCCACTTAGGCGGATGCGGGCCAGCGTGGCTCGCTCGCCACTTGGGCGGACGCGGGCCAGCATGGCTCGCTCGCCCCTTCCCCGTTTTCGCATAATTTTCGTAGGGTTGCGACGAGTAGGCTGGAACTAGTGCAGCCTCGAATATCGAAGCATCGAGACACATTTTTGCTATCCGCACATTTCCCACCGATGGGACGTTTCCCCGCCCCTTTCTTTTTCTATAAATAGACCACGATCCTTCATCCCACCTACCGCATTTAAACCCTTCTGCGTCTTCTCCATTCCTGCGATTCTCAGCTTGCCACTTTTCGCGAGAATTCCAGCGTCCTGCCCACTCAACAGATTGCGAGATGGGAGGAATTGGTGGCGATACTGAGGGGAGAAGCAAATGCGCATGAACTTTCTCCGATTATCCCTTCTTCTTTGCCACCCTCATCGAGAGCGAGTTCGTTTCGGTGATCGGAAACTTCGTCCCGCCCGGGTTTGAGGAGAGGCGACCAGGAGAGGAGGAGAACGTCAACGACCTCTCCGACGCGGAGCTCGCCATCCCCATTGCCCACTTCGATGCGGGTCTCGGGCTTCCCTTATGGCCCGAGGTCCGGCAGATACTGAAGTACTATGGGATCGTCCTAGGCCAGTTGACCCCCAACTCGGTAGCTGTCGTGGTCGCGTTCGCCTGCTTCTTGCGGGAAAAGCGAATCGAGTTCAGCCTCACAGTCTTCCGCAAGCTGTTCTCTTTCCGGGGGAACAAAGACGACACCGCTTGCTTCTCCAGCAACCACGTCAAGGTGCGGGAGACGGTGAACAAGAGCCCAACTGGCTCAGGAAGTTTGTGTTCGTCAGGGGAGACTTCGGAAACGTCCCGTTCTTGCCCGTTCAGCTCAGCGAGGCGAGCTACCGCCCTCCTAGCCTGGGGGGCCACGAAGCCGAACTCTGCGGGTTATTCAAGGGGAAGAACTTCGAGGTCGCGTTCCTCCGAAGAAACGTCGATTCCCTCGTCCCCATCCCGCCTGGGGGAGGTAGGCTACTCGCGCTCGATCCCTTTTTTACTTACCTCTTTTTTGTTGTTCTAACTCTGTCGCTGCAGGTGAGCGAGATCTCCCCCTGCACCCTCCTTATGAGAGTGCGCGAGTCGCTCCCAACGAGCTCGCTCATGCCGAGGCGGCTGCTGCCGCACATCGCGAGGCCCCGACCCTTCTTGCCTCCCAGAAGCGGGTCACCTGCAAACAACCTCCGGCGCCGCCGCCGTCCAAGAATTTGAGGACCACGGGCAGCGAACCTCCCGCATCCCGGGAGAAGGGCAAAGCTCCTGCGGGCCAGCAACTTGGAACGGCCGCCACCCCGGGTGCTTCGACCGGCGGGCCTCCTGGCGAGGCGGCCTGCACCTCCAAGGCGCGAGAGCAGGTGTCCGCCGACAAGCCCGTGCCGAGGGGGCACCGCAACTTCCGCTATGGAGAGCGGCACCTGGACGAGCTTGGCAAGCCCCTCCTTTAGTGGGACCAAGGGGAGAACAGGGTGTCCATCTCGACCCTGTTGCTGAGCTGGCTGGAGCAGGACACGACCAGCGGGGAGGCCTACGCTTCTCCTTCGGCTTGTACGCGCGGGAGGATGCCGCGATCTTCGACGAGGAGGCCACGCGAGCACTCGTGCATGGGAGTGCGCGGGCCTAGCTACGCGGCCTTGAGCTGACTCATATGGTGGGCCGCCGGTGCATGCAGATGGAGCGAAACTCCGCCTCGCTACAGAAGCACGCCGACGACAAGGAAGAGGCCCACCGCCTCGCGCTTGAGGAGGTGGAGCTGCACAAGAAGCGAGCGGATGCGTCCGACGCCGCTTTCGCTGGATACCTGGGGGGGTGGTAAGTCCCGAAACTTGGAACAAGATGTCTCTCTTAGGATTGCCTTCATTAACACTTGCTTCTTTTCGCAGGATGCGGCGACGGCCAAGCGCCTTAGCCTTCAAATCACCACCCTCGAGAAGGAGAATGAGGCGTTGTGGACACGGGTGCGAGAACTAGAAGCTGCGTTCCCCCGCCGCCCTCCAGTAGGAACGGCCGGCTCGCCCACTTCTCCGAGTACGAGCTAGAGGAGATGATGCAAAAGAACGCCGCCAAGGCCCAAAACTCGTCCTCTGCTGCGGGTCCACGTCTCCACTCCGCATTACTTATACTAAAATATTCCTTAATGAAATTTTAGGGTCAAAGATGATCTTATCATGAGTGGTAGATGGATTATATTGTTTAATAGTTTGCTCATTTTGATCTATCGTACTTTAATGAACTAGTTCCACTTCTCAAAATGCTTATATTCTCAGGGAGCTAGTTATTTTTATTGAGAAAGTCTTTGGATTTTTCCTTGTTTATTGTCATAAGATCTTCGCTTTTTATCCTAATAAGGTTATCCACCATACTTCACCGAGCAAGCTTATAGGTTTTCCCTCAACATTCCTATGTATATCTTATTTTGATTGCGCTGCTTTGCTCATACTTCATTTACTTGAATAATTTGATGATTTTAGGACATTACATAAAATAATGTTCAAGGGTGAATTTAAAAAAGCAAAGAACAAAAAACTGTTCCAAACCGTCTGAACCGAACTTTGTTTTTATCAGACCGATTTGATTTTGGTTTATGGAAAGATTGGCTACAATTTGGTTTGGCTCGGTTTCCACTTACATGCCAGTAGTATCAAATTACACTATTTTTGTTTTTTAAAATGCTTTGCACCGAATGTTCCTTGTCTTTTCCTCCTCTCGTAACCATTGTGTTTCCTGAGGCATTCTTTTCTTTCAATGCTTTCTGTCTCCCTCGATACGCACATAAGGGGTATTTAGTCATGTAGTTTTTGTCCTGTAGTGGGGCCTTGTTATGAATCCTCATAACGGCCGGTTCGCAGGACAATAATACCAAAGACGACGGAAGGATATGACATCAAACGGGATTGAACCATCCGGTTCAGCCTTCCCTAATTAAAACAAGAAGGTGGTTGGGGACTGAACCGGACGGGTTCAGCCCCTATGCCCCCCCAAGGGGTATAATAACCCCTAGGGTTTCTTAGCAGTGGACAAGCAAGTACTCCAAGATATTTCCTCCTTCTCTCAAACCCTAGATTTCTCTTTTCTCCTAAATCTCTCTTCTCGTTCCTATCATTTGGTATCGGAGGATTTCGTTCCTCCACTGTGGTGACTCGCTCCCGGGACGAATCCAATTGGCTGGCAAGCCTATAAGATAACTACACCAGGCTGATAGAAACGGTGGCAGCCATCGAAGAAAAGTTGAGGGCATCAGAGAAACAATTGGAAGAACGGTTGGATGCACTCATGAAAGAGATCAAAAATTTGTTGACTACGAATATCAAGGGCTAGGTTATTGCAATGGAGGAGACCACCGCAAACCCGATCTCCATCCCATCTCCAACAGCAGGATAGGAAGACTCGATCAGGCTTTGCGCGGGATAAGAAGGCAACAATCAGATCTCCATCGTCAATAGGAGACTCGAAATCGACGGTGGAAGGGCACGAGGCTCACAACGACAACAAGTGTGGCTCGATGCAACCTAGATGGCCGGAAGTGGCACGTCGGGCTTGAATTTCCCTCCTTACGACAAAAGCGCTGATTGGACACGAGAAGGACGCTAGGAGGGCCGACGGCCCAGGGGAATGGGTTACCCACATCGGGATAGACTCTTTCCCATCCCTAGGATGCACTGTCTTGAGCTGGCTCATATGGTGGGCCGCCGGTGCATGCAGATGGAGCGGAACTCCGCCTCGCTACAGAAGCACGCCGACGACAAGGAAGAGGCCCACCCCCTCGCGCTTGAGGAGGTGGAGCTGCACAAGAAGCGAGCGGATGCGTCCGACGCCGCTTTCGCTTGATACCTGGAGCGGGGGGGGGGGGGTGGTAAATCCCGAAACTTGGAACAAGATGTCTCTCTTGGGATTGCCTTCATTAACACTTGCTTCTTCTCGCAGGATGCGGCGACGGCCAAGCGCCTTAGCCTTCAAATCGCCACCCTCGAGAAGGAGAATGAGGCGTTGTGGACACGGGTGCGAGAACTAGAAGCTGCGCTCCCCCGCCGCCCTCCAGTAGCAACGGCCGGCTCGCCCACTACTCCGAGTACGAGCTAGAGGAGATGATGCAGAAGAACGCTGCCAAGGAGCAAAACTCGTCCTCTGCTGCGGGTCCACGTCTCCACTCCGCATTACTTATACTAAAATATTCCTTAATGAAATTTTAGGGTCAAAGATGATCTTATCATGAGTGGTAGATGGATTATATTATTTAATAGTTTACTCATTTTGATCTATCATACTTTAATGAACTAGTTCCACTTCTCAAAATGCTTATTTTCTCAGGGAGCTAGTTATTTTTATTGAGAAAGTCTTTGGATTTTTCTTTGTTTATTGTCATAAGATCTTCACTTTTTATCCTAATAAGGTTATCCACCATACTTCCCCGAGCAAGCTTATAGGTTTTCCCTCAACATTCCTATGTATATCTTATTTTGATTGTGCTGCTTTGCTCATACTTCATTTACTTGAATAATTTGCTGATTTTAGGAAGTTACATAAAATAATGTTTAAGGGTGAATTTAAAAAAGCAAAGACCAAAAAACTGATCCAAACCGTCCGAACCGAACTTTGTTTTTATGAGACCGATTTGATTTTGGTTTATGGAAAGATTGGCTACAATTTGGTTTGGCTCGGTTTCAACTTACACGTCAGTAGTATCAAATTACACTATTTTTGTTTTTTAAAATGCTTTGCACCGAATGTTCCTTGTCTTTTCCTCCTCTCGTAACCATTGTGTTTCCTGAGGCATTCTTTTCTTTCAATTCTTTCTGTCTCCCTCGATACGCACATAAGGGGTATTTAGTCATGTAGTTTTTGTCCTGTAGTGGGGCCTTGTTATGAATCCTCATAACGGCCGGTTCGCTGGACAATAATACCAAAGACGACGGAAGGATATGACATCAAACGGGATTGAACCATCCGGTTCAGCCTTCCCTAATTAAAACAAGAAGGTGGTTGGAGACTGAATCGGACGGGTTCAGCCCCTATGCCCCCCCAAGGGGTATAATAACCCCTAGGGTTTCCTAGCAGTGGACAAGCAAGTACTCCAAGATATTTCCTCCTTCTCTCAAACCCTAGATTTCTCTTATCTCTCCCAAATCTCTCTTCTCGCTCCTATCATTTGGTAACGGAGGATTTCGTTCCTCCACTGTGGTGACTCGCTCCCGGGACGAATCCAATTGGCTGGCAAGCCTAGAAGATAACTACACCGGGCTGACAGAAACGGTGGCAGCCATCGAAGAAAAGTTGAGGGCATCAGAGAAACGATTGGAAGAACGGTTGGATGCACTCATGAAAGAGATCAAAAATTTGTTGACTCAGAATATCAAGGGCTAGGTTATTGCAATGGAGGAGACCACCGCAAACCCGATCTCCATCCCATCTCCAACAGCGGGATAGGAAGACTCGATCAGGCTTTGCGCGGGATAAGAAGGCAACAATCAGATCTCCATCGTCAATAGGAGACTCGAAATCGACGGAGGAAGGGCAGGAGGTTCACAACGACAACAAGCGTGGCTCGATGCAACCTAGATGGCCGGAAGTGACACGTCGGGCTTGAATTTCCTCCTTACGACAAAAGCGCTGATTGGACACGAGAAGGACGCTAGGAGGGCCGACGGCCCAGGGGAATGGGTTACCCACATCAGGATAGACTCTTTCCCATCCTTAGGATGTCAGGACTGGCCGACAACAGCCGAGGAGAAGGCAGGTGTGAGTTTAGGCCCCCACTGGCGGTCAAAAACCCTTACAAAGAGGATTGGGGATACCCAAACATGGTCGTTGAACGACGACGACCGCCAACACCCGGACAAGGGTATGGAGGGCCCGAGCAACAACAACCGAGAGCCAACATGCCGCCTAAGGTGACACGCATGAACTATCCCAAATTCAAACAAGGGGGTGCATTGGAATGAGTCCCAAAGGTGGAGCTATTCTACAATTATCTGCAGATATCAGAAGACCAGTGGTTGAAGTTAGCGTTTTTTCACCTTGAGGAAGACACATTCCAGTGGTTCCTCCGAGGACGGGAACATATGTCATGTCACAAATTTGTTGGCGGATTTACAACCCGCTTTGGTCCACTGGTGATGCAGGACAACGCGTAGGGTTTGTGCGCCTGTCGGCTTTTCTAGGAAACCCTAAATGTATGCAATGCTTTATTAATTCTTTTTCAAAAAATTCAGCGGGCGTTGCGCAAATCTTGAGAAATTAAGCAACTAAATTTTTTTAAAAGCACAAAATTACTATTTGTTTAAAATAAATTTTCTTGAAAATAGTTCAATTCTAAATCCGGGGAAGGAAGTCCGAAACTTTTGTTTCATTCCCCTTGTCATAGCAAAACGAAAATCGTGAACTCCAAATACGTTTCTGTTTGGAGTTTTCGACATAGCGTTTGCTAATGAAATTCAGGCGAAAATCCGAAAATGAATCTAATTATCCTAAGAGAAATTGTAGACGCACACAAAAAAAGGGATAGAAGCAAGTTACCCACGTAAAGATGCCACTTTCCGCAATCGAAGTCGACGGCGATCCCGCGAGCAATTTCTCGTCACCTTCGATCTCCCTCTCCAAGGTCAGCCGCTATCGCACACGGGCACCACAGAGAATATCTGCTCTCTCTCACACAAGTGACTTCACAAAATCTCACTAACACCGACTTTCTAAGGAAGCAACTGGCAAACTAAAAGTTTCTAACAATTGTTCACGGAATGATTGCCATCTTCAATGAGAGGCAAAACAAACTCTAATCTTTTTTCATCAACAACAACATTCACAGGCAACAACTAACACTCTTTCAGTCAGCAACTACATTGGAACATCAAAATTAAATGTCTATCGTTGACATTTCTCAAATGGGCAGCAAAATACCACAACACCTAACTATCTCAATCGACTACCACTCGAAAACAGAGCAGCAACGATCTCAAATAAACATTCATTTCTCACAGGAGGCAAGCATAAATCTAGGTATCCTCAACATCTCATCGAAGCTCACAAAAATTTCAAATTTTCTACTATCTATCTTCTCTAAAACTCACAAAAATTACAAACAATAAAGGGTCATAAAACTCATCAACATTCACTAACTCACAAACACAAAATCCCTTTATAGGGCTTCACGAACAGAAAAACAACAAAAAAAAACGAAATTAAATGGAAAAAACCCCCACTTTCACGATCTCAGTAACCGTCGGCCTCTGCGTGGACGGAAGTGGCCATGGCAGAAGCTTGAATCGGTGCAGAATCTACTCGGGGAAGTGGCTCATGGGGCGGTTATAGCCATCGTGGCCTCTGGTGGCGTCAAAATGCGGTGCAGGGCGAGAGGTCGAGCGTGAAACACGTCGGGCTTGAGGCCGAAAATGGCGGAACGGTACCCGCGGGCTTGGCTAGAAGATGAACAATTGCACGGGTCGCTGGGAGGAAATCTGAACCAGTTTTAGCCTAACAAATATATATATATATAGTTATTTGTTAGGTTAAAAAAAGAGAAGTTTTTCAGACAAAAAGAATTTTTTAAGCATAACCATACATTTGCATTTAATTGTCTATTTGCATGCATCTGCGTAGTGGTAGGTTAGTGAGTATGAGTTCACCACACCACAATTCATCACCTGAACACCCTCAAGAGGTAAACTCTGAGATGCGTCGAGTTGAACGTGGTCAAGCGAGTTGTGGAAACGAAGAGAATGAACCACCCCCGTGGTTTCTACCTTTCGTCCACCAAATGACAACATTAATCGAGAGTATATACCAAGTGCGAAAAGGGTTCGAACACCTTAGCGTTAGAGTGAATAGTTTAGAAGTACGACCTTAAGTTTCAATGCCACCTCCAATTCGAGATGAACATTCTGTGCGACCCCATCACGATGTTCCACATCACCACGCGGAAAGATCTACACTTAGGAGGAATCCTCTTTTTGAGAAAGATGTTAGAAATCCTTTAGATAGGTATGGATTTGAGCACGACCAAGGTAGAAATTTCCCGAGAAATTTTCCTGAACCTCAGCGAGAGCCTTTCCTAGGTACGCAAGATCATTATCAAGAGAGACCTTATAATGAAGTAGTTAGAGAAGAGTGTCCTCGAAACCATTGTCAGCCTATACCGGCCATGCATCGTGATGATCGCCCTAGAGATTGGCATCACTGCTACCCCCGTGGCGTCGAGACAATTTCTATCCTTATGATGATGATTTCGACTCTCCTCTCTCGGATAGGCGACCGGATCTCACACGAGTTGTGAAACTTGATCCGCCACTTTATGATGGTTCTATGGATCCCAAGGCCTTTTCTGACTGGGTTATATACCTAGAGACCTACTTTGAGTGGTATTGTATGACAGAGGACCAAAATGTTTAGTTCTCCAAAATGAGATTATCTGGGGGAGCAAAAATCTTTTGGATTGGTGAAGAACGTAGTCTAGAGAGTAATGGATGCCCTCTCATTACCCATTGGCCTCACATGAAAGCCATATTGGAGGAGCAGTACATCTCCCAGCACTATGTTACGCCCCTGAACATGGCACGGTTCTCAGGGCGTTAGTATGCTCGCCGACGGAAGGAGAGTTCAGGAGGCAACGGGGCTGAACCCACCGGTTCAACCCCCACTCATTAAGGCGCGCGACTACGGGGCTGAATCACCGGTTGGGGGGGGGGGCGACCGGCCCCTCTTGGGCCTGGGTTTATTTATACCCGGGGCTCTATCTTGGAGTCAAGCAAGGATAATCTCAGGTATTTCTCTTCTTCCTCTCCCTAAACCCTAATTTCTCTCTATCTTGCTCTCTAGATCCCTATCATTTGGTATCAGAGTATCGTTCCTACGACCATGGTTATCACTCGCTCGCAAGATGAAATCAACTGATTGGAAACCCTAGAGGTAAACTATGTCGGATTGACGGATTCAGTAGCCTCCATCGAGGAAAAGATGAGGGTTTCCACGCAACGGTTGGAGGAATGGATCGATGCCCGTATGGAAGAAATCAAAGCCTTGACGCCTTGTTATCGCAAAATTTGAAAGGGAAGGCGACGGCGAGCGAGGAGTCCGACGGTTCGCAAAATCCAATTCTGGAGACGACCGGGTCTCATCAACTCGCGCCGCAAGTGAGGAGTCCTTTTCTGCGTGGAAGAAATCAAAGCCTTGTTATCGCAAAATTTGAAAGGGAAGGCGACGACGAGCGAGGAGTCCGACGGTTCGCAAAATCCAATCCTGGAGACGACCGGGTCTCATCAACTCGCGCCGCAAGTGAGTGAGGAGTCCTGTTCTGCGGAACTAGAGCGTGCCGGGGCGGGATCTACCAGAGCAATGGGGGCAACAGTAGGATAGGGGATTCACTGAGCTTCGCTGGGCACGTGTTCCGCTCAGGTCGGGGCTGGTGACACCGACTTTGGGCGCGTGCCGTGGAGGCGATTTGGTGGGGATCGGGGAGGGGTCGGATGGGCTCCAGGAGTTCCGATTCTTCCGATGGGCGGTGTTGGCGGTCTCCTCTCCCACCCGTGTGGCGGCGGGCCGCCGGGGGGATATAGAGCTGGCGCTCCTTGGGGCAGTCAACCTCTACCTATGGGCGCAATGCATCACCAAGGATATCGAGCGCACATCTCGATCCTACGAAGCAAAGTAGGTCGACATGGTATGGGCAAGAACTGGGATGGCACGATCAGGCCACCCCGCGAGCTTGCATGCCTCCGAAATTGACGCACATGAATTTTCCCAAGTTCAACGGAGGGGACGCTTTGGAATGGGCACAGAAGGCTGAATTTTTTTTTTTCAGTTATCAGGACGTCCCGGAGGGCCAATGGGTGCAGCTAGCATCCTTCTATTTGGAGAATGATGTCTTTCAGTGGATGCAATGGTTTCTAAGGGGCAAGAACTATGTGCCCTGAGTTGATTTTGTTGAGGGCTTCACCGCCAGATTTGGGCTATCAGAGTACGAGGATTTTGAGGCCCTCCTTCAGAAGTTGCAACAAACGGGGACAATGATGGAGTATCGCACGGAGTTCGAAAAGTTGGCAAATTGGGTGCACTGGGCAAAAAAAACGTTGCTCGGCTGTTTCGTATCAGGACTCGAGGAACATTTACATGATGAGATTCAGGCATATATGTCTCGCAATCTAAACCATGTCATTAGCCCGACCTGCATTCGGGAGGAACGCTTCAACAAGCAACAAACTCGCACCACGGGGAGAACAACGACCACCCCGGTGGTCGCCAGGAGAGAACCGTTGGCGGCCGACAAACTGACTGTAACACGGCTATCATGGGCTGAGCTCCAGGCGAGGAAGGAGAAGGGTCTGCGTTTCAACTGTGACGAAAAGTATGCGCTCGGGCACAAATGTCAAAAGATCCAGGTTTATATGTTACATAAGGATGTGGAGGATGAGATCACTCCAGAACTAGGGATGGAGGAAGACTTGGATTTGACCGAGTTTGGCGTGTCCTTGCTGGCTATGGAGGAATGCAACGCCCCCCTCACTATGCAGATTGCGGGAAAGGTTGGCCAGGAGCAGGTGACGATTCTGGTGGATACTGGGAGCACCCACAACTTCATCCATCCCGATGTGACTCAATTAGTGGGACATATGATCGATCGTGACGCCGCCTTTCAGGTCATGGTGGCGGATGGAAGCAAACTTCAGTGCGAGGGAGTTATGAAAGGGGTGGAGCTACGCGTACAGGGGTACACAAGTCGTATTGACGTATACCTTCTGCCTATCAGAGGTTCGGACATGGTGCTTGGGGTACGACAATTGAGGCAAGTGACCTTTGATTGGGATCAGATGACAATGAAGTTTAGCACGAGAAGCAGTATTGTTTGGGAGGCCTCAAATTCTCCCCAATGAAGGAGATCTCACTCCGAAGCCTGGAGCGACTAGGGGACCAGGGAAGCACGGTGGCGGTGATCATGGGAATTACATCGGCCATCACAGCTCCTTCAGTAGTACCGGTACAGATGCAGGCGCTACTGGCTCAGTATGCTGACATATTTCAGGAACCTCGTACACTTCCACCACCGAGATTCAGAGACAATCAAATCCAACTCAAGATGGCGGCCGAGCCCACCAACATCCGACCGTACCGATATCCGGCTATCCGCACATCCAAAATGGCGTGATTGAGCGCAGCGTCAGAGAAATGTTTGCCGCCGGGATTATCCGCCCCAGTACTAGTTCCTTCACTTCTCCCATCATCCTAGTAAAGAAGAAGGATGGGTCGTGGCGATTTTGTATGGATTACCGCGGCTTGAACAACTCGACTATCAATGATAAGTTTCCCATTCCATTTATCGAAGAGCTGTTAGACGAATTGCATAGCGCTTTTCTATTTACCAAGCTCGTCCTCCGGTTGGGCTACCATCAGATTCGAATGCGAGAGGACATTCACAAGACGGCCTTCCGAACGCTTGACGGGCTCTATGAGTTCCTCGTGATGCCTTTTGGGCTCACCAACGCCCCATCCACGTTCCAGGCAGTTATGAACGAGATCTTTCGCCCTCTTCTCCGCCGCTCAGTATTGATATTTTTTTATGACATCTTCATCTACAACACTAGTTGGAGGAGCACTTGACTCACGTAGAGCACGTTTTCACCATTCTCCGCCAGCACCAGGTCTACGCCAAGCAGTCCAAGTGCTCGTTCGGACAGAAGGAGGTCGAGTACCTGGGGCATTTGGTCTCCGCTCACGGCGTCAAAGCCGACCCAAAGAAGATCGCAAGCATGATGTCGTGCCCACGTCCTCATACAGTCTGGGCCTTACGGGGTTTCCTAGGACTCACGAGGTATTACAGGCGATTCGTGAAAGATTATGGCAAGATTGTACGACCGTTAACTCAGTTATTACAGAAGGACGCCTTCCTTTGGCAGGAGGAGGCGGAGGCAGCATTCCAGGCTCTCAAGGGGGCCATGACAACCACACCGGTCCTCGCCCTTTCCGATTTCGACAAGGAGTTTATGTTTGAAACCGATGCGTCGGGCGTGGAAATTGGCGCGGTATTAATGCAGGAGGGCCTGCCATTAGCCTTCTACAACAAGGCGTCAGCTCCCCGCACTTTGGGGCTGTCCACGTACGAGAAGGAGATGCTGACAATCATCCATGCGGTGGATGTGTGGCGACCTTATTTGCTGGGACGACACTTCAAAATCCGTACTAAGCACCAGAGCTTGAAGCATTTCTTATAGCAACGAGTCTCCTCCCATCTCCAGCAGAAGTTGGTGACGAAGCTGTTGGGGTACGATTATGAGATTCTCTACAGGTAGGGCAAAGAGAACGTAGTTACTGATGCCTTATCCCGCCTACCAGAGAGCACCTTTGCTCAAATCTCCACCCCTCTATTTGACTCTTTGGATGATATACAGGAGGAGATCATGCGGGACCCCGCACTACGGGCCCTCGTGGGAGCTCTTCAACAGGGGCAAGTCATCGCCCCGGGCTATCACCTGCAGAATGGAAGACTTTATTATCACGGCCGAGTGGTCATTCCACCCAACTCTGCCTTGAAAACCGTCATGCTGCAGGAATTCCACTCATCCCCGACTGGGGGTCATGCGGGAGTACTCCGCACTCTCCAACGGGCGCGGGCAAATGTCTTTTGGAAGGGATTACGACGCGATGTACAACAGTTCGTTCAGTAATGCGAGATGTGCCAGCGACAGAAGTATGAGACGACCACCCCTGTCGGCCTGCTTACACCTCTGGAGATCCCGCACCACATTTGGGATACGGTGTCTATGGATTTTATAGACGGGTTGCCCAAGTCTCAGGTCAAGTCTGGTATCTTGGTCGTGGTTGATAAGCTCTCCAAGCATGGACATTTTTTGGAATTGAGCCACCCTTACACGGGCGAGTCAGTCGCCGATCTCTTTGTTCGGGAAATTGTTCGTCTCCACGGCGTTCCGCGTGCCATCATTTTCGACTGGGATCCGACGTTTGTGAGTAATTTCTGACGGGAGCTCTTTTGACTACAGGGGGCTTGCTTACGCCTCAGCAGAACTAATCACCCCCAAACTGATTGCCAGACAGAGGTTCTCAATTGGGGAGTGGAAACGTACCTCCGTTGTTTTGTGATGGACGAGCCTTAAACATGGACCCGCTGGTTGCACTAGGCCGAATATTTCTATAACACCTCCTACCACTCGGCCAGCAAGGTTGCCCTGTTCGAGGTCATTTACGGCCTCCCCCCTCCGTCCTTGGGCAGCTATGAACCGGGCAGCACGACCTTGCTGGCCGTTGACCGGGCGTTACGCGACCTGGACTGCACCTTAGCCACTCTGCACGAGAACCTCCGGACCGCTCAGGATTGCATGAAGGCCCAGGCGGACAAACATCACAATCAGTGATGACGTCTTCCTCGTGCTCCAGCCTTACCGACAGTTGTTAGTTGCTCGCAGGGCGAACCAGAAGTTGGCTCCACGAAACTATGGGCCCCTTCGTATTATCCGCCGAGTGGGGCCAGTGGTTTACACCTTGGCACTACCTGAGGGATCGCGCATCCATCCTACCTTCCATGTGTCCTTGCTAAAAAAGAAGATTGGCAACGCAATTCAGGCCAACCCATTCCTGCCAGGGGAGACAACAGTGGGCGAACTGTGACTGTTGCCCGAGGAGATCCTGCTGATCAAATAGAAGCAGAGGGGCACCGAGTACTGCTCTGAGGCCCTTGTCAAATGAAAACACTGGCCAGAAGCACACAACACTTGGGTCGACTTGCTTGAGTTCAAGGAGCTCTACCCGGACTTCTGTCTTGGGGATAAGCTGGTTGTTAATGGGGAGGGGAATGTTATGCCCCCAAACATGGCATGGTTCTCAGGGCTTCAGTTTGCTTGCTGACGGAAGCAGAGTGCAGGACGCAATGAGGCTGAACCCACCGGTTCAGCCCCCACTCATTAAGGCGTGCGGCTACGGGGTTGAACCGCCGGTTCAGCCCCTTTGAGGGGGGGGGGGGGACCGACCCCTCTTGGGCCCGGGTTTATTTATACCCGGAGCTCTATCTTGGAGTCAAGCAAGGATAATCTCAGGTATTTCTCTTCTTACTCTCCCTAAACCCTAATTTCTCTCTATCTTCTTCTCTAGTTCTCTCTTCTTCTCTAGATCCCTATCACACTATCAAACCCGTTTATGAGACGAGCTGACGTCTCTACGTCAAAGGTGCAAATAAGTATCTGATTACTTAACTGAGATGAAAGATCTTATGATTAGGTGCAACGTAATTGAACACCCACTTGACACATTGTGTAAATTTAAGTGTGGACTACGACCTGAGATCCCAGGTGAGTTGATTTGGGGGGGACCGGCCCCTCTTGGGCCCGGGTTTATTTATACCCGGGGCTCTATCTTGGTGTCAAGCAAGGATAATCTCAGGTATTTCTCTTCTTCCTCTCCCTAAACCCTAATTTCTCTCTATCTTCCTCTCTAGTTCTCTCTTCTTCTCTAGATCCCTATCACACTATCAAACCCGTTTATGAGACGAGTTGACGTCTCTACGTCAAGGGTGCAAATCAGTATCTGACTACTTAGCTGAGATGAAAGATCTTATGATTAGGTGCAACGTAGTTGAACACCCACTTGACACATTATCTAAATTTAAGTATGGACTACGACCTGAGATCCGAGATGAGTTGATTTGATATGGCCACTATTCCCTAGCTGAGACCATATCTATCACCATCGATATCGAGGAGCACCAGAAGAGAACCTCCCGGTTCAAATCTCAACCAAAAATAAATACTCTTTACAAGAAAAAGAACCGAAGGGTAAGGAGAATGGATCGAAGTCTACTTCGAACTATACGGGAGATCAGAAAGAAAGTCTCCCATGGGAACTATGACCCCTTCGCAGATCCGATGTTACGAGTGCCAATAGATGGGTCATTATCTAGGGATTGTCCCAAGAGGAAAGACACATTAGTGATTCATAAGGTGATTGAGGATGAGCTTGTAGAAGAGACTTTAGATGAGAAGGATTCGCGCGTTTAAAATGATGAAGTATATGACACGCCTAGTGATGAGGAGATAGATCCCGACGTTCTAGTGGTGAGATGCATGTTATCTACACCACAAGAATCTGCCGATTATTGGCGGAAGGACATTTTCCAAGCTTATTTTAATGCAGGGGAGAAAGTGTGTCGTTTAATAGTGGATATCGAGAGTTGTATGAACTTGATAGTTGAGACAGCTTTACCCCACATGGGTCTCACTGCCAAGCCGCACCCATCCCCATTTCAGGTAGCGTGGGTCACCAACACTACATTATCAGTGACTAGGAGATGTTTGGTACCTATCAATATCGGTACGTACTCCGATATGATTTGGTGTGACGTTATGCATATGGATGTGTGCCACGTTTTATTTGGACGACCTTGGTTGTATGACCGAGATGTCCTCATACATGGCAGATCCAACACTTGCTCCTTTCTACTGGACAAAAGAGAGTAGTGTTGAACCCAATGCGACCCAAAACACTGACATCCAGTGCGAGCCATTGTGTGAAAGAATCTCTTCCTCCCACTGAAAGGAAGAAGACTCTTAGCATTATACGAGACACTGAGTTCCATCGAGAGACCTTCGATGGCAGATTCTATTATGCCTTAGTGGTTTTATAGACATCTGACTTACTGGAGAGGTATGAGTTTATTCTTATACTTTCTAGGAGACTCTTAGAGGAGTTCCAGGATATACACCCTGATGAGCTTCCGGTTGAGTTACATCCCATGAGGTTTATTCAGCACGCGATAGATCTAGTCCCTGGAGCCTCCCTCCCTCGTTTACTGCATTACCAATTGAATCATGCCACCCACGAGAAGCTGCAGAGGCAGATCAAAGAGTTATTAGATAGAGGCTTTATTCGATATAGCCTTAGTCCTTGTGCGGTGCTTCATACTCGCCTGTGTATGGGCGCCACAAACCATACACAGACAGACGGTCAGACCGAGGTACTCAATCAGGGAGTTGCGACATACTTACGTTGCTTCGTTTTGGGCGAGCCCCGCACATGGACGCGATTGCTGCACTAGGTAGAGTATTGCTATAATACCTCCTACCACACGACCAATAAATTTACTCCTTTTAAAATTGTCTATGGTCGCTCCGCTCCAAGTTTGGGTACATATGAGCCAGGGGAACGACGCTACCGGCTGTTGATCGTGAGTTGCACGATCGCGATCGTACCCTTGCCATATTACGAGAAAACCTCCTTACCGCTCAAAACAGGATGAAGGTACAATGGTACATGCAAATAAACACCGGTCCGAACGTCAATTTGCAATCAATGATGAAGTCTTCTTAAAACTCCAGCCCTACGGACAGATCTCAGTGTCTCGGAGGACTAATCAAAAGTTGGCTCCTCGTTATTACGACCTCTTCAAAATCATTCAGCGGGTGGGACTGGTTTCGTACACTTTGGACCTTCCCGTAGGCTCGCGTATTCATCTCATATTCTATGCCTCCTTGTTAAAGAAGAAAATCGGGGAAACAACTCAAGTATGCTCTACCGTCCCGGAACCAACCAACGGGGGGAAATTGCGACCTCTCCCTGAGAAGGTACTGCTCACCAAGTGGAAGAAATGCCGCACGGAGTACCATCAGGAGATCCTTGTCAAATGAAAGAATTTATCTACAACACAACACCTGGGTCGATCTGCTTGAGTTTCAGGAACGATACCCAGATTTCCACCTTGGGGACAAGATGGTTCCTGAAAGGGAAGGGAATGTTATGAATCCTCATAAAGGCCGGTTCGCAGGACAACAATACCAAAGACGGCGGAAGGATACGACATCAAACGGGGTTGAACCATCCGGTTCAGCTCTCCTAATTATAACAAGAAGGCGGTTGGGGGCTGAACTGGACGAGTTCAGCCCCTATGGGGGGACCGGCCAGCCCCCTGGACCCGATGGGTATAATAACCCTTAGGGTTTCCTAGCGGTGGACAAGCAAGTACTCCAAGGTATTTTCTCTTTCTTTCAAACCCTAGATTTCTCTTTTCTCTCAAATTTCTCTTCTCGTTCCTATCAGACCTCCATCTATATAAGAAGACCCCTTAGGGAGTTAAGTTTTATCTTTGGAGTCTTAGAATTTTGGGCTCTCTTGGAGAGTGGAGTGTCAAGAAGGACCCAACCTCTAGATGTTTGACATGAGTTATCTCCTGATTGTATCTTTAATCTTCATGTAATTATAAGTTCGTGCTATTGATTCTTGTTCTTGATACATTTACGACATATCAATTGTTTCGACCGGCCGCTCTTTTAGGGCTTCCGTTGAAGCCCTAATCGGATTTGAATCCCTCATGTAGCCTTCTTCCGCCGTTTCCTTTGTTCGCTAGCACTGTTTGATTCTTCGTCAATTCACCTATTCTCGCCCGACATGCCATCTACTCGCGCGACAGAGACTTGCGCACGACACGCTCGATGCCAACCCTCTCACTGTCGACTGCAACATCCGAGCATTCCGTTGTCTCTGGTGCCGCCCGTGTCATTTGTCTACACCCGTGACGACTCGCCGACTCCAGCGCCTGACGACTTTGCCGACTCTAGCGCCAGGCGACTTCGTCGCCTTCTGTCTATTTCAGCAATCAATTCCTGCAGTGACTTGCCCCTCTTCCAACGACGATTTCAGTGCTCCTTTGACTTCGAACGCCTCCAACCAGGTCTTTTCCCTTTCCAACCGTGCCTGGTAGCACCCCAACGGCACGCGAACACTCTGGAAGCCTTCCAGCAGCCGCTCATCACCCTCATAGCCCTCCTATAGCTCCGGCCGCAGCCCTTCAGCGGCTCCAACAACATTCTGGTAACCCTTCCGCGGTTCCTGCAGCAATCTGACACCCCTCTCGCGGCGCCTGCAACATTCTGGCAGTCCTCTTGAGCCTCCCACCGCTTTTTGGCGGCCCTCCCCCTTTTTCAACCATGACTCTCCTTCTGGACTCAGTGCATGCTCGCTGCGATCGAGTTGAAGCTCCCCTGGATACTCTCATCGCCATGGCGCTTGAGATTCATCATCGGTTTCTTCCACATGCCACCTTACATCCCGGACCCACCATTTTACTTCCCGACAAGCCTCCTCCTCCATCCATCCCACCTCCACCCCTCAGTGGGTCTTCGACTGTTAGAACCACCGCCCCTTCCTCCTTTTCTGACACCCCCTTCATTCCCTCGATGTTGACCACGACACACACCCTCATAATTCCCCCATCCTTCCATTCCAACTAGTTGCCCTTCCATCCGCCCGCCTTCCGACATATCTGAGACAGAGGCTCCACCTGGCGCCTTGCCAGTCTTCACACGTCGCCATATGATTTTTCTGCTCCCCACCGTTTCTTGGAGACCCCGCCCTCCTGTCAGCTCTCTTATCGCCCGATTCATCTTTTCCCACATCTCTCAAGCCCACATCTACTCTACCCTCACATCTTGTCACTCTCCCACTTCCACCAGCATTACCATCAGGTCTCTTTCCAAATCATCACTATCTACTCATCGACCTAATGTCTGGCTCTACGACCCTCATTCAGGACCTGGATGGGTTTCTCCCATCAGTCTTCATAGCATCTGGCCTCTGACCGTGGCCTTGGCTCCACTGGTGTGTTCATCGCCTGCCCTTGAGGATGAGTTGTTTTGTGTGCATGACAGTGTTTCACCTTTCAGGCAGTCTCATGCCGAGTTCTGCGGCCGTTTCGGTCACTTGTACCACAGCTCTGCAGCAACTGGCCCGCCACGATGCTTCTACGCTTCTGATGTTTCACCTAGTCCGCCCACCAGAGGAGCCGCCTGAGTCTCGCCGACACGCCAATGGGACCTTGCCCAGCTCGATCTTGAGGACAAGATTGCTTCTTAGGACAAAGTGTATTAATGCATATGTGTGGGGTATTTAGTCATGTAGTCTTTATCCTGTAGTGGGGTTTCCATCTATATAAAGAGCCCCCTTAGGGAGTTATGTTTCATCTTTGGAGTCTTAGAGTTTTGGGCTCTTTTGAAGAGTGGAAAGGAGGACCCAACCTCCGGATGCTTCGCAAGAGTTCTCCTGATTGTATCTTTAATCTTAATGCAATTATGAGTTCATGTTATATATTTTTGCTCTTGATACGTCTACGGCGTATCACCCTGTATCATTTATGATTTTTGTCTTTCCCGCTTCATCCCTCAACCAAAAGATTTCCAGGTGAAGATTACCATCTTCCTCTTTATTTTGCAAATTAATTTTGTTTAATTGGTAAGGACATAAACAACCAACCATGCCAAAAAAAAAAGAAAACACGCTTTGGGGGCACATTGACCAGAAAATTGAATCTTAGAAAATTTTTTCTTTTAATTATGATACAGTTTTATCTTTTAATTGTCCTACAATTTTATTTTGGATCGAAGAAACAATTGTTTTTCCCCTCCCACTCTTATGATGTCAATGCTTCCATCCTAGCTCCTGAATTGCTTGTATTTTGTTTGCTTTCTTTCTCAATAAAACAGGAAAGCAAGACGGAGAAACCTATTGTCGCATTCATAGCCGGGCTTACTGCACCTCCTGGACGAAGAATGGGCCACGCAGGAGGTTCGTGAACTGCTAACTTTAATGTTTTTCATTCTTCATCCTCCAAGAGCCACATCACAAAGATAATCCAAAAAAAATTTATTTACTTGGGGAGGGAAGAACTGTTCAGTTGCAATTGTAAAAAGACATTGCATGATGACAGTGTTAGCTACTAGATGAAAGCTCTGTTTGGCTAGGCAGTGGAGCTGCAGCCAGCAAACGCCATCGGAGGCGTGTGTGTTCCACTGTTCCCGCATAACTCGCTAGTCTAATTTCCGACTATTTGGCGCTGACTCGGGACCTCCGGCGGCGATGCCATTCCGCGCCTCCAGCGCCTACCAAACGCGATCGAAATCGTTACTTTGATACTTTGCAACCCGTCTTCAAAAATATCCTTGAAAATATTTCGACAGAGCGTGCTGAATGTCAGGTCCACATCAGAGAAGTGAATCTAAAACAGTTGAGCAGATATTCTGCTATTTGTGAGGAATTCTGCTACTAAATATTGAGCATTTCGTGGTTTGAACTATACCTGCTAAATCTCTAGTCTGTTTTATTTGTTCTTGGTTGGTCGCTGACTCGCTGTTAAGTATTTGAATATAGGTGAGTTTGACTAGCCATCTCAACTTTTCTTCTGGTAATATGACTTTCCATATCATTAAAAAGTGAACAAAATTTATCTTTCTCCTTTTCCTTCCAGTTTACTTCCTTTTGTTCTCGACAATATGTTGTTAACAGTATTAAGAAGGTTAGAAAAGAGACATTCAATAGTTTACTTCCTTCTGTTCTACATTTCTCCTGTTAATTGCAGAGAAATACAATGAGAGGAGAGGGAGAGAGATGAGGACGAATTAGAGAGAGGGAGAAGGAGCATGAGTGACCCAGATAGAGAACAGACATTGAAAAAAAGAGATTGGGGGAGGGAGCGAGATGGAAAGAGAGAGAGAGAGAGTTTGGGGCTTGGGGGAGATTATATGCATGGGTGCTAATTTATAGAAAAAGGGTTACAATTTAGATTGAAAACTCTTCTATCTTCTAATACAAATTCAAATGTAATCAAACATTCTACTCTATTTCAAAACAAACAAAATGCAAAATATGATATTCATGTATCCTTTATTGAAACGTTATAAAATAAATACAATTTAAATTCCTGAATCAATCTTGTTCATTCCGACTTGGTTTGATCCATTTTTCTCGACCGGTTCCATGTTCTCCGTAGGATGCAAATCCAAAACACGAAGTCTATCAACACTGAACCATTAAAATCCATTTATAGCCCTGGAGATGTAATATTTGCTCCATATCCCATCAAAATTGGGTCATTTCACACATTTAGGTCAAAATCAGGTCATTTTTGTTCAGCGTCACTCACTTTCGAAAGTTCAATCCTTTTTTGCTACTTCTGTAGCCTTCTCCAAGCCCTGGTTACAATTGTTTTAAAACATTATTTGATTTATTTGTTGCAGCTATTGTGTCTGGTGGGAAGGGCACTGCCCAGGATAAGATTAAAACACTGCGAGAGGCAGGAGTGACTGTTGTTGAATCACCGGCCAAGATCGGGTCGGCCATGCTCGATGTTTTCAAGCAGCGGGGTCTCGCAGATTAAAGCGGCGTTTCTCAGTTCCCTCATTGTGCGGTTTTATTTTTCGTTCCATTTTTATTTTCTTAGGGGATTCTAGGGTTTTGAGATTTTGCTCCAATTAAGATTTTTTGGGGCATGCAGGGAGAAATAATTGATATTGATACATTCAATATGCATATCGACATATTTTGAATACTGATGTTATCTGAGATTATCAGAGGCTTCTGATTCTTTTTGACATTTCACTTCTAAACCCTCCTGTCATGCTTTTAGTTCCCATCTGATTTCTGCTGTGTTTGGGACTGTGGTGGCGGTGGATAAAGTTATATTTGCACCAAAAAGTTGTTTTCAAGTCATTTTGAAAAGCAGTGAATCAACCAACTTTCAGCAAAGCTAAAAAAAATCCTTTCGTGGTTCTTTTCTCGCAGCTATATATCTTCATTTTTCCTTCTACTGCTTTTACGGTCACTGCTTTCTCCTGGGGCCGTAGTGGCGGAGAGAAAGTTGTTTTGAAAATGTTACTCTTTGGAAAGTCTCCATTTAAGTGTTTTAATTTTTAAAAATAATTTTATGTTTTTATATTTGAAAGAATAATTTTTTTAATAGTAGTAGTTTAGTTTTTTAATAATAAAAATATATTTTATGTTAATCATTTATCTGATAGATAAATGAATATTATATAAATCTTAAATAAGCAGATTATATCTGTGAAGGGAATCTTCAATTCAAAAAAAAAAAAAGCAGAGAAAATGTTTTTAGAAAGCATTATTAGAGTGACTTTTCAAAAAATTCTCAATACATTTTAATTGTTTTTGAAAAAGCTAATCATCCAAATAACGTAAACAATGTGGTGGCAGTGATAATAAAGCTTTTCCCACCATCACCGCTGCCCTAAACATTGTTAGGCTCTGTTTGGTGCGGCTGCAGCGACTGGAGAAGCAGTGGTGGGAAGCAGTGGTGAAATAATCAGCTGTTTTGCAGAGTGGTGGCAAAATCTGTGAATCTGTTTGGAAGAGCAGCGTTTGCAGTGCTGTTTATATACATTATATAACTTATAATATTTAATATATTTAATATAATAATATATAATAATAATATTAATAATATATATAACTTAATATATAATTATAATAATAATTTAATATTAAAATTAAAAAAAAGGCAGCAGCGCTGCAGCCAAAAGGCTGCAGCGCTGCTGCGTTTTCTGAGTCGCGGAAGGCCTTCCGCGACTCAGAAAACGCCGGCCACCGCTCAAAAGAGCGGTGGCTGATGCCACCGTACCCCCCCTCCAAATCTGTTTGGCGCGGCGGTGGCAAAATCGGCGGTGTGCTGCTTCAAAAACGCCGCGCCAAACAGAGCCTTAGTAATCTCTCCCTGCTTTTTATACCGCCACAGTTATTTCAAACATAGCCGAGTATTTTGCTTCCAACTTTCCCTTCTATGAAACATTTTTTTGCCCATATTGACCTGCATGGTGGAGCCCCCTGGGTCAAGTGCAAAATCTGAATAGCTGAGCATAGCTTTTGTTGAGGATCGCTCGAGGCTCCGGTAGACCGGATAAAATTGAACCGCCTTAGCTTGGGAGTGGTCGAGTGCGCAAATAGTCACAGTAAGTAAAAAGGTGGGAAGCGAATTTTTTAACGTGAAAACCCGTCAATTGGGTGAAAAATCACGTGGCCGGATCTGCGTCGGCCAAACCTCCACTATTTGTTGGATGTTGTACATAGCTTTCTTGAAGAACTTGAGGGCGACATGCCTCCTCTCCTTACAATTATTGTGTGTGTGTGTGTGTGTGAGAGAGAGAGAGAGAGTGTGACAAACCATCATTCGCAGAGCTAAATGCTTCTTTGTGAGTTGTCGGGAGCGACGCGTTTGTTGTGCCTTGAAGTCCTCTACTGGTACTTGGGAGCAACTTGTGCTCATTCTGATGATGTCTGGGCCTTGGAAGCCCGAGTGGCGCGCTCGACGCGCCCTAGCCTTTATGGTTTGTTCCCTGTTGTGCTTAAAGTAGTCTAGAATGACTGATTTGTTGACGCTTGGTGGACTTGTTGTGGACTGGAGAGCCTGTTGTTGAGTTGAGGGTGTTTGGGTCATACGGGGGCATGCTTGGTGCAGTCTTCAAGGTGGGGCACACGGAGGTGCGCTTGGAGCAAACTTGACGGCAGAGCGCACAAAGGCGCACTTGGGGTGGTCTTGAAGGCGGAGCGCTCTGCGCGACTTATTCTCTGCGGCTTGTCTCTGATTGACTTTTGGAGAGGTCGGGTGTGGTTGTCATGTCAGTGGTTGGAGCGCTCGATCTTGAGCGCGCAGAGCGCTTGCTGGAGGAGAACACGCGGAGCACTTTCTAGAGAAGAGCGCGCGGATCACCTGCTGGAGGAGAGCGCGTGGGGCGCTTGCTGGAGGAGAGTGCGCGGGGCACTTGCTGGTGGAGAGCGCGATGGGCACTTGCTAGAGAAGAGCGTGTGGGGCGCTTGCTAGAGGAGAGCGCGTGAGGCGCTTGCTGGAATGAGAAGTGCGTGGGAGCGCGCAAGGAAGAGGCGTGAGCGGGAGCGGACATGGAAGAGGCGCGCGCGGGGCGCGCAAGGAAGAGGCACGCGCGGGAATGCGCAAGGAAGAGACGCGCATGAGAGCGCGCTAGGAAGAGAAGAGGAGGAGAAAAGCAAAACTATTTGTTTGATACAACAACGATTATGCCCGCTACTAAGAAAAGCAAAACTATTTTTGAAAATAAAAATGGATGAAGTTTCTCAGGTGAGATCGGAAGTTGAGAAACGACGGTTTTGCGTTCGCTAGCTATATCAATACGACAACAATAAATAAGTTGGCAACTTAGGGTCTGTTTGGATGAGTGATACCGATTGAAGATGAAGATAAAACAGTGTTCTTGATTGAAACTCACTCCCCATGTTTGGAATAACATCGATGTGGGGGATCGATGGTTTCAAATATAGGCTATTCAAAATATTGTGCTCACATTTTCTAAAAACACTGAAAAAAAAATGCTCAAACAAACGAAGCCTTAAGCCACATAATTGAACAAAAGCGCACGACAGCTTCCATAAACATGCGACTTTTTCTTTAAAAAAAAGTGGTGGTAAGACACCGCGTTGTGGTGTTTAGCCTGCTCTTTGCGCATGTCTACAATTCAAAAAGCAATATAAAATCTATATTAAAGCTCTCTTTGGTGTGATTTTTTTTTTTGCGCTGATGAGCTTGGGTAAAAAAACTATCATTATATAACGTATGTTTGACAAGACAATAATTATGACCATCATCATAAAAAAACTAATTTTGAGCAAAAAAAAGTAAATGGAATTCTTTTGACGAGGTTGCTTGTTCATGAACGACAATTCATAACTACTGCGTTCACAATTGTTAACTGCCCCCGCCATACCCAATGGAGCCAAATTGTAGATTGTTACATGAGTTGAGTATTGTATGAGTAATATTCTCACTCGAAATTTTTTAATTGACTCGAGTGGTCGGGTGGATAGTGGAAAATTTTAAAAAAATTAAAATAATCTTAATTTCTACCGGTAAGGTTAGGTAGTCTTGCACATTAGGATTGCCGGCCGGTCTGGGACCGGTGTTTTAAAAGACGGTCTTTTGGTCTATCAGTTTCGGATCATTTTCGCTCAAATCGGTCCTGATTTGGGATCGATTTTTCTCCTCTTGAGGAGGACCGGCTGAGACCGAAGAACCTGTCCTAACCGGCCTCGAACAATGTTGTGATTGAGATAATATCACCGAAAATATTGTTTTATTTGTCATAAAACAGAGTCTCGTGTCTATCACTCCATGAATATAAATCAATTGAGTAAAAGTGAGTAGACCAGACGGTCTTTCATGTTTTTAAGAATAAATAAATTATTAAATAGGCTGTCGCACACGCCGTTCTTCAACTAATAACTAAAATATTTGAAAATTAAAATTAGTACATTTATCTTTTGTTGAATTAAAAAATAAGAAATCATTTTTGGAAAGTTTTTGTGGTGAATAATTTATTTTTCAGTCCTTAATTCCTCTAACGGTCACCATGAATACTCACACACATTTCAAAGCGTTTTATCGAAAGCGCAGGTATCCAACAATTTGCATGAATACTCACACATATCTCAAAGCGCTTTGAGATATGTGTGGGTATCCATATACACCGTTGGAAACCTGCAGCCTCAAAAAGTTTTAGAAAAAAAAAACATTCACACCACCGTGTTATGGACGAAAAAATTTTCCATCTGCCGAGCAGACCTAAAGAAAGGTCCGCTCGGCCAATGAAAATGTCCGAGTAAGTGGGGTCACAGTGCACAGATTTACAATGCACCATGGACCCCACAAAATTATAGGTTTCTAGTGTTTGTGATTGGTGAGGACCTAAAGGACGGTCCGGTTGGTGGACCGTATTTTTACTCCCTGTACCCGGTCCGGTCAAGCTGCAGTCCGTCAAGCACATACCGAGTTATCAACCGCGTTCCTCCTGGCCACGCGCAGCGCGGCGCGCGGTCCGATCCCGCGCACGCGCGCAGGAGGAAGCGCGTACCTGGTAGCGCGCGCTCCTAGGCACGCACATCTCTGTGCACGCCTCTGCGCGCGCGCAGGATGGCCGACAACGTGCCTTTGCACGATGCCGTGCCGCTCTAGCCGGGCGGCTTCCAGGCCAGTCGACCTCCTCGCCTTCCTGGGCGGCTTGATTCGCTTCCGAGGAGGGCGGCTCCACCCGCCGCCCTCCCCTCTTTCTTCCTGCAGCAGGAAAGCGCCACCGCTCCTGTTTGGGGGCGGTGTTGCTTTCCTCCCGACGGGTGGCATTTGGCCGCCCGTCCGCCGTTGACCGCCCCTAAAGAGGGGCGACCCTTCCTCGCCCTGGACGGGCTGCCGTGAGGCAGCCCTCCCTTGTCCTTCCGCCGCCGACCGCCCCTAATGGAGGCGACCCCTTCCTCGCCGGGGAGGGCGGCCGTTTCACCGCCCGTCCTCCGCCGACACCACCAAGGGGCGGATTCCTCTTCCCCTCGGTCGGCCTCACCCGGTGGCCGACCAAGTCCCTTCGGTCAAACGTAACCTGAGCAATCTTTCCCGTCGCAGCTGCCCGTCGTCCATCATGTGTATTCTCCGCCTTCCGATCATGCTCCTGCGATCGCCGTCGTGGGTTACATGGGTAACCACCCACGTAACCGCCCTGCATGATCTCCCGTAATGGGGATAATGCGTTGTCAAAAATAGATTGGTCTACGATTAATATAAGTTGTGAAATTATTGTGCATATTAAACCATAGTCCTGTAAAAATAATTATAATATTTCGGCCTATTAATAGCGATCATGGTGGTTATGGGATGCGGATAATCGTGTAACCTCCATAATCACCCATGAAATATATAAATAGGGCCCCAGATCCCCCATTAATTCCCATTCTTCACTGAGCCTAAAAATCATCCTACAGATTTTCTCTCTCCTCTCTTCTTCGTCTCATTCATCTCTTTCTCCCCTTTTGAAGATCTTCAAACATTCTTTGAAGATCTCCTTCGTCTTCGAAGCCTCCTTCGAAGATCTTCATCTTCTTCGCCTGAAATTTATCTTTCCTCCATCCCTTTTCCTTGCGCGCTATTGCACGCGTCTCTTCCTTGCGTGCTCCCGCACGCGCCGCCTCCTTGCGCGCTCTCGCGCGCATTTCTCCCTTGCGTGCTCCCGCACACGTCGCCTCCTTTCACGCTCTCTCGCTTGTCGCTTCCTTGCGCGCTCTCGCGCGCGCCTCTCCCTTGCGCGTCCTTGCTCGCGCCTCTCCCCCGCGCTCTCGCACACGTCGCTCCCTTATACGGGTTTCTTTCCCCCCGCGCTCCACGCACTCTCCTTCTGCAAGCGCCCTGTGCTCTCCCTATTTACCCGCAACCGCTCAGCGTGCCCTCCTCCAGCAAGCGCCTAGCGCGCTCTCCTACAGCAAGCTCTCAGCGCGCTCTTTGCCAACAAGCACACCACTCGCTCTAGAACAGACACTCCATTTACTGTTAAGACAGCCGAACCACGCATCTCCAAAAGACAATCAGAGACAAGAAGCGAAGGATAAGACGCGCTGAGCGCGCCTCCGAGCTTCAAAGCACGAGTCATCAGAACGTGTACATCAAGCTGCTCCGCCTCCGGAAATTTTTAGAAGACTCCGGAATACAACGAGCGCATCGCTCCCCGCAGCACTCGAAGAAATACTTAGTCATGTGAGCGGTGGCCTATCACCCTCCAGGTTCTCTCTCTCCCCCAATAATTGTAACGAGAGGCGGTCTGTCGCCCTCGAGTTCTTGGAAAAGCCCTGTAACAGCACTCAGATCTAGTGGAGGTTTGGTCGGCACATATCCGAGCACGTGGTTTTTCACCTCTTTCCGGGATTTTCCACGTCATAAAAATTACCTTGTCAGTTTTCTATTTTCATTGATTGTGTGCGCGCTCGACCGCTGCGTGAGCTAAGACGGTCAAAGATAATCCGATCCGACCGGGGCGTCGAGTTAGACCGCAACAACACCAAAATTATTATTATTATTATTTACACACCAAGCTACAAATTTGATTGTTGTACACCAAAGTAAACACTAAAGTACGCATAGAAAAGTAAAGTACACATAGAATTCCAGCTATAAAAAATGGATTTAGGAATTGAGTCAGCAATGCAAGCTATAAATTTCTTAAATCAATGCAGTAAGAAAGAAGCTTGTTGATGGTGGAGAGGAAGTTGTAGAAGGAGAGTGTAAGGCTCCGTTTGGAGGGACTAATTTTCACCGGTCAAGCGGTTACAACCGCATGAACCGGACTCTAATTAAGGTCCAGTTCATGCGGTCGTAACCGCTTGACCCGTGAAAATAAGTCCCCCCAATCGGAGCCATAATCTACTTCAAGCCATCCTCAATGTGCGGGGAACGATTCTTCGGGGTATGATGCATTCAAACATCCCAGAAATCGGCGAAAGAAGAGGGAGGAATGTGCATGCCGCCGGTGGAAGAGTAGGAGAAAGCAGGATCGGCTGCCGAAACCGGAGCGACAATGATATGATAGAGGAGACTATCCAAGCTTTCTTAGTTCATTAGTTCCCGGCTGTTTAGAGCGGAGCAGCGCAGGTTGGTAGCTCTTAGGGCTCCTAACCCTGAGGTAACGGGTTCAAATCATTTCTCCGCAACATTTTTTCGAACCAGCTCTAATATACTAGCATGCATAGAAGTAAACTGTACCGGCCGAATCTTTATTGAAAAAAGATTTTCTCTATTTTACCTTAAATGGATAGCATACATTTCATGGTTTAGAATATGTCTTCTTCATCAGACAGACTAAGTAATATTTTTTTTATTTTCTATAAAGACGAAATATTTTTAACCCTTAGAAACATAAAATTGAAACTAGATCGATCCCAATTAGACGGTGACGGTCATGTACTTCAGGGTTAAGGTCCTGTTTGGAGGCGCGGCAGCAACTGCTTTTGCAACCGCTCCGTCAAACAAATAATTGGTACGAGCGGTGGCAAGAAGCCACCGCCCGCAACAGGCTGCCAGTGTTGAAGCTTTGAAAAAACTGTAGCGCTACATTCTTGTAAGAAAAATTAAAATTTATATATATATTTAACTTATAAAAACTTTTATATTCTCAGGTTAATTATTAACATTTAATTTACGTTAACTATTTAACTTTTATATTATTACTTTATTTATTAACGTTAATAATATATATAATTTTAATTAATTCTATAATTAAATGTTTTATATATTAATGTTTTAATCAATATACATTAATATTTTATTATTAATATTTTATTATTAACTCTGAGTAGGACTGTGTTTGGTTTGAAAATCTCTAGGGAAAGGCTCATCAATTAATAAATAAAATTTATATTAATTTATAATTAAAACATTTTAAATTTTTTAGTAATCAATTAACATTTTATTGTTTAACAATTTTGTTGTGGGTCACACGAGACGCTCGTAAATCATTCAAAAATGAACCGTCTTAGCTCGTGATCGAGTCGAGCGCACATACGTGTGTTCTGACGTCCGTTTGAAATATCAAACAACCTCGAAATTGTGCGAGAATTTGCCCGTTGGAATTCTAGCGTCAAGCCGGACGAGATCGCGGAAAAAATCTTTGGCTCGTCCGAACATATTTTGGGAAACCCCATCAATATTAGCATTTAATATAATTAACTTTAACAATTAAAAAATATTAATATTTTTATAATTTAATTAAATTAATTCTGAACAAACTGTTTATTTATTTTTTGATTTTATAAATTAGTATTATTACTGTTTAATTCTGCATCACTGTTTCACACAGTACTGCAAATCAAACTTTTAATAATCAAACCGGATCGGCCGGTTGGACCGGTCGGACCGCTGACATTTCCCCCCGGTCCGGTCCAGAGTTGAGATTCCTATATTATGCAAACCACCCGGGAACTTGGGAACCCGGCAGGCCAACCAGTAAATCGGGCGGGTTGCATGGGCGTAGCTAGTATAGGTCCAGTGGGGGCACGTGCCCCCCTCTGATTCATCGGGGAATAGGAATAGCCAAATAGGGATTTCGCCATTTATCGGGGAATAGGAATAGGGATTTCGCCATTTTCATTTCCCGCCACTGCTCCCTGCGCTAACCTAGCCGCCGACCCGCCGCTGCTCCCTGCGCTGCTCCCTATCCGGCTATTCTGCATTCCCGCCGCTGCTCGCCTGCTCCTTCACGGCTTCACCTGTGAACCGGCGGTACACTTCTTCTTCCTCTTCACAGAGTTCACACCCGACTTCTTCTTCTTCTTCTGAGATCTGGCCCTTCTCTGATTTCACATACGCAGCGGCCGGCGTCCATTCTTCATCTTCTTCTCCTTCTTCAGTTCTCCTTGGATTTGTTCAGATCGCTCTGCTCCCCTGTCCCTTGATCGATTTCTTCTTGGATACTTGATAGCTTGTTTTCTTCTAGTGGATTTGTTCTGATTTCTTCTTGAATTGTTCAGATCACTCTGCCTTCTAGTCTTCTACTTGGATCTGGATCGATAGCGGATAGCCACGCCAGCGGCCAGCCTCCAACTTATCCTCCAGGACCTCCACCGGCTAATAACTCAAGGTAATGGTCACTGGATCTGGATCTGGATTCTCCTTCCCTTATTTTGTTGTCTAAATATTTCCAACTTATCATGCGCATTCAATTTAATAGAAAGAATCTAGAATAAATTCTATCTCAACTTATTTACTTATTTTTGTTGTCCAAAAAAATGGGATTCTTCTTACCTTATTTTTGTTGTCTAAAAAAATGGGATTCTCCTTACCTTATTTACTTGGATCTGGATCGCTCTACGTCTCTGTCTCCTTATTTTGTTGTCTAAGAACTGGAATAATATTTATCTCAGTGATAACATGGAATGAATACCTTATATATTATCGCTCTGCGCCATTGCCTCCTTATTTACTTGGATCTGGATCTATAATTCTTACATTTCTTCTTGGATTTGTTCAGATCTATAATTTTGACATTTCTTCTTGGATTTTTTGTTGCATTTGTTCAGATCGCTCTTAATTCTGAAATTGATCCACTAGATAATTTTATTTGCAAAAATTTAGCTATGCTACATATCTTAATTCTTTAATTATTTAATTATTTTTGTTATACATATTTATATACTATTGTCGTAAAATAGTGCCCCCACTAAAGCAAAATCCTGGCTACGCCCCTGACGGGTTGTATTTACACCGTAGGATTTGATCTTGCGGTTCAAATCCTACTGAATCTCGTTTTGTAAAAATCAAAACTCAAAACCTTAATTTTCTCCCACATTCTCATTTGAAGATCGGCAGAAGAAGCCGCAAGCTCTGGACGGAAGAAGAAGCCAAAGTAGTCCTTGCCATCGTCGGAAGAAGAAGCCGCAAAACCCTACCTTCTACTAATTTGACTCATTAAGCTATGATTTGAATTAAATATTAGTAAATTAATATTTTTGGACAATTATTATTATTATTTTGTATTTGTGAGAGAAAATATCACAAAATATTAGTATCTAATGTTGTAGTTCATGATATATTGATATGCGATATAATTTGGCAATATGTCATAGTTTTTACTCTAATGATTATATATTTTGTTTTATAATTTTACAGACCGATTCGACCCCGGTCCGATCGGTTCAATCAGTTGGACATTGAACTTTTGAACTCACGGGTTCGATCTCTGGTCCGATTCTCAAAACCTTGCTGCAAATACATTCTTTCAAACAGTTTTATAAATTTTTTCACCACTGCAAAACAGTTGATTTCTCCACCACTATTTCCTACCGCTGCAGATTAGCCAAACATGCACTAAATGGTCATTTGTTAACGCCCATCTAAGGAACTTCATCCACTTTCATGTTCAAACGGATGATGTTTGTTAGGTGATCCTTAATGGATGACGATTTAACCCACGCGTTTACGACCACCACCGGTCCACCACCATGCCAAACGGAGCCTTCATCTTGGATGAATTGCCAGAATCCAATATTTTATGGAAATCATTAGTAATAAATTCAAGGACAATATATAAGTTAACATTTTAATTATACAAATCATTAGTTATAAATTCAGTGATATCATCGCCCTTTCGTACGAGACTTTTGGCACTTAAGTACTCTCCAACTATTTCATTTTTGCATATTGCCATTTCGCATCGACTTTATGTTGAAATTTGTGAAGTGAAAGTAGGTGATCGGGTAGTCCGGGCAGTCTGGACGGACTGTCCGCGCAGACTGGAGCTGGAGTTCGGCGGTCTGGTGTTGGCGGCCTGTGGTCCTGGTGGCTGTTTTTGCGGATTGATTTCTGCGGACTGCGCGGACTGGTTGAGTCCGGCAGTGGCTGGCTGAGCAGTGCAGGATGGTGTTCGCGGTCTGTGCAGACTGAGGCTTGGAGACCGCACGATCAGCGTTTGGTCTGGACTTGCGGTGAGCCGCAATCTGGTAGCGATCTGGCCTTGGAGCTGGCAGACTGACTTGGTGTCCGCCGAGCTCGCGCGAGTTTGTTGTCTGGACTTGGTCACTTCTGTGAAGTTCAGGGTATCCGCATTGTCCGCTGTGACCCGACGGTTTGCCTGTTGGTCGCGGACATTGCGAGCTAAGTTGGTGTCCGCATAATCCGCTGTGACCAGACGGTTTGCCTGTTGGTCGTGGACTTGTGCGTGCGGACAGATGTTGTGTCCGCTGTCCATGCGGACTGGCATGTTGCTTAGATGGTGGCTTCTTGCGGTTTCGGCGGGCTGTTCGCGAGTCCGGCTTGTCGGTGCGGACTCGGCGGACTGACTGTGCTAGCTGCGATCAAGGGGCGGTTAGCCAATCTCATAGGGCGGTGATCACACTTCTCACCCCGCCTATAAATAGAACCCCCTGACTCATCATTTGACAACAGAGTGAACAGTAAGTTGGACTTAGGTTTAAGGCTGCGGACTCGGTTTTTGTATCCGCGCGGCTTGATCAGTCTTAACGGTTGCGTCGTGCAGGTGGCGCGGCTAGCACTGTGAAGCCAGGAGTTTTGTTTTGACCTCGGTTAGGCTCGAAGTTTGCGGACTGCGTTCAGCGGTTACCAGTTTTCTTTCTGCATCAACTTTCCCAGTTCAATAACCTGTCCGCGAGACCTCGCGGTCTCGACGGGTAGACGGTCTGTTCCTCAGTTCGGAAGCAGCAGGCAGTTCTGCGAATAACGGTGTGTCCGCGCGACCTCGCGGTCTCGGCGGACTCCGTGTTCAGTTCAGCTTCAGCACAGTTCGGGCGGTCACTGCGGGCAGGCGGTCTCGGCGGTCTCAGTGTTCTGTCCGCCCGGATTGATTGTAGTTTTTGTTTTTTCATGTATTGGTGAAATCATGTCTCGCCCCGTATACCTCGCTCTGTAAAGAAGATTGATAAATTTTTGATCTGCTTGTTTCTGTCTATGCACTCTGATTGTTTAAGTATTCTTCCTAGTTTCTGCTTGGTCAAGTTGTGATCTGAGTAGTTCCGAAGATATTAATTTGATGTTTGAGTTATCTTGCTGAGCATCTTGAGAAAATTCAATACTTTAATATTGAAATATTTCATTCTCCTGATTGAATATTTAGCGTACAAAATCAAAATGTAAATATCAAAGCCTTTGAGGGTAGAAGTTAAATATTTATGATTGATAGGGTCCCCACGATATTTTCGAGCCGATCCGATCCAAGTGCAAAGAAACCGGACCGGACTGATGGCACGCCGAGAATCGTAAGCACCCGAGGAGACCGGGAAGGCGCGCCGGCCCGGGCCTAAGCGCGCGCGGCTACGCCCCGTGCGGAAGGCGTGCGCGCGCCCCTGGCCTACACGCGCCCTCCAGGCCACGCGACCTTCAGGTCGCGCGCCCGCACGGCCGCGCGCTGCGCGGGCGCCACACCCCTGACGCAATTACTGACGTGTCCCTCCAGAAAATTATAAATAGGCTCTGATGCCTTTATTTCAAGTCAAGCAACTCTAGAGACATGAGAGAGCTCTGAGATTTTCCAGCGAGATCATGGTCTTAGATCGCTCTTTCGCTCAGGAGCTCGCTCTACTCTTCTCCTTGCGTTACGGTTCCCTCACGGCTCAATGTTAACCACCTCCACGAGAGTGCTCTTATCTAGGCTCCGCTTCAACGAGAGCGCAACCATCAGAAGCTTCGTGGCCTTAGAATATTTTCTAGACGGAACGCTCCGTAAGCTCGGTGTGGTCTAAGGCCGATGTGCTTTCTTCGAGCCTCCGAAGACTTAGTTGTTTTTCTTCATTTACCGTACTTGTAGCTGAGTAGCGGTCTGTCGCCCTCCGAGATAAAACCAATCTTTGTAACACTGTAAGAAGCTAGTAAATTTTGGCTCGACACAGTTCCAGCCACGTGAATTTTTACCCTTTCCGGATTTTCCACGTCAAAAATGTATCTTGTATATTGTTGCGGTTTTCTTTAACTAATTGCGGAGTAGCGGTCTGTCGCTCTCTGAGATCAAACCAATCTTTGTAACACTCCAAAAAGCTAGTGGATTTTGGCACGGCACAGTTTCAGTCACGTGGTTTTTCACCCTTTACGGATTTTCAACGTCAAAAAAGGCTTTTGTCCATTGTTGTGATTTTCTTCATTTACCGTACTTGTAGTGGAGTAGCGACATGTAGCCCTCCGAGATCAAACTTATCTTTGTAACACTCAATGAAGCTTGTAGATTTTGGCTCGACACAGTTCCAGGCACGTGGTTCTTCTCCATTTTTTGGGTTTCTACGTCAAAAATGTCTCTTGTTCATTGTTGTGATTTTTAGGAACTGATTGCGTGCCTAGCTAGACTTTGAGTTAAGGCGGTCCCATTCTCCGGACCGGGGAAAAAGCCAAGTGACTTGCAATAGTTTGGCACCGTCTGTGGGAAGGTGTTCCCAGAATCTCTAACAAGACTCAACATTCCTCCAACTAGCAGAAATGATAAAGGGAAGCGTGCACACTACCAGCAAACCGGCTCCCAAGGAGTCTAGCAAAAAATTCATCTAACGACCTGCCCGCCAACTCAGCATTGCGCCTCGAGAGGATAATTGTCGCGCTAGCGTCATCAGTGGAAGAACGCATGCGCAAAATGGTGGAGTGCCAAGCACATGTTCTCGCTTTACTGAAAGGGATTGGAGCATCCCACACCCCGGGGGCACACCCAGTAGAGTGCGGTCAAACATCATTTCCCTCAGAATACTTGTGGCTCAGTGGGGGTGGCCCGCACCGCGCGTCGCTCATGAATTCGAGAAGCACTACCCCCCAGAAGCCCGACCCCTGGGAAGCACACGGAGCTCCCTGCCAAAACTTTGCAAGCCAGTTGCAACAATCCCAAGAGAGCCCAGCTCCCCGAGACACCGCGCAGGAAGCAACCAAAGCTGATTTAACTCCCGACCCCAGCTCCCTGAGACCTACTCTTCAGCACATTCAGGCAACTCTTGGAAGCCCGTCGGTCAAAGTATCCAAGATAATGATCGACGATAATGCATCCTCCAACGTGTTGTTCCTGTCAACTCTTCTCCAGCTCAGGATCTCCGGGAGGGACGTCTACCTCGGTACAGGAGAAGCATACGTTATAGAGCACCCGACGATCAAGATCGTTGGAAGCGTTATCCTTCTAGTAACTTTGGGAGTCCCTCCAGCACTGGCCACAAATAATGTCCAGTTTGTCATCATCCAGGCCATCTCAACATGTGACGACATCCTTAGGGTACCAATGCTAAGAGCACTCCGCGTCGATGCACTAGCCCAAGGAAGATGTCTCACCAAAGGAACCTGAGTCGTGAAGATCTGGGCACGAATTCAATCTGACATCCTTCGTCGTTCTTCTATTTCAATAAGCTGCGAGAATAAACTCACCCGCACCTGTATCTTCTTTTCAACAACGTAGCGTCTGTTTTTTCCTTTCTACTGTAGACGGGTAATCACAAGACGAAACTGGTGAAAGCCTTTCTGCAAATCCCAGATGTACAACCCCCTTGCCTGACGAGTGGGCCCGATAGGGGTAGTCCCAGCCAAGTGATGCGCGGACTAGGCTTCAGGCGAGTCGGAGGGGCAAGTGTTATGGAGCCTCCCCGACTCGCCCGGGCTGGGTGGTCCAGAGCGTGGGGGCGAGTAAAGTTTTTAGGCTCGCACTCGCCCCTGGTCCTTGGAACATGGTGGGTGAGTGGGATGGTCAGATCCACACTCGCCCTGGGCCCCGAGCTGGCGGTGAGTGTCAGCCCCATCGAGCACTCGCCTCCCCAGGCGAGTGGAATTTTCATGGACTACCCACCCGGTAGTGTCCTTTACTATTTTGCCCTTGTTGTCTTGTCAATAACCTTTTAGAACAGTGGAGTTATGCTTTTGGCAGACCCGATTGGGCTGCGTATAGCCTTTTAGAATAGCGGAGTTACGATGTTTGCAGACCAGGCTTGGAATCCTATAAATAGACCCTGCAGGCACCTTTGGAGAGGCAGTTCATTCTTGTGCTCCTTCCAGCTTGGGTTATTTTGGTCTTGCTACATAAGCCCTCCAAGGTGCCCAACTCAGTTTTTGGCTTGGGAGGGGAAGCACTCTAAATATCTTCCGGGTGTGTGGTGAGACTTCCACACTGCAGCTCAGGGTCAGTTTCTTAATTCCTAGCAACTGGTCAGGAGCCCAAGCTTGAGAGAAGTAAGTGCAAGCTACACTCTCAGGTCCGAACTCTCGTTGAGGCCAAGTTTTAACTCAAACATTTTTGGTGCGGTGAGCGTGGACCGTAGCTTGTACAAGAAAATCTTGAGATAAGTTTCATGGATAGAGGCGAGGACGAAGAGGCTAGCTCGGGCAGCTTGTAACACCCCAAAAATTGGAAAACAGAACTAAAGGTAGCTATCGCCAGGCGATAGTGAGATATCGCTCGGCGATAGCGGGACACGTGTCGGATGACCGGAAAGCGGCCGAAGAGCGGTGTTGACTGGGGTCAAAGCGGCTACCGACGATATAGCCCAGGCGATAGCTGATATCGCCCGGCGATAGCGATAAGTTTGACTTATAAGCTGAAATCGTGGCCCTTTATTCCTATTGAAGAGAGGATCTTGTGGCTAAGATTATTCCCGAAATCACTTAAGCAGAGAAGGGGTAAAGAGAAGAGCCATTTCTCTTCTCTCACTCTGTCTTCTACCTTTTCATCAAGTTCTTGGAAGAAAGAATAAGGGCTGAAGGTTGAAGCTGTGCAAGCTTGGAGAAGGAGATTCCGTGATCGGAATCAAGAGCTGAAGCAAGATCCGTGAAGAGGAAAGCGAGACAATCTTTTCCATCCGGATAGAAAACTTGATCATGACTCCAAAATGATAAAGTGTGTGACGCACTTTATCGTAAAGTGCAGATATCCAACGATTCGCATGAATATTCACACATATCTCAAAGCGCAGCGCTTTAAGATATGTGTGAGTATTCATGCGAACCGTTGGATACCAGCACTTTATGACCGCACTTTATCCTCCCCCCCCCCCACCTTCCCAGCCTCAAAAAGTTTTAGAAAAAAAACATTCGCTCCCGAAGAAAGTAGAGATTATTTTCGCACCGGCACGTTATGGACGCACCAAAATTATTATTTTATTTTATTTACACACCAAGCTACAAATTTGATTGTTGTACACCAAAGTAAAAAAAATTGATACATCCACACAACAACAACAACAACACTCAAGCCTTTATCTCACTATAGTGGGGTCGGCTATATGGATCCTTTGTCGCCATTATGCCCTATTTTTTGTCATAATCTCACTAATGCCTAAGTACATCATATCTTTCCTTACAGTTTCAATCTAAGTCTTTATTGGTCTGCCCCTCCCTCGTTTAATATGCCTAGTGACTAGACTCTCACAACGTCTAACAGGTACAACTAATGTACACTAAAGTAAAAAATTTATGTAGCATAAGACAGAAGCCTGTTGATGGTGACGAAGTTGTAGAATGAGAGTGTAAATCTGTAGAAAAGATCATGACAGCTACAATTTCATAGATCAAGTGGGGGAAGAGAAAGAAATCCAATCAGTAAATTAAAGTCATTGATGGAGGCCAAAGTACTAGAAATTCTCAAACAAGCAGTAAAACACTCATTAAATTATGTAACTAGATTCACATTAGTGTTACCAGAGGCAGAAAACCCATGAAAGAAAGAAAAAGAAGGGCATGCCCAATGGGCCACAAAATCTACTTCAAGCCATCCTCAATGTGCCGGGAACGATTCTTCGGGGTATGAAGCATTCAAACATCCCAGAAATCTGCGAAAGAAGAGCGGTGGAAGAGTAGGAGAAAGCAGGATCGGCTGCCGAAACCGGAGCGACAATGATATGATAGAGGAGACTATCCAAGTTTTCTTAGTTCATTAGTTCCCGGTTGTTTAGAGCGGAGCAGGGCAGGTTGGTAGCTCTTAGGGCTCCTAACCTTGAGGTAACGGGTTCAAATCATTTCTCCGCAACATTTTTTTGAACCCGTTCTAATAAACATGGAGGTTAAATTGTCATTTGTTAACGCTCGTCTAAGGAACTTCATCCACTTTTTTGTTCAAACAGATGATGTTTGTTAGGTGATCCTTAACGAATGACGGTTTAACCGATACGTTTACGACCACCACGGGTCGACCACCATGCCAAAGGGAGCCTTCATCTTGGATGAATCGCCAGAATCCAACATTTTATGGAAATCATTAGTAATAAATTCAAGGACAATATATAAGTTAACATTTTAATTATACAAATCATTAGTTATAAATTCAGTGATATCATCGCCCTTTCATAGGAGACTTTTGGCACTTAAGTACCCTCCAACTATTAGACTTTTGCATATTGTCATTTTGCATCCGACCTTAATATTGAAATCGTCCGTCCTCCCTCATTGAATATTTAGAGTACAAAATCAAAATGTTAATATCAGGCTTTATTTGGTTCAACGCTTTCGAGCAGTGTTTCGAGCAAATGTTGTCGGATGGCGGGTAATCAAACGCAACTGCGTCTCCGTTTGCATCATTTGCACCCGCAGCAATGAGGAAATGCCCCCCGCCGCTCCGTTTCGACCCCCGCCTCTCCCCTCCAGTTCGAAAGCTCCGTTTGGACCTCCTGCTCCTCCCGTCACCGCTCAATCAAACGAAGCCTCAAAGCCTTTGAGGGTGCAAAATATCAAAATTAAATATTTATGATTGATAGGGTCCCCCGTGACGTTTCCGAGCCGATCCGATCCAAGTGCAAAGGGACTTGACTGGACCGATGGCACACCGAGAATTGCAAGCACCAGAGGAGATCGGGAAGGCGCGCCGGCCCGCACCTAAGCACGCGTGGCCGCGCCCTGTGCGGGCGGCGTGCGTGTGCGCGCGCGCCTGGCCTACGCGTGCAGTAGGGTCGTGCGCGCTGCGCGGGCGCCGCACCAGCGTGCCGCCGGCGGCCCATACCGCCGCCAGCAAGCCCCGATCTCCCCCTTCACATCTAGTCGCCGCCGCCGCTTCTGGGCACCCTGCCCGGGCCGCCCGAACTGCCCGGGGGGAAGAGGGAGGGGCACTCTTGTCATTTCGGCAAAAATGGTGATCCGCGTGATCGAAACAGGGCGACGTCATTAGCCAGCACAAATCACTCCCCAACGCAATTACTGACGTGCTCCTCCAGAAAACTATAAATAGGCCCTCAGGCCTTTATTTCTAGTCAAGCAACTCCCGAGGCAAGAGAAAGAGCTCTGATGTTTTCCACCGAGATCGTGGTCTTAGGCCGGTCCTTTGCTCAGTAACTCGCTTCTCTCTTCTCCTTGCGCTACGGTTCCCTCACGCCTCAACTCGTGGCAAAATTTTCAAGCTCGAGCTTTTCATTTCATGCTCGAGCTTGAGCTCGACGAGCTCATTTATCCCAACTCGATCTCGAGTTCAATTCTAACTTATCGAGCTCGAGCTCGAGTTTCGATCTTGCGAGCTCGAGCTCGAGCTGCTCGCGAGCTTTTTAGCTCATGAGCTTTATTTTCTTCTTTTTATTTATTTATTTTTTAAATGTATAAAAAAAAAGCTCGCGAGCCGGCTCGCGAGCTCATGAACAACACTAGATGAGCTCGAGCTTGACTCGTAATCGAGCTCGAGCTCCACAGACTCGTAATCGAGCTCGAGTCGTGCTTTTTTCGAGCCGGCTCAACTCAACTTGCACCCCTAGCCTCAAGTGACATCAATCGCCTCCGTGAGAGGGCACCCATCTAGGCTTTGCGTAAACGAGAGCACATCTGTCAGAAGCTCTGTGTACTTAGAATATTTTCTAGCTGGAACGCTCCCACCAAGGTTCTGTGAGCTCGGTGTCGTCTCAAGGCCAAAGAGCTTTCATCGAGGCTCCGAAGACTTAGTTGTTTTCCTTCAATTACCGTACTTGTAGCAGAGTAGCGGTCTGTCGCCGTCTGCGATCAAATCAATCTTTGTAACACTCCAAGAACTAGTGGATTTTGGCTTGACATAGTTCCAGCCACATGGTTTTTCACCCTTTTCGAGTTTGGTACGTCAAAAACGTCTCTTGTCAATTGCTGTGGTTTTCTTTAACTGATTGCGGAGTAGCGGTCTGTCGCCCTCCGAGATCAAACCAATCTTTGTAACACTCCAAAAAACTAGTGTATTTTGGCTCGACACAGTTTTAGCCACATGGTTTTTCACCCTTTCCGAGTTTTCCATGTCAAAAACGTTTCTTGTCCAATATTGTTGCAGTTTTCTTCATTTTTCGTACTTGTAGCGGAGTAACGGTCTGTCGTCCTCCGAGATCAAACCAATCTTTATAACACTCCAAGAAACTATTAGATTTTGACTCGACATAATTACAATCACATGGTTTTTCACCATTTCCGGGTTTTCCACGTCAAAAACATCTCTTGTCCATTGTTGTGGTTTTTTTAACTGATTGCGTGCCCAGTCCGAGCTAAGGCGGTCTGATTCTACAGACCGGGTAAGAAGCCAGGTGACCCGTAACAGTTTTGCGCCATCTGCGGGAAGGTGTTCCCAGAAGCTCTAACAAGACTCAACATTCCTCCAACTAGCAACAATGACAAAGGGAAGCGCGCACGCTACCAGCCAGCCGACTCCCAAGGAGTCTAGCGATCAATCGTCTAACGACCTGCCCGCTGACTCAGCATCGCGCCTCGAGAGGGTAATTGCTGTGCTAGCGCCATCAGTGGAAGAACGCAGGCGCAAAATGGAGGAGCGCTAAGCACAGGCTCTCGCTTTACTGAAAGGGATGGGAGCATCCCACACCCCAGGGGCACACCCGGCAGAGCACTGTCAAACATCATTTCGCTCAGGATATTGGTCGCTCAGCGGGGTGGCCCGCACCGTGCGCCGCACATGAGCCCGAGAAGCACTACCCGCCAGAAGTCAGGCCTCTAGGAAGCGCACGGAGCTCCCCGCCAAAACTTCGCAATCCAGGGGCAACAATCCTCTCTTGAGCTCGATGCTTCTCTTATGAAGGTCCTATATGTTCTCAGGAACCATCCACGGCTTCAGAGGCCTAAGACGCTCCCTCGGGGGGAGGGGCGATCAGTCCAAGTACTGTCATTTCCATAAAGGGAACGAACACGACACTAAGGAGTGCATATGCCTAAAGGACGAAGTCAAACAGTTTGCACGACAGGGACTCCTAAAGGAACTTCATGGGAAGGCTCGGGCCATGACGCCAATCCCAAGAGAGCACGCAAAGGGAGAACACCACGAAGGGACACCGTGCAGGAAGCAGCCGGAGTCGATTCAACTCGCTGCCACCAGCTCCCTAGGACCTACTCTTCAGCACATTCGGGCAACTCTCGGAAGCCCGCCGGTAGAAGTATCCAGGATAATGATCGACGATGATGTATTCGCCAATGTGTTGTTCCATCCGATTCTTCTCTAGCACGCGATCTCCAGGAGGGACGTCCACCTTGGTTCAGGAGAAGCATACGCCACAGGGCACCTGACAATCCTGATGGGAAAGAGCACGACCACCGTCTGCTCGATCCTTATTCCCTGGGGGCTCTCCAAGATCACCCCTATACCCAAGGAATGCCTCCCCAAGGCGCCATCCACCATCACCTTCCAAGGAACTAGGCAAGTGAGTTCCACCTCCGCCACCTCGACCACATAATCAGCAAGAAAGTCGGCCATATTCTGGGCCTTGATCTAGAGGCGGGGAACAAAGGATATGTGGAACTCACTCAGCTCCACCGACCACTTTGCCAACCTCTCTGAATGTTCCACCCCCTCAAAGATGTTGTGGAGGGAATGGTCAGTCACCACCCGGATGGAGTGTGCCTGGAAGTAGGGTTGGAGCCTCCGGGCCGAGATGACCAGAGCAAAGACCAGCTTTTTTTAAGATCGGGTATCGGAGCTCTGCTTTCCTCAAGACCCTGCTTATGTAGTAGATAGGCAACTGCTTCTTCCCTTCTTCCCGGACCAGGACGGAGCTTACTGCCTTGATCCCGACCCCAAGGTATAGGGACAGATCTTTCCCTTCCTTAGGCCCTTGGAGGAGTGGAGCCTGGGTCAACTGTCTCTTCAAGGCTTGGAACGCCTCCTCGCATTCCCGGGACCACTCAAACTTCTGGCCCCCTCTCATCATCTTGAAGAAGGGAGAGAACTTCTCTCCTGCCCGAGAAAGGAACCTGCTAAGCCCTGCCAACTTTCCCGTCAGCCGCTGAACCTCCTTGGCGTTCCACGACGATCCCAACTCCATGATCGCCTTGACTTTATCAGGATTAGGCTCCACCCCCGTGGGAGTAAGAAGATGACCTAGGAACTTCCCCCTGCTCGCCCCAAAGACACACTTCATGGGGTTCAACCTCATATTATACTTCCGCAGGGTGTGAAGGTCTCCTCCAGATCCCTGAAATGAGAATCCACCTCCCGGATCTTGATCATAAGATCATACACATACACCTCCAGATTCCTCCCTTTTTGCTCTTGGAAGATTCGATCCATCATTTTTTGATATGCCACCCCTGCGTTCTTTAGCCCAAAAGGGCATCATCTTGTAGCAGTAGCACCCATCCTCGATGATGAAGGAGACATCTTTGATGTAGGGTGGGTGCATCTTAATATGATGATAACCTGAAAATGCATCCAAAAAAACTCATCATAGAAAAATCGACGGCTGAGTAAACCAGCGCGTCGATCCGAGGCAAGGGGTAACAATTCTTAGGACATGATTTATTTAACAAAGAAAAATCAGCACACATCCTCCACCAGCCATCTCCTTTTTTATCATTACAACATTGGAGACCCAGGCGGGGTATTAGATTTCATACACGAACCCAGCCTTGAGGAGCTTGGCAACCTCCTCTCTGATGGGCTCGACTAGCTTGTCCGCGGTGGACCTCTTCTTTTGCTGAATGGGGAGGGCACCTGGATCCAAGTTGAGACGGTGGCTGGAAACATCCACATCGTTCCCCAGCATGTCGGTCGCGCTCCATGCAAAGATGTCGGCGTTCTTCTGGATGCACTCCAGCTTCCTTCCCTGATCCTCCGGGCTCAACCCTTCACTAATGCGCACCTTCTCCACCTGGCCCTCACGGGTGAGAACCTCCATCTCTACCACCTCTTCTGCAGCCTCCAGCTGGGATTGCTCCTCCCATTTGCTGGCAACCCCCTCACCTGGGACTGTAACCTCCTCCTCCTCAGCTTCCTCCACAGTCATCACCTTGGTCGGCTCCTCCAGAACTCCTTCTGCCACCTCCACCAGGGTACAGATCTCCTCCACTTCCATCTCCTTTTGCCTATACTCCGACCCTCTACATGGACATCTCCTTCATCCTCCTCTTCATCTCTTCGGCTCCACCCTGCCAAGAGATGGAGTTCACCACAGTGACATAACACACCCTTGCCACTTTGGGATCTCCTCAGACCCTGACCTGGATTCCCTCAGCACTAAACTTCAAGCACTGATGGAAGGAGGAGGGTACGCAGCAGAAGGCGTTGATGAGGGGCCGTCCGAAAATAGCGTTGTAGCTGATGGGGGCGTCCACGATGACGAATCTGCAGTTCCTGAATTTCCCCCCAGGACGACATAGAGTCACACTCCTCTTTCCACTTCACTCCTCTTTCCACTTCCTTCCTCTCTCCCGAGAACCCGAACAGAGGTCCATCTGAGACCAACACCCTCCATGTAACACCCCGAAACTCAAAAGAGGGACGGGTGATGTTTTAAGCCTAGTTTGGTTTTTGGAGCAGGTGTCACGGGCGTGTCACGGGCGTGTCACGGGCGTGTCACGGGCGTGTCATGGGCGTGTCACGGGCGTGTCACGGGCGTGTCACGGGCGTGTCACGGGCGTGTCACGGGCGTGTTCGGCCTCGGGTCGTGCGGTCGACGCTTTGGCGGTCGACGCTAGTCGAGTTGTAGAACACGGCCTAGGACACGGGCGTGTCTCAGGCCGTGTCACTCCAGGGATTCTACAAGTGTGGTACACGGGCCGTGACACGGGCACAAACACGGGCGTGTCAAAGTTGACACGGGCGTGTCTGATGTCGTGTCACAAGGCCGTGTACCTCTCTGACTGCGAAATGTTGGTCGATTGCACACGGGGGGCGTGACACGGGTCCCGACACGAGCGTGTCGCAGGTGACACGGGCGTGTCGGAGGCCGTGTCAAAGGCCGTGTGCTGGTTTTTCGACTCGATCGAGACGGCGAGTGGGTAACACGGCCTGGCACACGGCCGTGTTGCAACCCGTGTTCGGCCCAGTTTTTGTAATTTTAGGCCGAATCGTGGCCGTCCGTTTCTTTGGGATGAGATCCAATGGCTGGGGGCTAGATCTGAGGGATTAAACTCGGGAATAGGGTTTGAAACCCTCACTTTTCTCCTATCATTATCTCTCTTGATTCTAGAGAGAAGGGATAGCAAGGAGGAGGAAGAAGGCCAAGATCAGGCCACCGGCGAAGCTTCGGAGGTCCGTTTCGCGAGCGGAGTTCAGATCCGCAAAGGTGGGAGCGTTGCGGTGGTGTTCAACCGAGCAAATCTTCTCCATGGCTAGGAAGAGGGGACGAAAGGTAACGACACTTCTCCTCTCGGTTTTTAGGATTTAGGATGCATGAATAGCATCCCCTTCCTTTCATATTTTGAGCACCGAATCTCTCAAATGAGAGGGATTCGTGTAGCCTAGGTTCAAGAGGAACCTCCGGGTTGAGTATGTTCATCCCGGCATGCTTTGCATTAGAGATCCGCTTCGTTAGCGGATTAGGCATTGTGGGTGAAGCCGTGGTCGCGACCGTTAGTCCGACCCGGTGGTGTTGCATAGCGAGATGTGAGGTTTCGGTAGAAATCTGTTGCGGCAATACGCCGTTGTGTGAATGCGTTTTCCCCCTTTAATTGAGTGAGTACTCGTAGTCGGAACCAGACAAGGCTAGCTCCGCTTCTTGCGGTAGATGGTTTCCTTGGAGCACGGGAAAGATACGGTGCGAATGGTGATTGGGGTGGGGAAACCTTTGTTTGTGCTGTGCAAAGGCGCGACTATGTCTCCGTGGTCGGCTGGCTTTTCCGTGACGCGCAAGTCATGTGGGGAAAGTTTCCCGGCGAGACTAGCCCCTTGTGTGAGACTGACGAGAATGTCGAGCGGAGGGCAAGCCCGGGCATTGTAGCCATGAGCGGGTGGGGCCCATCAAGGCTTCTTAGAATCGGTCAGTGTGAGGCGGAACCCTGACGAGCGAAGTCAGATTGTGCGGGCAAGCCCTGGGGTTATGACCCTTGTGCGGGTAGGGCCTTTGCAAGGTTCCGTGTGACGGCGTGTGTGCCGTTAGGGACATGGTGGTTCCCTTTTGTTTGCGGCTTTAATCCAATGGGGAAACGGAAGTACCCAGTGTTTGATATTGTGCTAGATGCATACGAGCTAGGGTGCCTTGGGTGAAACCCGGGTTGCATTCATGTTGCATAGTAGGCCCCTTTCGCTTTGTACAAAACATAGAGAACATGTATGCTGTATGAGACATCCAAGCCTATTTTACCGCTTTATTATATATACTCTTTTGGTATACGAAGTGCTAACTTGCAGGTGGAGTGGTACCCCGGGGCCCGTTAGGGACGGCCGAGAGAAGATGTGTTGGTTACACAGTTGAGGTCAGCCTTTGCTGACCCACGTTACTTCAAATCCTTACAGGGCAAGGATCGCATGCAGGAGCTAGCGCGCCGGGCGAAAAGCCCTAAGCCTCATGAAGTGTTGCTGTGCTTGACTATTTTTCTTTTCCATGTCTTGTTGCTGTTGTTTGACTATGTCCGGCTTGCATGCCGAGGTAGCCTAGGAGTGCTTGACACTTTTGTATTTTGGACTTTTATTGTGTAAGGCCTTAAGGCCATTTGATACTCTACTGTTAGTGGATAACTTCTGTCTGTTAATGTTTTGTTTCCGCTGTGTATGTATGGAGTTTTGAGTTTGGGTAGTTTCATATCATCTTTTAATACTAAAGTTGTGGTGTCCGTATGTTGTGGGGCCCCGACCGGACCCATATTATATGGTCTTTACAGGGGAGGTGTTACAATTTGGTATCAGAGGGAGGTTAGCGTTCCAATGAGAAGATTCGCGGTCGAAAGTATAAGTCGAGTCGCGTATAAGAAGTTATCCACATAGGAGTATCGCGGGACCATGAGTGTCCTTGTGTTCGAGTCTTGCAATTAGAGACTGATTTGCGTTTTCTTGCTTGTGTTTAGAGTGCAAGCAACGAGGCTGGGACCTCGAGGCCAAGAGAAGAGCTCTCGGCAAGTAGTGCGACTGCGTAAGGTCCGCTAGGGATGGGGGTCACACCGGCCGACTTCTGCCGTATGCTTGCAGAAGCGATGGTGGCGGCCCAAGCTGCAGCGACAGCACAGGTAGCAGCTCCCGTTGCTCAAGTAGCAACTCCTGCTACGCCGGTCACGGCAGCGACCGTGCCGGATGAGGAAGCCAGGCGGGCAGAGCCGCGGGCCGAGAGAGTGGTTGTCGGGCATGGGGACCGGCAAATGAAATACTTTCTGAGTTTCCACCCTCCAACCTTCAAGGGAATCGGCACGCCCACAGATGCAGAGGATTGGTGGGCTAGAATTCAGGAGCTTCTGAGGGCGGCAGAGGCGCCAGATGAGAAAAAGGCAGAGTTTGCAGCCTTTATGTTGGAGGGAGATGCCAAGTTATGGTGGGTGAGCCACAGTGGCCGGCAGTTTCTAGGACGCACACCGTCCATCGAGGAATTTGGGAATGCCTTCCTGAAGAAGTACATTCCCGCCTCAACGAGGCTAGCCCTCCAGAGGCAGTTTCTACATCTGGTGCAGCGAGACAAGTCAGTGGATGAGTATGTTCAGGAATTTACTCGCTTGGGTCATTATGCAGGGACGACCATGGCAGACGATGAAGAGAGGGACAATCTCTTCTATCATGGATTGAGGGAGAATCTAAGACAACCCCTCATATCGATGAAACGTGCGGGTTTCAACGAACTGGTGGAGGTGGCCCGAATTTTGGAGAGTGACATGGAGCGATCCCAGCGTCGCAAGGGTTTCACACCCAAGCAGGGGGAGGAGAAGAAGCCTGCTCAGTCCTATGGAAAGACGGAAGGGAGCCGATGGAAGAAGAAGCCTTCCCCATATAAGTCGGGCGAGAAAAGCAATTGGACGTCCGGAGGGTCACGTTCTAAGGGCCCTCAGACGTGTTATAGTTGTGGCAAGTCAGGCCATATAGCAAGATTTTGTACCCAAGGGGGCACTGAGCAAGAGCCAAGGCAGGAGCAAACTGTGCGCTCCGGCTCCAGTGCCGCGGAGAAAGGGAAGATGGCAGAGTCGAGTGCTTCTTGGTTTCAACCAGTGCAGCCAAGGTCCTACAACCTTGGGCAACAAGAAGCAATCCGTCAACCCGATGTGGTGACAGGTACGAGAGTTCAACCTGCACCTTAGATTCCTGTCTTTAAAGCCTTTATGTTTGTTGCATGTGTGTAGGATTTGTAATGGTATCTGGGTACCCCGCTAGGGTACTCTTTGATACGGGAGCGTCGCACTCCTTCCTTGCGGAAGGCTTTGTCCGGAGGATCGGAGTGGAGTCTTTCTCGACGGACTCTGAGTTGAAAGTGCGCATGCCCAATGGGTCATCTATGACTACCAGGGCTAGAGGCCGGATTTGTTAGAGGCTCGAGGGAGTCGACTTCATATTGGTAGCGGCGATCTTGCCGTTGTCCGAGTTCGATGTGATTTTGGGGATGGATTGGCTAGCGGAGCAGCATGCCAGTATCGACTGTTTGTCCAAGGTGGTAACCCTGAGGGGCGTGGGGCAAGCGGAAGTCAAGTTTGAAGGCCTGCATGGGGTGGCCTGTTCCCTAGTTTCGGCACTTCAGTTAGTGCGAGCTGTTAGCCAGGGAGGTGTAGCTCTAGTAGCATTGTTGGAGGTTAGCCTTTCCAGACTGTCTCTTGGAGAAGTGCCCGTGGTGGCGGAGTTTGGAGATGTATTTCCTGAGGAGCTACCGGGAGCACCTCCTCGGCGGGAGATTGATTTCTCCATCGAGTTGGTGCCCGAGGCTAGACCAGTGTCGCGTCCACCCTTCAGGATGGCACCAAAGGAGTTGGCCGAGCTCAAGGTTCAGTTGCAGGAGCTTTTGGAGCAAGGGTATATCAGGCCCAGCTCTTCACCGTGGAGTGCGCCGGTGTTATTTGTAAAGAAGAAGGACGGTAGCATGCGTCTGTGCATAGACTACCGAGAGTTGAACAAATTGACGGTTAAGAACAAGTATCCGATTCCTCGGATAGATGACCTTTTCGACCAGTTGGTGGGGTCGGTGGTGTACTCCAAGTTGGACCTGAAGTCCGGATATTATCAATTGCGGATTCGTGACGAAGACATACCCAAGACCGCGTTTGGTACGAGGTATGGTCATTTTGAGTTCTCGGTGATACCGTTCGGGCTGACGAACGCGCTGTCCGTGTTCATGGACTTGATGAATCGAGTGTTTTGCGAATATTTGGACTGGTTTGTAGTCGTCTTTATCGATGACATTTTGGTGTATTCCAAGTCGGAAGCGGAGCACGAGTCGCACCTGCGGATAGTGTTACAAGTGTTGAGAGAGAACCAGCTCTATGCAAAGTTCTCGAAATGCGAGTTTTGGTTGGAGAAGGTGGCGTTTTTGGGCCATGTAATCAGTGGGGACGGGGTGGCAGTGGATCCAACGAAAGTAGAAGCCATCAGAGAGTGGCCAGTTTTGAGGACCGTGGCGGAAGTCCGGAGTTTTCTTGGACTAGCCGGGTACTACCGAAGGTTTGTGGAAAACTTTTCGCGGATAGCTCTACCCCTCACTTCACTAACTCGCAAAGATCAGAAGTTTGTATGGACTCAAGAGTGCAATCAGGCATTTGAAACCCTGAAGGAGAGGCTAATGACGGCGTCGATCCTAAGTCTACCAAAGGGGACCGAAGGATTCCAGATTTTCAACGACGCATCCGGATGCGGTTTAGGATGCGTGTTGGTGCAGCATGGTAGTGTGATAGCCTTTGGGTCGAGGCAGCTGAAGCCCTACGAGAGAAATTACCCCGTCCATGATTTGGAGTTGGCGGCGGTAATTTTTGCTTTGAAGTTGTGGAGGCACTACGTTTATGGTGCAAAGGTGGAGATCTTCACGGACCACAAGAGTCTGAAGTATCTCCTAGATCAGAAGGACCTAAATATGCGGCAGCGTAGGTGGGTCGAGTTCCTTGGGGACTACGAGGTGGCGATCTAGTACACGTCAGGGAAAGCCAATATGGTGGCAGATGCTTTGAGTAGGAAATACTCGGGGCAAGGAAATTGGATTGAAGCTCACGATGAGCGGTTAAGGCGGGACTGGGAGTCCCTTGGTTTGGAATGTGTAGCAAGAGGCGAGTCTAGCGTGGCTCGACTAAATTGGATTGAGATGCAGAGTGACTTATGCGATCGTATTCGGGAAGCGACCCGTGTAGATGCGGAGTTCCAACCTTTCGTGGAGGAAGCTCTAAAGGGCGAGGGTAGCGCCTGGGAGATGGTTGATGGAATTCTGAGGAAGGGCGGAAGGATTTGTGTACCGCAGTTCGGCAAGCTCCGCGAGGAGTTGATGTTTGAGGCCCACTTCACTAAGTACTCCATTCACCCGGGCAGTACAAAGATGTACTTGGATTTGAAGAAGTCCTATTGGTGGCCTGGGATGAAGCGGGACGTAGCTTTGTGTGTGAGTCGGTGCCAAACTTGTGCCTTGGTGAAGGCCGAGTGTCAGAAGCCGGGCGGGTTCTTGAAGCCTCTTCCAATCCCCGAATGGAAATTTGATGACATCTCCATGGATTTTGTGCATGGGTTGCCTAGATCGCAGCAGGGTAATGATGTCATTTGGGTGATTGTGGACCGCTTGACCAAAGTGGCACATTTCATCCCAAACCGGAAGGAGGACGGTGTGGAAAAGTTGGTGGAGTTGTACGTCCGCAATATTGTACGACTTCATGGGATTCCGAAGAGTATTGTCAGCGACCGGGATGGACGTTTCACGTCTAAGGATTGGCGGTTGGTGCAGAAGAGCTTGGGCACGAAACTCAAGTTCAGTACGGCCTTTCATCCTCAAACCGATGGGCAAACTGAGAGAACGAACCGTACTTTGGAAGATATGCTAAGGATGTGTACTCTCGACTTCGTCAAGAAGTGGGAGGATCACCTCTTCATGGTGGAGTTTGCTTATAACAATAGCTACCAAGCTAGTATCAAGATGGCGCCATATGAAGCTCTTTATGGGAGGCGGTGTCGAACACCGATGTCTTGGACAGAGGCGGGAGACACCAAGCTTTTGGGGAAAGAAGTGGTAGCCGACGCTAGTGAGCTAGTGCGGACCATCCAAGAGCGCATGAAGGTAGCTCAAGATCGGCAGTCGAAGTATTTCAATGCTCGCCACAGGCATGTGGAATTCGCTGTGGGCAACTGGGTGTATCTTAAGATCAAGCCGTTCAAAGGCGTTTCGCGAATTCGCCGACTCAAGAAGCTGAGTCCGAGATTTTTGGGACCATTCAAGGTCATCGAGCGAGTGGGAGAGGCAGCGTACCGGTTGGCGTTGTACACTGAGCTAAGTGGATTGCATGACGTTTTTCACGTCTCCGTCCTGAGGAAAGCATTGTTAGAAGCCAGCGTGGTGATTGAGCCGACGGCGGTGCCGGTAGAGGAAGACTTGAGGACGCGAGTTCGTCCAATCGGGATAGAAGACTCAGAGGTTCGGCAATTGCGGAACAAGGAGGTCAGACTCGTAAAGGTCCGTTGGGACAACTGTGGTTGCGAGGAGCTCTCATGGGAGCGAGAGCAGGCCATGCTGGAGGAGTACCCCGAGCTTTTCTCCTCAGGTACTGTTTAGTTTTGTTTACCTTCCATGTTTTAAATTTCGGGACGAAATTCTTTTAAGGGGGAGAGAGTTGTAACACCCCGAAACTCAAAAGAGGGACGGGTGATGTTTTAAGCCTAGTTTGGTTTTTGGAGCAGGTGTCACGGGCGTGTCACGGGCGTGTCACGGGCGTGTCACGGGCGTGTCACGGGCGTGTCACGGGCGTGTCACGGGCGTGTCACGGGCGTGTCACGGGCGTGTCACGGGCGTGTCACGGGCGCGTCACGGGCGCGTCACGGGCGTGTCACGGGCGTGTCACGGGCGCGTCACGGGCGCGTCACGGGCGTGTCACGGGCGTGTCGCGGGCGTGTCACGGGCGTGTCACGGGCGTGTTCGGCCTCGAGTCGTGCGGTCGACGCTAGTCGAGTTGTAGAACACGGCCTAGGACACGGGCGTTTCCCAGGCCGTGTTACTCCAGGGATTCTGCAAGTGTGGTACATGGGCCGTGACACGGGCACAAACACGGGCGTGTCAAAGTTGACACGGGCGTGTCTGATGCCGTGTCACAAGGCCGTGTACCTCTCTGACTGCGAAATGTTGGTCGATTGCACACGGGGGGCGTGACACGGGTCCCGACACGGGCGTGTCGCAGGTGACACGGGCGTGTCGGAGGCCGTGTCAAAGGCCGTGTGCTGGTTTTTCGACTCGATCGAGACGGCGAGTGGGTAACACGGCCTGGCACACGGTCGTGTTGCAACCCGTGTTCGGCCCAGTTTTTGTAATTTTAGGCCGAATCGTGGCCGTCCGTTTCTTTGGGATGAGATCCAACGGCTGGGGGCTAGATCTGAGGGATTAAACTCGGGAATAGGGTTTGAAACCCTCACTTTTCTCCTATCATTATCTCTCTTGATTCCAGAGAGAAGGGAGAGTAAGGAGGAGGAAGAAGGCCAAGATCCGACCACCAGCGAATCTTCGGAGGTCCGTTTCGCGAGCGGAGTTCAGATCCGCGAAGGTGGGAGCGTTGCGGTGGTGTTCAACCGAGAAAATCTTCTCCATGGCTAGGAAGAGGGGACGAAAGGTAACGACACTTCTCCTCTCGGTTTTTAGGATTTAAGATGCATGAATAGCATCCCCTTCCTTTCATATTTTGAGCACCGAATCTCTCAAATGAGAGGGATTCGTGTAGCCTAGGTTCAAGAGGAACCTCCGGGTTGAGTATGTTCATTCCGGCATGCTTTGCATTAGAGATCCGCTTCGTTAGCTGATTAGGCATTGTGGGTGAAGCCGTGGTCGCGACCGTTAGTCCGATCCGGTGATGTTGCATAGCGAGATGTGAGGTTTCGGTAGAAATCCGTTGCGGCAATACGCCGTTGTGTGAATGCGTTTTCCCCCTTTAATTGAGTGAGTACTCGTAGTCGGAACCGGACAAGGCTAGCTCCGCTTCTTGCGGTAGATGGTTTCCTTGGAGCACGGGAAAGATACGATGTGAATGGTGATTGGGGTGGGGAAACCTTTGTTTGTGCTGTGCAAAGGCGCGGCTATGTCTCCGTGGTCGGCTGGCTTTTCCGTGACGCACAAGTCATGTGGGGAAAGTGTCCCGGCGAGACTAGCCCCTTGTGTGAGACTGACGAGAATGCCGAGCGGAGGGCAAGCCCGGGCATTGTAGCCATGAGCGGGTGGGGCCCATCAAGGCTTCTTAGAATCGGTCAGTGTGAGGCGGAACCCTGACGAGCGAAGTCAGATTGTGCGGGCAAGCCCTGGGGTTATGACCCTTGTGCGGGTGGGGCCTTTGCAAGGTTCCGTGTGACGGCGTGTGTGTCGTTATGGACATGGTGGTTCCCTTTTGTTTGCGGCTTTAATCCAATGGGGAAACGGAAGTACCCAGTATTTGATGTTGTGCTAGATGCATACGAGCTAGGGTGCCATGGGTGAAACCCGGGTTGCATTCATGTTGCATAGTAGGCCCCTTTCGCTTTGTACAAAACATAGAGAACATGTATGCTGTATGAGACATCCAAGCCTGTTTTACCGCTTTATTATATATACTCTTTTGGTATACGAAGTGCTAACTTGCAGGTGGAGTGGTACCCCGGGGCCCGTTAGGGACGGCCGGAAGGAGATGTGTTGGTTACACAGTTGAGGTCAGCCTTTGCTGACCCACGTTACTTCAAATCCTTACAGGGCAAGGATCGCATGCAGGAGCTAGCGCGCCGGGTGAAAAGCCCTAAGCCTCATGAAGTGTTGCTGTGCTTGACTATTTTTCCTTTCCATGTCTTGTTGCTGTTGTTTGACTATGTCCGGCTTGCATGCCGAGGTAGCCTAAGAGTGCTTGACACTTTTGTATTTTGGACTTTTATTGTGTAAGGCCTTAAGACCATTTGATACTCTACTGTTAGTGGATAACTTCTGTCTGTTAATGTTCTGTTTCCGCTGTGTATGTATGGAGTTTTGAGTTTGGGTAGTTTCATATCATCTTTTAATACTAAAGCTGTGGTGTCCGTATGTTGTGGGGCCCCGGCCGGACTCATATTATATGGTCTTTACAGGGGAGGTGTTACACTCCAGGCCTCCACCTTCATCGTATCAAATGCCTTTTTGAAGATAACGTTGACCAAGCTCCCGTTATTGATGAGGATCCGCGAGACAGTGAAATTCTCGACCGAGGTCTGGATGACCAACGCGTTACAGAAAGGATCCTCATGATCCGTCATATCTTTCCTTGAGAAGGTGATCTTCTCATTCGGGATGGGGTTTGGGACGTGGAGCCAACGCACCGATGGTACATGGTGTGAAGGCTCCCCTTCTGAGCAGCCTCGACCCCCCCCCCCCCCCCCCCCCCCGTGGATTATCCTGATCCCTCTTCGGGCTCCGACATCAGCTCGGTCCTCGTACATGTCCTCCTCTACCCTTGGCAGGACCTCCTCAATCCGCACCTCTTGACGGGGTTGTTGCTGCTGCTCCCTGTTCCCCCTCATCTCGAGGAACTCCGGGCACGTGGTCGTGGCATGGCCCTCTTCCTGGTGGAAGTCGCAATAGGGCAACTCCACCTTGACTTCCCTCCTTCTCCTCCGCTGGCCTCTCCTCCTATCCTGGGCTATCTCCATAGCCTGACGTTGATCGGGGAGAGGAGTCCTCTGCCCATGCCTCCAGCCCGGAGGGTTGAACTGATCCTAACCCCCCTAGCGATTGTCTTCATGGAAACCTCTCTGCTGGCCCTGGTCCTGCCACTCTGACTGCCTCCATTCGAGACGATTATTCGGCTACTGGCGCCCCCACCTAGACTATTGCTGATGTTGCTCCCTCTGCCTAGGCTCGGGCCTCCACACCTATTGTCCCTTGCCACCTCCCGGCTCCTCCTCTGTGTCCCACCTGGACAGCTTCAAAGCAAAGTCCGGGTTTGATGCCTCCCCGTCAACCTCCCTTGCTGCCCTCTCCATTATCTCCTCATAGAAGAGAGGAGGCACCCTCTTCAGCTCCATCCTAATGAAGCCCTAGTGCAGCCCCAAGGTGAAGGCCATCATCAGGATATGCCCTGACATCTCCCGAAACTGGAGGACCTCCTCCTAGAACCGATCCACATAACACCCCAGAGTCTCGTTCACCCCCTGCTTGATGTGGAACATAGACTCGGACTCTTTCTTCCTCTTCTTGGAAGTGGTGAACCTCTGCATGAACCCCCAACATAGGTTCTCGAAATAGTAGATGGAACTGGTCGGCAGCTAGTGGAACCAGTCTCTTGCCTTTTTCTTGAGGGTGATGGCGAAGAGCCTACACTTGAACGCTTTTGACATCTGTCGGATCGAAACCACATCCTCGAACCACTGGATGTGTTGAACCATATCATCCTTCTCGGTGTAGTAGGACATATTCGGCTCATGAAACCCCTCTAGAACTGGGGCAGATGAGACCAACTCGCTAAAGGGACTGCCACCCCCTGTTGGGCAAGCTGGGCGATCTCCCGCATCCGCCGCGCCTGGATGGCCTGCGCTTGCCGAGCTGGGAAACAGAACTCGCCCTGGGAGACATCGCTCACCCCTCTCCTCTACTGCTTCCTTCCCGGGTCGCCTGATCGGGGAATCCTCGTCTAGAGTTGGGGCTGCAGTGATTGGGACGGCTGTGGTCGAGCACTCGGCGTGCGTGCCGAGTGCGGACATGACAAGATTCCTCATCTCTTGCCGAAAATCCTCGAACATCCCGAGGGTGGCGAGAGGGGGAGGGGGTCGCGAGTCGGTCCTGTCATAACCCTATCCTTCACCTCTAATCATTGAGCTCACAAAGGATTTTCAATACTGATCACTTTCCACGCTCACTGCACCAAAATGTTGAAACCGAAAATCGGCTTCTGTGGAGTTTGAATCATTAGGGAAGGGGTGATCCCGCACTTACTTCTTCCTCACAAACTCAAACAGCTAGAGACTTAGAACAAGAAATGGACCCAAGGCTCCAGCACGGAGGTCCCACCACACACTCAAAAGATCTTAGAGTGCTTCCCCTCCTTAGCCAAGTGCTTAACTAAGGACACCTCAGAAAGCGCAAGAAAACCAGGACACAACTAAACATGCCTTCTGAGGTACTCCCTTGGGTCTATTTATAGTTTTCTAAAAACGGTCTGCCAACAACCAACCTTCGCTGTTATAAACAGTTATATGCAGTCAAAGATGACCTGCCAATATCGTAACTCTGTTGTTCTGAAAGGCTATGGGCAGGCTAGCAGGGATAAAATGGTAAAAAATACATCATACAACACTAGGAGAGTGACCCTTGAAAACCTCCACTCGCATGGGGTAGCGGGTGCTTGATTGTGCTAGTATTCCCGCCTCCCCACGGCCCTGGGCGAGTGTGGGCCAGACCTGCCCCACTCGCCAACTATCGAGAGCCCTGGGGCGAGTGCGAGCCCGCTACTCCACTTGTCAACTGCCTGCCGAGAGCCCTGGGCGAGTGCGAGCCTGCTGCTCCACTCGCCCTTGTTCCTCTCCACCCTACCTGGGCGAGCCGACGGGGCTGCATAGATCTCACTCAACTCCAAGAAAGAGGCGTTGACAGAACTCATCTTACTCAATGCAGCAGCGGAAGGCTTCGAGTGAACAAGCTTCACTCAACGCCGAGACGGAAGGCGTCGAGTGAACAAGCCTCACTCAACGCCGAGATCAAAAGGTATTGAGTGAGCTCGCCTCACTCATGGCCGAGGAGGAAGGCGTCGAGTGGACTCGACGCCAGGGGCCCGACCTGTCTGGGACTTGGACTGCCTGACTTGGCTGGTTGGCTCCTGTCGATCCCACTCGCCGGATATGAGATTGTACACCTACGATATCCAGTGCCAATAAACTACTCACCAAGCGTAGAATGATCACCCTATCAGGCTACGGAAACTCATCACATCACATCAGATTACAACGGAAGTAAATCAGAAATCAATTTATATATATAACAAAAGTCGTAGCCATAAGTTTATACATACGGCCCATCAGGCTAAAGAAAACTACAACACTCTCTCTGCTTTTACCAAGCTAAGGGCTCAGATCTCTAAGGACTGGAGATGAGACTGGTGCTTCTGCTCGTGTCGGCTCTATGACAGGTACGCTGTCATGCGCTATCTGGGTCTCGCGCTGCTTCATCTCCTGTGAATAATTATTTAAATAACTGTTAATCACAAGACTAAGTGGATTCACATTTTCTCCCCCTGATCCCTAAAGTTGGGGACAAGAGTGAGCCTCAACACTATAAATAATAACCAAAGCAAAAGAGAGTTAGTACAACTTTTCAATTATAAGCTAGGAGCAACCATTAAAAGGAGGTGCATTACAGTATAACTGGAATAGCAACATCATTATATATCAGTTATAACAAAAGCTCCACTAGCTAACATCACAATAGGTATTCATAACCCGTATTCATACTGCAGGTATTCAAACCGCACATACACCGCAGGCATTCAAAGCCGTGCACACACCGCATACATTCAAAGTCGCGCACACACCACAAACATTCAAACCAGTGCACACTCACTATATCGACATGTAGATTTCGTTTGATCCTTTGGCCAAATTTTTTTGCTAAAGTATTCTATAGGATGTCCTTTTGGGAAAGTACCGCTCATATTCTAACCTGAGAAGCATCACATTCTATAACAAAAGGAATATAAAATCTGGTAAAGGTAGAACTGGTGCAGTTGTGAGAAGGGTTTTAATGTGTGTGAAAACTTGCGTACTGGTATCAGTCCAATGAAAGCCATCTTTGACTAACAAGTCTATTTATGGTGTTGTTATTGTGGCATACTGACGTATAAAACATTTGAAATAGCCTGCTAAACCTAAGATGGACCGTAATTGTTTCTGACTTGTGGGTGTTGGACACTGTTATTGCAGCCAACTTGCATAGGTTAGGCGTAACGCCTGCTAGAGTAATAATATGTCCTAAAAAATCAACTGAGGTTGTAAGGAAAGAACACTTAGAAGGTTTAATGTATAATTTTTGGTCAAGTAGAGTTTGGAAAACTAAACGTAAGTGTAAGATGTAAGAGGACTCAGATTGGCTGTAGACAAGTATATCGTCAAAAAAATGACCACAAAGCGACGTAGAAAGGGTTTAAAAATCGTATCATTAGGTTTTGAAATGTGGCAGGTGCATTTGAGAGGCCAAAAGGCATGACGAGAAACTCGTAGAACCCATTATGTGTTCGAAAAACGGTTTTATGTATGTCGTTTGGATTCATCATAACCTGATGGTATCCTGAGTGGAGATCTATTTTTGAATAAAATTTAGCTCCATGTAGTTCGTCGAGTAATTCATATATTATCGGCATTGGGAAACTGTCCTTAATCGTTAAAGCATTTAGAGCTCTATAGTCCGCGCAGAATTTCCAACTGCCATCTTTTTTCTTAATCAATAATACAGGTGCACTATAGGTAGATGTACTAGGTCGTATCAGTTCTTGATACAACATTTCTGCAATTAACCCTTCTATTTCGTTTTTATGGAAGTAGGGGTACCTATAATGTTTAACTTTAGCAACTTTCGTTTCATCTATTAAAGAAATTTTATGGTCAATAGGTCGTATAGGAGGCAAACCAACCGGCTTATTAAAAATTGTCTGGAACTCGGAAAATAATGCCTATATTGTCGGACTGTTAGAATCTGGGTAAAAAATTGGTGTAATATTGTCAGAATTTTCGGTATGATCAATCTGTAAACAAAGCATCATTGATTTTATGAAATTCTGTACTACTGATTTGGACATTTGGGATGACTAAACCATACCCGAATTTAGTGATTGTTCTCCTTTAATTTTAAAATGGGTGCCTTTATAAGTAAAAGACATTTCCTTCTTTGTATAGTCCGTGGTAACATGCCCCAGGATTTCCAACCAATTAAAACCTAAAATTACATCTGCCCTATGAAGATTAGTGATGTATAGATCAATAATGAAATCTATTTCTTGTATTAATACCTTGACTTTAGGGCAAAGTTCTTTGCAGAACATGATGCTACCAATCCCCCACATGAATTCTAAACTGTGGAATTGATGAAATATGCAATTTTAAGAAAACTACTGCCCGTTTAGTTATGAAGTTATGAGTACTTCCGTTATCTAGGAAGATGTGAACGGATGATTGGCCTATTTGTCCACGTACTCTAAAAAACTTAGTTGGGAAGGTTCCCATGAGGGCGTTAACACTAATTTCAAGGCTCTCTAGCTGGTCAGGAGTAGTGTCTACCATATGGTCCAATCTCGTGTCCAGTGTCAGGTTTTCAAGGTCTACATCCTGGTCTGCTTCTAGGATATATAGTGAAGATTTATTCTTACATTTATGTTCTAGTGAATATCATTCTTCACAAGTAAAGCATTGTTCTCGTTCACGACGTGCTTGTAATTCCGTTGGTGAGAGACGTCTTATAGGTAACCTATCAGTCCTATTGGTATTATCATATTAATTCTGACGATTAAGTCCTTGTTTTAGTGGTCGATGGTCTTCTATATATTGATCTTCAAAGAGTTTAGCTAGCTTAAATGTGTCATATAAGGAGTCAGGATGATTGGCAATGACTTCTCGTTTAATATGCGATTTAAGTCCTGAAATAAAATTGCGTTTTAACACGTCCTGTGAAAATTCATTTTTTTGACTTGCTAAAATTTCAAATGTATCATGATAACCCTAACCAGTAGAAGTTTGTATGAGTTTCATGATTTTACCTAGAGGGTCTTCATAATTGGATGATCCAAAGCGATCCATAATAGAAGTTTTGAAAGTTTGTCAATCCGGACATAATCCATTGCGCAATAGGTCTTGAAACCATTGAGATGTTGGCATGTCCAAGTGTATTGATGCAATAAAACAAAATCTAGTGGGTTAACACTGTGATACCTGAAAAACATTTCTATTTTGTAAATCCAATTTGTCGGATCGCCATTTGAAAACGTGGGGCAGTCAATCTTGGCGTGAACATGGTTGGAAGTTTCATATCGTTGGCCCGAACCTCCTGCCTCCGATGGTTGATTCATTTTGGAAAAGGACAATGTCGACATCTGCTGTAATGATAAAGAATTATTGAGGCTTGATGCCTGCGGTTGTGGCGTAGTGGGTGGCAAGGATCCAAGAAGGCTTGGCTGTGATGATTCTCGAATTGTAACTATTGGAGTCCGGAACCAGGGCAGTCCTGCGCCTGGAAGAGGCTGTCCAATGACATCGGGCAAGGAAACCGAGGGGTCTAATTGATCCGAATTCTGAGCCACCAATGATGTCGTTGCTTCCTTGTGATCTGCTGGTGCGACAACTTGCATGAATATTTGTAATTTCATGCAGAAATCTTTAAATTCGGCGTAGAAGGTAGAATGTGATTCTCGTAATCTTTTCTGGGATTGCTGAAGGGAAACTTGTTGTTGGGCGTAGGTTGTAAGCGAGGAGTGCAAATTCTAAATTTCTTGTGAGGAAGTTTGTTGAGTTTGCTTGATCGAATCCGAAATTGACGAATGTTGAGACATATATATGACATGTCGGAGATCAAGATTGATCCAGGTAACGGGCAAAGATGGATCGCCGGACACCGTCGCGGTAGGGGAGGATGACCTCTCCATGAAGAGGTTGCTCAACGAGAGCATCAATGTAACGTGATGGGGGAGAGAGGTCGCTGGTGAAGGCCAGCCCGGAGAGGAGAGAGACGAAGGATTGGAGGAGAGACTGAGAGAGACAGAAAGGAAAAGAGGAAAAGAATGAATCATTAATTACACATTTATCCTTTATATAAACAGCAGAGGCCACATATGACCGTTATATTTGTTATTACTATCCCGCCCCTTATATTTCCGCTACACTGCTGGCTACACCTCCGCCCAATGGCCACTATAAATTCCAGGCCTGCAAGGCTGCAAATCATCGCCTTCCGGCCATCTCCGTCCTCACCCCCAAATCTCTCTCTGTTTCTGCTCAAAATTCAAATTATGAAACCCGTTTCCCATCTCTTCCCCTGTTTCTACTTCTTCTTCGCCGTCTTCCTCCCCGTCGTTTCCACCTCCGCCTCCACCTTCCCCGTCAACATCTGGCCCAAACCGACCACAATCTCCTGGCCCAGTCCGGCCGCCTCCCCCCTCTCCCCCTCCTTCACCATCCTCTCCTCCCACCCTTCCCACCCCCACCTCTCCGCCGCCATATCCCGCTACCAAAACCTCCTCCTCTCCGAGCGCCACCGGCCACTCGTCCCCCCATCACTCCCGTACTGCTCTGTTCCCCTCTCCTCCCTCTCCATCTCCATCTCCAACCCCTCCGCTCCCCTTCACCACGCCGCCGACGAGTCCCACTCTCTTTCCGTCAGCCTCACCGGCCTCGCCACACTCTCCGCCGCCACTCCCTGGGGAGCCATTCGCGGCCTCGAGAGCTTCTCGCAGCTCGTTTGGGCTTCTGAATCCCGCCTCCTCGTGGCCGCCGGAATCAACATCACCGACCGTCCCCTGTTCCCGCACCGCGGCCTCCTGCTGGACACCTCCCGGAATTTCATCCCGGTGGAAGATATTCTGAGGACGGTGCGGGCCATGGGTTATAATAAGATGAATGTTCTCCACTGGCACATCACCGATACCCAATCCTTTCCGATTCTTCTTCCTTCCGTGCCGGAGCTCGCCGTTAAAGGATCTTATGGGCCGAAGATGCAGTACTCGCCGGAGGATGTCCGGCGTATTGTGGGATACGCCATGAGCTACGGTGTTCGCGTCATGCCGGAGATTGACGTGCCTGGACACACGGGATCGTGGGCAGAAGCTTACCCAGAAATCGTGACCTGCGCGAACAAATTCTGGGCGCCGGCGGGAAAGCCGGCCCTCGCCGCCGAGCCCGGCACCGGGCAACTGAATCCCCTCAACCCCAAGACGTACGACACCGTCAGCGCCGTCTTCCGCGACACCGCCGATCTCTTCCCCGAACCATTCTTCCACGGTGGCGCCGACGAGATCAACGCTGCGTGCTGGGAGGAAGACTCATCCATCGCCGACTTCGTCTCCGGCGGCAGCACCCTCGACCAGCTCCTCCAAATTTTCATCTCCAAGACACACCCTCTCATCACCGGCGATCTCAACCGCACCGCCGTATACTGGGAGGACGTCATTCTCAGCCCCACCGTGAAAATCCCGCCGTCCACCATCCCCAAAGAGAACACCGTTATGCAGACCTGGAACAACGGGCCCAACAACACGAAGATCCTCGCCGCCATGGGCTACCGCGTGATCGTCTCATCCTGGGATTTCTACTACCTCGACTGCGGCCACGGCGGGTGGGTCGGGAACGACGGCCGATACGACGTGTTAGCGACGGGCGGCGATGGGGGGTCGTGGTGCGCGCCGTTTAAGACGTGGCAGAGAGTGTACGATTACGATATAACGGAGGGGTTGACGGAGGAGGAGAGGAGGATGGTGATCGGCGGGGAGGTTGCGATGTGGACGGAGCAGGTGGATGGGTCGGTGGTGGACGGGAGGGTGTGGCCGAGGGCGTCGGCGATGGCGGAGTCGCTGTGGTCGGGAAATCGGGGGGAGGATGGGAAGAAGAGATATGCGGAGGCGACGGATCGGCTGAATGAGTGGCGGCAGCGGATGGTGGGGAGGGGGATTGGGGCGGAGCCGATTCAGCCGCGGTGGTGCGCCGGCCATCCCCGGATGTGTAATTTGGTCGAATAGCTTGCGGGCATCTTTTTTTTTAGGAAAAATATATATACATACGCTGGCGGCTGGCAGTAGAATTTTCTGTAAACAAGGGCGCCAGCGCAGCACATAATTGTGGTCCAATGAAATGGATGCGATATTAATGGCCTCAATGAAAACAGTTTAAAAAAATTAATTAAAATCAAAATGGAAAAAGAATATTATTTTTTAGGGAAAATTTTTTGGTGTCTGACCTAGGGGTGTGCAAAAAAAACGAAGAGTCGAGAATTGACCCGAAATTGAATCGAGCCGATCAATTCAAGACGGTTCTAATAGTTCTCGATTCGAGTATGGTTTTTGAAAAAACAAAAATCGACATTTCAGGTCGGTTCTCGGTTCTTACGGTTGGGTACCTAAAGGACTGAATTGAGAATCGAATGCATAATACTTGTTTAAGAAAATCATATTTAATTATCATTATATTCACTGTACCCATATTTTCAATCTCTGAACATTAAATCTCACTCGTCTGACTCATCTATACCCAGCACACGATTCTCCTTGCAGTTATTTTCTAAACTCAATCACTCTACTTGCAATCTGCATCCTTCCAGCCATCTAAATGAGACTTTTCCCGCTAAAATTTGTTGTAGGAAATTCGTTCCAGCAACCCGATACACTGCCCCACTCTCCCAACCCTCAAAAAACTCATACAACTCTACATATCGTTCCTGAAAGTGAGGAAAGCATTCATTTACTTGTCTTGCAAACATCCGACCCCCTGAAACAATTCATACAACCCAACCTGTCGTTGTCCTCAGTTGTCAAATCTCACCGCTTCCTCAGCATACATTGTACAACCCCGTATAAGATGAGCGGGTTCCCCTCCAGAATCAGTGTTTTGCGATATCTTTAGGAGCGAAGTCGTTTAAGAAGCGAGCCCCCCAAGTGTTCGCCGAGTCAGCCGCGCGAGCCGGGATCTTGGCGTCGAGTGAGGCGAGTTCACTCGACGCCTTCAGCCTTTGGCGTTGAGTGAGGCGAGTTCACTCGACGTCTTCTGCCTTTGACGTTGAGTGAGGCGATTTATGTCGACGCCTTCTGCCTAAGACGTCGAGTGAGGCGAGTGGGATCGATAGGAGCCAGACCAGCCAAATTAGGCAGTCCAAGTCCCAGGCGAGTCGGAAGGGAGGCGAGAGCTCGGCAGCCTCGCCGACTCGCCCAGACGGGGTGGGATGGAAGTGGGGCGAGTGGAGCAAGCCGGGCCCGCACTCGCCCAGGGCCAGAAGAAGGCGACAAGTGTCAGTCCCATCGAACACTCGCCGCCCCAAGCAAGTGGAGGTTTTTGGGGGCCACTCGCCTAGTGATTTATGTTGTATTCTTACCGTTTCACCCTCGCTGGCCTGCCCCATAGCCTTTCAAAACAGCGAAGTTACGTTGTTGGCAGGCCGACTTGGACTACGCATAGTCGTTCCAAATAGCGGAGGTATGGTGTTGGCAGACTAATTTCAAAAAACTATAAATAGGCCCAAGGGGGTACCTCAGAAGACAAGTTTTCAAGCATTCCAATCTTCTTTCTCTCTGATCTTCTAGTGCTTTCTGAGGTTCCCTTAGCTCAGCACATGCTAAAGAGGGGAAGCGCTCTAAGATCTTCCGGGTGTGTGGTGGGACCTCTGTGCCGGAGCCTTGGATCCGTTTCTGGTTCTAAGTGTTTGGCCGTCTAAGCTTGTGGTGAGAAGTGTGCGATCACCCCTTCCCCAAGGATTCGGACTCCACAGAAGCCGAATTTCGGTTTCAACATTTTGGTGCGGTAAGCGTGGAGAGTGATCAGCACCGAAAATCTTTTGTGAGTTCGATGGCTGAAGACAAAAGACGAGGTTTGGGTAGGGCCGACCCGCCACCTCCACCTCCACTCGCCACCCTCGGGTTTTTTGAGAATTTCAGGCAGGAGGTGTGTAGCCTCATCATGCTCGCACTTGCCAAGCGCGTTGAGTGCTCAGCGCTAGAGGTCCTAGTTATCGCAGCCCCAACCCTGGGTGAGAACACCCCCGATAGGCGACTTGGGAAGGAGGTAGTATAAGAGGGGAGGGAGCGAGATCTACCAGGGCGAATTCTGTTCCGCGGCTCGGCAAGTGAAGGCCGGTTTGGCGAGGCGGAGGCGCAAGATCGTCCAGCTCGCCCAACAAGGGGTGGCAGCCCCTTTAGCGAGTTGGACTCATTCGCCCCAATTCTAGAAGGGTTTCGCAAGCCGGAGATGTCCTACTACACCGGGAAGGACGATCCGGTTCAACACATCCAGTGGTTTGAGGATGTAGTCTCGATCCGACAGATGTTGCACGCATTCAAGTGCAGGAACTTCGCCATCACCCTCAAGGAGAAGCCGGCCATCCCCGGATGTGGCAGCCCCTTTAGTCTCGATCCGACAGATGTAGTCTCGATCCGATTCAGCCGCGGTGGTGCGCCGGCCATCCCCGGATGTGTAATTTCGTCGAATAGCTTGCGGGCATATTTTTTTTAAGGAAGAATATTTATACAAACGCTGGTAGTAGAATTTTCTGTAAACAAGGGCGCCAGCGCAGCACATAATTGTGGTCCAATGAAATGGATGCGATATTAATGGCCTCAATGAAAACAGTTTAAAAAAATTAATTAAAATCAAAATGGAAAACAAATATTATTTTTTAGGGAAAAATTTTGGATGACTGAGCTAGGGGTGTGCAAAAAAAAACGAAGAACCGAGAATTGATCCGGAGTCGAATCGAACCGATCAATTCAAGACTGTTCTAATAGTTCTCCATTCGAGTATGGTTTTTGAAAAAACAAAAATCGACCTTTCAGGTCGGTTCTCGGTTCTTGCGGTTGGGTACCCATGGACCGAATTGAAAATCGAATGCATAATACTTGCTTAAGAAAATCATATTTAATTATCACTATATTCACTTTACCCACATTTTCAATCTCTGAACATTAAATCTCACTCGCCTGCCTCATCTATACCCAACCCACGATTCTCCTTGCAGTTATTGTCTAAACTCAATCACTCTACTTGCAATTCGCATCCTTCCAGCCATCTAAATGAGACTTTTCCCGCTAAAATTTGTAGTAGGAAATTCGTTCCAACAACCCGATACATTGCCCCACTCTCCCGGCCCTCAAAAAAACTCATACAACTCTACATATCGTTCCTGAAAGTGAGGAAAACATTCATTTACTTGTCTTGCAAACATCCGACCCCCTGAAACAATTCATACAACCCAACCTGTCGTTGTCCTCAGTTGTCAAATCACACCGCTTCCTCAGTATAAATTGTACAACCCCGTATTCAATGAGTGGGTTCCCCTCCAGAATCAGTGCTTTGCGAAATCTTCAGGAGCGAAGTCGCTCAAGAAGCGAACCCCCCCAAGTGTTTGCCGAGCCAGCCGCGCGAGCCGGGATCTTGGCGTCGAGTGAGGCGAGTTCACTCGACGCCTTCAGCCTTTAGCGTTGAGTGTGGTGAGTTCACTCGACGCCTTCTGCCTTTGGCGATGAGTGAGGCGAGTTCTGTCGACGCCTTCCGCCTAAGGCGTCGAGCGAGGCGAGTGGGATCGGCGGGAGCCAAACCAGCCAAATTAGGAAGTCCAAGTCCCAGGCGAGTCGGAAGGGAGGCGAGAGCTTGGCAGCCTCGCCGACTCGCCCAGGCGGGGTGGGATGGAAGTGGGGCGAGTGGAGAAAGTGGGCTCGCACTCGCCCCTAGCTCTCGGCATTAGTGGGCGAGTGGGGCAAGTCGGGCCCGCACTCGCCCATGGCCAGAAGAAGGCGGCGAGTGTCAATCCCATCGAGCACTTGCCGCCCCAAGCGAGTGGAGGTTTTTGGGGGCCACTCGCCCAGTGATTTATGTTCTATTCTTACTGTTTCACCCCCGCTGGTCTGCCCATAACCCTTCAGAATAACGGAGTTACGTTGTTGGCAGGCTGACTTGGACTACATATAGCCGTTCCAAACAGCGGAGGTATGCGGAGGTATGCTGTTGGCAGATCAACTTCAAAAAACTATAAATAGGCTCAAGGGGGTACCTCGGATGGCAAGTTTTCAAGCATTCCAATCTTCTTTCTCTCTGATCTTCTAGTGCTTTCTGAGGTGCCCTTAGCTCAGCACAGGCTAAGAAGGGGAAGCGCTCTAAGATCTTCTGGATATGTGGTGGGACCTCCATGCCGGAGCCTTGGATCTATTTATAGTTCTAAGTTTTTGGTCGTCTGAGCTTGTGGTGAGAAGTAAGTGTGTGATCACCTCTTCCTCAAGGGTTCGAACTTCACAGAAGCCGGATTTCGGTTTCAATATTTTGGTGCGGTAATCATGGAGAGTAATCAGCACCGAAAATATTTTGTGAGTTCGATGGCTGAAGACGAAGGATGAGGTTCGGGTAGGGCTGACTCGCCACCTCCACTTCCACTCGCCACCCTCGGTATGTTTGAGGATTTCAGGCAGGAGGTGCGTAGCCTCATCATACTCGCACTTGGCACACGCGCTGAGTGCTCAACGCCAGCGGTCCTAGTTGTCGCAGCCCCAACCCTCGGCGAGAACGCCCCCGATAGGCGATCTGGGAAGGAGGTAGTAGAAGAGGGGATGGAGCGAGATCTATCGGGGCGAGTTCTGTTCCGCGGTTCGGCAAGCGCGGGCCAGTTTGGCGAGGCGGAGGCGCGAGATTGTTCAGCTCGCCTGGCAGGGGGTGGCAGCCACTTTAGCGAGTTGGTCTCATCCGCCCTAGTTCTAGAAGGGTTTCATGAGCCGGAGATGTCCTACTACACCGAGATCCGGTTCAACACATCCAGTGGTTTGAGGATGTGGTCTCGATCTGACAGATGTCGCACACATTCAAGTGCAGGCTCTTCGCCATCACCCTAAAGGAGAAGGCAAGAGATTGGTTCCACCAACTGCCGGCCATCTCCATCTACTGTTTCGAGAACCTATATCGGGGATTCATGTTGAGGTTCACCACTTCCAAGAAGAGGAAGAAAGAATTCGAGTCTCTGTTCCACATCAAACATGGGGTGAACGAGACCCTAGGGAGCTGCGTGGACCGGTTCCAAGAAGAGGTCCTCCAAGTCCAAGAGATATCAGGGAATACCTTGATGATGGCCTTCACCCTAGGCTACAGTAGGGATTCTTCAGGATGGAGTTTAAGAGGGTGTCATCTCTCTCCTTTGAGGAGCTGATGGAGAGGACAGCAATGGAAGTCGACGGGGAGATGTCGAACCCTGAGTTTGCAAGGAAGTTGGCTAGGTGAGCCGCATAGGAGGAGCTGAAAGGTGGCAGGGGCCAGGAGGTGCGGAGAGCAGAACTCCAGCAGAGGGAGCAGCAGCAGCAGCAGCCGAGGTTGGGGCACCAGGAGCCAAATAATCATCTCGGTTGGAGACAGCAGGAGTGGCAAGACCAGGGACAGCGGGCAGGTTTCCATGGAGGAGACAACTGCTAGGGGGCCAGGGTTAGTTCAAACCTCCAGGCTGGAGACAGGGCCAGAGACCTCCTCTCCCCGATCAACATCAGGCTATGGCAATAGCCCTAGGGAGGAGGAGGAGAGCCCAGCAGAGGAGAAGGGAAGGAGGAAGGGTGGAGCTGCCCTACTGTGACTTCCATCAGGAGGAGGGGCATGTCACGGTCACGTGCCCGGAGTTTCTCGAGATAATGGGAAACAGTGAGCAACAACAATAACCCCGCCAGGAAGTGCGGATTGAGGAAGTCCTGCGCGGGGAAACAGAGACCTCCTCTCCCCGATCAACATCAGGCTATGGCAATAGCCCTGGGGAGGAGGAGGAGAGCCCAGCAGAGGAGAAGGGAAGGAGGAAGGGTGGAGCTGCCCTACTGTGACTTCCATCAGGAGGAGGGGCATGTCACGGTCACGTGCCTGGAGTTTCTCGAGATAATGGGAAACAGTGAGCAACAACAACAACCCCGCCAGGAAGTGCGGATTGAGGAAGTCCTGCGCGGGGCAGAGGAGGATAGGTGCGAGGATCGGGCCGATGTTGGAGTTCACGAAGGGGCATGTCACGGTCACGTGCCTGGAGTTTCTCGAGATAATGGGAAACAGTGAGCAACAACAACAACCCCGCCAGGAAGTGCGGATTGAGGAAGTCCTGCGTGGGGCAGAGGAGGATAGGTGCGAGGATCGGGCCGATGTTGGAGTTCACGAAGGGATCAAGGTGATCCATGGAGGGAGTTGAGGCCGCCCATAAGGCGAGCCTCCATACCATGTACCGCTGGAGCGTTGCTTCGAAGTCTCTAAGTCCACCTCTAGAAGAGAATATTACCTTCTCTATGAAGGATATACCGAATCATGAGGATCCATTTTACGATGCACTGGTGATCCAGGACGTGGTCGGAAATTTTACCGTCTCTCGGATCCTCATTGATAACGGGAGCTCGGTCAACATCATCTTCAAGAAGGCATTCGATGCGATGAAGGTGAAGGCCAAGAGGGTGTTGGCCTCAGATGGTCCTCTCTTCGGATTCTCCGGGGAAATGAAGGAGGTAGAAGGAGGAGTGGGACTCGATGTTACTATAGGCGGCAATCCAGAAACTGCAGATTCATCATCGTGCATGCTTCTAGCAGTTACAACGATATATTCAGTCGGCCCATGTAACGCCCTCGATTTTTCGATGATTTTATTTAAGTGGGAAACGTCATATTTACGGCGTCGTGACGTCTCTTTTAACGTTGAGTTGACGGCGCAATGTCGTTAAGGCATTTTCGTGTTTGTGCGGTCGAGTCGGCCGAATTCTTGTTGTAATTGGGAAAATTTTTGCATTTTGAAATTTTGGACTTGCTTGTCAAGTTTCGTCGCAATCCGAGAATTTTTGTAGTCTCGTCGCGTGATTTAATATCTCGAGAATAGTACGTCGGATTCTAAGGTTGTCTACGCTGATAATTCGCAGAGTCAACGATTCATTCCAAAATATTAGTCAAATCGGAACTTCTGCAATTTGTCCTGCTTGTACTCGAGATCCCCCCTTTCGTTCTCGAGAACTCCCAGTTATTCTCGAGAAGTCATGACTTAATGTTTTCGAGAAGTCCTATGTGATTCTCGAGAAGTCTATCCTAGTTCTCGAGAAGTCCTTTGCTGTTCTCGAGAAGTTCTATGCTGTTCTCGAGAAGTCCTCTGTTGTTCTCGAGAGTCCTTTGCTCTTCTCGAGAGGTCCGTTTCGGCATGTGTTCGGGTGCCGTTTTGAGTGTCAAAACGGCGTCGTATCAAAAAAACTGTCAACATGAAATTTGTTCGTTTCGACGAGATCTACAACTTTTATATTGGGAACGTTTTGATTTGGAGCCATCTTAGACCTCTATTTTTGATTCTCCCGAGACTGCTCATAGGTGGCCTGTTTGATTGATTCCCTCAAGCCCTAAGCCTTTATTCTCGAGAACTAATGTTATTCTCGAGAGCCTTAGCCTCTCCATCTCGAGAAATGATGTTCCTCTCGAGAACCATAGCGTTTTTTTCTCGAGAACCAATGTTATTCTCGAGAGCCAACCCCTCCCTCTCGAGTAGGTCTGCTTCCTCTCGAGTGGTTCTGTACAGTATGTGTTCGGACACCGTTTTGAGGGTCGAAAAGGTGTCGTACGAAAAAATGGTCAACCTGAAATTTGTTCGTCTCAACGAGATCTACAACTTTCATGTTGGGCACTTTTCGATGTGGAACCATCCTAGACCTCTATTTTGGATTCCCGTGAAACTGCTCGTAATAACCCGTTTTTGACAAAATATTTTATAAACATAAATATGTATATATATATTCTTGGACTTAGACTTTATAATCAGAACTTCATCTTCTCCGATTCTTTTCCTCCTGAACCAGAGCGGCGTGAGCGTGAGAGAGAAAATACTTCGTGAACCTTCCGGTGGCCGCCGACGGTGCTCCGGTGCTCGAAATCTTCATCCGAATATAGATCTGGAAAGCTCTCACCGAGAGCTACGCTATCGTGGTAAAATTTTCCCTTTTCCTTGAGTTTTCTCGTTAGGGTTTTTCGGCCCTAACCCCCTTTTCGGTCATTTTTGTTTAGATTTCAACTCCTCCCGTGCTTTTTTGCCCCGATCTGCGACGCGGAGCGATTCGGAGAACTTTTCCGGTAAAACAAAGGCAAGTGGTGGTTTACCCTCGTTTCTCCTTGTCTGATTTGATGGTAACGGCTATGTTTTCATGTTCCTTAAAATTTTCTACGCTTATTCTTCCAAATTATAGTTATGATTAACCTTCTCAATGATCACATGAGGTTGTAACGTTTGGTCATGGTGAACTCGATTTTGTCCGGTTATAATTGATCATTCTTGAAGTGTCTTATTGATGGCTTTAAACGACTTAGATTCTGTTATTGAATGAATTGGAGTTATTTAGGATTGTAAATCGTTTTTAAGGGTTGATCAACTATGTCATGTATATAGTAATGTCAAGTAGAATCCGGCGAGCTAAATCTCGAGATATTTTTGTGTTGTGGTTTGTTTGGATTTCTAAAATTACGGGAGTTAGTGGATAAAACCACCTCCGTGTTGTCTGACTCCTTTATTGTACCTTGTGGAAGTCTACCGGGTTTTTTGGGCATCTGCGGTGTATGGTGGAGAGTATGAGACTCCCTCGCAGTTAAGCGGATAAAATATTCGTGAGGGGTGTGTCCAGTTGAGTGACCACCTCGCCCGTGTTTTTGGGTAGAGTCGACCACAGGTGCTTAGTAAAGGTAGTTAAATTTTCTTCCTTATGTTTTTACTTATTTTTGTTCCCTTTTTGCCTTGGGAAATCTGATGTATTTGTTGGAGTACGTCACGATTCACGTAGTATTTCTCTCTTTTCTTATTCGATGCTTTATTTCAGTATTATTGGTCTTGGGTTGGTAACCCTTGATCTTTGTTTATTTTAACTTACTTATTCTCTGCCATCATTTGTACTTTCTTGCTGAGGTATTGTCTTTGGAATGCCCCAGGTTCAGAGCAGTAGTAGGTAGCAGAGCTAGTTTAGGTGTTTTGGGCGGCAGTGTTGGCCGTGGTTGTTACCTCGTCTCAACGAGGTATACTGTTGTTTATTTATTTACTGGTTCAGACTTACTTTACTGTAAGTGGGTTCGTGTCAGTTGTTGGCGCCCACAGTTTTGTTATTTGTTTGATACTTGCTAGCTACTTATTTCTCTCTATGTGGATGTGGATTACCATCTCTCTGGGAGGATTTATGCTAGGAATGCATGTTAGGTATTTTTAAGAATAAAATCTATTACTATTACTTCATGCACTACATAATTTAAAAACTCTAACTTGTTATATTTAGCGACCGTAAAAGCTATCCTTACTACTATTATAAATTTAGAGTCTTGCATAGCATGAGTTGTCCTTCTGGGATATTTATACTCATGTAGGATGTTGGAGTCAACATAAATAAGTATTTTTCCGCAGCGTATAACTATATTTTGATTCGTGGACTAAATGAGCCATTAAGTCGAGGGATACGGCTAAATATTGTACTTAACTAATTTTTTCCTTAAAAATAACTTAAACAATTTTTCTTCATGATTAAGTAGGTGTCTGCCTGAGCGTCCGCAGTTATCCCCTGCTGACGTGGCATCATGACGCACATTTTCCCTTACTCTGATATGATTTTATATGCGGTGAAAATGCAGTTGTGACAACCCCTCATCAATGCCTTCCGCTGCGTACCATCTTCCTTCCATCAGTGCCCGAAGGTCAATGCTGAAGGCATTCAAGTCCGGGTCTGCGGAGACCCAAAGGTGGCATGAGAGTGCTATGTTACGGCGGTCAACACCATCTCCTGGTAGGGAGGAGCCGAGGAGATGGATAAGTGGATGGAGGATCTGTCCGTGCTGAAGCCCAGAGGGGTAGCTGAGGAGATGGAGGTAGAGGAGGAAGAGGTTTGCACCCGTGTGGATGTGGCGGAGGAAGTGTTGGAGGAGCAGGACGAGGTGATGGCCACAGAGGAATCTGAAGAATTTCTGGTCCCAAGCGAGGGGGTCGTAGGCAAGTGGGGAGATCAGTCCCGGCTGGAAGTAGCGAAAGAGGTGGTGGAGATGGAGGTTCTCACCCGAGAAGGCAGGGTGAAGAAGGTGTGGATCAGCGGAAGGCTGAGCCAGGAGGACCAGGGGAGGATGCTGAAGTGCATCCAAAAGAACGTGGATGTCTTCGCGTGGAGCACGACAGACATGCCGGGGATTGATGCGGACGTCGCCTGCCACCGCCTCAACCTGGATCCTGAGGCTCGCCCCATCCGGCAGAAGAAGAGGTCTATCGCGGACAAGCTAGTCGAGCTCATCAGGGAGGAGGTGGGTAAGCTCCTCAAGGACGGATTCATGTCCGAGATTCAGTATCCTGGTTGGGTCTCCAATATTGTAATGGTTAAAAAAGGAGACGGCCGCTGGAGGATGTGTGTTGATTTTTCTCTTCTTAATAAATCATGTCCTAAAGATTGTTACCCCTTGTCTCGGATCGACGCGCTGGTTGACTCAACTGTCGGTTTTTCTGCAATGAGTTTTCTATATGCATTTTCAGGTTATCATAAAATCAGGATGCACCTGCCCGATATCAAAGATGTCTCCTTCATCACCGAGGACTGGTGCTACTGCTACAAGATGATGTCTTTTAGGCTAAAAAATGCAGGGGCAACATATCAAAAGATGATGGATCGGGTCTTCCAAGAGCAGAAGAGGAAGAACCTGAAGATGTACGTGGATTGTCTCATGATCAAGTGTCGGGACGCGGACTCTCACCTCCAGGACTTGGAGGAGATTTTCAGTACCCTGCGAAAATATAAAATGAGGCTAAACCCCTTAAAGTGTGTCTTCAGGGCCAGCAAGGGAAAATTCCTAGGTCACCTCCTTACTCCCGCTAGAGTGGAACCCAATCCTGACAAGGTAAGGGCGATCATGGAGTTGGGTTCACCGCGGAATGCTAAAGAGGTCCAGCGCCTGACGGGGAAGCTAGCGGGGTTGAGCAGGTTCCTCTCTCGGGCAGGAGAGAAGTGCTCTCCCTTCTTTAGAGCGCTGAGGGGAAATCAGAAATTCAGATGGTCGGAAGAATGCGAGGAAGCGTTCCAGGCCTTGAAGAAGCAGTTAACCTAGGCCCCGCTACTCCAGGGACCAAAGGAAGGGGAAGATCTGTCCCTATACCTTGGGGTCGGGGCCGTGGCCTTGAGCTCCATTCTGGTCCGATAAGAGGGAAAGAAACAACTACCTATCTATTACGTGAGCTGGGTCTTGAGGAAGGTAGAGCTCTGGTACCCGGTTTTGGAGAAGTTGGCCTTTGCTCTGGTCATCTCGGCTCGAAGGCTCCGACTCTACTTCCAGGCACACTCCATCCAAGTGGTGACTGACCATCTCCTTTGCAACATCTTTGAGGGGTCGGAGCATTCGGGAAGGTTGGCAGAATGGTCGGTGGAGCTGAGTGAATTTGACATATCTTTTGTTCCCCGCCTCTCGATTAAGGCTCAAGCAATGGCCAATTTCCTGGCTGATTATGTGGTCGAGGTGGCGGAGGCAGAGCTCACTCGCCCAGTTCCTTGGAAGGTGATTGTAGATGGTGCCTCGGGCAGACGTTCCTTAGGGGTAGGAGTGATCCTGGAGATCCCCCATGGAACCCCAAGGAACCAGGATCGAGCAGACGGTGGTCGTTCACTTCCCCATTACCAACAACCAGGTCGAGTACGTGATAACTTCCCAAAAGAAGTTATCTAGCCACATTTTCTGACAAATTACTCGGCATATCCGACACGAATAAACACAAAAAGCTATAGAAATGAAAGTAATTATTTGATTATCTAATTCAAGGCTAATTTGGTCTTTTTTCATTGTATGTTTACTAGTGGTGCAAGAGGAATAAGCTCATGGACGGAAATCTGCCAAAATATAAAAATCTGGAAAAAGGTTGCAACGCACGAAAAAATAAATAGTTGCAACGTCTCACTTACTGATTGGCAATGCAAGTAGGCACAGCGCGGGTGTTGCAACACCCCAAAAAAATGAAGGTTGCAACGTCTCCTAGGCGGTTTTCAGAGTTTGAAATTCGAATTTTGCCACCTTTTCAAATTTGGAAGGAGGCATCCCTTGACATATCTGGAGGCATTTTTAAAGGACAAATGAAAGGACAAAAGGGGAGTTCTGGACATAGAGAGGAGAGCTTTTGGAGGAGAAGAACCATCTTGGGCGAAAAAACCCTAGGCAAGAAGAAGAAGACCACCGGATCGTCAAGAGCAACGGATCTCCCACATCCGAGTGAATTATTTCTTGAAACTTTCGAATTTTCTACAGCATGTCTAGTAAGATCCATCTAATTTGCTTTCATCTCTCCGCCATGAACTAATTTCTTAGATCTTGTGTGTTGTGAGTACCTTACTTGTTGTGATGATTTGATTCAAAGTTTTGACTTAATGATTGTTTGATTTTCTATCTTTATTGGAATTGTGTTCTCTATTTGTGGATGTTTTGAGTAAGTATTCATCTTCTAGTTAGCATGGCGAAATTCGAGAGAGGAGTTATGCTAGTCTAGGGTTGAATCCTTTATATTACGTGGCGAGATTCGAGAGAGGAGTCGCGTATTTCTTTAGTCAAAATTCCATCTTTTTACTGCACTGCGAGAATCGAGAGAGGAGCGGTGTAAGTGTAACCTAATTTCTAATATAACTTCGAGAGAGAAAGAGATTTCCTCTTGAGTTAGCATAGTGGATTTGTGCGCTTTTCGTTACTTTCTTTCCACCCAAGTTGGAGATAACTGGGGGAATTTGGGTGACCGGATCTCGGAAATCGAGGGATAAAGAGATCTGCTTTTAAATCTTTGCAAGATAGAAGTCAAACAACTCATGAAAGCTTTTTCTATAAAAAAAAATCATCGCAATAGGTAAGGGAAACCAACACGCAAGATTGCTTCTCTAAAACTTGGATAACAATATTTTCTTGTCCGCGCATTTTAGTTCTTATCTTAAGAGTACTTCTTTAAATAAAACTAGAAATTCACATTAATTATCGTCTTGAATTTAGAGAACGGGAAGAGCTAGTAATTGTGATCACTAGGTCAATCACCTCCTCGAGGGAACGATCACTTCTCACTTTATATTACTTGATTCGGCACGTGCACTTGCGTAAATATACATCTATCTCGGGCGTATCAGTACAAAGCAGTGTTAGCAGGGTTACGTCTGGCCAGGGAGCTGGGGGTACATGATGTGGAAGTGCTCACGGATTCCATGGTGGTGGCCTCTCAGATCAACGGGGAGTTCGAGGAAAGGGAGCCTTCTCTCCAATTATACTTAGCCAAAGTGAAGGGGGTCATCGGCATGTTTCAAACATTCTCCATCCGACATGTGTCGCGGGAGGAAAACGAGCAGGTGGATCAGTTGTCCAAGCACAGACCCCGAGTGGGAGGTACCATCACGGGCTTGTTCTGCCCTTCCATCAAAGAGGGAGAGCTGATGGAGGTGGACCAACGCCCCACGTGGATGGATCCTTTTATAACCTTCCTATCCACAGGGGAGTTCCCAGAAGGTATAGATAAAAAGCGATTCAAGCATAAGTCGGCATACTACCTCATGCGAGATGGGCAGTTGTATAGAAAGACTCTCTCGGGGTTGCTGACACGTTGTGTAGCGGAGGGATAAGTTCAAAAGATTTTAGAAGAATTCCATTCCGAAGAGTGCGGGATCCACTCAGGAAGTAGGACATTGGAGGGAAGGATAGTCAGGCACGGGTACTTTTGGCCGACCCTGGGCTAGGATTTCGTTGAGTTCACAAAGAAATGCCACAAGTGCCAATTGTTCACCCCTCTCCAACTACTACCAGCTCAGTAGCTTAGGAGCATCACGGCGCCCTGGCCCTTCGCCATTTGGGGAATGGATCTGGTATGACCCTTCCCTCAAGGCAGTGGGCAGAGGAGATTCTTGCTAGTCATGATTGACTATTTTTCTAAGTGGTTGAAGGTGAAGGCGCTAGCCAAAGTGACCTCCCAGGTAATCAGAAATTTTGTATAGGGGAGATCATCTGCCGATATGGATTGCCTCAGGCCATTATCATGGACAATGGACCGCAGTTTACTAGCACCGAGTTTATCAGTTTTTGTGGCCAACTTGGGATTGATCTCAGGTTCGCGTCGGTCTATCATCCCAGGAGAAACGGGCAGGTGGAGGTGGCGAACATGATCATCGTGAACCTCTTAAATAAAAAGATGGAAAACTTGAAGGGGAGTTGGGTGGAACAACTCCCTTTGGTCCTCTGGGCCCTGAGGACCACCCCCAACATATCCACGGGGGAGACCCCCTTTAAGCTCTCCCATGGTTGTGAAGCAGTGCTCTCCATAGAGTTCGTGGTCCGAACACCTCGAGGAGTTGGGGAAGAGGAAGGCAGAGAAGGGTAAGTACTTTGACAAGCACATCCGGATCAAACAGTTCACAAAAGGGGATATGATCCTAAAAAAGGTGGATGCGGTAGGAAAATCAGCTGCCGTGGGAAAGCTCAACCCCAACTGGGAGGGTCCATATATTGTAAAAGAAGCATTGAGGTCAGGAGGGTATCGCCTCTAGAATGTGGAGGGCGAGACCCTAAGTCACACCTGAAGCGGTGATGACTTGAAGCGTTTCTACCCATGAATCATGTACGTACATCCCTTTTGTAAATATGAAATCTCTTGGTCTTTCAACTCTTCTTGCAGTATAATTTGTGACAGGCCATGTTCATACCGTAGACCTCGAGCAGATCCCGCTATCAGGCTCTCATCTAACTGGTAGGGATGGATGCCACTCGAGAGAGAGTCTACCCGGACCCCGAGCAGATCCCTCTATCAGTCTCTCATCTAGCTGGCAGGGCTGGATGTCACTCAAGAGAGTCTACCCGGACCTCGAGCAGATCCCGCTGCCAGGGTCTCATCTAGCTGGCAGGGTTGGATGTCACTCGAGAGAGTCTACCCGGACCGTGAGCAGATCCCGCTATCAGGCTCTCATCTAGCTGGCAGGGCTGAATATCACTCGAGGGAGTCTACCCGGACTCCGATAAGATCCCGCTTCTAGGCTCTCATCTAGCTGGTAGGGATAGATGTCACTCAAGAGAGTCTACCCGGACCCCGAGTAGATCTCATTGACAGGCTCTCATCTAGCTGGAAGGGCTGGATGTCACTCGAGAGAGTCTACCCGGACCCCAAGCAGATCCCGCTGTCAGGCTCTCATCTAGCTAGCAGGGCTAGACGTCACTCGAGAGAGTCTGTCCAGACCCCAATAAGATACCGCTGTCAGGATCTCATCTAGCTGGCAGGGCTGCATATCACTCGAGAGAGTCTACCCGAACCCCGAGCAGATCCCACTGCCAGGCTTCCATCTAACTGACAGGGCTGGATGTCACTCGAGAGAGTCTACCCAAGTCTCGAGCTGCTCCCGCTGTCAGGGTTCACCTAGCTGACAGGGGACGGGCCCTCAGTGGACATTGTTCTTGCTCTGGAGCTAAGTCGCAGGCTTCTCCGCCTATCAGGCTCCCATCTAACTGACAGGGCAGGGGCCTCTGTGGACATTGTGAAATGCCTCTGGAACTAAATCCCAGGCTGCTCCGGCCAGTCAACATGAGGCATTCAATTTAAACATAAGGTCATGGTCGGAGGGAACAGATCACAGGGAAAACAAAAGATTAAATCCAGTAATCTCCACCAGGTAAGCAGGTAGTGGCGAGCCGGGATCTCGGCAATTACTCAGAGGTAGCACTATCTAAGCAGGTCAATGCCAAAGGTGGCGAGCCGAGATCTCAGTATCTACGAAGGAAGACGATTCGAGACTGTCCTCGGCCAGTACACTCCATCCCCTCGAGATTTTATATGGGAAAATTTTGGCCAAGCACGAATCTTTAAAAGGGAAAGAAACCCCGAGACAAGCTGGGTAGTCGTGTGTCCAGCTCGGCGAGTGGTCTAGTCCCTGATATTAAGGGGTGGTGAGATCTTAAGACCTATGTGCGGGTATATATCCTAACTCAACAGATACATTCTAATGGCGAGTCTACCCTAGCGAGGTTGCTTAGCGCGGGGGAGACACGCGCGCGCTAGTGCAATACAGGAAAGTAAATACATAAGAATGAGAAAATGCACCAAGTCTTTTCTTTAATGTATACTGGCCATTACAAAAGCACTCGCCTCGGCGATGTTACAAAATAGGTGGGGGAGATCTGGTTCTTTTTTTAAAACCGTGGGTCGGTTCTTGTTCCAAAAATATCGAACGGACCTTACATGGGTCGGTTGCTTGTTTTGGGTGGAACCGAACCTGATGGGGCCAAGTCCCTTTTATAATATATTTGGGTGTGATTAGCCCACTCCCCCCATGAACCTACTATCTAAATATGGATCATGGGAGAACTGCGGCGTGCGCGATCGGCATGCGTGATCCATGCGCGTGGGATCGTCTTCCCTGAACCGTATGGGGGCCGACCGTCGGGGTCGGCCCCTCTCTCCCGCCATCGGCGGGCCGGCTCAAGCTGGCCCGGTTGCCGGCCTGCCGAAAGATGCACCGTACGGCCCCACAACCGCGGCCATAATGCGCGGTGCTCCCGCCGGCCACCACAGCCGGTGGAGGCCCTTCCCTCCCGCGGCCGCCACGGGAGGGGCTGGGCACGGCCGACCACACCAGGACTCTTGGCAGGGAAGTCTCGTCCGGCCACCCCCTGCTCAGGTCGGCTTTGACCGGCCACGCCTTGCGGCCGATCGATATCGAGCCTTGCACTCGGTGCCACGCCCGGTGACTGGACGGCGCCGCGCACCATGGCCGGTGCCTGGGCTACGCCCGACAGCCTCCATTGTGGTCGCGCCCGATGCGCTGCCCTGGTGTGTCCGATCGGCCCTTGCCGGCCACCGGCTTCACCCTCAGTCGGTGCCGCCCTGACGGCCTACCGGCTCCACCGGGACCGGCCACCCGTTGGGCGGTGGCCGACCGCCTCTCTTGCCCTCCTCGGACGGCGTCCCCACTGTTCAATCATTCTGCCACGATCGCGACCATCCGATGTGCGGGTAACTATCTGCGTAACCACCTCCAGTAATTAGGGGACAAGTTTTAATTGGGGCTTGCATTTAATAAAATTAAATATATGATTAATGCTCCCCCAAAACCATACTTATATTTAAGATATTGGTGGTTACGATGTGCGTATAACCGCATAACCACTGTAACCACCTCCTAAAGGCTATAAGAAGGCCCCTAAGCCTCCTCATTTCTCATCTTTTGGCTTCTCAACTTTCTTCCTCCTCAGGCCAGAGCTCTGTCGGATTCCTCCTACGAGCCACTTTTGAGCCATCTTCAAGGCACCTTCAAGCTATATACAAGCCATATTCAAACCATCTTTAAGCCACCTTCAAGCCTTTTTCGTGCCACTGACAAGTCACCGCCTCTCCACCAAAATCTACCTAAGTCCACAAAGGAGTGACGAAGAGGAAATTCCTACTACAACAAGTGCCCGTTTGACCGTATTCCCCCAGCAAATAGTCTCGCATGGATCAGCTTGTTTCCCGTCGTGATCCTAAGTAATTCTCTCTCACACCTCCAAAGTGTAACGAGGAGTGGCATATTGCCCTCGATTCTCCAAAAAAGTTGTAACCAAAGAGCAGATAGTGAGGTTCGACCGGCACAGATCCGATCATTTGGTTTTTTACCCAGTTAAGGAGTTTTTTCATGTCAAAATATTTTGTGTATATATCATCTCTCATTGATTGTGTGCGCGCTCGACCGCTCCGTGGGCTAAGATGGTCTAAGTTAATCCAGTCCGACTAAGGTGTCGAGTTTGGTCGCAATAGTTTGGTGCCATCTGTGGGAAGTGAATTCCTGACATCCTCAGAAGATCAATAAACCTTACCCTTTACAAATGGTGGGCAACATTAAAACCATCGCAGGGATCCTAGATCTCTCCCCCCCCCCAGGTACTCTCAGTGAGCATTCCTGAGAGGGGTCACAAAGACAAAAAAACTAAGGAGAGACAACACCAACACCTTTGACAGTGAATACGTGGTGGGATTTTGAATTCCCCACCTCGACCCACTCGTGATCATCCCAGGAATCGAGGATCCCTGTTATAATGCCAAAAGGATCCCGGTCAACAATGAGAGTTATGTTGACATTTTATTCATGTCTACCCTCCAAAGCACGAAGCTCACTGAGCAACACCTAGGTCCTGCAGCTGAACCTGTTTACGGGTTCGGCAACCACCCAGTTGCAGTCCAAGGAGCGATCACCTTGCCAGTCACCATAGGTACATTCCCGAGGTAGGCTATGCATAACTCCTAGTTTATTGTCATAGACTCATGTTTGGCTTACAGCGCCATATTCGGAAGACCAATCCAATCTATCTTTGGAGTTATCCCATCAATTTCACACTTATCTATGAAGTTTCCAACTCTCAGCAGGATAGGGGATCTCAAAGGAAGCCAAGAAGCGGCTCGCACTTGCTACTCAAAGCAGGCTTACCCAACGACAGTAGTTACCCACCACATCGATGACTTTGATCTGCGCGATGAAACGACAATACAGAGAGGTGATCCCACAGAAGGGTTAATTGAGGTCTCACTTTCTAAGCAAGATCCAACCCGAAAGGTGCAATTGGGGTCTCTTATGTCCGAGGTCGGGAAGGAGGAACTCATCATCTTTCTTCATGCAAACAAGGATATCTTCGCCTGGAAGCCTGAAGACATTCCTGGAGTTAATCCTCGCGTTATAATGCACTCTCTCAACATTAATCATGCATGCAAGTCAATAATCTAGAAAAAGAGGAATTTGCTCCTGAACGACTCCAGACAATCGAGAAAGAGGTGGAAAAGCTTCTAGAAGTGGAGTTTATTCGAGAAGTAAAATATCGCACTTTGCTTGCTAATGTCATCATGGAAAAAAGGCTTCCGGCAGGTGTAAGATGTGCGTTGATTATACCAACTTAAACCAGGTCTGCCCAAAAGACAATTTTCCTCTTCCCAGAATCAATCAGCTCGTTGATTCTACCGCTGGGCACCAGCTTCTCAGCTTCATGGATGTGTATCCTGGTTACAACCAGATAAGGATGAATCCAGATGATGAAGAACACAATGCGTTCAGAACCGACAAATGAGTATACTGCTATAGGGTTATGTCATTCGACCTCAAAAACGTCGGGGCAACTTATCAACGATTGATGAATAAAGTGTTTAAGGACCTCATCAGCAAAACCGTGGAGTTTTATGTGGATGACATGTTGGCAAAAAGCGTCTCCCACAGCAACCACTTGGAAGACCTTTGAAAAGTGTTTTCACCTCCTTCATTGTTTCCAAATCTTGCTCAATCCCGACAAATGTGCTTTTGGTGTTGCGGCCGAAAAATTCTTAGGATTCATGGCAACCCAACGGGGAATTGAGGCAAACCCCGAGAAGATCAAGGCATTAGAAGAAATGTCACCTCCGTGCTCAATCAAAGAAGTGCAATGTTCCAATGGTAGAATCACCGCGCTTTCACGTTTTTTGGCACGCATCGGTGACAGGTACCTCCCTTTCTTTAAAATCCTCCGGGGGTGCGCAACTCCGGATTCCAGTGGACAGATGAATGTCAAGCAGCTTTTGAGCATCTTAAACAATCCATGGCCTCGCCCCGCTTTTGTCAAAGCTAGTCCCCGGAGAGGTTCTATATCTATATCTGGCAATATCTCCAGTGGCCTTAAGCTCGGTATTAGCCAAAGACGAAGGAGGGGTCCAACGACCCGTTTACTACCTCAGCAAGATCCTCACAAATATTGAAACTCGGTATCTAGCGACAAACAGAACAGCCTTAGCCCACGTCTTATCTGGAAGAAAGCTTTGGTCATACTTCCAAGCTCATACAATTAAAGTGCTAGCCGAGCTCCCACTCCGTACAAACCTCCAAAAACCAGAGGAATCCAGAAGATTAGTAAAATAAGCAGTTGAGCTTAGAGAATTTGATATACATTTTCTGCCTCGGCCAGTCATTAAATCTCAAGTGTTAGCCGACTTTCTTGTAGAAAGCACCCTTCCTCCCGAGGCTGGAGTTGTGCCCAACACTTCCGCACCTTGTTAGACTCTTTACTTCGATGGAGCCTCTGGAGCCGAGGGGGTTGGAGCTAGGTTACTCCTTATTAGCCCGGAAGAGACTACCTTGGAGTACGACCTCAGATTGAAATTTCCAGCCATAAACAACATTGCTGAGCACAAGGCCCTAGTCGCTGGCCTCAGGCTCGCCATCGATTGTTGGGTGAAGAACTTGGTCATTCATACTGATTCTCAACTTTTGACCTCACATGTCGAGGGGGATTTCGAAGAAAAAAGCGATCAGTTGGCACAGTATCTCTCGCTTGTTAAGGCTCTCCTCATTAAGATCCCCCAATATCAGGTGGTACACATCCCCAGGGAACAGAATTCCAAAGCAGATGCACTCTCTAAGTTGGCCACATCTCCTTCCAGCTATCAAACCCATCGGCGGCGAGTAGAAGAAGTGGTGGCCCCGAGCATTCAGGGACCATAGGGCATAGCTACGATTGATGTACCAGAATCTTCATGAGTCGCCCCATTGCGGACTTATCTCGAGTATAGCCATCTCCTGGAGGACCCTAAAGAAGCACGACATTTGTAAATGCGAGCTATAACTTTCGCCCTCATTGATGGAGAGCTGTTTAAGAGATCCCTTTTTGGACCTTATCTAAAGTGCCTGTCAGAGTCTGATGCAAAATATACCCTGTGGGAGTTTCATGGAAGAGTTTGTGGAGAACACCTAGGTGGTAGGGCCTTGTGTAACGACCCAGTCATACAACCTGAAGTCATCGGCCCACACGGAGCACACTCGCATCTGGTGGTTCTGCCGAAACAATTACAAGCCCTGCAGGTCGTACACCCCAACGCATTTCCGGCCTGCTTATTTGCACGGCACGGTGTTGGCGTTAGGTCTCGAACCCGTAACCCTTGATAAGGAGCCTTAATACCACTCCTCATCACCAACTAAGCTGTAGCAAGAGGTTCGGATTTATCTCCATGTCCAATTTTATGTTAGAAGGTTTAGGTTCATCTCCATAATAAGCTCCGCGACAGGATGTTTAGGGTCATCTTCATGTCCAAATTCATAACACATATTAAATCCTCATTTGATTTAGCAGCGAGAATCCTGCAAGGTTGGAGACAAGGCGAGGGTTGGAGATGGAGGTGGGGATGCAGAGCTTTAATTTCCGCACAGTCTTGCGTACGATGTGCAAGCAAACAGAGTCGCGCGGGGGTGGAAGGCATTTGTTTTTCCGCCTTTGCGGCGGCGGTTGCTCCCGCACCGGCGCGGAAACTGATGACTTGTTTTAGTCATCGTTTTTGGTATAGTTTAGTTTAAGAAATTCCTAAGTTTATTTATATTTTTGTTTATTTTATGTTTGTTTTGTTTTATTTCTTGTCTAATGTCTTTTGCGTCATAATATAATATAATAATCTCTAGTTTTATTATATGTTTTATTTTATGTTTTGTTTTTTTCTTATTTAATGTCTTGTTATGTTTAGTTTTATTTTTTTATAACTAATATTTTGTTATGATTGTATGTTTAGTATTTATCTATACATGTCATGTTATAAAAATTAACTAACGTTATGTTTTATTTTTATTTGTAGGTTCAAGCCCAAGCTTTCAAGCAGCCCACCAAGCCTACATGGTGCTACCCGAGCCCCCACTTCAAGCCCTACCCGAGCCTATGGAGCAGCCCACCATGTCCAACCCAAGCACATGAAGAATAAAACTACAAAGCCCACCAAAACAACTCATTTATCCCCTTACATGTGGTCGGCCACCTCTCTCTCCCTCCTCATTATTTTCTCCATGCATGCACCTCCACATTCATGTATGGCCGGCCACTCTCTTTCCCCCTCTTTTATTTCTTTCTCCCTTCTACATACTTCCATTCATTCCCCTTGACATTTTCCTTTTTGCATTTCCATAAATTAAATACATTGAATCTCTTCCTTCTCTTTCCCCCATTAAATGAAATGCATGGACCTTCCTTCCCCTACATGGCCGACCACCCCCTTGTCTCCCCTCATTCTAGAACCTTCTCCCTCTCCTATAAAAGGAGCCCTTTGCCTCTTCTTTTAGGAAGTAGTTTTTGGTTTGAAGTAGTTTTTTTTAGTGAAGTTCTTGTGATAGAAAGTAGAGTGCTAGTTTAAGAGTGTTTGTTCTTTTCTTTTCTTTACTTGTTGTAGTTCTCTTTTAATGTTGTAATTTTCTTCATAACATAGTCTTGTCTTTTTAATATTGTATTCTCTTTTATTTTATCAAACAATGCAAATGAAATCTTTTTCTTTTACTTTCATGGTTTCTCTTTTTATTATGCTTAGCTAATTTTATTTTGTGCCCGATCGCGATGAACTTTGCGATAAAATAATATCTTTCATTTTATGTTGCATTTGTATTTTTATCTTTGATCTTTCCTTGATTTATTTCGTATCGACTCTGTATTTCTAGTATACGGTAGTAGATTCTGATCTCATATTTGAGTTGCCAAGAGGCTCGTGAATGTGAAAGATCACTCAAGGAAGGAAGGAGTTGAACGCAACCCTAGAGATAGGATGACGTAAATTCTCCGGATTGGAGTCAAATCCAATAGTACGGGTCACTTCGGTAATGCGACTTTAGGCCATTTTGACTTTTAAAAAGATTTCGGTCAAAACGTCTATAAGTTAGGGGATTTAATGCTCTAGTGAGATTACTTCCTAATATCGAATCCGTCACGGTCTTAATAGAATTACAAATGCTAAACTAATTTATTTCGTTATTTTATTTCAAAGTGAATCATCGATCGAGCACTCTTTTTGCAATAGTTTATTTCTCTTTTAACTAAGTTTATTTTATTTTATTTCCAAAACTCATCAATCGTTCGGTAGGATAATAGAGTCGTTGTGAGTAATAGTACTTGCCTGCCCCGAGTTTTAAATACGACCTTGATACTACGATTCGATAGGTACACTTGCATGTTTGGGTTTTAGCCCATCAAGTTTTTGGCGCCGTTGCCGGGAATATTTTTGGGCAATATTACGAAAGCATCGAGTTTATTACTTCTACTAATTTTTTTTTAAAAAAAATATTTATTTAAATTTTTCTACTTTCTAAAAAAAATATCAAAAAATTATTTTTAATCTTTGGTAACAGTTTATTTTTTAATGGAATCATCATATTTTTTGCGTTTTTTGCGGGTCCCCCGACCACTTTTATTCTGAATGTCTTTCGGGAACCCCTCCTTCTTTTAATTTTAATTTTTCTGGGGCAGGTCAAAGTGGTCAATTTGACCCTTACCCCAATTTTTATCCTACTTGAGAGGTGGGGAACCCGTATTATTTTTCGCATGATTTTGCCTCGCAATGCGCCGCGCCTCCAAATTTTAATTCTATCGATAATGAGTATTTTGAATTGCAAACTTCTCTTGATAATATTAATTCGCATTTAAAAACCATTCTCGATTATTTTTCTCGTGAGGCCGCTTCATTTTCTTCGTCTTCTTCTCCGTCTCCTCCAATTTCATTATGTAATGAGTCACCGGATATCTCAGCTTGTCTTTTTTCTCTTGAAGAGGATAACTATTCGGATATTCCGGATTGTTTCCTTCCTCCTTTGGAAGACACCTCTATGGATATTCCGACGTGCTTCTTACCCGTTGAGGATGATGAGACGTCTCCTATTTCTCCTTCTGAAGACGTTTGTGATTCCATTTCGCTTCAAATTTCAACTGTTCCAAATTTTTCTATTTTTAGCGAATCTTTTTCTTCTTCTTCTTTTATTTTAGATGACTCTCCTTTAGTTCTTTCTGCCCCTTCTTCTCCCGAAATTTCACAAGACTCTCCTTCTCCTTGTGAAATTTCTGTTGATGAAATTTCTTTTTCTACTTCTTTTATTCCTCTTTCTTTTTCTTCTTCTTTTTCTTCTTTCTCTTTTGACGACCTTTTTTTCCCATTTTACATACGGTAGAGTTCTTCTATAACTCCGTCCGTTCAATTTCGGGCGTCATTCCATTGAAGAATCCACCGCATGTCGGTGCGATTATTCAATTTTTCTTTTTTTTATTTACTCCCCTAAGTGCATACTTAGGGAGTTACCTCTTTATTTCAGTTTTTATTTTTCATCTAGCTAACAAATAATGTCGGGCTCAGACGACGTTAAATAGAGAGCGCTCTTGGGAGGCACCCATTGCTTATCATTGTTTTTCTCTTTGTTTGCTTATTTTGTTTTGCAGGAATAAAACCATCGGCGGTTCGTTTGGCTCCATCCTTTCCTCTCTTCCTTGGTCCTGAGTCGGTGTCCAGCTTAAGCATGGGGGAGCGGCATCTGCATTTGGCCTTACGAATCCGGGGAAGTCATTTTCTTTTTATTTATTTACTTTATTGCATCCTCCCTCCTCTTTCTTCTTCCTTTTTCTTCCTTGTTTTTATTTTTCATTGAGGACAATACAAAATTCAAACATGGGGGAGGGTTTGGTTGTTTTCTTTCTTCTTTCTTTTCTAAAAACAAAACAAAGATTAGTATAGTTTTATTAAGTTTCTTTAGTATTGCTTTTATTTAGCCTTATCAAAAACCCAAAAAATTAGAAAAATCCAAAAAAATATCAGATTGCAAAATTCAAAACCCCAAAAAAAATGAAAAATGTCAAAAAATCAAAAATATAATAAACCTCATGCTTAGCTTTTTGTTATTTTCAGAAATTTAGTTTGAGTTTGTTATAAGTATTTTTTTTGTATTTACTAATCTTTTATTTCATCATATTTAGTTAAATCTAATATTTAGTGATTTAGTTTTGAGGATAATCTTATGATTTTAATTTGCTTAGAGAAATTTATTTAGCACTTTTTCTCTTTTATTTTAAATAGTTTCAATTTTGTAGTAATTTTGCTTAATAATTTTGATTCTAATGATTATTACCTCATGCTTTTAGATTTTTAGGAAATCTCAATCTACTAGTAGTTGCTCTCTAGTATTTTAGTTTATTTTCTTAAAATCTTGTTTAACCCCTTATCCTTACCCAATTCTTTTTTTTTATTGTTAGATTATATGTCATGGGAATAAGGAGATGTTAGTTCCTTATTCTTATTGGAGTAACTAATGCTGAGTGGATCAATGAAGAACAGAAGACAAAAAGTTGCAATAATGATCTGGAGAAGACGATGCATCCGGAGCAGAAGCCGGAGCGCATCTGAAGATGAACCATCCCGCCCACGCATTTAATGTTGCTTTTTAATTGCATGCCTTGTTTTGATTCCTATATAAAGAGAAGCAAATGTAACTGTTAGAAAAAAACAAGAAGGAATATTTTATCTTCGTTATGCAATGTTCTTGACATTTTCTTTCCCTCATTTCCAACATTGGTATCAGAGCATGTTGCTTGTTTGATTTGAGGGCCATTAGGAGGAAGGATGCTTGATCATTTGAATTGAAATTCATAATCGATTCTTTCATCCCCTCTTCATCATATGGCAGCACATAACACCTCCCACTTGTTCCAGTTCACCCAACTGGGTGTTCCCATTTTTGATGGAGAGCACTACGAATTTTGGGCTACTCACATACGTTTGTTTCTTCAGTCCCAAGGACTTTGGGAGCATGTGCAAGACGGTGCGAAGACTACTGGTTCATCCAAAGGAAAGGAGACAATAGATGTTGATGCACTCAAGGCAGCCACAGATGTAGCCAAGCAAGAAGCAAAGGCACTTCTTATCCTGCATCAAGGTGTAAGCAAAAGCATCTACCCAAGAATCATGGGAGCTCCTACTTCCAAGGCCGCATGGGACATCCTCCTCAATGAATTTCAAGGTTCGGAGAAGGTAATCTCAATCAAATTACAATACCAATGGAAATTATTTGAGAACATAGCAATGAAAGAAAATGAATCGGTTAGGGATTTTGTTTCACGCATGATGGAAATTGTCAACCAAAGTAGAAGCCTTGGAGACAAGTTAAAAGATAAGAAAATTGCACCCAAAATCTTGAGATGTTTGCCTCCCAAATTTGATCCCATTGTCACTACCATTGAAGAGACAAAGGATCTAAAAACTCTCTCAATAACTGAACTCATGGGGTCGCTACAAGCCCATGAAGAGAGAATTAAAAGATCGAATGGGGATCTTGAGCATGCTTTCCAATCAAAGACTAAGTTGTCTTCCAATGAAAAACAGTTTCAAAAGAACCCAAAGCCAAATATAAGAGGTTGGGGGAGAGGCAGATCAAGTGAAAGTAGATTCACTGATTTCAAAAATCCAGATTTTAAGCATAATAACAACCAAATGACATGTGCACTTTGTAAGAGAACAAACCATACATCATTCGACTGTTTTTATAAATGTAAGAGGTGCAAGAAGCCAACCCACATGGAGAAGGACTGTTGGTCCAAGGGTAGAGAAGAGAAGAAAGAGGAGGCAAAGTACATTCAGACAACTGAAAAACTCCTAATATCTGGAGTTGACAGTGAACCCCACACCCATGAGACTTGGTTCATCGATAGTGGGTGTTCGAACCATATGACCTCGTGTAAACATTTTTTTGTTGAGTTGAATGAATCTACCAAGTTCCATGTTGTGCTTGGGGATGGGAAAAAAACTAGCCATAGAGGGAACTGGGACGGTTGCTGTGAAGTCTAAGGATGGTCACACAAGACACATTGAAGACGTGCACTATGTCCCTCTACTCACACAAAGCCTATTGAGTGTGGGGCAGCTCATGAAAAACGGATACACCATAACTTTTGAGGATGCACATTGCCACATCACTCACAAAGAAAGAAGTGTATGCATTGCATCTGTGAAGATGACACCGAATAAGATGTTCCCTTTGGATCTAGAATCACCAAGTGAGAGTGCATTTGTGTGTAGATCCACTCTATCCTTGTGGCACAACAGGTTTGCACACCTAAACAAGACAGATGTTTGCTTGCTTAAGCAAAAACAGATGGTAATAGGGCTGCCAGATCTGCAGGAAGACAACACCAATTGTGAGGACTGCATCTTCAGCAAGAGTCACCGGCTGCCCTTCCCAATCACTGCTACCTGGAGGGCTCAAGAACCTTTGGAACTTGTACATGCTGACCTCTGGGGGCCAGCCCCACCCCCTCACTTGGGGAAATGAGGTATTACCTTTGTATCATTGATGACTTTTCCAGGTTTTCTTGGATTTTTTTCTTGAAGCAGAAAGCTGAGGCCTTCACCAAGTTTAAAGAGTTCAAGGCTGTAGCTGAGAAGGAGTCCGGGCACAGCATAAAGAGGCTGAGGACTGATCATGGAGGAGAGTTCATTGGAGATGACTTCATGACCTTTTGCAAGGATCATGGGATCTCTAGAGAACTAACATCCCCCCGTTCACCTGAGCAAAATGGTGTGGTAGAGAGAAAGAATAGAGTTATTGCAGAAAAAATGAGAGCTATGTTGCAGCACCACAATTTGCCACAGGAGCTTTGGGCTGAAGCTGTGCAGACAGCTATCTACATCCTCAACCGATCACCCACCAAGGCTGTCCCTGGAGCCACCCCTTATGAAGTTTGGAAGAAGAGAAAACCAAATGTCCAGCATTTAAGGACATTTGGGTGTCTAGCATTTAGACACATTCCCAAAGAAAATAGAAACAAGCTCCAAATGAAGGCAGAGAAAGGAGTTTTTGTTGGATATAGCCTTCATTCGAAGGCATATCGAATTTATGATCCGGATAAGAAGCAGCTTTACATCTCCAGAGATGTAATTTTCGATGAGCATAATACCTGGGATTGGGATCAGAATATAAAGATTACTCCAGCAGTGGTTGCTGAAGATTACCAGCCATCCAACTTAGCTGAAGATGTTCTGCCTCCCCCAGCTCAGGCTGCTGAAGAGACACAACCTCCCAATGCCCTGGAGGAGGATAACCAGGGGACTGAAGACCCACTTGATTATAATTCTGATGAAGATTCGTCATCTCCCAAGAGGTATAAAGTTTTAACTGAAGTATATCAATATGCAAATTTTGTTTCCACCAAAGAAGAACCTGAAAATTACCTTGCTGCTGCCACCAATGATAATTGGGTGAAGGCAATGAAAGAAGAAATGCAGATGATTAAGAAAAATAATACATGGGAGCTTGTTCCCAAGCCCAAAAATAAGAAGGTGGTAAATTTAAAGTGGGTGTATAAAATAAAACAGAATGAACAAGGAGAGGTAGTGAAGTATAAGGCTAGAATTGTTGCAAAGGGTTTCACCCAACTGTCAGGTGTCGATTACACAGAAACATATGCTCCAGTCGTCCGGATGGAGACAATGAGAGCATTCCTTGCCATAGCTGCACAATCCAGTTTGCTGGTACATCAATTGGATGTAAAATCTGCGTTCTTAAATGGTGATATAGATGAGGAAGTGTATGTTTCTCAGCCTGAAGGTTTCATAGAAGAAGGAAAAGAAGAACTAGTGTGTAGATTAAAAAAAGCACTCTACGGGCTCAAGCAATCTGCTAGAGCTTGGAATCAAAAAATTGATTCCTACCTAAGAAAGAATGGGTACATCAAGAGCAAGAATGATCCTTCCTTGTATACCAAATATTTTGAGAATCAGGAATACTTGTTGCTGTGTTTGTATGTCGACGATCTAATATTTATAGGATCGACTCCTGAAATTGTAAGAGGTTTTAAGAAGACAATGAAAGAGGAGTATGAGATGAGTGATTTGGGCCTTATGAAGTTTTTTCTGGGTTTCCAAATTGAACAGACAGCTGGAAGGATCTTTATCAACCAAGAGAAGTATGTTGAAAAGATTTTAGAGAAGTATGGCATGACTGAAGCAAATCCAGTAGCAACCCCCATGGCTACCTCTGTTCAGCTCACTCAAAGTGATCACACCAGACCTGTGTCAGAAGGTGATTTCCGCAGCCTAATTGGTTCACTGATGTATCTCACCAATTCTAGGCCAGACATTGAAAATGCAGTGAGTATACTTTCTCGATACCTTACCAAACCAAGCTCAGATCATCTCATCATCGCCAAAAGAGTCCTGCGTTACCTCATTGGAACAAAGAAAATGGGGTTACTATATGAGAAGGAAGAAGAGGCTCTGCTCACTGGATACACTGACAGCGACTGGGGAGGTGATAAAGATGATAGAAAAAGCACAAGTGGGTATGTTTTTCTACTTGGCAGCAAAGCTATATCATGGTCATCAAGGAAGCAAAAAATCGTGGCGCTCTCATCAGCCGAAGCAGAATTCGTCGCCGCATGTTCCGCCGCATGCGAAGGAATTTGGTTACAGAAATTGCTAAAGGACCTCTCACCCAGCAGAGCTGAAGTTCCAGTAAGGATTTGGTGCGACAACACCGCAGCGATCGGGATCGGGAAAAATCCTATTTTTCACAATCGCACGAAACATATCGACCTCCGCTACCACTTCTTAAAGGAATTAATTGAAACAAAGCAGGTAGAACTTATCTATTGTCCAACGAGCAAGCAGTTGGCAGACGTAATGACGAAGCCACTGCCTAGACACACTTTTGCTTCCATGAGTCGCGTTCTGGTCTCAGCATTAAGGGGGGATATTGGAGTAACTAATGCTGAGTGGATCAATGAAGAACAGAAGACAAAAAGTTGCAATAATGATCTGGAGAAGACGATGCATCCGGAGCAGAAGCCGGAGCGCATCTGAAGATGAACCATCCCGCCCACGCATTTAATGTTGCTTTTTAATTGCATGCCTTGTTTTGATTCCTATATAAAGAGAAGCAAATGTAACTGTTAGAAAAAAAACAAGAAGGAATATTTTATCTTCGTTATGCAATGTTCTTGACATTTTCTTTCCCTCATTTCCAACAATTCTCTGGTACACATATACAACCCTAATGAAGAGAGGAATTAAAAGTTCATATATGTCGGGGGAAGTGATAGGATGTTAGTCTATCATTTTCTGGTATTACATATATATTATTAAAAAAATTGTGTGGGTGTGAAGAAAAAATATAATGATGATCACCTCCAATCAAAGACCTCTTCATGTTGATTTTCTCCCTAAATCCCTTAGTCAATATTATTGTCTTAGTTTTTAAATTAAAATATTGGGAGAGCATAAGTAGTAGGTTGCTATTTTTCCTTAAGTTTCTTTTAAGTTATGGTTTTTTATAATTTAATTCCAACCTTGTTTGCACTTTACTCAATTTTGAGTGCTAGTTAATTTATTATAGAATTTTTGGCTAAATATTTCTCTCTTTCCACTTTAATTTCATAATTTAGGACTTAATTCGTAAATCCCTAAATTTTATTTTTGGCTAGATTTTGGTATAAATAAATTTTTATTTAAAAATTTTATTATTGTCTTATAAATATTTCTCATACTTTTGCTCTGGAATAGCAAAAGCCTAAGCATAGGGGAGTTTGATGACTTGTTTTAGTCATCGTTTTTGGTATAGTTTAGTTTAAGAAATTCCTAAGTTTATTTATATTTTTGTTTATTTTATGCTTGTTTTGTTTTATTTATTGTCTAATGTCTTTTGCGTCATAATATAATATAATAATCTCTAGTTTTGTTATATGTTTTATTTTATGTTTTGTTATTTTTTCCTATTTAATGTCTTGTTATGTTTAGTTTTATTTTTTTATAACTAATATTTTGTTATGATGGTATGTTTAGTATTTATCTATGTCATGTTATAAAAATTAACTAATGTTATGTTTTATTTTTATTTGTAGGTTCAAGCCCAAGCTTTCAAGCAGCCCACCAAGCCTACATGGTGCTACCCGAGCCCCCACTTCAAGCCCTACCCGAGCCTATGGAGCAGCCCACCATGTCCAACCCGAGCACATGAAGACTACAAAGCCCACCAAAACAACCCATTTATCCCCTTACATGTGGTCGGCCACCTCTCTCTCCCTCCTCATTAATTTCTCCATGCATGCACCTCCACATTCATGTATGGCCGGCCACTCTCTTTCCCCCTCTTTTATTTCTTTCTCCCTTCTACATACTTCCATTCATTCCCCTTGACATTTTCCTTTTTGCATTTCCATAAATTAAATACATTGAATCTCTTCCTTCTCTTTCCCCCATTAAATGAAATGCATGGACCTTCCTTCCCCTACATGGCCGACCACCCCCTTGTCTCCCCTCATTCTAGAACCTTCTCCCTCTCCTATAAAAGGAGCCCTTTGCCTCTTCTTTTAGGAAGTAGTTTTTGGTTTGAAGTAGTTTTTTTTAGTGAAGTTCTTGTGATAGAAAGTAGAGTGCTAGTTTAAGAGTGTTTGTTCTTTTCTTTTCTTTACTTGTTGTAGTTCTCTTTTAATGTTGTAATTTTCTTCATAACATAGTCTTGTCTTTTTAATATTGTATTCTCTTTTATTTTATCAAACAATGCAAATGAAATCTTTTTCTTTTACTTTCATGGTTTCTCTTTTTATTATGCTTAGCTAATTTTATTTTGTGCCCGATCGCGATGAACTTTGCGATAAAATAATATCTTTCATTTTATGTTGCATTTGTATTTTTATCTTTGATCCTTTCTTGATTTATTTCGTATCGACTCTGTATTTCTAGTATACGGTAGTAGATTCTGATCTCATATTTGAGTTGCCAAGAGGCTCGTGAATGTGAAAGATCACTCAAGCAAGGAAGGAATTGAACGCAACCCTAGAGATAGGATGACGTAAATTCTCCGGATTGGAGTCAAATCCAATAGTACGGGTCACTTCGGTAATGCGACTTTAGGCCATTTTGACTTTTAAAAAGATTTCGGTCAAAACGTCTATAAGTTAGGGGATTTAATGCTCTAGTGAGATTACTTCCTAATATCGAATCCGTCACGGTCTTAATAGAATTACAAATGCTAAACTAATTTATTTCGTTATTTTATTTCAAAGTGAATCATCGATCGAGCACTCTTTTTGCAATAGTTTATTTCTCTTTTAACTAAGTTTATTTTATTTTATTTCCAAAACTCATCAATCGTTCGGTAGGATAATAGAGTCGTTGTGAGTAATAGTACTTGTCTGCCCCGAGTTTTAAATACGACCTTGATACAACGATTCGACAGGTACACTTGCCTGTTCGGGTTTTTGCCCATCAGAAACGCCCTACCAAATGAAGCATAAGCCAAATTTGGCTATTATAACATTCGATCAATTCAACCATAACATGCACATATCATCACGCCATCACGAGCAACAAGCGGTAATTATAATCCAATTATCTCAAAGTCATAGAAACCCCAAATTCCTATACTAAAGCTTTGTTTGGTTAGGCGGTGGCGGGAGGAGCTGGCGGATGGAAATAGGGGGATAGGGACTGGACGGAAGGAGACAAGGCTGGAAACTGAACAGGCAGATGACTTTTCCTCCTTGCTGCGGGAGCAAACCGAGCAAACGCCGTCGGCAAACAGTTTGTTTTTAGCTGTCCGACGACTTTTGCTCCAAACCCTCGCGTGAAAAACTTAAACAAATGAAGCCTAAAGGTCACCATCGTTGGGCTAACCTAGGAGTATTCAAAATTTTATAAATACAAACGTCACAACAACATCACCGATCTTGACCTGTCCTAGTTATGTGGCTCTTGCCATGCCCTCCATTCAAAGAGGGGCCCGGGGCCCGGGGACCGGCCTGAAAAGTGCCCAGGGACAATAGGCTTGGGTTAGACCAGGGCTTGTTGGCCTCTTTCTTTACACCATCAATTGTAGTTAGTCACCTAGGTTCTGTTTGGGACAGCTCTGGCGGATTGAAAATCTGCTGTTCGGATAGAGCTGTTTTAAAATAGATTTTTGGGGAGCAGTTTTGAAAAGCTGCAGAGTGTTTGGGTGTTCTGTGCAGAAGTGTGCTCGGAATCGTCGGAGAAAGGCCGTCGAGGGCTCGGAATCGCCGGAGGAAGGCCGTCCGGGGCTCGGAATCGCCGGAGGAAGGCCGTTCGACCTCTGAGCATATTCCAACTGAAGAAACCATTAGATTTCCAAAACCTGTGAGAGAGAGCTATTTTGCGGAAGCTGAAGCTGGGGGGGGAGATTTCTGAAGAGCTGCAAAACAGCTCCAGATTTCTGAAAAGCTCTTCATAAGGAGCTGTCCCAAACAGTTAAAAAACAGCTCTGGCGACTGGAATAGAGATTCTCCAGCCGCCAGAGCTGTGCCAAACAGACCCCTAGTTGGATGAGAGCGCATGGGAAATTGCATTATGCTTTTATAGAGCAAAGTGTTATAGAACACATCAAAGTTATTACATTGCTCTGCAGATAGTAAAAACTTGTAAATATCCAAATATAATTTGCATTCAAAAATTTCATCTCCTTTTTAAGGAGAACACTTCGCCTGTAAATGCAAAGCCACAACAACATTTCCCAAAGCACTCAGCTTTTAAAATTCAGAACCCCCAAAACATGCCCACAACCTATTCGACGAAATTACACAAAGACGGATGCTTGGCGCACCAGAGCGGCTGAATCGGCTCCGCCGCAATCCCCCTCCCCACCATCCGCCGCCGCCACTCATTCAGCCGATCCGTCGCCTCCGCATATCTCTTCTTCCCGTCATGTCCCCTGTTTCCGGACCACATCGACTCCGCCATCGCCGACGCCCTCGGCCACACCCTTCCATCCAACACCACCCCGTCCACCTGCGCCGTCCACATCGCCACCTCGCCGCCGACCACCAACGCAGCCTCCTCCTCCGTCAACCCCTCCGTTATATCGTAATCATACACCCTCTGCCACGTCTTGAACGGAGAGCACCACGACCCGCCGTCGCCCCCCGGCGTCAAGCTGTCGTATTGACTGTCGTTCCCGTACCACCCGCCGTAGCCGCAGTCGAGGTAGTAGAAATCCCAGGACGAGACGATCACGCGATAGCCCATGCCGGCGAGGATCTTCGTGTTGTTGGGCCCGTTGTTCCAGGTCTGCATAACGGCGCTCTCTTTGGGGATGGTGGAAGGCGGGACTTTCACGGCGGGGCCGAGGACGACGTCCTCCCAGTAGACGGCGGTGCGGTTGAGATCGGCGGTGATGAAAGGGTGGGTTTTGGAAATGAAGGTTCGGAGGAGTTCGTCGTGCGTGCCGCCGCCGGAGATGAAGGCGGCGATGGAGCCGTCGTCCTCCCAACAGGCCGTGTTGACCTCATCGGCGCCGCCGTGGAAGAAGGGTTCGGGGAAGAGCTCGGCAATGTCGCGGAAGACGGCGCGGACGACGTCGTAGGTTTCGGGGATGAGGGGATTCAGTTGCCCCGTACCCGGATCGGCGGCGAGTGCCGGTTTTCCCGCCGGCGCCCAGAATTTGTTCGCACAGGTCACGATTTCTGGGTACGCTTCTGCCCACGATCCCGTGTGGCCTGCATCAAATTAATTCATGTTGATAATCTTAATTAGTTCGTAATTAATTTTAATAATATCTTTTTCTCTAATTATAAAATTCTCCCCTTAAAATCAAAATGTGTTTTTGTCACTTTGCATCCTCTAAATAGGCGAGTTTGACACCAATACTTTGGGATGTAATTTGTAAAGTGTCAAAATGAGTATTTTGGGTGTCGTCAAGATCTAAATACCCTTAAAATTTTGATATGGGTGTACAAAATATCAAAATCAATAATTAGGGGTGCAAAATGACAAAAAATGATAACTAAAGAGTGCAAAGTGTCATTTTAAAATTTTTGGGTGCAGAGTACCAAACCTCCCCTATTTCAAAGGTGCAAAGTGCAAAAGGCCGGTTAAAATTAGGCGATTGTTATTAGCACCGCAGTTTTGGCTAATTACACTGCATTTTCTCCGATTTTTTCGCGTGTTTTGGAAATACGTGTTGTACATGCATTTTCAGGAAAAATGTTCAGCACGAAAGTTGTAGATTTTGACGTGATCTACAACTTTTGTGTTGAACACTTTTTCTAAAATTGTATGTATAAGGCGTACTTTGGAAATACGCTCAAATTTTGCGTCTTTTAGAAATACGTCTTGTAGATGCATTTTTAAGAAAAATATTCAACACAAAAATCGAGATCTATAACTTTTGTATTGAACACTTTTCTAAAAATACATGTACAAGAGATATTTCTAAAAATTACTAAAAATTAGAAGAAAGTGCTCGTAAAAACTGTGAGCCGATAACAATCAACTTAAATTAATATTTTAAGTTTTTAACAGATAAGACAGAACTGGAGACTCACCGGGGGCGTCAATCTCCGGCATGACGCGAACACCGTAGCTCATGGCGTATCCCACAATACGCCGGACATCCTCCGGCGAGTACTGCATCTCCGGCCCATAAGATCCTTTAACGGCGAGCTCCGGCACGGAAGGAAGAAGAATCGGAAAGGATTGGGAATCGGTGATGTGCCAGTGGAGAACATTCATTTTATTATAACCCATAGCCCGCACCGTCCTCAGAATATCTTCCACCGGGATGAAATTCCGGGAGGTGTCCAGCAGGAGGCCGCGGTGCGGGAACAGGGGACGGTCGGTGATGTTGATTCCGGCGGCCACGAGGAGGCGGGATTCGGAAGCCCAAACGAGCTGCGAGAAGCTCTCGAGGCCGCGAATGGCTCCCCAGGGAGTGGCGGCGGCGAGTGTGGCGAGGCCGGTGAGGCTGACGGAAAGAGAGTGGGACTCGTCGGCGGCGTGGTGGAGGGGGGCGGAGGGGTTGGAGATGGAGAGGGAGAGGGAGGAGAGGGGAACAGAGCAGGACGGGAGTGATGGGGGGACGAGTGGCCGGTGGCGCTCGGAGAGGAGGAGGTTTTGGTAGCGGGATATGGCGGCGGAGAGGTGGGGGTGGGAAGGGTGGGAGGAGAGGATGGTGAAGGAGGGGGAGAGGGGGGAGGCGGCCGGACTGGGCCAGGAGATTGTGGTCGGTTTGGGCCAGATGTTGACGGGGAAGGTGGAGGCGGAGGGGGAAACGACGGGGAGGAAGACGGCGAAGAAGAAGAAGAAGTAGAAACAGGGGAAGAGATGGGAAACGGGTTTCATAATTTGAATTTTGAGCAGAAACAGAGAGAGATTTGGAGGGGACGATGGCGGGAGAGAGAGGGAGATTTGGAACTGGAATTTATAATTCCGAGGTCGGAGATAAATATTTTTCATTTTTATTTTTATATCCATACTGCGTCTTTGCCAATTAGAAGAATATAAGGGGGATTAATATTATTAATATATATTTTTTATATTGAATAGGTAAAAAGAAAAAAATGGACAATTACATTTTGATTTTATGTGGGTGTATTATATCGTGGACGGCAGGTATCAAGGATAGATTATTATAGGGCGTTTATATTGGCCGTTTAGTTTTGGATATTGACAGTCCGGTAAAATAATAAAAAACACACTTAATATGGTCGTTAATAGCAGCCCAAGATGTGAAACACGCGTCTTTTGAAAATATGGCTACTGTATGACATTTTTAGAAAAAGTGTTCAACATAAAAGTTGTAGATCTTGTCGAAATCTACAACTTTTATGTTGAATACTTTTCCTAAAAATGTCTTTTAGAAACTTAATTTTTGGGCTGCAACTATCCATCGGGCTGTCAATAGTCATTTTCTGGGTTGTCATTATCTTTGGGCTGCCAATAGTCATATAAGGACTGCCAATATAAACACCCTTATTATAAATCGTTGATTTGTTCTTTAGTTCAATCTTTATTACTATTGGTAGGTTCCCCTGAATTTTCTAAGTTTAGATCGGGAAGATCTCGATCAAAGACGCGAAGGAAAGTCAACTCGTCCAAATGAGTCGCGCCCATCAAGCCGCACTCGCTCAAAGCCCCGATAATCACCCCGAAAGAAGGGCAGGACCAAACACGAGCACCCAAGCACAGTGCACTTGCGCGCGTGCGCGCAGTGCACAAGCACACGCACTGCACAAGCGCACGCTCCCTGCTCTTTGCGCGCATCGGCGATGGCCGCCGTCGGCGATCGCTGTCGACGATGGTCGCCGCCGCCGCAGGCGATGGCCCCCACCGCCACCGTTGGGCCCTGCCCGGGCCGCCCAAACTGCCCGGGGAGCATTTTCATCTTTTTGCTAAATTTGGTGATTCAGGTGACTGAAACGGAGTGACGTTTTTCGCCAGCGTAGATTCCGCCCCGACGCAATTACCATCATATCCCTCCAGAAAACTAGAAATAGGCTCATAGACATTCATTTGAGTACAAGCAAATCTAGAGGCTAGAAAGAACTCTAAGGTTTTCCAGAGAGAATATGTGACTTAGATCGTTTCTCTGCATGGAATTCTCTCCGCTCCCTAGCACGAAGACATCTCGAGATTTCAAGAACGTGGTTCTTCTTTCTCCATTGGAGCGCTTTCATCGAGGTCCTGGGGACTTAGAGACTTTCACCACCGGAACGATTCCATTGAGGCTCTGAGGACTTAAAAATTTTCACCACTGAAGCGCTTCTACCCAAGCTCTGAGGGCTTAATTTTTTCTCCATTGTTTTCATATTCTATACTTGTAACGAAGATGTGGTATGTCACGCTCTGAGGAATTGTCTCAACTCTTGTAAAGTCTCAGCAAAATAGTGGATTTTGGCCCGGCACACATCCGACCATGTGGTTTTTCACCATTCTTTGATTTTTCACATAAAATGCATTTTGTCATTTTTTGTTGTTTCTCTTTGACCATTTGCGTGCTCGGTCCGATTTCGAGCTAAGACGGTCTGATTCTCCACACCAGAGAAAAATCTAGTGACCCGCAACAATTTAGCATCATCTGTGGGATGGTGTTCCCAGAAGCTATGACAAATTTCCAAATCACAACACCAGCTGCAATGTCAAAAAGAAGTGCGCAAACTTCTAGTGACGTGGCATTAGAGGAGCGCACCAATCCAACCCCTTCCAACTTGCACGCAGGCAACGCCTCGCTTCAGGGAGGATCCACCATCACTACATCCCAAGCAGGCACTTGCTGAAGGAATGTCAATCAAAGGTGATCACCCTGTTAAGAGACTTAAGGGCTCATCACACCCCCAGTGCGAACATCGCTCCAGAAGGCCGATTATCATCAATCCCAAGTCAGATAATGTTGGAAGACACTGCCCGCTCTAAGGATCTCATCGCAGACGAGTCGTATGGCGCGATGAGCTTTTTGGGCACGTGCAAGGCAACGTTCATGCAATAATGGAGGTCGCCGCCCTGAACGATAGAAGACTCGTTCGCGAGTAAGTGAGATGCATGATCAGGGAGGAATATAGGAATTGGGGGCACCAAGATGCATATGTAGGTGTCTCGACCACCGCATCTCCCTTCTAGCTCCTTCGGTCTTCACGTATCATGCTCCCCCTGGGATCCAACTCTGCGACTTTGAGACATTTGATGGGTCAGATGACCCTCTAGAGCATGTCAAGCACTAGAGCTGTCATGCGCATCTACAACGCCCTAGACCCGCTCTTGTGCCAAGTGTTCCAAACAATACTAAAATGAGAAGCTCGTATGTGGTTCCATTCTCTAAAAGATGGAGAAATTAAGAACTTCGCAGAGCTCACTCAACTTTTTGCAAATCAGTTTATCGCTAACCAACAAATCATTCCAGACCCATCGCACCTCTCGGGGATCCGACAAGTCGAGAGGGAGTCGCTTAAGAATTTCCCTCACCACTTAACTATAGAGGCGCGACAGATCCCAGGGGGTCAACCACTATTTCCTATGCGATATTTTCCTCGGGGGACTCCAACTAGGAAAATTCCACTCCATGATGATCCGTGAAACGGTGCCCAATTACCCTGACCTCACCCGCCGAGACAAGACTCAAATCACCACAGACAAGGCAATCAAAACACATCGACAACAATTCGAAAGAAGTTCAAAGAGGAAAAGAAATCTGAAGCCACTACAGGATCCCAGGGGAAGCGACGAGCGTTGTGAGAATCCCCATGGAGAGCGAGGAACTCATCTAGATCAGGACTACACTCCCTTGAACACCACCTGTTCCGATGTGTTCCTTGCCATCCAAGACAGCGATGAGCTTCGCAGGCCTGGGCCGCTTACGCCCAGCAGGGGAAATCAATCACAATATTGCGACTTCCAACGCGGATACGAACACAGGACAGAGGGCTGCAACTGATTGAAGGGCGAGATCATTCGCCTCATCAGACAAGATCTCCTCGAAAGATTTGTATAAGAATCCTTCCCAAACAAGTCTGCGTCGCGGAGCAACAATCCAGCTAAGGATCACACGACAACTCGACGTAGATGAGCCGGAAACCACGAGCAGGGGTCCCTCCCCCTAATAGCATGCGCAGAGCCCGCGTCTTAGCTTCCTGAATTTTCTTTGACATAATAAGTCACGAGAGGGAACTTGTGTGCCCTCATGTGTCCCTCTTTTTTCCCAAACATTATAACTACTTTCTAACTTTCGTCGGCTATACTGATCTCCCCAAATAAAGATTTTGAGGAGAATACCACAAGCCCAGACGTCAACCCCTAATAACAAGAAACGTGTCTCATTTGTGAATAAAGCAATTCGCTCCCACGTTGTACGACATCTCTCCCCGCGTTGGAGGTCATTTCGCTCCCACGCTGCAGGGCATCTCGCCCTTGCGTTGCAGGACATTTCGCTCATATGTTGTAGGGCATCTCACATTCAGGTTGCGGGGCATTTTGCTCCTACGGTGCAGGGCATCTCACCCCCGCATTGTAGGGCACCTCTCAGGCGAGACGGACAAAGGTCCTTTTGTACCTCTCAGGCGAGATGGACAAAGGTCCTTCTGCACCACCCATGCGAGATTAGTGAAAGTTCTTCTGCACCTCTCAGGTGAGATCGGTGAAATCCCTTCTACACCTCCCATGTGAGATCAGCAAAATCCCTTCTACACCACTCAGGTGAGATGGACAAGGGTCCCTCTGCACCTCTCAGGAGAGACAGACAAAGGTCCTTTTGTACCTCTCAGGCGAGATGGATAAAGGTCTTTCTGCACCTCCCAGACGAGATTGGTGAAAGCCCTTTTGCACCTCTCAGGCGAGATCGGTGAAAACACTTCTACACATCTTAGGCGAGATTGGCAAAGCTCGTATGCACCTCTCATGCGAGATGGACAAAGGTCTATCTGCACCTCCACTCGGACGAATCTCGGTTCTCCTAAGGCGCAAACAAACAAAGGTTCTTTCCCACTCCACCCAGACGGAACCCTGTCCTTCTAAGGCGTGAACGAACAAAGGATCTTCGTTGCATCCACCTGGACGAACCTCGATTCTCCTAAGGCGCAAATGAATAAAGGTTTTTTGTCATCTCAACTTGAACGAACCCCAGTACTCCAAAGGCGTGAATGAACAAAGGTTCTTCACCACCTCTATCCGGATGGACTCTAGTCCCTTTGAGGTGCAAGCAAAAAAAGTTTTTTTCAACCTCCACCTGAACGGACCTAGGTTCTCCTAAGGCGCGAATGAATAAAGTTTTTTTGCCGCCTATACTAGAAACGGACTCTGGTCCTCCTAAAATATGAATGATCAAAGGTTCAACGCCTCTACCGTCAATAGAATGAACCTCAGGTCCTTATAAAGCACAAACAGACAAAGATCCTTCGCCACCTCCAAGGAAACAGAACCCAAACACTCCCCAGGCGGGAATAAGTCCTCAATCCTCCCATGGAGGCTGATTAAGGTGTACCACGAGTCCTCCCGCTCCACTTAGCCAAAAGCGGACTTCGAGTCCTCAAGCACCAAGACCCCTGATGATTCTTCATGAAAGTATAACTTGGAACCTTCGGCATCTCCCGAGCAAATGAGCCCCATGACAAGAGTGGACCTCGAGTCCTTTTACTCTTCAAGATGGAAGACGGTCGCAAATCCTCCCCTGGATTTATCAAAAAGGACGGCCCCTGAATCCTCATGCATCATCTGATAGAGAGCATGCTCCGGATCTGTCTACACCGCCAGGACAAGGGGCCAGATAACCCCACTCGTCACTCTCGAGCAACAAGTCCCTGCAATTAACGCTCGACAACCATTAACAGTGATAGCGCACTACGAGCAAGCAACGCGAGACACAAGATACTTCCAGACCACCGACATGCAAAAGCATGATACTGTGTTGAGATGCGCCTGCCACTGCAGGGACAAAAGCAAAACATTGCTCAGAAGCTACCAAGATTCCCCGCCTGATGACGGCTGCGAGATCTTCACCACGCAAGGCTAACATCCATTGGCAGTCGCAAGCTTAATACGTCTCGCAAAAACTTGCGAGTGACAAAGGAAATACACAAACCAGAGATACCAAGCGAACGCATGTCGCAGATGAAATCAAGTACTCCCCGATGTTAGCACCAACCCTTGTGGAATCACCTGTTCAAGGGACGAAACACCCCTTACATCCTTCACACTGCACGTGACCTCTCGCAAGTGCCAGGCAAAGCGCAATGATGAGCTCGTCTAATCGCGACAGACATGCCCTCATAACCGTCATCTCAAGGCCCACTAAGCCTTCTGACACCGCTCCGCTCCAAGGCCCTAAGACTCTCTAACATAAGCTCATGTTGCTCCAGCACCCTAAGCCACAAACACCATCGACGTCCTTCGCCTTAAAAGGCTCCGCTTCAACCCATTGGGAACGAGCAGCAAGTCCACTTATACATCCGTGCGAGAGCATGAAACGAATCCTTCCGAATCTTCTAGTAGGAACGGGTCTGTTGGTCCCGCCACAACGCCAAAACATGGGTGGGCAAAACATCCCTCTACGTCATGTCTAAGAATCTTCCACCAGTGCTAACTTTCCACAGGAACCGCACAAGCTAACGTGCAGCGACATACTGGTACCTGCATACAAGGAGAAAGTGTGAAAAACGACACGCTTCCACTCCTCCAACGCAATATATGAAGTGCAAAGCAGAGGGACGTACCTACAACGTGTTGGTGCTACCATGGTGATCTGGAAGTGATCAAGCATGTAGCCTCACTGCCAACACAGTATGAGCCTATGGGGTCACACATAAGAGTTTCTGAGAAGTTGAATAGGTTTGTGTTGGCCTTGCTTATATGTGATATGAGTGAACGACCAAGCCTATGCCGATCTGAATATGGTGGAATTTCATTTTGGGACCTGCATTGTGAATGTGGATCGACCGATATGTAGTCGGCAGAAGCTAAGGGAAATTCGTCGAGTATAGGAAAGGGGTTTCGACGAAAGGTCTCGATTCGTCGAGTATCTGAAAGTCCACCTAGTGTCAACTATCTTCACCTATGGGGGGGGGGGGGGAATAGGTGTCTCTGCAGCGTATTTGCGGAATTAAGATTTTACCTGCACAAGAAGACAAAACAACCAAGCACAGAAAATACACAGGCAAATTATAGTGGTTCCCCGATTTGGGTACGTCCACTTTCCCCCTTCGACCTATCTCCCAACACGGGACGACTCGGTCACTTCACCAACAGGATTGAAATCCAATCCTTGCACTCACGGAAGGAACCCTTCCACACGTAGGAGTCAACACTCCCACAATCCGGGTTGCACCCAACCCTTACAACTAGGGACCAATCGGTCCGTTACAAGGAAATTAAAAACTAGCTTGTAAGAAATACAAACAACGTTTGGAGAGTAAGGTGACCCTCTTCGTTTGACGACGTATTCTTGAAGTCAACGAAGAGTGCACAGCCTTAGATCTCACTTGGAGTGAATCTTTCCCGAAACCGGCGGCGGCTTGAGGCGGCGGCAAGGTTCTCGGAATCGGCGGCGGCGACGGAGAGCAGCAGCAGTGCCAATTTGATTCAAACTTCGTAGCAAAGGAAGCAAGGTCTTCCAACGGTCACACTAGGATCGATCGATTCGGAAGGGGAAGGATTTTCCCGATCAACGAATCAAGAGACAAGGGATCTCTGGTTAGACGCGTGAGATGCTATGCTAGCCTAAGCTTCGGTCGCCGGAGATCTGGAAGAACCTGAGATCAGCAGCGGCGACAACCGTACGAGCGGCGGAGATGACCGGCGGAGCAAGATCGCGAGTTTAGGGTTTTGTCGTCGGCCGCTCGTTCTTTTTGAAATCCCGTGTATTCGTGTCTTTTCTGTTCATACATACGAAGTATATATACATTAGGTCAAGTATATGACCGTTGTGGGTCCCACCAAAGTAAGGACCAAAGTCCGGTTCAAACAGCTGCAGGTAACTTGGACCGGTCCAGAAATTTCAGAAAAATTGCCAAGTCAAAATCGGCGAGAATCGTAGGTGATTCTCGCCGAATCGGCGAGAATCACTTACGATTCTCGCCGACTTCTACTTAGCCGAAATCTGACTGCACGGATACAGAAGCCGGGGAGAATCGGCGGGAATCACACTTGATTCTTGCCGATTCGTCGAGAATGCAAAGTCATTCTCGACGAATCGGCGAGAATCACTTAGTGATTCTCGACGATTCTGCCTTAGAGAAATTTCTGGCGGTGTCGAAACTGCCGGCTCCAACCGGCGGGAATCAGCTAGTGATTCTCGACGACTCGGCGAGAATCAAGTGTGATTCTCGCCGAATCGGCGAGAATCACTTAGTGATTCTCGTCGATTTTTACTTGGGTGATTTCTCCTCTTTCTTTCCTTGAGCTGGTCTTTGGCCCATCCTTGCTCCTTGTCTGCTCTTGCTTTATCATAGCCCTGTACTTGAAATTAAGTACACCCCAATAGAGAGAGTACACGTAAGCCAACACACTGATCTGCTCAACGAGGGATTACGTTGCACAGACCCGTGTATATTAACCCACTGCACCCTGACATTGGTGTGTACTTAGCGTGGAATAACTGCAAGCACAACTGGAAATATTTCATCAAATACATTGTCTATTTACCTTGGCTTGCACAGGGGCTTCTTCAAATCAGGTACATTGTGGATGCAATACCCAACAATCTCCCCCTATTTGAAGAAGCCTAAACCCTACAAGCTAAGGTGAATAGAGCATATAGAAATGAAAAACCGAAACTTAAGAGTGAGGTGATAGGGATAAGCATTACCCGTTACTTGAGAGCAAACTAGGACATTGAGCTACCTTAGCCTTAGCCGAGAGGGTAATCTCCCCCTTTTCGGCTTCTGCAAATTTTGGTCTGGTGCACCGGACACCATGCTCCCCCTCAGTTCGTGCACTTATGTTGTCATTTGAAATACTGGCAGATGCTCCCCCTAGAGGCACGAGCCAGGAGCGTCTGGAGTCTTTATTCTTCATAGTTGAGCATCCCCAATTCAGTTTTGAAGAGACTGAACTTGGCCTCGTCTAAGGGCTTTGTGAAAATATCTGCAATCTGCTTGTCCGTGGGGACATAGCAGAGAGAGATGTCCTTGTTCTCCACGTGCTCCCGAATGAAGTGGTAGCGCACTTCAATATGCTTCGTTCTGCTATGCGATACTGGATTGTTTGCGATGGCAATTGCACTTGAGGAGTCGCAGTACATGGGTACTTCCTTGAACTGAAGATCATAGTCTGCTAACTGGTTCCTTATCCATAGGAGTTGTGCGCAACAGCTCCCTGCCGAGATGTACTCAGACTCTGCTGTGGAGGTTGCGACACAATTTTGCTTCTTACTGTTCCAGGAGATAAGCCTTCTTCCGAGGAATTGGCACGTCCCGGAAGTGCTTTTCCTGTCATCCCTACTCCCTGCAAAATCAGCATCTGAAAAACCTATTAGCTCGACATCATTGTTTCTCGGGTACCACAAGCCAAGATTGGGAGTACCTTTAAGGTATCTAAGAATTCGCTTTGCAGCGACATAATGAGATTCCTTAGTGTTCACCTGATATCTGGCACAAACACATGTGGAGAACATGATATCTGGTCTACTGGCAGTAAGGTAGAGCAGGGATCCAATGATGCTTCTGTATTTAGTTTCATCGAAAGGTTTACCTTTCTCATCCTTATCCAGAGACATAGTGGATCCCATTGGAGTCCTCATAGAGGTTGCATTCTCCATTCCGAATTTCTTGAGGAGTTCATTTGTGAACTTCGTCTGAGAGATGAAGATTCCATCCTCAGACTGTTTCACTTGAAGTCCCAAGAAGTACTTCAGCTCCCCCATACTGCTCATTTCAAACTTTCCTTGCATAAGTTTGGAAAACTTTTTGCAAAGATTGTTGTCCGTGGAGCCAAATATAATGTCGTCAACATAGATTTGCACCAGCAAAATCTTGCCTTTGACTTCCCTGAGAAACAATGTCTTGTCTATTTTTCCTCTAGAGAATTTGTTCTCAAGAAGAAAACTAGACAATGTCTCATAACAAGCTCGAGGAGCTTGTTTTAAGCCATATAGTGCTTTATTAAGAAGATATACATGACTAGGATAAGTAGGATTGACAAAACCTGGAGGTTGAGCTACGTATACTTCCTCTTTCAAATCTCCATTCAAGAAAGCTGATTTCACATCCATCTGATAAACTGTGAATCCTTTGTGGGAGGCATAAGCTAGGAATAGCCGGATAGCTTCGAGCCGTGCAACTGGTGCAAACGTCTGGTCAAAATCAATCCCCTCCTCCTGACGGTAACCTTGAGCCACTAGCCTGGCCTTGTTCTTTATGATGACACCATGTTCATCCAGTTTGTTCCTGAAGATCCACTTGGTGCCAATCACATTCTGCTTTTGAGGTCTGGGCACAAGCGTCCAAACGTTGCATCTTTCGAACTGATGCAATTCATCTTGCATGGCCAAAATCCATGCAGCATCTTTATTTGCCTCGTCGAACTTCTTTGGCTCAACCTGTGACAGGAAGCTAAGATGCAGAATCTCGTTAATAGTACCTCGTCGAGTTCTGACCCCGTCACGAGGATCTCCGATGATCTGATCTCTAGGATGATCCCTCACGTGTCTGAGCTTGACGTATTGTGGAGGTGCATCTTTCACGTGCTCATCCAGTTGCAACCCTTCGAGTCTGTCACCTACATCTTCAGGAAGAAGACTAGAAGTCTTGCAATTAAGTACACTTCCTTCATCAAATATAACATTGATTGACTCCTCTACCACTAGGGTTTTCTTGTTGAAAACTCTATAAGCCCGGCTGCGGCTACTATAACCCATAAATATGCCTTCGAAGCATTTTTCACCGAACTTAGTACGCGGGTACTTCCCATTATTCAGTACATAACATTTGCAGCCAAAGATCCTCAGGTAGGACATGGTTGGTTTCTTGCCTTTCAGTAGCTCATAGGGAGTCTTACGATGGCTTTTGTTAATCAATGCCCGGTTTTGTACATGACAAGCCGTATTGACAGCCTCGGCCCAGAAGTATTCTGGGAGAGAAGCGTCATTCAACATTGTCGTGCTTGCCTCAATGAGTGTTCTATTTCTCCTCTCCGCCACTCCGTTCTGTTGAGGAGTGCGAGGGGAGGAGAATTCATGAAAGATACCAAGTTCTTCACAGAACTCTGTCATAGCCCCAGACTCAAACTCTGTTCCGTGGTCACTTCTGATTTTGACCACCGAGCAGTTAAGTTCGTTCTGTATCTGCTTGACAAAATTAGTGAAGATGTCAAACGTATCCGACTTGCGTTTTAAGAAGAACACCCACGTAAACCGAGAGTGATCATCTACAATCACTAGCGTATACGACTTCCCTCCTAAGCTATGAACTTGCATAGGACCAAACAGGTCCATGTGCAGAAGATAAAGACATCTGGAGGAATCTTTGTCTGGGATGCTCTTAAAGGTAGCCCGAGTCTGCTTGCCCATTTGACATGCAGGACATGGACTATCTTTAATGCACTTAATAATGGGAGCATCCCTTACTAAGTCTTTTGAAAATAGCATATTAATTGTCTTGTAATTAATGTGTGCCAATCTCTTGTGCCATTGTTCGCAAAGAGATGCACTGCCCTTTGCTACTAGGCATACAGGGGTAGAAGAGTCTAAACTAAGAAAGTCTAAACAGAAAATATTTCTGCTCCTAATGCCTGTTAATACGGTCTCCGAAGAGTCACATGATATTATCAGGCATTTATCCTTGCAGAACTTAACGTCATACCCTTTATCACATAACTGGCTTACGCTGATCAGGTTGTGATTTAACCCTTCAACATAAGCTACGTTAGTGATAGAGAGTATACCGTTGGAAATCGTACCGTAACCTCTGGTGATTCCCCGATCAGATCCCCCAAATATGACTTTGGGTCCATCCTCGACTGGAGAGTACTCCCTCAGCAGGCTTCTTGTCCCGGTCATGTGACGGGAGCATCCACTGTCCAAATACCAAATAGGAGTTTTGTTGGCCTTTGGACATCCCTGCAAAATAGAATTAATTTGCCTTAGGAACCCAATCAAACTTGGGTCCTAGATTCCTTGTTAGCATACTCCCCCTCGATTGGTTAACTCTACGAGTGGTCGGCCTCGCATCGCTAACATAAGGAGTCTCGTTATACCTTGGATTAAACCAACAATCCACGGCAAAGTGACCAATTTTGCCACAGCACCAGCAGTCAAACCTGTTATACTTCCTCTTGGGCGCCTGCTTTACCCTTGAAACGTGGGGTTCAGCTGGGGCCGAAGACCTGGAGGTGGAGGCAACATGATGACCACAGTCACATGACTTCTTCACCTCTTGGCTTTTCAGTGTAACATGTTTGGCCTTAGGTGCCAGCTTCCTATTATGGCCGCTAGAGAATTGACCATAATTTCCCAAGTGGATTTCCTCATAGGGTGCCTTGAAGACACTCTCACTGAAGTTACGGGGAAAGGTCCACCCATCATATCGGCTCTTCGGCTTTGCAACCGAGGGCCTGAAGTGATGCCCATATGTTGACTCAAAGTCATGTTGGTTACAGGGAAAGCTAGGCTTTCTGAACTCAACAGGACTGAGTGGGGCCTTTCCTTTCTCATCAGCAGAGGCTTTCTTGGCAGCCTTATTCTTTCTCCTGTTCCTGTTTCTCCTGGACGAGGAGCTAGATACCCCTACGTGCCCCAGGCCTGCCCCTTTGGCTTGAGCAGAGAAGGTGTCAACTAATGGAAGAACAGTTTTTGGCATAGAGAAGCTCTTGACGATCTTCCTTTCTGCCGCAAGTAGTTCTTCCAACTTGTCGACTTCCTCCTGCTTAAGATCAAGGAGCTTAAGAGACTCTGAATGCTTTGAAGTCAGGTCCAAGTGCTCCTGTCGGAGGGAGATCAAACTGGTGATCTCTTCCCTCAGGGAGACACTCTCACCTTTAAGGAATTTGACTTCCTTTTTCTCCGCCTTCAGTTTCTTTCGACATTTCAGGAATGTGTTGAGCAGAAGCTCATACTTATCTAGGAGCTCAGCTTCAAGGGCAGAGGGGCTATCCTCAGCATCATCATCCTGAGACTCAGGATCAGAGTCAGAGTCGGAGAGAGGGGTGTGAGCTTTTACCTTCCCAGTAAATGGGGGGCAGTCTCCTTCTGAGTCAGAGCGACCCATTAGCCCAAAGTAGGCTTCCTCATCATCGCTGGTGTCTGACGTGTCAGATTCACTCAGCGTCTTTGGCTTCTTTGCGATGTAACTCCTCTCCTTCTTCTTGTCTCTTGAGGACCTGTGCTCCTCTCCCTTTCCCTTTTCCCTCTTGCCTTGATGGCAGTCGGCCACGACGTGTCCTGGCTTGTTGCAACCAAAGCATATAATGTCAGAAGAGCGGTGTTTGTTCGGTTTGGAAACATACCTGTCAGAGGAATAGTTCTTCTTCTGTCCCTTGAGGAGGAGTCGGTTCTCTTTCTCTGATTCCTTAGCTTGAGGAACTTCTTGAATTCCCTTGTGATAAGGGACAAATCTTCCTCAGATAACTCTGATCCGGAGGAGCTTGGCTTAGAGTCTTCCTCTTCATCCCTCTTCCATGCCCGGGAGGAAGCGACACCCTTACCCTTTCTGGAGTGAATGGATTTTAGGGCCACCGTCTTTTCCTTGCCCGCGGCTTTCTCTGCTTCCTCTTCAGCCTTCCTTGTGTTCAACTGAAGCTCATAGGACATGAGCTTCCCAAACAGAATCTGAGGGTCGGTTTCCGCAAGTCTGCCAAACTCGCGGATGGCGCAGATCTTTGTGTCCCATTCCTTAGTGAGGGACCTAAGGAATTTATCATTGAGTTCACCGTCAGTGAACACTCTTCCATATCCTTTGAGTGCATTGACGATCTTGAGGAAGTTTTCGAAGGTGACTCCGATCTCCTCCTTTGGCCCTTGTCTGAAGGCCTCATATTTCTGATTGAGGAGGGATCTCCGATCGTCCCTCACTTCATCTGTGCCCTCCATTAGGACAATCAGACAGCTCCAGAGATTCTTGGCTGTCCTGCAGTTGCTGAAGTTCTGCATCATGGAGTCGTCAACTGCGCTCACCAGGATGTTCTGAGCTTTCTTGTCGAGTCCGAACAGCACCATTTCGTCCTTGTCCATTTCAGAGAGTTTCTTGGGTACTTTCTTGGTAGGATCAATGGTGGAGGCCTTAGTGGGAATGTAAGGTCCCTCCTCCACAATCATGAAGAGCCGGGGGTCGACTGCTTCCATGTAGAATCTGATTCTTTCCTTCCAGATAGGAAAGTTCAGTCTGGTGCATACTGGGATTTTGCCGGAGTGCTTGAGTCCTTCCATGGAAGATATCTATCTGCTTCTTGACACGGGTGGCAGGATTCTACTCAAGGTGTGAACCTTTTTGATGAGTAACCTCCCTCTGATACCACTTGAAAGTCCACCTAGTGTCAACTATCTTCACCTATGGGGGGGGGGGAATAGGTGTCTCTGCAGCGTATTTGCGGAATTAAGATTTTACCTGCACAAGAAGACAAAACAACCAAGCACAGAAAATACACAGGCAAATTATAGTGGTTCGCCGATTTGGGTACGTCCACTTTCCCCCTTCGACCTATCTCCCAACACGGGACGACTCGGTCACTTCACCAACAGGATTGAAATCCAATCCTTGCACTCACGGAAGGAACCCTTCCACACGTAGGAGTCAACACTCCCACAATCCGGGTTGCACCCAACCCTTACAACTAGGGACCAATCGGTCCGTTACAAGGAAATTAAAAACTAGCTTGTAAGAAATACAAACAACGTTTGGAGAGTAAGGTGACCCTCTTCGTTTGACGACGTGTTCTTGAAGTCAACGAAGAGTGCACAGCCTTAGATCTCACTTGGAGTGAATCTTTCCCGAAACCGGCGGCGGCTTGAGGCGGCGGCAAGGTTCTCGGAATCGGCGGCGGCGACGGAGAGCAGCAGCAGTGCCAACTTGATTCAAACTTCGTAGCAAAGGAAGCAAGGTCTTCCAACGGTCACACTAGGATCGATCGTCTCGATCGATTCGGAAGGGGAAGGATTTTCCCGATCAACGAATCAAGAGACAAGGGATCTCTGGTTAGACGCGTGAGACGCTATGCTAGCCTAAGCTTCGGTCGCCGGAGATCTGGAAGAACCTGAGATCAGCAGCGGCGACAACCGTACGAGCGGCGGAGATGACCGGCGGAGCAAGATCGCGAGTTTAGGGTTTTGTCGTCGGCCGCTCGTTCTTTTTGAAATCCCGTGTATTCGTGTCTTTCTGTTCATACATACGAAGTATATATACATTAGGTCAAGTATATGACCGTTGTGGGTCCCACCAAAGTAAGGACCAAAGTCCGGTTCAAACAGCTGCAGGTAACTTGGACCGGTCCAGAAATTTCAGAAAAATTGCCAAGTCAAAATCGGCGAGAATCGTAGGTGATTCTCGCCGAATCGGCGAGAATCACTTACGATTCTCGCCGACTTCTACTTAGCCGAAATCTGACTGCACAGATACAGAAGCCGGGGAGAATCGGCGGGAATCACACTTGATTCTTGCCGATTCGTCGAGAATGCAAAGTCATTCTCGACGAATCGGCGAGAATCACTTAGTGATTCTCGACGATTCTGCCTTAGAGAAATTTCTGGCGGTGTCGAAACTGCCGGCTCCAACCGGCGGGAATCAGCTAGTGATTCTCGACGACTCGGCGAGAATCAAGAGTGATTCTCGCCGAATCGGCGAGAATCACTTAGTGATTCTCGTCGATTTTTACTTGGGTGATTTCTCCTCTTTCTTTCCTTGAGCTGGTCTTTGGCCCATCCTTGCTCCTTGTCTGCTCTTGCTTTATCATAGCCCTGTACTTGAAATTAAGTACACCCTAATAGAGAGAGTACACGTAGGCCAACACACTGATCTGCTCAACGAGGGATTACGTTGCACAGACCCGTGTATATTGACCCACTGCACCCTGACATTGGTGTGTACTTAGTGTGGAATAACTGCAAGCACAACTGGAAATATTTCATCAAATACATTGTCTATTTACCTTGGCTTGCACAGGGGCTTCTTCAAATCAGGTACATTGTGGATGCAATACCCAACAGTATCGTCGAGGCACCTCACCGATTCGACGAGTATCGTCGTGATCTATCGCCGATTTGTCGAGTATCGTCGTGATCTATCGCCGATTTGTCGAGTATCGTCATGGACCCTTCATGATTCGTCGTGTATCGTCATGATCACTCGTCGATTCGTCGAATATCGGGTTGATACTCACCGAATTCTACTTCGATTGGTTTATTCCTTCTAAGTCCAGTTCGGCGATTCTTTGCTGGCTTTAGCCGGTTCGGTTCAGGGTATATATATGGGATATGTACTGTTGGACTGAGTGTGGCACTGCTCATTCTAAACCTAAATCGCGAAACCGACGGCTTCTTCTTCGCGATAGAACTGTTCCGCTCCCGCGATCTTCGCCGACCGTCGCCACTAGTCGTTGTCGACTGTCTGCCATCCCTAGTCGCCGCCGGAAAGTGTTTCCTTGGCATCGTCTTAGTCGTTGTCGCCTCTCCTTGAACGGATTTAGTAAGCCTAGGGTTCTTCGTGCGACAAGAGTCTAGGGTTCTTCGTGCTCGTGTGGATACCCGTAGAGGCGTGGACACTATTCTACGCTCGGAACTCCGGCCGTTGCCGTTTGTTGGAATCAATCGGAGCACCTAGGTTGAGTATTGACTCAATCCCGCGAAGATATAAATTTATTTATTGCAATTTTACTTCTTGATTAATGGTCATTGCAAGATCCACATCTTTCTTTTGGGTTTTTCCTTATTTCCTCATTCCGTTGCGCACAAATGTTTTGTCGTATAGCAAAACCCAACAATGGTATCAGAGCGAGGTTGTGTGATGATCATTGTTTCAGAAGTTGCTAAATCGTGTAGATCTGGAAATTTTAGAAGCGTTCTAAATGCCCAGGTCTATTCCTATTTACATCAAGTGTTGATGGTATTTGTGTGGTATCAGTGGTAGTTTCTAAAAAATTTGTCAGGGCGCTGCCCCGCACCCCGTAGGGGCTCTGCCCCTTGACCCCGCTCGCTGATCGGTCAGCGAGACCACCGCCAGGTGCACTGCCCCTTTGAAGCCCGCAAGGAGCGCATGTGATTTCGTTGTGATATCTTGTTACTTCTTAACAGTAACCATCCCTTTAGTTGGTTTGTGAAACCAAGTGTGTTAGATTTTGAATCTCACATAGAAAGACGGGCTTGTCTACTATGTAAGTGGAGTTGGTGTTGCTCATGTCCTATGCATGTAAATCTGAGGATTTAAAAGTGTTCTAGATGTTCAGATTTAGCTTTTACATGCAGTAATGGCGAGGAAGATGAAGTCCAGCCGCAACCTTTTTGAAAATGATAAAGCCCTAAAGTTGTTTTGCGCCTTAGCCCATCTCCTTCTTTTGTAGTTCGCCGATCAACGGCTCTTAGAAATCAGTGGGCCCCACCTGCAGCTTCTAGCTGCGCCTTGCTTTAACAGAAGAAGGCGTACAATAGCTTCTCGATAGAGTTTGTCGTGTTCTGTAGTTTCTCCATACTTGATTTGAACTTAGTTGACTTTGTCAATTTTGCTGACGTCAGCACCTGTGGACTTAGCCAAAATCGAGCATCAGTAGAATATGCGTTGAGTGAATGAGCTCCACTCAACGCCGAAACACTTAGATATAATTCTGTCTATCTAGGCGTTGACAGCGTTGAGTAAGCAAGCTCCACTCAATGCTTTTTGCCTTAGCATATTTTTCAGCCACTTTTACATGCTTGGTATTGAGAGCGTTGAGTGAGCACACCTCACTCAACTCCTTGTGCCTCAGCCTATGCATTCTGTAATTTAGACGTTGAGAGCGTTGAGTGAGCTTGCCTCAGTTCAACGAACTCAGAGCTCAGCTCAACGAAAGTGAAAGCTCAATTCGACGAACTCAGAGCTCAGTTCGACAAACTCAGAGCTCAGCTCGACGAAAGTAAAAGCAATCAACGCATTTGGACTTAGCCAAATTTCTGTGTCAAGAAGAACACTCTTTGAGAATTAGTCAATGCAATATCACATGGCGTTGAGTGAGCTTGCCTCACTTAACGCTTGTGGACTTTTTAAATATTCACAGTTTTCCTGTGACGTTGACTGACTGAGCTATACTCAACGATTAAGAGGTTATGACGTTGAATAAGTGAGATACACTCAACGCTTTTGTACTTAGCCACTTTCTCAGCTTGCCACTACTTTGGCTTTGTCTGTATATGCTTCACTCAGCGCTATAAGTCATCTGGCATTGAGTGAGTCACTTTCACTCAATGCCTGTGGACTTAGACAGATTTCTGTCAACCCACATTTTAGGTAAGTGTTTACCTGACTTGGCCACTTAAGTTACTTGTCCCATCATTGTCAATTACAACTATATGTATATCATTGACAAGATTGACTTCCTCAAATCTAGGACATTGTGGGCAATGAACCCAACAGTAACAACTGGACATACTTAGTGTGAATTACACATGAGCACACCACTGCTTCCGCTATGTCAGTTTGAACTCAAACTGACCAATCGAGCGGGGGTGACACCATTGTTCAATGACTTATTTAGTTCAGAATCATTGCAAGCTGATACCATTTGTAAGACCCCCTTATCGGAACACAACACACGACCGAAGGGAGTCTTATGCTCTAAACAACCATCTTGCGGTAGCGTCAACACATGGGTTGACCGATACTACAAGACGCCTATTCTGCCGGCTCTCACAAATATCATTTATGCCAACACAACATAAAGAATATACAGAAGTCAAAATCCACACTAGTACAAGTCCTAAAGAAAAGAGACAGGTAGCTACATAACTCCTGAATACATCAGAGTTAAATTCCCCAAGGGATACAACATATAGTCTCTCAAAATCTCACATCAGTAACCGACGGCAGCGAGGGTATCGTCGTATCAGCCCCTGCCCCTTAGCCTGGTTGCCCTCCTGCATAACCTGTTGTTGTTGCTGCTGCTCTATCCACCATATGTCCTTTTAAAATGATAGTCGTAGCAACTGTTAGACATAAAGACTAAGTGGCTATCTCATCCTCTCACCCCGACTGCTCTTAGGCACCGGGCGGGAGAAAGAAGGAATATAATAATATAATATATGTATAAAAACTATAAGTACAAGCAGGAGACATATCTCTACTTATAACAGTAACAGTGTTCATCAAATAACAACTTTATTTTACACTAGAAGTACCGTAAGAGTAAGAGCAGTCAACTACCAGCATTTAATCTACAAACAGAAATAGAACTTAACTTATAAAAATGCTCATATAGATTTATAAGTTAAACATCGGCTTAATATAAAGTAACTCGTCATATAAAAGTGTCAATATAAATTTATATGATGAGAATCTTATGTGGTGCAATGCAATGCAATGATGGTTTATGATGCACTCATGCAACTCATACACTATGTTTTGTTATGTCAACATAGTTCTTTAGTTCCTCTTTTCAAGCAGGTAGCTAACCACTCAGGTGACATTCGTCATGACCAAACAGTAACAGTAGAGCGGGCATCTCCACGACTTGGCGAGTATCCACACTACCAGTCCTAGGCCTCCATACGCCTCAACGCTAAGAGCACAACAATAGAGCCCCTACGTACTATGACTCAGAAGGGGTCTTGGGTAGATGCGCGCCAAGAACACAATCCAACTGACCTATAAATGGCACAGAAGGAGCTTTTGGGAGCGTATCACCAAAGGACCAAACTCAACCGTCCACTAGCACGAAAGGAGCCTCAGGAATGAGCACCGAGGACCAAGCCCAACAGCCCAAGGTCTATCTGTCAACTCCCGTCGATGTGACGACTGGTGCGCCCGTAGACCAACCACACTATCCTTAACCCAGAATTATGACACTGCGTGTCAATACACACCGCATGCAATTACACATAACCATGCCATCAAACATCCAAGAGCTCCAACCGAGTCCCTTCTCACCATACCAATCCAGTGCTCAAAAGCACGCAAGGGCTCCACACTAAGACCCTTATCATCATACCAAACCCGTGCTCAAAAGCGCACAAGGGCTCCACACTGAGTCCCTTCATAACACCTTACCTGTGCTCTAAGCACGCAAGGTTCCGTCATAACCTAAGATATCAAATCCCTTCGATTGTTGTACAACCCTCACCGCTACCCGTAGGGAGTTAACACAACTCTAGGCGGTGAACTTAGGCTCCATTTGTTTGGGCGTTTCGTTGCTCCGTTTTGAGCAAACGCCGCCGGAAGGAGGAAAAACAAATGAACCTCCGGCGGCGTTTGCTCCGTTTCCACCCGCCTCCCTTGAGAAACGCCCTCAAAAAGCTCCGTTTGGAGCAGCCACCTCCCCCCTCCATTTCGAACACTCCGTTTCCACCCGCTGGATCGACCCGCCACCGCCGAACCAAATGAAGCCTTAATCCAATCATACTTTCAATTCATAAGATCAGTAAGCTCATAGCATGACCATAGGCGTAATATTCATCTAGACCCTTTTTCTAAGTTTAGCATACACACACACATCAAATCATTTATCTTTCAACACATCTTGTTTCCAGAAACCATCAACATAACATATACATTTCTAGATAATTAATAATCGTGTACAATTACACACCATAAGTTCTTTCATTGTTTATAGTTCATCACTTGCTATCGATTGCGTATATCATACAGCGCGACAATTAATCTTTCAATACATATCAACCATCATAGTATTATTGTACGCACTTTCATCAGATTGCATAGATAAAACATTTGTACATCCAAGGTCCATCAAAACACATACATAATGCATTCGCTCATCACGGTTTCCTCAAGCTAGATTCTCCCAACGCAAGATGTCCTCCAAGGCTACGACTTCCTACCAAGTACAAGATTCAAACACCAGGCTAGCACATCAACTACTTAGACAAAAAATCTGTCTTGGCCTTATGTTAGTTTAACGCAGACACTTTCGTCGCACTTTGCGGGAGCCACAGTGCTCACCAAAAAACGTGCAACCATCTATTGGAAAAGGTCTTTCCGAGGGATACAACTTTTGTGTTCAACCCAAAATCTAGAAGTGCTCGGATCATGGCTTAAATCAAGCACGAAGCCTGCTGCGTACACAAATCAGATTTCTGCACGCATCGTAAAGTCGAACGAACGGCATCGGTTCGTCTTCTTCCTCTAGCCATTCATACAAAGATACATTCAGCTCTTCCTCCTCCCTTATTTACCATCAATAGACCACCATTCTTCACGAAACTAAGACCATCGTCTTCATATTGAAGAGAGAAAAAGTTGAAGACAACAAAACTCTAGAACAAAGGCCATAGCGTGGTCTCTACCTAGGAGATCTTCATTACGCACCAAAGTCAAGCACTCTTGAGCGAACATCTCTCCTATAATAAATCTAAAGATCTAACACCAAGGGAGAGGGTAGGAAGCTCACCTCATTTCCGGTCATAGATCTCGTTCTTCTTCTTGGCGGCATGACGACATCTGATCCTCTTCAAATCACCCTCCTGGAGACAAGGAACATCGAGAGAAACGAATTACGGTTTCCTCCAGGAAGGTCCGACACCGACACTTTAGTCATTCTTCTTGGAAATCCACCATCGACAATCTCTTTGTCCCCGTCGAACTTGGCACCAAAAGAATGAATCGACAAGAAAGAGTTCGGCTAGGGTTTTTCGTGTATTCCTTTTTATAAGGAAGCATTAGGGTTTTGGTTACTTCACCACGTGTCGTTCTATCATTGGACCACCCATTATTACATAAAATAAGTCTTGTTGAAAAGAACGGTCATAAGGAGTCACTCAGCACATATCCCGAACCCGGTTCAGCCAGTAGGTATTAATCAGCAAACACAGCCTGGGCCGAAATTCTTCTAAGTCAAACTCGTCTTATGCGTCGAGTATCACTCGACGAATGCGTCGAGTATCCTCGATGATATCCGACGAATTGTAGGAATCCTCTGTGTCATCTCGACAAATTGGCTAAACATACCGACGAATCCTTCAAAATTCCATTAGCTGAAAAATCCTAAGTCAAAGCGTCGAGTATCACTCGACGCTCGTCGAATCCAGTCGACGCACTCGACGCTCATCGAGAGGCTTCGTGAACACTCGACGCCTGCCCACCATTCGACGCACTCGACGCTCGTCGAGAGGCATCGTGAACACTCTACGCCTGCCCACCAGTCGACACACTCGATGCTCGTCGAGAGGCGTCGTGACTCGACGCCTGCCCACCAATCGACCCACTTGACACTCGTCGAGAGGCGTCGTGAACACTCGACGTCTGCCCACCAGTGCACCCTTAGCATGAGTTAACTCTCTTGACTCAAAAACATGTGCGAGGGGTCTAACATGAATCAGGACGTTACATTCTGTTGTTGCACTTTGAGCTCGATTAGCTCATTTGGTGCCATCCTAAATGGAGGACGTGACATCGGCCTTGCTATATGCACCAATTCAATCATGAAGTTGATCTCACACTGAGGAGGTGCTCCTAGAAGCTACTTAGGGAACACATCCTCAAACTCTGCTACCACTAACACTTCTCTAATTGACAACTTCGTGGAGTGTACCTCCAACAAAGCTACAAACGCTACACCTCCCTGGTTTACTGCACACATCAACTACATGGCCGAAATCAGGGAGCAGACCACTTCACTAAGACCCTCGAACTTGACTTCTGCTCTACCTCTACACCTCATGGTCACTACCTTCAATATGCAGTCAATACTAGCCCGCTGCTCTACAAGTCAGTCCATCCCTAAGATGACGTCAAATTCGGTTAGCGGTAAGATTATCGCTACCTACACGAAGTCAACTTTGCATATACTCCAACCAATGCACCCTTTCTGTCTGGTAGTCATGAAAGACCCATTGAAAATGCACATGTAACGCCTCCATCCGTCACATGGAATATAACAGAGGGTCCGTCCGGGGCCCGTGCCATATTTCATAGACAGACGGCAGAATCACGTGTGAATATCAAAATACTTTCTACTCGCATCTTAACTCAGAGCATTCTAGCGGAAGTTTATAACTTGCAAGAACTCATCCAATGAATTTCCACTAAATATATAAATAACACATTTATATATAACACCAGGAATGTATACAAGAACACAAATGCTCACGGCCTTAAGGCCTTTCATGTTTCTCTTTACAAGATGTGGTTTCATACATCGGCATGCAGGCCGGCCACACATGAAATCCAATTCTTCGCACGGACTTCTAGGGCCTACAAGCGGCAACAGTAAGGGTTTCAGCCCGCTCAATCCAAGTCAGCACCAGCAAGGGCAGCACCTGCATATGGATGTCCACCCCAAGGGTGATAAACAAAGCAACGGTCAGCATTCAGCTGACCAATTATAACGACTCTATCCCTTGCCCGGGGCAGTGGTTCCTTCCATGCATGCATTGCAATCACAACATATATATCACAAAAAGTGCACTCACGCACAACATCATCACAAATGCCGGCCTTCGTGCCAGACGCTCTGTGCACTCAGGGCACGCTTACGGTGTACCGAATCATTCCTGGTCCCACCACCGATTAGAGGTTACTAGCTTGTTGGACGGGCACTAGTCTACTATAATATGCATGTTGGAGACATCCTCGCCCATCCCACTCTGAGGTGTTCACCTCACGACAACCATTGAGCACTCTAGATCGACCTACGCCCGTAGTGTAACAAGTCGAGAAGGCCCGCAACCCCCCATTTTGCATTGTCGACAATCGACCGCTCACAACGCAGATACAAAGTACTTCTAGATCGACCTACCACCGTAGTGTAACACGTCGGGAAGGCCCGCAGCCCCCCATTTACAGTGCTACCAATCGATCTCTCACAACACAGGCACACTGCTCACGCAGAGCGTACAATTCCAATGCCACAAAGGCTCCACAACCACAAAGAATGACTCTCACGGCCACATCGCATACAGCTCATGCAGAGCATACAATACAAGGAACTCACAAGCATCCTCACAAACTCCGTAACCTACATGTTTCATACACTGAGTCTTCTCCGATTCACAATATAAACATCACCAATCCAGTCTAACCATCCGGATGGGCTTCACCCAGCATGCATATTTCGTACTACTCATTTCCAGATCTAGATGCAGACTCAACCGGGGATATCAACTATCAATCCGCTGGAATCGCTTACGCTTTCCACCTCTTGGTGGAGGATTTCATGCACATGCATAAAGGAGGACTTCACTTGTCCAAGAAGGAGATCGTTACCCTTGACGATCGCTTTGGAGCCACGGAAATCTAGCCGGATGAAAAGCAACGACCTTGCCTTCACATGCAGAACTGAACTCGGCTCGCGACTCGAAACTTCGAAGCTCCACCGACGGCCGGAATCCTTCTCCTTCTTCCTTCCTTGCTCTCCACTCTCTCTATCTTTTAGAAAGAGAATGGCCAAAAAGATGAGAGTTTATCTTCAACTCTCGGCCTTATAACAGCAGGGAATAGCCTTGGACCATAGGATCCAATTAGAAGTAAAAAATGAACGGTCACGATTCACTCTGAAAAGCATCTTCCCTGGGCTGAAACGTCTTGTGACGCGCCCGTGTCACAGGTCGTGTACCTTAAGCGACACACAACCGACTCAATCCAGATCAGGACACGGGCTTAGACACGCCCGTGTCAAGCTCCTGACATGCCCATGTCAATCAGTACACGCTCATGCTGAGGGGCGTGTCCCTCAATCGATACAGGACCAACAAATCCCGAAAGGGACACGGGTTCCCAACACGCCCGTGTCAACTTTGACACGCCTTTGTCACCCAGAACACACCTGGGATCCAGGTCGTGTTCCTCACCCGACACAACCCGCCTTCCAACCCGAGCAGGACACGGCCTTGGACATGCCCGTATCCCTGGCCGTGTCGTCTCTCGAAGATCGTCGACTGCATTTCGTCGATAACTCGTGACAATATAGTGAAGGACACGGCGTGGGACACGCCCGTGTCCCAGGCCGTGTGCCTCACTCGAGACACACTCGAGGCCCACTCGAGTCCCACTCGAGACACACTCGAGGCCCACTCGAGGCCCACTCGAGACACACTCGAGTATACAGAGCAGGACACGCCCTGGGACACGCCCGTTTCCCAGGCCGTGTTGCCCAGCCTGACTCCAATTTGGGATTTTGGGGTGTTACAGCATGTAACATCCCGACTTTTATTGGTCCACCAGAGCCCTAGTGGGCCAAATAAAAGTGACCCCAGTCTCTACCCGTGACCCGGTATGAGGCAACCCTAGGCAGGGTATCGAGCTAGAGAAATCCGGATTGAGTTCTGTCAGTTCCTGTGGCCTCGTATAGTCAATACGAGCGCATCGAAACTCGTTCAGTTGGACTCCGATGTCGTATAGTGGTTGTGACCATTCCTCGTAAAACGCAACGAGAGCGAGATTTTGGATATTGTTGCTGTATAGGCCTGGGCGGACAGGCGGTTAAAGACCGGGCGGTTTGGTAGCCGCGCGGGTTGACGGGATTGTCTCCGGCGGTCTGATATCTGAGCAACGATAGCGGGTTGGCATGGCGGTTTGGTAACCGGGCGGTTAGCCGGTTACTCTCTGGGATATCGATGGTCGGCGGCTCGTCTCCTGGTGGTAATCGAGCGGTTAGTGTTCTTACTAACCGCGCGGTTAGGCGGTTAGGCGGTTAGCTTTGTATATGCTGTATTTCTGTATTTAGTCCCATATTGGGTATTTCTACTCTATCTCATCTCCTCCATTCTATATAAGGGAGGCTATACCTTTGTAATAGACAGTTTTTTGGATAATAAAATTTCCATTACTCCAGTTTCCGGACTGTTTTGGTTCTATTCGCACATGGTATCAGAGGCAGCGATCTAGTCCCCCTGTTTGCGTTTGCCTTCAGCTCGTGCGATCTGCTTGTCGCGCGATCTCTCGCGATCTCTCGCGATCTCTCTCGTTTGCCTTCCCCTCTGCTTCTCTCGCGATCTCCTCTTCTCGCCCGAGCAATCTGTTCGTGCGATCTGCTTGTCTCGTGCGACCTGTCTTGTCGTACGACCTTCTTCCCCATTGGTTGTCCGCAGTTGGTCGTGGCTTTTTCTAGCCGCTGCTCTCTCCTTTGACCGCTGCGATCTTCTCCTTCTGCTGCTCGCCCGGTTTACTTTCTTAACCGTGCGACCTCTCTTCCAGAATGACTACTTCTGATGTCTCCACCTCGACTACTGTCGTTACCCACCCTCCTCCTCCTCTTGCTGCGTCCGGGAACCTTGGAACAGTTTCTAAGCTTCTCGGCCCCAATTATCCCGACTGGAGTGTCTCGTTTACCTTTCTTCTCCGCTCTCAGTGCAAGCGTCATCATCTTACTGATGACCCTCCTCCTACGGACTCTGACCAGTTTAATGACTGGGATGCGAATGACGCTCTTGTTCGTACGTGGCTGGCCAACAGCTTGTCCGATGAATGTCTTCCGGTCATCCGTCACGATGAGACGGTCAAGCAAGCTTGGCTTCACTTAGCCGCCCTCTACTCCAAAGGGGGTCAAACATCTCGCATCTATACTCTGGATGCGGATCTCTTTGCTCGCCAATCCATGTCTCCTGTTGCGGCTTACCAACAGGTCCAAGCCCTTGGAGCGGAGATTCTTCAACATCGTCCCCTCTCTGTGGACGTGGCCACCCAACTGAAGAACTTCCAGGAACTCCTGGTTGTTTGTTACCTTCTGAGGCTCCCGGATTCCTATGATATGATCCGACAGCAAATTCTTGGAGAAGCTGAATCTCCCACCCTGGATGCTACCGCTGCCCGCATTGTCGCTGTTACCTCTCTGCTCAATCGTCCTTTGCTTGCCGCTCCTCCTGCTCCAGAGGCCTATGCCCACCAAGCACATCGTGGTGGCTCGGGTGGATGTGGTCACCAGTCTGGCGGGCGCGGCCCTTCTCGCTATCTCTGTTCTCACTGTGGCCGCACAGGTCACTTGATTGACCGCTGCTGGACAAAGCATCCGCACCTTCGTCCCTCTGGTGATGCCCCCACTCATCCAACTCATCTGCCTCGGTGGACACGACTTCAGGTAGCGCCCATGTGGTGACTCAAGGTAAATGGCTAATCGACTCTGGCGTCACTAATCATATGACGGGCAATCCTCAGTGTTTTTCTCTCCTAGAAACACATGATCGATTGCCCCCGGTTCTCGTTGCGGATGACTCTCCCTCTCCGGTGCATGGGACTGGCATGGTTCAAGTTACTCCGTCCCTTCGCCTAGCGGATACTCTCTATGTGCCCAAGTTCCCGTGCAATTTATTGTCGGTTACTTCCCTTTGCAAGCAACTTCAGTGCTCAGTCACGTTTACTCCTGTTTCTTGTTCTTTTCAGGACTCGGACTCCAAGCGGACGATTGCTACTAGGACTGAGAGAGGCGGCCTTTACTTCCTTGATGATGTATCCGCTCTTTCAGCATTCTCATCCGCTTCTACAGATCTTCTTCAGTGGCACCTTCGTCTTGGGCATCCTCCATCACGTCTCATCCACCAACTGTTACCTCACCTACCTCAGCATGCTTCTTCTATCAACTGTGATGCTTGTCAGCTAGGCAAGCATCACCGCTCCCCCTTTCCTCCTAAGCAAGGTCGTGGCTCTTCTAAGCCATTCGACCTTGTTCACTCTGATGTATGGGGTCCTGCCCCCACCCTTACCGTAGGGCGGGGTAGTTCCTATTTTGTAACCTTTATTGATGATTTCTCTCGATGTACATGGGTGTATCTTTTAAAAGAACGCTCTGAACTATTTTCTGTATGACAATCCTTCTATTTTATAATTAAAAATTAGTTTGGTGCTTCTGTGAAAGTTTTTCGTTCAGATAATGCTAAAGAATACCTGAGTAATGAATTTTCTTCTTTCTGTATGCAACACAGCACCATTCATCAAACTAGTTGCGTATATACCTCCCAGCAAAATGGGGTGGCGGAACGTAAAAACCGTCACCTCCTCGATGTCGCTCGCACTCTCATGGCACAGATGCAGGTTCCTCGTAGCTACTGGGGCTATGTAGTTTTCATCTCCTGCTTCCTCATCAATCGTCTTCCCTCGACAGTTCTTAAAGGCAAAACACCTTTTTCCATTCTCTATCCGGCCAAGAATGTCTTTCCCTTACCTCTACGCATTTTTGGCTGCACCGCCTTTGTTCACAACCCTTCCGCAACTCGCGACAAGTTATCCCCACGTTCCACCAAGTGTATCTTTTTGGGTTATTCTACTACTCAAAAAGGTTACTGTTGCTTTGACCCTGTTCATCGCAAACAGTTCGTTTCGGCGGATGTGACGTTCTTTGAAAATGCCTCATACTTCTCCTCTGACCGTACTCTTTCTCCGGCTGACTTGCCCTCTCCAACCGTTCCCTCCGTCCCATCCACTCCTCTTGAGATTCCTCCATCACCAACTCCACCGCACACTCCGTCTGTTGATCCCCTGCCATCTTCCTCCTCTCCTCGGCCGTCTCTCTCCTCTCCCGGGCCAGCCTTCTCCACCACGGATGCACTGGCGTCTGAGGAACTAGATGACCTGGAACTGCCCATTGCTCTTCGCAAAGGGGTTCGGACGTGCACCCAGCACTCGCTGGCCGCTGTTGTTTCTTATGATCGGCTAACACCTTCTCGCAGGGACTTCGCCCTAGCCATCTCGGCGACTTCCACTCCTCGCAACTACCAGGAAGCCCTTGATGTTCCTCACTGGAAGGCGGCCATGGATGAAGAAATTGCTACTCTCTCTGAGCGGGGCACTTGGACTCTTGTGCCTCCTCCTTTTGGCACGGATGTGGTTGGATGTCGCTGGGTCTTTGTCGTCAAGTTCCGTCCGGATGGCAGTGTGGACCGGTACAAGGCCCGTCTTGTGGCCAAGGGATTTACCCAGACTTACGGTGTTGATTACTTCGACACGTTCTCTCCGGTTGCTCGTCTCAGCACTATTCGAGTTCTTCTATCGGTGGCGGTCAACAAGGATTGGCCTATTTCCCAGTTGGATGTCAAGAATGCCTTCCTCTATGGTGATCTTCATGAGGATGTCTACATGGAGCAACCTCCTAGGTATGTTGCTCAGGGGGAGACTCGAGTATGTCGGTTGAAAAAGGTCATCTATGGTCTAAAGCAGAGTCCTGGGGCATGGTTCGACAAGTTCAGTGACATAGTTGGGGAAATCGGTTTCACAAGGAGTTCGGCGGATCACTCCTTATTCATTCGCAAGACATCCTCGGGTCTGGTTGTGCTAGCCGTTTATGTGGATGACATACTTCTTACTGGCGACGACCAAGCTGGTGTAGCCCTGACGAAGGTCCATCTCCGCCAACACCTTGTCACGAAGGATATGGGTTCTCCAAAATACTTCTTGGGAATTGAAATCTCTCGGAAACCGTGCTCCTTGGTTCTCTCCCAACGTAAGTATGCTCTTGACTTATTGAAAGAGGCAGGATTGACGGGCGCTAAACCTGCTCAGTGTCTCATGGCTCCTAGAGAAGACAAAACATGGACTGACGAATCACCTCCTCTATCGGACACTACGAGGTATCAGCGTCTTGTTGGCAAACTCATTTACCTCACGGTGACCAGACCAGACATCTCTTATGCAGTAGGAAAGGTCAGCCAGTTTATGCAATCTCCCAGGGAATGCCATCTTCAATCCGCTCTAAGAATTCTAGAGTATGTAAAGTCATCTCCTGGGAAAGGTCTCCTCTTTCAGAAGAATGGCCATTTGAGGGTGGAAGCGTACTCCGATGCTAGCTATGCGGACGACAAAGGGGATCGCAAGTCGACATCTGGCTTTTGCACGTTTGTTGGAGGAAATCTGGTTAGCTGGAAGAGCAAGAAGCAATCTGTTGTCTCCAGATCTAGTGCGGAAGCAGAATATCGAAGTATGACGTCAACCACGTGCGAGTTGAAATGGTTGCGGGCTCTCATGCTGGATTTAGTAGAGGTCTACAACTATCCGCTTCCCATGTTTTGCGACAACAAGGCGGCCATCTACATTTCCAAGAACCCGATCTTTCATGAGCGGACAAAACACATAGAGGTTGACTGTCACTTCATTCGGGAAGAAGTGTTGAAGAACCAGATTTGCACTTCGTTTGTTACGTCAGAGAAAGAGTTAGCAGATATCTTCACAAAGCCTGTATCCGCTTCTTTTTTCCACATTTGCAGCAAGCTGGGCATGATCGACATATATGCTCCAGCTTGAGGGGGAGTGTTGCTGTATAGGCCTGGGCGGACAGGCGGTTAAAGACCGGGCGGTTTGGTAGCCGCGCGGGTTGACGGGATTGTCTCCAGCGGTCTGATATCTGAGCAACGATAGCGGGTTGGCATGGCGGTTTGGTAACCGGGCGGTTAGCCGGTTACTCTCTGGGATATCGATGGTCGGCGGCTCGTCTCCTGGTGGTAACCGAGCGGTTAGTGTTCTTACTAACCGCGCGGTTAGGCGGTTAGCTTTGTATATGCTGTATTTCTGTATTTAGTCCCACATTGGGTATTTCTACTCTATCTCATCTCCTCCATTCTATATAAGGGAGGCTATACCTTTGTAATAGATAGTTTTTTGGATAATAAAATTTCCATTACTCCAGTTTCCGGACTGTTTTGGTTCTATTCGCACAGATATCGAGCTAGAGAACTCCGTTTTGAGTTTCGTCAGTTCCTGTAGCCTTGTATAGTCAATACGAGTGCATTAGAACTCGTGCCGTAGAATTCTGAAGTCATACGGTGGATTTGACCATTTCTCGCAGAACGTCGCAAAAATGAGATTTTTGGATATTGACATAAAGAACTCCGATTTGAGTTCTGTCAATTCCTATGACTTTGTATAGTTGATACGAACGCATCGGAACTCGTTGCGTCGCGATTCAAAGCCTAACGACGATCATGAGCGTTTTGACCATTTTAGCACGCTGCGACGCGCAAATTTCGGACTTTCGCCAAACGGACTCTGATTCAACCCCAGTCAGTGGCATTGGACTTGTATGGTCAATACGAAGTCAACAGAAGTCATTCCGGTCAATTTCGACGACAATTGGTCAACTCGTGGTCAAATCAAGCATAATCGTGCATCGAAAAGCGTGCGCACACCAATTGTGACATGACACCTGAACTTTCCGACCCCGACGACTTGAACCCACATTGACTTTGACCAATAAGGGAGACCCATCCTAGGGTTGACTTGGTCAAACCCTCCTAAAAATCCACTTTTTGGATTTTTCTCCAAATGAGGAGCCCTCCTCCTCTCCAAAGAAGGATGACCCATACCCCCCTCACTCTCCTTGGGCCCCCAACCAGCAAGCCCCCATCCCACTACAAGTGGAGGCCCACCCACTTCTCTCTCTCCCCCTCTCTCTCTCTCTTTCCCACCTTAAGGCCCAAGCCCATAAGGGCTCCTTCCCTTTTCCCCACATGGGGAAAAAAATAGGGGGACCTCCAGCTGTCATTGGACAGCTGGAGGGTGGGGATTAATCCCTCCCTAAGGAGGGATTAGTCCCACACCACCCAAAGGGAGGAAGTTCCCCCTCCCCCTCCCTATAAAAGCCACCCGACCCCCTCTCTTTCCCTCACACCTCTCAGAGAAGCCCTCCCCCTGCTCCGCCCCTCTGCCGGAGCTCTAGTGGCCGGAAAAAGCCAAGCCGAGGAGCTCCTCCCCCTCCACCACCACCTTGAGCCATGCGGACCAAGGCGGCCCCTCCCAAGCCCGCCGAACACAGGTGAAAGCCTTCTCCCTCCCCATTCTTCATTTTGAACGTTTTGCATGGCGCCCTCGGCGGCCGGAGCGCCGCCGCCGTTCTCCCCTTCCCTCCCGTTTAAAATAATAATAAAAAAAAGCTCCGGTGATGGCCGGCGGAGGCGGGCCGCCGGACCACCGCCGGAGGGAGCGCCCACCCCCGGGCAGTCGGCCGGGGGTGGAGCCACGGTCGTCCGGTGGTCGGCCGGCGGCGGGGAAGGCCCGTAAGGGCGGCAGATTCGTTCCAGCGGGGGGGTGGGGGGGGTGGAAGAGAAGATGAACAGGAATTTTTATTTATAATATATATATTATATTATAATAATATATATAATTATTATAATATTATATTATTATAATGGATTTGATTTTTAAGAGGCTAATATAGAGCCCTCATGAAAAAGTTTTGAACATGAAAATTGTTCTCCTTGATGAGGGAAGTCTCCACAAAAATTTTGAGAATTTTTGGAGTTGATTTGGTATTTTTGAAAGCCCAAATAAAATTTGTTTGTCCAAATTAAAGGCCCAAAACACTTTGGAAAATTACAAAAAAATTACAAGACTCATTTTAGGCTCTCTTAAGGGTTGTATCAAAATTTGGGGTCATGGGGATAAGTTTTGTATTTTTCCTAAAATCTGGAAGTCTAGGATCGCGTTCGGAAATTATTACGCTCGTTTTTTTCGAAAATGAAAATTGGAGCGTGCGACTATCCTCTCTAATTTGAATAATAAATTCAAAGTTATCGTATCGACGGGAGTGGCTGAGGCAAGTGACCAAGCTCCGTGTGTTCCGAGACTTTGTGAAACCGTCGAGCGCCCCGACTCTCGGGTGATCTGGACATGCTCGGAAAGTGAGAGTACGAGCAGCGAGTTGCGAATTATTCTCGATAAATAATGAGAGTGTAACTCCTGATAAGCCCCTGATCCGATTAAGCCGTGATTAATAAGGCGCAACCAAATCATAATCGGATCTTAATAATGAGTGTAATCCAATGAAGCCTTATTAAGAACTGAAATAGAACTGAATGTGCCTCCTGAGAACGGAGATGAGACTGAAGCCTCTTGGATGGAATGATTGGACTACTAACCATTTTCTTTATGATTATTCCAGTCTTGCACTGGTCCTGTTCCTTTATTCTTTTCAATTCAAGTACTTTCAATTCAGCTTTACTCCAGTCTCGTACTGGTCAAGTACTTTTAATTCAGTTCTACTCCAGTCTCGTACTGGTCAAGTACTTTTAATTCAGTTCTACTCCAGTTTCGTACTGGTCAAGTACTTTTAATTCAGTTTTACTCCAGTCTCGTACTGGTCAAGTACTTTTAATTCAGTGCTACTCCAGTTTCGTACTAGTCACGTTTCTTTTCAGCACTTTAAATAAGCAGCATAAACACCGCATTTGTCCTCATTGCAATTTACTATTATAATCCCGGGTCCTGCTCTGACGAGCAATCATTATTAAGGTTGAGCCTTAGTTGGAGATAACCGGAGTTGAGGTATTCCTCCAGATCTAGCCCCAAATAATGCGCTCCCACGCTCCTTGACGAAAGTAGAGCTAAGCGCCGCCGCCCGAAGTTTAAGCCTAGTAGGGAAGGCCGACGTAGACCTGGTGTGTATTATGTTTGCCGTTGATTGATTGTTTGTAAATTGCTTGCAGTGGAATAGTGGCGGGTCAGTCCCTTCCGCAGACCGTTCGTACCGGTGCGGGAAGATTGACGACTCAAGGCGACAGGGAGATGGGCACCACGGGTGACCGACCATTTTATTTCCCGTTGGGTTTTCCTCTGCTGGTCGGCCAAAATGATTCGTTGGATATCGCTCACATCCAAGAGTACACCAAGTTGTACGTTAGGGCCTGGGGTTGTGCGGTACGATCACCCCCAGAAGTGGCAGGACTGGCCACTATCACTAACGGCCACATCAGTGAGGCCCGCGGGGCTCGCTACCCTGCTGGAACAGAAGCTGTCCAAACTATGTCGACATAGGGTTTGTGTGCGCGGCTGTGAAGGCCTGCGGTATGTGCGCGGCTGTGAATGCCTGCGGTATGTGCGCTGTTGTGAATGCCTGCGATTGAATTCAGGATATGAAAACATGTTGTGCTGATGAGCTAGTAGAACATTGTTATAACCGTTTTATACTATTGCTGCTCTTTCCGGTTATACTGCACTCTTTTATATTTGCTCCTAGCTGTTCATATATGGAATATTGTGCTAACCCTCTCGTGCTTCGGCTATTTACTTCTGTTGGGTGGGTGCGCGCTCGTCCCCAGGATGTGGATCCGGGGAGGAGATTTGTTTCCACTTAACTCTGTGACTAACAGTTATTTGATTAACCATTCACAGGAGGTGGAGCGCCGTAGTGACCCGCTACCGCAGGAGATTACGCCAGCAGCTCGGTCTACTCGAGCAGATGCACCCCCACCGTCCCCAGAGTTTAGAGACGTGAGTTCTGCCGAGCAGTGTAGAGAGAGAGTATATGAGGATTATATGTAGTACATGTATAACACACGGGCTTATATAAGTACTTAGGCTTCGGCCCTAGAACCGCTGTAATTTTGATATGTGATATATACATCTGCAATGGTTTCCTGTTAATGCTTCCGCTATATTCTGATGGGTTGTGAATGTTATGATTCGAGCCAACCAAGACGGTCATCTAGTGCTTGGACAAGGTGGATCGTTTCCCCTATGAGCACTGAGTGGGCGTCTTGGGCCAGTAGTACCCCCCTTCGGCCCGACCCGGACAAAAGATTGGGGGGGGGGTGCTACACAGCACACACTAAGCTCTGCATCTGTTTCAAAGGGCTCGACACTAATTCTCTAGATAAAACTTTCTGAAAGAAAAGAGTGTTGCGCTCATGTGTCGAATAACACTCTGACAGGGTAACTGGAAACAAGCACGAAGCCTAGCATACATGCAACAAACACAAAAAGGTCGCAAATAGTTTTAAGTTAGCAAACGAACTAAAACTTTTCATACCTGTCACCACATCGGGCTGACGAATCGCTTCCTGCTGCCCAAGATTGTAGGATCTTGGCTATATTGGAGGGAAACGTGAAGTGCTCGACTCCGACAATTTCCCCTTCTTTGCAATAATAGGACCAGAACGCACTAGTTACTCCTGCCTTTGCTCTGACTCAACACCACACTCGATACAAAGTTGAACTATGTGGCCAGGTTTGCCACACTTGCAACATGTCATTGGTCCCTTAAAATGAAAATCCCCCGACGTAGCTCCGCTTTTCTCTACTGTCCTGAAGGGATGAGACTTCTTCATCCACTTACTCTCTTCCGACTTCCACTGAGACTGAGAAGGTTTACTTTCTCCACGCTTTGCGGTGAGACCCTTAAGACGTTGAGTCCGCTCCATATCGCTTTTCAGAGTCCTAGAGGCTTCAACCAACTCACTGAAACCCGCATTCTTTAGAGCTATGAGTGGTTGCCTCAAGTTCTCTCGCAACCCATGATAGAAGAGGTAGTTCCTCTCCTCATCACCAGTCATGGTCGTTCCCGCATAAGGACCAAGATGAGTAAACTCCTGCACGTACTCATCCATGGTCCTGTCTCGTTGTACCAAGTGCAGAAACTGCCTCTAAAGAGATAACCTTATCGACGATGGAATATATCTCTTTAAGAAGGCACTTGCAAATTCATTCATAGACGAGGTTCGTCCAGGAAACTGATGGCCGCTATGACTTACTCACCGCAGCTTTGCGTCACCTTCTAACATGAAGACCGTAAATTAGGACTACTTATCCTTTGGTGTCTCTGCCACTCTCAAGAGTTTTTGAATCCTTGCCAACCACTCCTCAGCAGCAGTCGGTGTGCCGACTCACTTGAACATTGGAGGGTGAAAACTCAAAAAATATTTCGTCTAGCGGTCTCCCTGTCCAACAACAACTCTCTCAGCTAATGACTCTGCCTGCCTAGCCCCTTCGCCAGGTATGACAGGTGTCGTATTTGGGGTAACCGGAGTCGTTACCTAAGCAACATGGGTCATAACCCATGGTGTCGTCGTAGCTTGGGACGCTATTATTGCCTTTGCTAGCATGCGACAGGAATTAGCCATGGATACACCTATGCCTATGTGACCCTGAGTAGTAGCACTGCTTGTCGTAGGCTCCTCTTGCAGCCTCGACGTCCCCGCATTATCGCTTCCACCCTTAGCAAAAGTAGGGTAAACAATGAATCAAGTTCTGTTCACAAAGCTTGCACACAATGACACTTATGGTCCCACAATACTCCTATGTGGATAATTTCTTTACGCGATCTGATTACACTAAACCTCAACTTGGACACAAACTCCCTCTAATACCAAATTATAACACTGCCCATATACTGAATATATAATATGGGTTCGGCCGGGGCCCCACAACATATAGACACCACAACTTTGCTATTGTAAAGTGATATAAAAGTACTACCCATCTCAGAACTCAGAATATAAATTTGATGATATAACAGTTACATCTTTTTGTATCATTCCAAACTTGATGATATAACACAATTGTGAAATGATTAATAATAATCTTAATAATCGAAAGAACATGATTTGATTTTATAAAATCAAATATTCTAATTTTTTATAAATTAAATAGATATGCTGATTTATGATTCTTTCATCCTGGTTAGAGTATTACATTTTTTTGTGCTAAAACTAATCACTTTATCTTTGATAGTAAATGTTTGAATTCATAGAGATTGGTCTCATGACATTCTTATTATAACTGTTTGCAAATCAAAAGGAGAATGAACGAGAGAAAGTTGATTTCGACTGGATGACGTTGATCTGTTGCTTGCATAGATCAGAGATCAGTCATCAGTTTGAATTTTTCAGTTTTATTTATTATTTTGTTTGGAACTATTTGTTTGAGTTTAAATTTATCCATATTCTAAAACTCATGTTTACGGTTATGAAAAACTCATGTTTAGGGTTCTAAAAAACTAATGTTTATCGTTATTAACTATTGTTTAAGTGATATGTTATGTGGTACCATTTATATCTCTACTAATATACGAAAACTACTCTTTGGTGAAACATTGCCCGATGTTCCTATATTGTCCTTATAGTTGTATTCATAATTACACAATTATACCAAACTTTATATTAGTATATTATAAAGACAATATCCTTTTAGGTAATTACACAACTTTACAATATTAAAATACAAAAAGTAAAAACACTAGATATCCTAAACCTATTGTCTCTAGCTAAGAGAAAAATTAATGTTTTAACGTTAAAATATAATTCGTTTTACAAAATAAAAATTGTATTCTTTATTTATATTTTTTTACGGTCATTTTGAGTACTCATATGTATATGTTGCGGGTCAGGCGGAGCTCGCCGGGAACGGGCGGAGCCCGCCGGGAGCCGGGAGCGGGCGGAGCCCGCCGGGAGCCGGGAGCGAGCGTAGCCCGCTAGGAGCGAGCAAAGCCCGCCGTCGTCGGTCGGGTACTGTCGCGCGAGGCCATAGGGGCGGGTACTGTCCACGACAAATGTTGTCGCCCACGACAAATGTCGTCTCTCACGACAAATGTCGCCGCCCACGACAAATGTCGTCCCCACGACAAATGTCGCACCACCGGCAAATGTCGCATCCCGACGAATGTCGCACCCCGCCGCATGTCGCACCCCGCCGCATGTCGCACCCCCGCCGAATGCCCCCAGGGCCGAAGGCCCTTTCCTGTCACTTGTACAATATATGAGAAGATTGCTGAGATATATTTATATAATGGTAACGAGTCCTTATCGGGTTTAATTTGGATCCGTTAGACATGCAATAATCATTCGTCGAGGATTTAGAGTTATGCCTATAAATACCCCTATTGGGGGCAACATGGAGGTCGTTCCAAACTTGACAGTCACACGCGATGCTTCAAACACTCTTAATATTAGAAACAGAACTCGCACATTGATCTTGCGATGTTTTTTCGGCGAATTTTTCAAATGCAAGTTATTGTTTGATCTATGTTATGAGTTTTTTTTCATGGATGAACGAAAATCTGCTAGATATATGCAAACCATATATTAACGCTAATGGTTTTCTTTAAAGTTGTGATTAGTAAAATTCCCTAAAATTATATTATCATTACAATCATAATTTATGCTGTGAAGTGTTGTAAATATTCCTCTCAAATATAAATGATTATAATAAGTTGAAGAAACATAGATACTGCCCTGCACAACCGCATTTATTTAACTGAGCAGTATTTAATAATAATAATAATAATAAATTGTTATATTTTTTCCAAGTTGCAATTTATTCTCTTTCTCATGTCAATTTATTCTCTTTCTCAAGTCACCTTAAATTTATTTTCACTGCTAGTAACAGCTTGATCAGTGAAAAAAAGTCCTCTGAAACGGGAACAATTTTTTGGTACGGTTATCGCACCGTGTGAGTGCCATCCCGCCGTCATCTCGCACATCAAAAATTGTGCTCGCGTATCATCGATTGCGCCAGTGCAATCGAACGGCTCGTACAGCTACTCGCACAGCGCTGTAACTATGCGATAACCGTACCTAAAAATTAGCCCTCAAACGGAGCCTTAGTTGAGACCACACTTTGCGGCTTCCGCTTTCTAATTGTCCGGGTTCAGATTTATTTGAGTGCGATTTTTTTTAATAGTAATTTTGAGCGCAATCTAAAACTTTGCTGCTGCATTTTTTCCTGCCCGAACCCAGCCCAAAATATCGAGCCCGGTCGGTTTGAAATATAACATTGCCATTCGCAGACCTTTTAAATCCTTTTAGAAAATTTTAAAATTGCTATAAAGACGTGTGATTATTTTTATTGCAGGTTAAAATGACTTAAATTTGCTGTAAAACGACCATACAAATTGTAGGCAGAAGAAAACCTAAGGGGTGATCAGAGTTTTGATTGGCGGGGTTTGACAGAAATTGTTTGGAAATTAAGGCTTCATTTGGTTTGGTGTTTTGCTTAGGCGTCAGGAGGAGGAGGGCTTTTGAAATAGAAGGGGGAGGTAGTGGTTGGAATCCCTCCGTTTTTCTCCATTTCCCATGGTGCGCTGGGTGCAAACAGAGTAAATGCCGCCGCCGGCCATTTGGTTACCTGCAGTGCGGTGACGTTTGCCCCAAACAGAGAGCTCCAAATGCTGCGCTAAACGAAGCCTAAGAGATCAGGTATCGAGTTTCTCCAGGAATCAAAGAATGTGAAAGAGAAGTCCCGGGGAACAGGCAGTCGGCGGATTGAGGCAGTCGGAGGATTGAGGCAGTCAGCAGGGTTAGGACAACAATTGCTCGACGACCGGAGGGGAAATGAGCACAAAGGCTTCCGACGATCCACTCCCACATGAAGAAGGCCGTCGGCTCCATGCGGCCAGACTCGCTTGATAATGCCAACACACTTAATACTGTTCCGTGCGCAAAGGAGATCTAATCGTACGATCTGTGACTTCAACGATTGAGATTCTTCGTCGTTGAAATACAGTCCCATTTTAAAGAAAAGATCATATTCTGTTGAAATAATGATGATGCGGCTGTATTTTTTCGGGCACTTGTAAGGTGCCAAAAGATTTCTCAGCCCAACCGGCCCTCGTCCGTCCGAGGCCAATACATAAGGGATATAATTACACACATTATAATAATTAATGATAATTAAAAAAAGCATAATAAAAATCTTCCTCAAGTACAAATGTCATGTCACCCGCCAGTGAAAACTGTCCACGAGGGCTCTTCTCAGTTTAGCTGGAGCCACGTCAGCAGGTCAAATTAGTGGGTTTTTTTGTAATTTCTTTATTATTTACTAATAATAACAGCTAATGTCGAAGGGACTTTTCCCAAAACACCCCTCTCAAAACCCCTTGGTCCGTCTTCTTCCCAAAATCATCCCGACCTCATGTTCCCTCTCTCACAACCCTAATCATTCAGAGAAGAAGAGAGGAAGAGGGGCGGCGGCGCGAATCCTCCTCTGCTCTCCTCGTCTCCCTCCCGGAATTCTATACACATACATCCGTCGAGCAACCGATTACGATATCGAGCGAAGAAACCCTAGAAATGGATCAGCAGGTGGCCATGGTGCTCGGCGTCGATCCCGCCTCTTTCGAGGCGCTGATTTCCCATTTGATGTCGTCGGTGAACGAGCAGCGATCGCAGGCAGAGGAGATATTCAACGTCTGCCGCAAACGCCACCCGGATGCCTTAGCCCTCAAGCTTGCGCAAGTCCTCCACTCTTCTCATTCCCCCGAGGTCCGCGCCATGGCAGCCGTGCTTCTCCGCAAGCAGGTCACATCTTCATCCGGCGGCGACACGGAAGAGTTTCCTTCTTACATATGGTCACGCCTCACTCCCGCCACCCAATCCTCAATAAAGTCTCTTCTGCTATCCGCCGTCCAGCGCGAGGAGCCGAAGAGCATCTCCAGGAAGCTTTGCGATACTGTATCCGAGCTTGCTTCTAACCTCCTGCCCGACGATCTATGGCCGGAGCTCCTCCCTTTCATGTTCCGGGCCGTAACCTCTGAGTCCCCGCTCCTTCAGGAGTCGGCCTTGCTTATCTTCTCCCAGCTCGCTCAGTACATAGGCGATATACTCCTTCCACACCTCCCTACTCTCCACACCGTCTTCCTCAACTCGCTATCCCATTCCATGTCTCCGGATGTGCGCATTGCCGCACTCGGGGCATCCATCAACTTTGTCCAGTGTCTCGAATCTACCACAGACCGTGAGCAGTTCCAGGATCTTCTTCCTGCCATGATGCTAACTCTTACAGAGGCGCTCAATTCTGGAAATGAGGCCACTGCCCAGGAGGCTCTTGAGCTCCTCATTGATCTTGCTGGAACGGAGCCTAGATTTCTCAGGCGCCAACTTGCCGATGTTGTTGGCTCCATGCTTCAGATTGCTGAAGCTGATCGATTGGAGGAAGGGACTAGGCATCTTGCGGTAGAGTTTGTGATTACTCTCACTGAAGCCCGTGAGAGAGCTCCAGGGATGATGAGGAAGCTGCCCCAGTTTATTGGGAGCCTCTTTGCTGCGCTGATGAAGATGCTGCTAGACATTGAGGATGAGCCTGCTTGGCATGGGGCTGAAACAGATGATGAAGATGCTGGAGAGACGAGTAACTACAGCGTGGGACAGGAGTCCCTTGATCGACTGTCCATTGCTCTGGGAGGGAACACCATTGTTCCAGTTGCCTCGGAGTTGCTTCCACAATACTTGTCTGCCCCCGAATGGCAGAAACGTCATGCAGCCCTAATTACTCTTGCACAGATTGCAGAAGGGTGCGCAAAGGTGATGCCTTTATGTTGACTTGCTGGGTTATTCTGATTTGCTTATTTTTAATTTTGTATGTGATTAGTGCTACTGAGATTCAATGATGATGCAGACAGATGTTCCCAGACTCTATATTCCAGATTATGTTTGCATTTCATTTGTATGAACATTTTTAGTTCATGCATTTTATTTCTTCTTATTTGTTTCACGCAAAATATTTTGCGGAGCGCACCCTTCTGCACAGATTGTAGAAGGGTGCGCAAAGGTGATGCCTTTATGTTGACTTGCTCCGTTATTCTGATTTGCTTGTTTTTAACTTTGTATGTGATTAATGCTATTGAGATTCAATGATGATACAGACAGATGCTCCCAGACTCTATATTTCATTTTATGTTTGCATTTCATTTATATGAACATATTTAGTTCATGCATTTTATTTCTTCTTATTTGTTTCACGCATAATATTTTGCGGAGCGCACCCTTCTGCACATATTGTAGAAGGGTGCGCAAAGGTGATGCCTTTATGTTGACTTGCTCGGTTATTCTGATTTGCTTGTTTTTAACTTTGTATGTGATTAGTGCTATTGAGATTCAATGATGATGCAAACAGATGCTCCCAGACTCTATATTCCATTTTATGTTTGCATTTCATTTATTTGAACATATTTAGTTCATGCATTTTATTTCTTATTTGTTTCACGCATATTATTTTGCGGAGCAGTTGTAGTGGTGTAATCCATTTGATCTCACATTTTCACTAGGTTTAATTTAGTTTAAGTTAAACAGAGACCCATTCTATTGATTCAGTCATATCTAACCGAATTTCTTTTCCTAGTCCTCTTTTGAGCCATGACCTCAGTTTGGAGCCTTAAACTCAATTCATTCTCCTTGAAGTTTTTTTTGGTTTTACGAAAAGAAGATATTGAAAAAATGGACTAAAATATAAGTATAAAATGCAAACCTAAAATGAAACTGAAATAAATGTGAGTTGTTGCTTTTGCTCTTATTTTCTCTTTTATTTCAAACATTTGGGGATGTGTTGTGACTTGAATTAATTTATCTTTCTTAAAATTATCCATAGTTACCCTCTAATTGCACTGTGGAAATTTATGTCACAATCTTAATTTACTTTTTATTACTTTTAAAATCACATCACTTTGCTTACATAACCACTCGATCACAAGTACGAGGCCATCATATGATCTAAACATCCTCTAGGTAACTAGCTTATAGATGTTTTTTGCAATATGGAATTCTCCAGTAGCTCTGAATCTCATGTACTGAAAATTTATTTTTAGGTCATGATTACGAATTTGGAGCAAGTTGTTTCTATGGTCCTAAGCTCATTTGGAGACCCTCATCCTCGTGTGCGTTGGGCAGCTATAAATGCTATTGGGCAGTTGTCCACCGATTTGGGTCCTGACCTTCAAGTCCATTATCACCAATTAGTGCTTCCAGCTCTTGCCTCGGCTATGGATGATTTTCAGAATCCCCGTGTACAGGTAAGCAGATCTACAATCTTGCCATGGCTCGTAGCATTCTTATAATTTGCGTACGATGCGACATATTCTCTTCTATTTGGGTTGGGCGACCTTTAGTTATGTATTTAAATTTTTATTACCACCAGAGTCCCAAACAGGGCTGTCCTAAGGAGGGAAGCATGCATTGTTTTGAGCTTTCACTAGATGATCGCAATTGAGATAATCACACTATTTAGTAAATGAGCAAATTTGTTTTACCTCTATCTAAAGCACATCCCTTCCCCATATTACAAGAGAGAGAAAATTTAAATAACTACCATCAAAGTAGCTCATCATCTTTTTTTTTCGTATCATGAATAATTTGTCCTCATTCAGTTAGAATGAGTTTCATAATACATTTTTGAGAAAAAAAACACGTGGATCAGAATAGTAAAGTTAGAGGTTAATGGCTGTTGTGCAGTCCTTGATTTTAAGAAAATGATAAGCTGGTTTTCATGTACTAAAAACACTGTTATCTATATATGTTATTTTTAGCAAGGACTTTCAAAAATGATAAATAGAGCCAGCCTGATCTAGACTGATAAAACTGTTGCTGATGCACTAAAGTGATTTTTTTGAAATTATTTTGTAGTTGTATTAATTTAATTAATATTGGGCCATTGGCCAGATTTATTTTTCTTTCTTATCACGGTACTTGTTAAGAGTTTCACTGGTACTAATTTTATTTATTTAGATGCCTTATAAACAAGATCTATATATCTGTGTGACTACCTTCCATCTTTAACATGTTGAAACTCTGGCTGTTCAAACTATGATATTTTGATATTGTTCAATCATGATTTTTAGAGAGTTAGGTTTTAGAAGATAAACTCTTTTTTTCCTTTTTATTTTAATCAAACCTCACGTAACAAATTTGATGTGGGATCTAGACTGATCTTGATTTAGTTTTTAGGGTTTCCAAGTCTAATCATTAGAAGACAAGTGCCTTAGGTTACTGTCTCCATGAAAATCAATGCTTGTTTTAAGATGGTTTCTTGGGAATCCTCAGTATTTTTTGTTGTGGACAACTATCTCGAGGCTTTTCCCCTTTTATTGATCCAATAAGGCTCTAGGACAAAAATGATGGTGGGTAAGATGCTGGAAACAACAATGAGATTGAGCATAATTTCTTCTGGTGTTACACAAGAGGTTGGACAGCCTCCTTTACGGCAGCTTGGTTGTTGCCCGGTAGCCGGTCCGCTGACAAATAGTTTGAGATAGATTGGCTGCTAGAAGATTCTAACATGGCTTTTTGGATGGTTGCAAGAAAGTGAAAGGCTAGAGATTTCTATGGGGGTAGATCGTCCAGAGTAAGTGATCTTATAGCTTATAGCAGGTGGAATATCTGTTAAAAAGACAGATGAAATTCTCTTCAGATGTTGTTACGAGCGCTGCCTTTACTTTTGGAGTTCTACGAAGTAGGGGTGAGGAAGGTGGCTTGATGGCCATTGCACATAGTGGAGTACCGGGGGTTTGTTGTTGCAACCAGCTTTTGAAGGTATGACATTATAAGGATAGAGATCAGAGATGAGATTATGGTTTTGTTTTTGTTAGAAAAGACATTGTAAAGGCCCACTTAATGACCTATTCAGTCTTTCTTTTCCTCTTGTTATATTAGTCTCACACCATGTATATGAGACTCCTCTCTCCTTCTCCCTCCTATATATATGTACTCATACGTTGTATTTACATACTGAAGAAGGATATACAAGGTTTACTGGTTTCCCTTCATTGATCGTGCTCTTTTCTACATGGTATCAGAGCCACCGGTCCTCCTTGGGCGGTCTCTGATTTCTTAACCGCCAACCCTTGGGTGGTCTCCTCTTTTCTTCTTTCCGCGGGCTTGGCGAGTTACCTTCTTGTCAGATAGAACTCTTCTATCCGCTCAGTACTCGACGAGTTTCTCTCTTTCCGCAGGCTCGACGAGCTGCCTCCTTGCCGGATAGATTTTTTTATCCGCTCGGCACTCTACGAGTTCCTCTCTTTCTCTCCTCCTGATTCTCGTGTCTTTCCAGTGTTTTTATAGCCTCTACTGCTGGGACCCACCTCCCTGCCCTCCCGCGATCTGTTTTTTTAGTCCGCTGCGTTTTCTTCTTCTTGATCACACGGGTTTTCCCTTCTAACCGCGGCGGGTTGTCTTCTTACTCACGCGATTTTCTTCCTCTTCATCGCGCGGTTTGTCTATTCTAACCGCTGCGACTTCTCTTCTGGATCGCGTGGTCTATCTACTCGCGCGGTTTTCTCGCTCAGCCTCTCGTGGTCGCCACCTGTGCTGTTCGCCCCAGTCTCGTGGTCGCCACCTCTGCGGAGCGCTGTCTATCTACTCGCGCGGTTTGCTCGCTCAACCTCTCGTGGTCGCCACCTCTGCCGTTTTTCGTCTTAACCGCTGCGGTCTTCTCGCTGCTTGGCACGTTCTAGCTTTTGCCGCTGTTTCTTGGTCTCTCTAACTGCTGCTTGTACCAAGCTGTCTACTTTCTTGAGTTTTCTTCCGGCTTGCCCCCGTGTGTTTCGGACTGCCGGTCTGTCTCTAACCGCGTCCTTCTCTCTTGCCGACTTCAACTTCTGTTGAGCGCCCTGCTCTTCGCCTTCTCTTCGGTTTTCTGGTCGTCGTTCTCTGTCCGCATTGCTTGCCGCCTTCCCGCCGGGTGTACCCGCCTGGTTATTCCTGCGGTTTGTTCGCCTTGACCGGCTAGCCGTCCCGTGTAACCGGTTACCCTCTTGCTCATGGGCACTTCTACTGCTACCTCTTCTTCTGCTGCGGGGGCTACTTCTGTTCCTGAACTCCGTGATGAGTTACACATCACTATTATCTCTCTGATAGGAAAGAAAAACTTTGTTGAGTGGGTGCATTCGGTTCGCCGGATTCTTTAATCAAAAGGATTTCTGCATCACTTAACACAAAATGTTCCTGCTGTCCCTACTGATGATTGGCTTCATAACGATGGGTGCGTTCAAACATGGCTTCTCAACTCTCTTGATGGTGAACCTTACCGCATGACCATGTATCACGAGACGGCCAAAGCGATGTGGGATAAACTTCATTCTCTTTACTCCGGCAAGGACAGTCTCCAACATCTGTATGATATCATTACTGGTCTTCAGACTCTTGACACCGGCGGTGCTACCGGCTTAACCTCATTTGTTGCTCAGTCCAAGACACTGGTTGAAGCCTGGATTCAGCATCAGCCCCCGACTTTGGACCTCGCAGCCCAACGCATTCAAAAGGAAGCAGTCGGTATTGCCATGATGATGACTCGAGTCCCGCCTCATCTTCAGAGTTTTCGGGCTCAGATCCTCTCGTCTGTTGTGACTCCCTCGTTCTCTAATGTGTGCTTCGTGCTGCTCAAAGTCTCACCGCTTCCTGATACTACTGGACCTCCCTCCCCGGCCCTTCTCCAACACTCATCTGCGCCATTACTACCTCTCCCTCTTCCTACTCGTGGAGAACATTCAGGCTCTCGGGGGAGGGGTCGTGGTGGCCGGCCGCGGACTAGGTGTTTTTTCTGCGAAAAGGACGGACACCTTGAGGAGACCTGCTACCAAAAACATGGTCTTCCTCCGCGTCCGTCTGCTTCTGTTGCTGCCTCCAGTCCCTCTGCCACTCGTACTGATCTTGACGAAGTTCGCCTCCAGCTCCAACAACTTTACGGGATGCTCAGTCACCCACCTGCCTCCGTTGCTTCCGTCTCTAATGAAGGTATCGCTTGTCTATCCACTGGTCCACACTGGATAGTGGATTCAGGTGCCGCTCACCATATCACCTCGCTGAAGCCACCTTAATACTTGGATTCTTCATATCCTAAATGTATTACTGTGGCCAATGTCGCTACCGTTCTTATCTCTGGCTCTGCTGATATTCCTCTGAATTCCTCTATATCTCTCCGCTTGGCTCTTCAAGTTCCGGGCTCCCTGTTTAACCTGCTTTCTGTTAGTCGCCTCACTGCCGATTTGAATTGTCCTGTCACATTCCCCTCTACTTATTTTCTGATGCAGGATCGATGGACGCAGAGTATCATTTGTAAAGGACTACTGCAAAATGGGCTCTACCTTTTTGATGTTTCTCCTACCATCCATTCATCAGTCTCCTCCGTTGATTGACATCGACGTCTTAGGCATGCTCCCCTACCGGTCCTCAAAAAGGCCCTTCTTGATATTTCTCTTCCGCCTTTTACGTGTGATTTATGTATTTTGGGAAAACAACATCGTTCATCTTTTCTTCCTAATTGTACTCGGAGCTTCGCTCCTTTTATTTTAGTGCACTCTGATGTTTGAGGCCCGTACAAAATTTCTAGTATATATGGCTATCGTTACTTTGTTACCTTTATTGATGACTATTCTCGGACGACATGGTTATACTTATCACGTGATCGCTACGGGCTTTCCTATGTGTTCTGGGCTTTCGTTCTTGAAACTCGTACACAGTTTTCTGACAAAATCAAAACTCTCCGAAGTCCGAACTGATAATGCTCGAGAATACACTAGCCATGAGTTTTCCAATATCTGCCCTGAATTCAGAATTACTCACTAGACTTCATGTGCCTATACTCCGCAACAAAACGACGTCGCTGAACGAAAAATAGACACTTCCTTGATGTTGCTTGCTCCCTCATGATTCAAATGCAGGTCCCCAAGGTATATTGGAACTTTGCTTGTTCGATCACATGCTATCTTATTAACCACCTCCCTTCCTCCGTTCTCCAAAATGCTACTCTGTTTTGTCTCCTCTTCCCGTCTACTCCGCTGTTCTCTCTCACGCCTCGCATCTTTGGTTGTACTTGCTATGTTCACGCACTTTGTCCGCCTTCAGACAAGTTGGATCCTCAGGTAACTAAACATGTTTGTCGGATATTCTTGTACCCAGAAAGGCTATGTTTGCTATTCTCCTACTACACGCAAGGTGACTGTCTCTGCTGACGTTACTTTTCGAGAAGATCAACCATACTTATACTCTCCAAACCCACCTCTTCCACCTCAGTCTTTGTCAAGACCTGTCATCCCTGTTACCTCTTCTCCACCACCACTTCTACCTGATCCGGCTCCCATTCTTCAGAAACCCCCTCTTATTCGTGTCTATACTCATCGCCCTCCTCGCTTCGCCGCCTCAATGCAGTCGGCTTCGACCTCTGACACTTTGCGACCTGCTGATCTGACACCGGCCTCCACCGCCCATCCCATGACGAATTATGTGTCATTACATCGCCTGTCCCCGACGCTTCACACCTTTTGCTACTTCCATATATTCTGTTTCTATCCCTAACTCTGTGCAAGAAGCTCTCTAACACTCAGACTGGCGGGCAACCATGGATGAAGAAATGACATCCCTCTGGGCTAACCGGACATGAGATCTGGTTCCTCTTCCTCCAGGCCAGACTACTATTGGTTGTAAATGAGTATTTGTCATCAAGCATGCTGTTGATGGGACAATTCACCGTCTTAAAACCAGGCTGGTGGCTCGTGGATTTACTCAACAAAGTTTTGACTATGAAGAAACATTCTCTCCTGTGGCCAATCTTAACACAGTTCATGTTCTCCTTTTAGTGGCTGTGCATCGCCAATGACCCTTACATCAAGTAGATATCAAGAATGCCTTTCTAAATGACGATCTGCAAGAAACAGTCTACATGCAACAACCTCCGGGGTTTTAGATCACAGGAGAGTCCCGGGGTTGTCACCTCAAAATATCAATTTATGGTCTCAAACAATCCCCCCGGGCATGGTTTGAAAAATTCAGTAGCGTTGTGCGAGAGGTTGGTTTTACTCGGAGCTCGGCAGATTTCTCTCTGTTTACTCGACATCACACAACCGGCACTATTCTCCTCTTGGTGTATGTCGACGAAATCCTAATTACTTGCAATGACTCAAAGGGAATACAAATGATCAAACAACATCTGAGCTCTGTTTTTCAAACAAAAGATCCGGGGAACCTCTGATACTTTCTCGGCCTTGAGATCGCGAGACGTACGGATGGTCTTGTCCTATCTCAACGAAAGTACTGTCTCGACCTTCTTCAGGATGCTGGTTACTCTGGATGCAAGTTGACCAAAACTCCCATGGATGTCAATCATAAGCTTTGTGCTGGGGGCTCAGACACAGATCCACTTCTTTCAAATCCAGAATACTATCGATGCCTTGTTGGAAAACTGATTTACTTAACGGTCACAAGATCGAACATATCCTTTGCTGTTGGAGTTGTCAGTCGGTTTATGCACTCTTCTTGAATGTCTCATCTACAGGCCGTCGAACGCATCCTGAGGTACCTAAAAACAGCCCCTGGTCACGGGATGGTATACAAAACCTCATCTACTCCTACTCCAACTTTGGTTGCGTATTCAGATGCAGATTATGCTGGATCCCTGGATGATCAACACTCTACCAGCGGATTTTGTACCTACTTGGGAGGACATCTTGTTACCTGGCGCAATGAGAAACAAGTTGTGGTTGCTTGATCTTCAGCTGAAGCTGAGTACCGTTCAATGACGTCTGTTGTATTCGAGCTTACTTGGCTTGAAAGTCTCCTAGGAGATATGAGAGAAAAACTTTTCTCACCAGCCACCTTACTCTGTGATAGTCAAGCTGTTATACACATAGCTAAGAATCCGGCCTTTCACGAAAAAACGAAACACATTGAAGTTGATTGCCACTTCGTTTGAGAGAAAGTTCAAATGAAGAAACTGGAATTGAGACATGTTCCGGCTACTGACCAAGTCGCGTATCTTCTTACTAAGGCCCTGTCTAGTACTCTATTTTGTAAGTTTTTATCCAAGCTTGGTTCCTAGGACTTATACGCTCCAGCTTGCGGGGGAGTGTTAGAATAGACATTGTAAAGGCCCACCTAATGGCCAATTTAGTCTTTCTTTTTCTCTTGTTGTATTAGTCCCACACCATATATATGAGACTCCTCTCTCCTTCTCCCTGCTATATATATGTACGCGTACATTGTATTTACATACTGAAAAAGGGTATACAAGGTTTACTAGTTACCCTCCATTGATCGTGCTCTTTTCTACAGTTTTCAAAGATAAAAACCTGAATGATATTTCATTAGATTCTATTTCTTCAAATTGATTTAGTAAAATTGCTATATACAAGATACTAATTTCCTTAATTTATGATTTATACAAGATACTAATTTCCTTAATTTATGGTGTCAATTAAATCAATTATTAAAGTAAAGCTAAACACAAAATCAAATCAAAGAAATAATAAAAAGCCTCCTAATTTCCTCTTTGACAGGATCTTTTAGATGCCCTAGACTGGTTGGCTGGTTGCTCTAGCTGGATTAATCCAGCGATCTAGAATTTCTTGGCATTGTTCTTGAACCAGCGTAAGGGATGACATTATAAGGAGAGTGAGTAGAGAGGAGATTATGGTTTTGTTTATGGAGATAAAACCTGAATGATAGATTCTAAGCCTTCAGATTGACCATGTGGAATTGCTACAGTAAAGCTAAATACTACAGTAAAGCTAAATACTACTGTAAAGCTAAATACCAGACCAAGTTAAAAATTAGTAAAAAGCTCCTAATTTCCTCTTTGACCGGCCCTTTTAGATGCCTTAGACGGGTTGGCTGGTTGTTCTAGCTGGATTAATCCAGTGATTTATAATTTCTTGGCATCAATCTTGATCCTTAGTTGTCTGATTGGTGATCCATCTCCGGTTACTGACTTCTGATGATCTCTTGAATATCAAGAGTACGACTTTAGAATCACCTCCATGGATATTGGACAGTTTTCATCTTGTGGTGAATGCCAAATGGACAGTTATTTTGATTCAGATCATGGCCCTTCCTTTTAGGAGGAACTTGTTGTGTGGTCAAATCAAAGGTTCAGATGTTGGAATGATGATTTGCTTGCTGTATCAGTTACTTGCTTGAAAATTTCATCATTATTAACTCTCAGGTTTCCTTTGTCTAATCCTTTTAATGTTGCTATTGTGCTTGCCTGGCAGGCACATGCTGCTTCAGCAGTACTTAATTTCACAGAGAACTGCACTCCAGATACTTTATCACCTTACTTGGATGGCATTGTTAGCAAACTACTTGTGCTGCTTCAGGTACTACAAAGCCTAATCTCCCATTTTTATTGTAATATTTTAATTTTTCCTATGTAAAGACCATGTTATAAAGTCTTTACTTGCTTCTTTCAGAATGGGAAGCAGATGGTGCAAGAAGGGGCATTGACAGCCTTAGCATCAGTTGCAGATTCATCGCAGGTAATGGAATTATTTCTGGATTTTCTTTTGCATTATCGTGGGCTCCTTGTGATATTGTATATTCAAACAGGAACACTTCCAAAAATATTATGATGCTGTCATGCCATATCTTAAAGCTATTTTGATGAACGCTACTGACAAGTCAAATAGAATGTTGCGTGCCAAATCCATGGAGTGTATTAGTCTGGTTGGAATGGCTGTGGGAAAAGATAAATTTAGGGATGATGCTAAGCAGGTAACTTTCTACTTTAGTTTCCAGTTTTAGTGATTATATGATGTTTATGCTGAACTACTTGTTATATACTCAGGTGCTCATGTGCGAAACTCCGTATGACCTTCATTTGTTTATTTTTTGCTAGGTAATGGAAGTTCTGATGACACTGCAAGGTACACAGTTGGAAAATGACGATCCCATAGCAAGCTACATGCTTCAAGTATGTTTATAACCATGCATAGTTTACTTATGAGTTTTGAGTTTCATGCACTGACTATTTGTTATATATATTTTTAAACTGTTATAGGCATGGGCCAGACTCTGCAAGTGCCTAGGCCAAGATTTTCTTCCATACATGAATGTTGTCATGCCTCCATTGCTTAAATCTGCTCAACTAAAACCAGATATTATCATAACACCTGCAGATGCAGATGATGATATAGATGATTCAGATGATGACAGGTAAAAAAACTGATAATCAAATAAAATGTAACTATACCTTTATTACTACTATTACTTACATAATAATACTTTTTTGTTTTGATGATCAGTTTGCTAGCTGACTTAAGTTGCCTTCTCTCCATTCTCAACTTGCCTTTATAAGCTTTTTAAATGAGCTGACAATATGCTTTCCTCCCTCATTTCATACTTACTTTTCTTGGTGCAGTACCGAGTTTATTTCACATCATTTGTAATCGTGGATGTTGAATAAGAATTTTTTACTTCTGTATTATTTATAGGCCTGTTTGATGTTTATATGCCTGTCTGATGTTTATATGCCTGTCTGATGTTTATACGCCTGTCTGATGTTTATATGCCATGCTGTTATGATTCTCAGAAAGAGTTTTAAATGCAGCATAGAGACAATTACAATGGGGGATAAAAGAATCGGGATCAGAACTAGTGTTTTGGAGGAAAAGGCTACAGCTTGTAACATGCTGTGTTGCTATGCTGATGAACTCAAAGAGGGTTTTTTTCCTTGGATTGATCAGGTTGATAATAAGACCGATGAATTGAGTGCTCCCTTAATTTGCTGCCTTGCATCAAATATGAAAAGAAATTTGAATGTAACCAAATTGACTACAGGTTGCTCCTACATTGGTGCCTCTTCTCAAATTTTATTTTCATGAAGATGTTCGGAAGGCTGCTGTCTCGGGTACTTCTTTTATTACTCTTTCTTTTTTGTAAACCTTATCACTCTTTCATTTACTTCATCCCTTTTACATAAATATATTTACTTCTATTTATCTTTTTATGTAGCTATGCCAGAACTTCTAAAATCAGCTAAGCTAGCTGTGGGGAAGGGACAAGCTCCTGGTCGTGATGAGTCATATGTGAAGCAATTGTCAGATTACATAATTCCAGCTTTAGTGGAAGCTCTTCACAAGGTTATCTTAATACCTCTTCTACGTGAGTGAGTTACTTTCTCATGTCTCTATGAAATTTAGTGCTGATAATTATATTCTTGTTTGTTTATAGGAACCTGAGGTTGAAATTTGTGCAACCATGCTGGATTCATTGAATGACTGTATGGAGGTATGTCTGATTTGTTTTTAGGTTCCTTATCAAATGTGGAAGTATAAATCTATATGTCGATTTATCTTTCTGCTATATTCTGCATGTAGCTTCTGTGGCTGAATGATTGTTCTGATTAATGCTTCACATAATGTTTTTTTAGTCTGTTTCAAGAGGGTGGTCTACTATCACATACTAGCCATCAATTTCCATCAATAATATATGCAACTTTTGGCTTTTAAGAAATCACTTTCTTGTTGCAATATTTTCGATCTAATCTTATTCGCTCATCTAACTTACCGTTGCTATTTTGATATGCCATGACATATGATTTTGTATTCCAAAATTTTCATTCCCTTTGAAGTACATGACTAGTTTATGTACATGGTTCCAACTGTTGACTGACATGTCTCTGGAGACGGAACATAACAAAAGTATGCCCTTATTTGTAGAACTATATTCTTGGCAAAACATTGCACAATATCGCCAATGATTGGTTTACATGGCCTTGGATGCAAAACATAAATCAAGCTTGTCATTCTTTAACATGTTGAACAATGTACTCGCTAGAACATTGCACATGTTGGCATTCGAGGGAGACATGTTGATTTCTACATTAGTTTGTTACTTTTCGTTACTTCAAAACCAGTTATTTTGTAGTTTTTGTTCCCTTTTGAATGTTGCAACTTGCAACACATGAAAATCATTTCACTTATGCCCTTACACAGCTACATGACCAGCCTACTGTGGGACTTGGTGTCCATCTTTGCTTGAGTATCAGCGAGATTATCTCATCAGAACTTGTCCCAACAAAGAAAAAACTTGAGCCTTCCTAAGCGAAGTTTAAATGCATGTGGCATGTTGTCAAGTCATTCTTTTTTATTTCTAAATGATTATCTCAAGTGATACCTGAACTACACTACCCTTCAGTGTGCACACATGTGCTTATGTTTATTGTTTCTGTTGTTTACTGGATATAAAGTACTACTTGCTCGAGTAATGTTTAAACTTTTTTTATAATTTCTCTCTCAGTGCTTATCTCTCGAACTATTGCTAATCACTTCATGGCTACCTCTCGCGTCTCCCTAAACCATTCAGTGGCATTTTCCTCTACATTGATTTCTGATGGTGATCACATTACAAGACCGAATGGGTCTACACATGCTAATCAAATAACCGACGATCGAGACCTTTTGTTTCAAGCTGATAATTGATCTAGGAATTTTAATATTTTATTTGTATTTTTTTGTTTTTTATTTAGTATGTTTTGGAGGTCATCATGATTGGAGAATCATCACCGTTCATGATCCCTCCTTATTCTATAAATAGAGGTAAAAGGTTCGTTTGATGGGCATTGAAAGTTGGGAGAAACCACTCCTTTTCATCATTGTTGCCGAACCTGGAATCCAAGTGTGATGCTTGGACATAACTACCCATAACTTCCATAACTACTACCGCTAAGCCTACTATCATCCCCATAGCTACCCAGTACCTCATTCTAACTTTACCACAAGACCAATAACATGCTGAATCAGCCCCACCTTCCAAAACAATCGGTCCCTTTCACATTTCCCTCAATCTGAAAACTGCCCACTACTTGTAACCACCCCACCCAGCCAACCCTGCACCCGACCCTTCTCCCACCGTCAGAAACTACTGCCCAATCACTTTCCAGCCCCATTTCCTTCTCTCCACAACCCCTGCCCTCAAACGAAACCCCCATAACTCTCGTCCGTCATTCCTGAATCCGTCCACCACGCATAACCGCTCCCATCCAGCTCACCTGCACCCGAACCTGTTGCCCCAACCCCACAAACTGCTGCCCAATCACTGTCCAGTCTCATTTCTCACTCCCCACAGCTCCCGTGCCTCAAACGACTAAAAAAAACTGCCGTCCCTCACAATAGTAGCCGCCAGCCAGCAATTTTCCAAAGTTTCAGTCCAGCTCTTCATTCTGGACTGAAAATTGTTGATGGAATCCCAATTTCATCCATCTGGAACCTTGCCGGGTCCGTTTTTTTACTCCCTAGTGTTGATTTTCCCTCCTCGAGCCCTCCCACCCTAGTCGACTACTTCCAGGCAGTTGCTCATCCAGCAGCCCCAGGCTCCCACCCGCCCCCAATTCTTCTTTTATTGTCTTACTTCAATATTCCACTATCCCTATGGCCACTAGCAGCCCCCCACCGGACTTTCACTGGACCTGCTGCCATGAAAGCATTGTAAATTTCGTGATTGGTTGGTATTTCTTACTGTCGAATTATGTATTTGTTTACGGTTTTGGGGTATATTAATTTGTAGTCATTGCCTACAAGTCTCTTGTAACTTGTGTAGTTATTTTCCTGCACTCTCAGAGATATATTGCATTATGTGTTTCCCTATTTTGTGTTTCAACTTGATTGTGGCTTATCTTATAATATTTTGCATACAACCTATTATTGTAAGATTAGTTACCGACCTAGTGTTAGTGCATATATCGTTCCATCTTGTTATTCTTCTTAGTTTCGATTAGAACATCCCCTATGTCAATTTCCCTCTGACTTTTCTGATGCAGAATAGATATCAACACCTGCCTGCCACCCTAGAATCTGCGGATCAGTTGGTGATGAGAGTCTACTTGAGGTCTTCTTATCAAGGAGGTCGGGGGATCGAGCCGTGACCTCAACAACCTTTTGGATTTCCTATGGTAGGACCGGAGACGAGTTGGGGTGTACGGTTTGTAGGCCTGAGAAAGCTCGTCGGGTGGACTCTCGGTGGACCCCTGGTGTTGATGCCAGGGTGGCAAGCAGGTGCCTATCGTGCATCATTTTCTCTCTCTCTTGATCGAGGGTGTTAGCAACGGTGTCTGTGATAAGTGGAGTCCAATGTCGATGAGTGCCCATAGAGCAGCTACTTGTGCGCCACTTTTGCTTGGTGGTAAGGCAGATTTGGGCCAGATCAAGCGGTAAATGGCTTGCAGATATGATGGTTGAGAGTTGTGAGAGACGACAGCTAGGTGCTTATCAGGAGGTAACATTACCTTATTGGCCACAAGAGTAGCAAGAGCACTCCTTAAACACATCATGGAAGCCGTTATACCAATCATTCAGTAATTAGCAGAGTGTGTCAAATGTCCGAATGATCTCACTATTAGGAATTGGTAGTGTTATTCTTGTGTGCTACTGCCCGAATGCACAAATTAATTTATATTTCTTCGTATGCATAAGGTTGTTGGTTTTATTTTCATATTTCAATAGTTTTTTTATTGTTTTTTGAAAATATATTGTTTTGAGTTGATTTTGGCTTTTATTGATTAGAGTAAGTTAATATAATTTTTGGTTAATTGTTTGAAAAACATCCAAATTTGGTCTGTGTAATGGAATTGTTATAGTGTTGCCAAATTCTTGAAATATATTCGTTCTGTTTTCTTGTATTCAGCTGGCAGAACAGCTTCTTAGTGAAGGTCAAGTTCGATCCATTGTCGATGAACTCAAGCATGTGATAACAGCAAGCACCACAAGGAAAAGAGAAAGAGCTGAGAGGACCAAAGCTGAGGACTTTGATGCGGATGAGGGAGATTTACTCAAAGAAGAAAATGAGCAGGAAGAGGAAGTTTTCAATCAAGTATGCGTTCTAAAATTGTTAAGACACATCCTTACTTGATTACTTTTGAGATATATAGTTTACTAATTTGTATTTTATAATGCTTATAGATCTTATGTCATTTAATATATCCCTATTGTTTATTGCACGCAGGTTGGTGACTGTCTAGGCACCTTGATTAAAACCTTCAAGTCTACTTTCCTGCCATTCTTTGATGAGCTTTCAATTTATGTAACGGCGATGCTGGTGAGTTGAACATAAAAAATAACAGAAATGACGGGATAACCCTTCTTTTTCTCCTTCCATTGGTTTTACATGCTTTTGCCTATTGTGTGAGAATAAAATCTTGCATTGTCTTCTATTTATTCTAACATCATTTGCTGTTTATTGTGATAATTAATTTTCTATAAATCCTTAATTAGGACCATACAGATTGAATTGATTTTGATTGAAGATAGAAATATGGTGTTAGTACCTTTCATGTCTATTTTATTAGAAACTATGTCCTGTAACTTGCAAAGAGTCAGATTTTTTGTTTAATGAGGCTTCGTTTTATAAATTGGCCACTTGAGGTATGTTCAACAGGCATGGATTACGTGCTTAGAAAACCATTAACTGTTCATAGTTTTTAAAGGGTGTTGTTTACTTGTTTCAATCAAATCGAACAGGACGTTGAAACAGAAGGTAGGGTTCAACAAGGATTGATGGGGATTGAACTGATACGTGACTCAATTGCTCCCTAAGGTCGTGTAATTGTGCATCCATTTGATCAAATTGATGCTCTAAAGTTTTTTGGAGATTGTACATAGGTATATCGGTGTTGGAACTGGTAGTGGCTTGACTGTTTAGAGGGACTGACCTTGACATAGTATGCCTAAATGCCTTACCACTATGTAACATGCAAAATGACCCTAACATGCCCCTCTGATGCCAAACTAACATAGGGTAAGTACCTAAGTGAACTTTAGGATAAAATCAATTGTAATTTCCGACGAAGCCAAACTCGCAACAAGACATTTAATAAAGCAATATGATTTGATTTTTTCACAAAAAATAAATGCTTTAAAATGAAGATAACAAAAGATAAGTACAAGCACGAGAGTGCGCAAAATCAAATGATTAATTAAATGGGAAAATACAATGACTTAAATAATAGAAGTCAAAGCTTACAATCTAATATCTCCTCAAGTAGAGATTAAACACAAGATTCAACTATAAATAAATAACAAACACGCCTTGGATCACACAATACTGAAAGGGGAGGGCTGGAGATGTATTTGGAGTGCTGTGGGGAGGCTGAGGTCCCGATCCGGGACTGGTTTTGGACCTCTAGATGAAGGCCCAGCTGTTGTCCAGTGATAATCGAGAATGGGAATGGTTTAGGTTACCTGGAAATTGGATGGGAGGGGCTGGGAATTAATCAACAGTTGCTAAAGATGACTGTCCTGGAACCTGGATAGCAACCTGGAATGTTGCTGGGCTGCTTAATGGTGGTTTGGCTGCAGTTCCGTTATTGTCGGTGGCTGTAGGATCAGTTCCAAGTGTCCCGCTGCAAGGAAAACAATTCCTGTTGGTGGAATACAGGCAGGGTGGACTTGGTCCAGTGGTTGTAGAGGGATTGTGGCCGCCTGGGTGTGAGCGGGGGGTTTCGGTTCTGAGAGGGGATGTGGGTTTGCGGCTCCTTGTGAAGGGGTTGAGTGGGGTAAGGGAGTGGGCGACTATTTGGGATGAAATGGAGTAGTGGGGGTTCTATTTTGGTAGAGTGGTTCCACGTGAAAGTGGGGAGGGAAAACGGGGATGTGGGACGGCTGTTATGTTGAGGGTTGGGAGTGGGATTTGTTGGTAGTGGAGAATGATAGGATGGGAGCAATTTTGAGAATGAGGCCTAAAATTTAGGAGAGGTGGGATAATGTTTGTAGTAGAGGAAATTGGGAGGTAGTTATGGAGTGGAGGAGAAGATGGCCGGCTGGCTGATGTAGGCCGAGAGTGTCCAAAACCGAAGTTACGCGCGAAAATCAGTCTCGTCGCTTTGAACTTGAAATTCGTTAATATAGTTCGTGTGGAACTCTCACGCGCTTTACGAGTCGAGCCCTTCACTGGATAAACACGACCACAAACATAAACTATAAGCAATAATTTATGAAGTACGATAATGAAGCAATCAAACGTTTTGGCAAGCTTAGGATTATTTGTGAAGCACATAGAAATAACGAAACGATTGGAGCAATAGTACCTTATCTCTTTACCCTTATCTTAGATGCGCTCACTGGACATATCGAACAAGCAATACCTTGGTGTTTATTGTTTGCAGATGATATCGTTTTGGTCGATGAGACACGCGAGGATGTAAACGCAAAACTTGAATCTTGGCGAGACACTTTAGAAAAGAACGGTTTTAGGTTGAGCAGGACAAATGAGTATACAGAGCTTAAATTTAGTAGTGCAAGAAGGACAGATGACTTCATTGTTAGTGATCAAGATATTCCCCGTAGTGAGTGTTTTAAATATCTTGGATCAATAGTTCAAAAAGAAGTTTTCCGGCAGGAAGAACAGTCACTGGAGGGTGTTAGAATGGTGTTTCGCATCCGATGACACCCCTCTCACGGAAGTCTTGAATGGGGCCTGAATGGAGTGGTGGAGTCGACAATGCCGTCGGTGGGGGATGTGGATCTGGGAGGCGACATGCGCGTAATAGCCCTCGTCTCCTGGGAGTAGTGGCTGGCCGAAAGGGGGCTTGTTGGTGATGGTGAACTGGAACAGTGGGCGGCGGCCGACACTTGCATAGAAACACGATTTACGTTTCTTTGCTTTGGTCCGAAATAGTCCTTCACGCGGCAATTATTATAGCAGCAGTAGCAGGGCCTCAATTTTGACAGAAAATTTTAATTTTAAATGGTAGGTCCAATCAAGGAAAATATGTATCCCTGGGAAAAAAACGGATTGGACATGCACCTCCATCAATGACATTATTCTTGGCAAGAAATACTATTGCCAACTCAATGAAATATAATATTTTCAATTAATATTTGCTCTAATTTAGGCTCTATTTGTTTGGGCGTTTCGCTGCTCCGTTTTGAGCAAACGCCGCCGGAAGGAGGGTAAACAAATGAACCTCCGGTGGCGTTTGCTCCGTTTCCACTCGCCCGCCTTGAGAAATGCCTCAAAAAGCTCCGTTTGGAGCAGCCACCTCCCTCCTCCGGTTCAAACACTCCGTTTCCACCCGTTGGATCGACCCGCCACCGCCGAACCAAATGAAGCCTTAAGTTTATGTTTTCCCTAAAATAGCTTAAGCTTGCCATTACCGCCCTAATTACTAAAATTACCGGTCCTTTTATTCATGATCTCACCAGACGGTCAACCCGATGAGCCTCGAAATAAAGATGGCTGCGTGGGAAAGAAATACAAGGCATGAAATAAAATAAGTGCGTAATAAAAGAGATGAAATAAATGCATAATAAAAGAGATTATGATGCGACCTTTGGTGTGATGATGGAGATGCATCACTGGGGGTGACCGTTGTAGGTTGTGGTGGTCGCCAGAGATGTTTTCCGGCAATCGCCGGAAAAATGATAATGGTGTTAATGGATGGGGATCACTGAAAGTGACTGGAGAATGATTCTAATGATCACCAAAGACAAATTATAGGTGATTTGAGGGGGTGGATGGGATCCTCGACAGGATAGGGGGAGGGAAGGAAGGTGGTCGGCCGAGGGATAGGGAGGAGGAAGTGGAGGCCGGTTGCTATGAAGAGCTGGAATGGGTTGTGGAAGGTCGACAGAGGGATGGGGAGGAAGTAGTGGAGGCCGACTGCTATGTGGAAGGGTTAGAATGTGAGGGATGGGCATGAGGAAGTGGGGGCTCACGACAATGAGGGATAGATGGGACCAAGGCTTCACGCCGCAGTTCGACTTTTACACCGAAATGACCAAGGATTAAGTTTTTGTTGATGCAAAAATTACACCTCCACAACTTCACATTGAGGGACGCATGGGGGAGGAGAGACTGCGAGCTGTCGGTTACTTTGGGCTAAGAGATGCCAAAAAACAAGAGGGACGCCAAGCGGCAAGACCAGACTTACCCACAACGGCGAATAACACTTGCAGCAGGCAATTTATTAGGTGAGAGAAATGCGGTTGCAAGGAAAGAAGAATTGAGAGCTAGCCGAGAAGAGGAGACCGCTAAGGCAAAAAACTCGATCCACAAGAGGCGAGCTTGAGGACTCGAATCAGCGTGCCTTATGGGTACTGTTCCCCCTAGTTATAGGCTCGAGGTACCTGCCAAATGGGCAGGGCCTAAAATTACCGGCTGCCCGTGGTACATGAGAACTGGACAGAGGTGAGGGGATACATGGTGTGCAAATAAATGAAAACAATCTGACTGCGCGGTTCGTCGATCAGCCTTGAGACTGGATCTGCTCTCCCTGAGGCTCTACCACTGAACTGCCTGGCGATCTCTGCGGTCAACATGAGTTTGACCGTCCCGACTTCTTTTGGAGAAAACCTGGTTGTAGGATTTCGGGTAAACAACTTATATACTCCAATCTTCAATATCTCTAAATGAGAGCCCTCACCCTCAATATATATACACTGGGGGGGGGGCAACAAACGACCATGATTTACTGATCGCTGCGCTTCCAAAAATAAACAAAATTATAACTCAAAATAAAAAAACAGCTGATGCTAAGATTGTCGTACCGGTCATGATGAACGGTCCCGATCGTCACCGTGTCAGAGGTCGGCGTGAGTATGACCCAAACGGGTCGGGCCGGCTTCTCCCCATCAATACGTATATGCTTTGCGAGTAGAGACACAACAACCATCATCAATTATCTTGTATTCATAGTTTATTATGCATCATTATATATGTATCCTGTAGTGTGTGTGTATGGGGGGGGGGCAACCTTCCGTCAGCCTCCCGCGTCTTCCAACGTCTCCACCATCATCTAGTCAGCCACGCTCACTTCCCATTGCCTCCCAGCGACCCTCCTGCACCCCTTTCGCATTCCAGTGGCCCTCCTGTGGCTCCTACAACATTCCGACGTCCTCCCGCGGTTCCTGTAGAATTTCAACAACCCTCCTGGACCTCCTACCGCATTTTGTGTGCCCTCACACCCCCTTTCCGCCATGGCCCTCTTTTCAAACTTAGTGTATGCTCGATGCGGTTGAATGGAAGCTGCCATGGATAATCTCCTTGCCATGGCGTTTGTGCTTAGTCGGCGACTTCTTTCACATGTCCCCTTGCAGCCCATCATCGCCTCTCGGCTTCCCGACGAGCCTGCTCCTCCCTCCATTCCACTGCCACCCATCAACAGGTCTTTAACCACTGTAATTTTTGTTGCTTCCTCCTTTCTCAACACCCCTTCGTTCTCCCACCACCGACCGCGACACACACTCCCCTAAGACACTCACATCGTCCGATTTGCACCAGTTTCTCTCCAATCCGCCCACCTTCCGTCAAATCCGTGACAGAGGCTCCACATGGCAGCTCACCAACCATTCACGCAACGCCACATGCCTTTTCTGCTTTCCATTGTTTCTTGGAGACCTCCGTCCGCTTGTCAACTTTCTTATCTCCCAACTCCCCTTTTCCAACATCTCTTGAGCCCACTGTTATCCTACCCTCACATCTTGTCACTCTCCCACTTTGACTAGACATCCCATCAGGTTTCCTTCCAAATCATCACTACTTACTCATTGACCTAATGTCTTGTCTCGCGCACACGTTCAGGGTCTGTGGATGGGTTTTCACCATCAGTCTTCATAGTATCCAACCTCTAACCGAGATCCTGATCCAACTGGCATGCACTTCGCTCGAATTTTAGGATGAGATTTTTTGTGGGCATGACATTGCTTCACCTCTCGGGCAGTCCCATGCTGAGTTCTACACCCTGTTTCGGTCACCTGTAGCACACATCTGTAAAAACCAGCCCGCCACAACGGCTATACGCTCCTTATGTTTCACTTGATCCGCCCACAAGAGGAGCCGCCCGAGTCTCGCCGACACACCCTTGGGATCCTTCTCGGCTCGACCTTTGGGACAAGGTCGCTTTTCAGGCCAGGTGTGGTGATATGTATATGCCTTACGAGCAGAGACGCAATGACCATCATCGTTTATCTTGTATTCATAGTTATTATACATTATTATGTAGTTTGTCTTGTAGTGTGTGTGTGGGGGGGGGGGGGGCTCTATCTATATGAGGAGCCCTTAATTTGTTTGTGAGTTATCTTTTGAGTGTTAGCCTTTTTGTCTCTCTTTGGAGAGGGGAATGTCTTGGAGGACCCAACCTCCGGGTACTTGGCGGGAGATTGTTTCCCGATTGTATCTTTATTTCATGCAATGAAGGTTCGCGATCTTTGTTTTAGATCTTGATACGGCCCCCACATATCAAACCGTATCAAGATCTAGAATAGGGAACAAACTTGCAGTGCATAAAGTTAAATACGGATACAATCGAGAGACAAACTCCGGCCAACCACCCGAAGGCTGGGTCCTGCAACGTACTCGCCTCTCCAAAAAACTAAGGGCTCCTTATGTATATATTAATTTTTTAAATCACGTAATTTGTATCACTAGCACGATAATCACTAATGTTGATGTTACTGTGGATATAAGAAAGTTATTGGAATTAAATAATTTATACATCTAATCTGACGTCCCTGTTTTGTTTTATAAAAATCACGAAGAATTACGAAGTCTTACTGAGATTATAACTGCAAAATTGCTCATGTTGGTATTTTCTTTACCTATATTATCTTAAGGGCAAGGATAAAAGTGCGGAGGAGAGAAGGATAGCCATTTGCATTTTCGATGATGTTGCTGAACAGTGTAAGGAAACGGCCCATAAGTAAGGCTTTCCCCTTCAATTTTGATTTGTGTTCTGGATTTTTGAATTTTATTTGATTTTGATGTTTTATTGTTCATCCCTTTGAAAGATACTACGATACCTACCTGCCATTCTTACTTGAAGCCTGCAATGATGAAAATTCAGATGTTAGACAGGCTAGTTTATGAACTGTCTTTCCTGTCCTTCTTAAACAACCCAGTTGTTTTATTTTTGCTGCTGAATATTTACCTTTTATTTAATTTGTCTGATTTGGAATAAAATGCTAACAGGCTGCAGTATATGGAATTGGTGTTTGTGCGGAGTTTGGTAATTCCGTTTTTAGACCTCTTGTTGGAGGTAGTACTTTTGTCAGCCACTCCATTGTTTGCTTTCTGATTTATTGAAAACCATTTTTTAAATTTTATTTATTGTTTCTTTGCAGTCGCTCTATCTAGGTTAAATAGTGTAATAAGACATCCTAATGCCCAACATATGGACAATATAATGGCATATGACAATGCTGTTTCGGCTCTAGGAAAAATATGCCAGTATCAGCGGAATAGCATTGATGCAGCACAGGTAATTAAAACTTTTCTTCTTTTCCCGGAATAGCATTTTGCCTGTCTGCAAAACGTGGTATGAAACAATGAAAACGTCATCATACCTTTTATTTTCAGCCAAAAGTTGGAGGTCATGCTACTGATTTCAATTAGATTAGCTAGCATGCTTTTATGTTTAAAAAATGCCCGTTTGTTTTGTAATGATTGTATAGAGCATTAAAGAATAAAAGGCCATTACCTTGACAGGTGAATTACAAACATCTTCTGATGTTAAAACCTATCATTTATCTATTCTATTTTATAATTTTCTTGAATGAGGATGGTGGTTCTGTGCTACGTTTCACTTGCAAGAGATTGCTTGTCCGTTTTTCCTGGACTTGCAATTTATGTATGTAGATGAAAATTCATCACCATTCTGTGCTGCTCATGTTTAAATTTCATAATTCTCATGATACGAAGACTCACAGAACTCTTTACTGGTGATTCTCTGTGACATTTTAAGCATTTACTCTTGATACCGATGCTTTGTTCAGCTCTTCTTATTAGGTTACTTGCATTTTTGTCATGATCCTGGAGGATACTTTGTTTGTCTCTCCTTATTTCTAATTAAAATTACCGATTTGTAGTATGGTAGGCATATGCTATGGGTCCCCACTGTTTGTCGCTGGTTATATTACACATTTTTTATTATCAGTCTTTATGTATTTGAGTTTGAATTGTATCAAGTTAAGTCGAGTTATTAAAGTCTTAGTGTCTTAGTATTGTGCACATCTCTTTCATATTGAGTTTACTGCGCACATGCCATTGTAGTCCATATATAGACCCCATTGGGTCATGCGAAGGACGTGAAATGAAATCATCAAAGTTTTTCTTCTCTCTCATTGTCTCCGTCTCTCTCTCTTCCTTCACGATGCACAACCCTAGCCCCCTTTCAGTTCGCTCCTCCTACACGACAACCGCCTTGATTGTTTGGTAGATTTCCAATGTCAGCTTCCCACACCTTTCGGCGGTGCGCGAGCGCGGCGCGCGTGCAGCGTGCGGCCGAACGATCGCAAAGGCGGCCCCGAACGCGAGCAAGCGGACAACCCGGCGCAACCAGCTTCGCGTGCACGCGGGCCGCCTTGGGCGCAACCAACTTCGCGCGCAGGCGACATCCCCCCGCGCAGCACCTCCGCGCTCGTCGTCCCTTCCGTCGCTCTGACATTGTTCCGCGAGGAACTTTCGATCGACACCTTCTCCCGCTCGCCTTGCTCCACACTTCCAAGTCGCAGGAAAAACTAACCTTCTTCGAGGGAGACATGGCGATCGTGGAACTCCGCCAACTCCGAGCCAAAGTCCACAGCCTCCGAAATCTCAACAATAGCGTGGGAAAAGAACTAAGCGACCCTATCTAATTTATAGGCCCCAGAGGAAGACTCTAATGGAAGGCGTCCAGATTTGCAGGATATTTCTTGCCATATTTTCCTATCTCAAAACAGGCAGCGAATAAGCCTCAACCTTTGACCAATATCTCGCAAAGTATGTCAGGTAATCTTCTGATGACTGAAACGTTCCAAGTACCTGTGTTTGTTCGTGCCTCAGGAGGACCGGGGTCCGTCCAGGTGGAGGTTGCAAAGAACCCATGTTCGTTCGCGCCTTAGGAGAACTAGGGTTCGTCCAAGTGGAGGTGGCGAAGAACTTGTGTTCGTTCGCGTCTCAGGAGAACCGGGGTTCGTCTAGGCAGAGGTGGCGAAGAACCTTTGCTCGTTTGCGCCTCAGGAGTATCGGGGTCCGTCCGGTTGGAGGCGGCGAAGAACCTGTGTTCGTTCGTGCCTTAGGAGAACCGGGGTTCGTCCTAGTGGAGGTGGCGAATAATCTTTGCTCGTTTGCGCCTCAGGAGGACCGGGCTCCGTCCGGATGGAGGTGGCGAAGAACCTTTGTTCGTTCGCGCATCAGGAGAACCGGGGTCCGTCCAAGTGGAGGTGGCGAAGAACCTTTGTTCGTTCGCGTCTCAGGAGGACCGGGGACCGTCCGGGTGGAGGTGGCGAAGAACCTGTGTTCGTTCGCGGTTCAGGAGAACCGAGGTTCGTCCAAGTGAAGGTGGCGAAGAACCTTTGTTTGTTCGCGCCTCAGGAGGACTGGGGTCCGTCCGGGTGGAAGTGGCGAAAATCCTTTGTTCGTTCGCGCCTCAGGTGAACCGGGGTTCGTCCAAGTGGAGGTGGCGAAGAACCTTTGTTCCTTCGCGCCTTAGGAGGACCGGGGTCCATCCGGGTGAAGGTGGCGAAGAAGCTTTCTTCGTTCGCGCCTCAGGAGAACCGGGGTTCATCCAAGTGAAGGTGTAGATGAACCTTTGTCCATCTCGTCTGGGAGATGCAGGCAGACCTTTGTCCATCTCGACTAAGGTGCAGAAGGGCTTTCATCGATCTCGCCTGAGGTGCAGAAAGGCTTTTGCCAACCTCGTCTGGGAGGTGCAGAAAGGCTTTCACCAATCTCGCCTTGGGATTACCCGTTTGCGGTGGATGGGGAAAACAAACATTGCATTGCTGAAAGGAAGATACAGGTGCTCGCGAGTTCATTCCCGCGGCTTATTGAAATAAAAAATGGTGAGGAGCGTCGACGTGACTTCTTGCCTGGACCCTTACGTCTCAGGATCCTTCGGGGAGGCGTCCGGTAGGCTGAGTTCTAACGCGATGCCTTGGGCTAGTGCGTCAACGCGGAGCGCTCTTAACATTGGTCCCCTGAGGATGACGTCGCATGTTTAGACTGCTTGAATGATGATGAACTGGACATCGTAATTGGCCAGCACTGGAGAGACTCCTAGAGTTATTGGAAGGATAACGCTTCCGACGAACGGGATCGTTGGGTGTCCCGTGACGTATGCTGCTTCCGAATCGAGGTGGACGTCCCTCTCGGAGATCCCGAGTTGGAGAAGAGTTGACAGGAATAATACGTTGTCAGATACGTCATCATCGATCATTATCCTGGGCACTTTGACTGGCGGGCTTCCGAAAGTCGCTCGGATGTGCTGAAAAGCAGGTTCGGGGAGGATGGGGGCGACGAGTTGAACTGGCTCTTGATGCTTCCTGTGCGGTGTTCCTTCGTGGTGCTACCCCTCCGCGGGCTTTCTTGGGATTGGTGCCATAGCCTGAGCCTTCCCGCGAAGTTCCTTGAGGAGACTGTGACATGCGAGCCGTTCGACTTCGTCCTTCAGGCGTATGCATTACTCAGTGTTGTGCCCTTTTCCTCTGTGGAAGTGGCAGTACTGGGACTGATCACCCCTGCCCCAATGGAGCGCCTTAGGCCTTCAGAGTTTCGGATGGTTCCTGAGAGCGTATAGAACCTTTGTAAGGGAAGCGCCAAGCTCGATGGGGGGTTGCTACCCCCTGGCCTGTGCAGTTCTGCCGGGGTGCCCATGGCGCTTTCCGGGGGGCGGGCTTCTGTCAGGTGGTGCTCCCCGTACTTCTGTGTAGTGCGTGGCGCGGGCCACCCCACTGAGCGACTGGTATCATGAGGGAAACGATGTTTGGCAGCTCTCTATTGGGTGCGCCCCCGAGGTATGGATGCTCCCATCTCCTTCAGCAAAGTGAGTGATTGTGCTTGTGCTTGATGCTCCTCCATCTGGCGCATGCGCTCTTCTACTGATGATGCTAGAATGACGATCACCTTCTCGAGGTGCGGCGCCGAGTCAGTGGGCAGGTCGTTAGACGATTGATTGCTATACTCCTTGAGGGTCGGCTGGCTGTTAGCATGCGCGCTTCCCTTTGTCATTGCTGCGAGCTTGGAGGAATGTTGAGATTTGTCAGAGCTTCTGAGAACACCTTTCCCACAGACGACGCCAAACTTTTGCGGGTCGCCCGACTTTTTCCCTGGTCCGGAGAATCGGACCGCCTTAGCTCAGAGTCGAACCGGACGCGCAAACAGTTAAAGAAAACCACAACAAATGACAAGAAGGCCTTTTTGACGTGAAAAACTCGGAAAAGGGCAAAAAACCACGTGGTTGGATCTGTGTCGAGCCAAATTTCACTAGATCTCGTGTTTACAATGGTTGAAGTTTGATCTCGGAGGGCGACAGACTGCTACTCTGTTACAAGTGTAGAGAATGAACTACGACGAGGAGGAAACGACCAAGTCCTTAGAGCCTCGATGAAAGTGCTCCGGCCTTGAGATGACGTTGAACTCATGGAACCTTGGTGGAAGCGTTCCGACTGGAAAATCTTCTTTGTCCACGAAGCTTCTGGAGGTAGCGCTCTTGTTGATGCGGAGCCTAGATGAGAGCGCTCTCGTGGAGGCAATTGACGTGGAAAACCACAACAAATGACAAGAAGACTTTTTGACGTGGAAAACCCGAAAGGGAGAAAAACCACGTGGCTGGATCTGTGTTGAGCCAAATTCCACTAGATCTTGTGTATTTACAAAGGTTGGAGTTTGATCTCAGAGGGCGACAAACCGTTGCTCCGTTACAAGTGTAGAGAATGAACTGCGACGAGGAGGAAACGACTAAGTCCTCGGAGGCTCGATGAAAGCGCTCCGGCCTTGAGATGACGTTAAACTCACAAAACCTTGGTTGAAGAGTTCCACCTGGAAAATCTTTTCTGTCCACGAAGCTTCTGGAGTGAGCACTCTTGTTGATGCAGAGCCTAGATGGGAGCGTTCTTGCGGAGGCGATTGACGTCACTTGAGGCGTGAGGAAACCGTGGCGCAAGAAGGAGAGCAGAGTGAATTCCTGAGCAGAGAATCGGCCTAAGTCCACGATCTCGCCGGAAAACCTCAGAGCTCTCCCTTGCCTCTAGAGTTGCTTGTCTTGAAATGAAGGCCCAGAGGCCTATTTATAGTTTTCTGGAGGGTCATAGTGGTAATTGCGACGGGAAGTGATTTGTGCTGGCGAATGACGTCGTTTCATTTCGATCACGCGGATTGTCAATTTTACCAAAATGCCGAGAGTGCCCCTCTCCCCCCGGGTTGTTTGGGTAGCCCGGGCAAGGTGCTCGGCGGCGGCTGGAAGTCACCTGCGGCGGTGGCGGCTGCCGGCGGTGCGCGGCGTGCGTCGGGGCGCGATCGCGCGGTGGCGCCGCCTTGAGGCCGCGGCTGCGCGTGTGCGCCCGCAGGCCGTGCGGCCGCGCTGGCCGTGCGGGCTGTGGCCGTGCGCGCTCAGTCGCAGGCCTGGCGCGTTCTCCCAGTCTTCTTGGGTGCTCGCGGTTCTCTGCGTGCTGCTGGTCCAGTTGGGCTCCCTTGTGCTTGGACCGGCCCAACTCAGAAATTTCATGGGGACCCTATCAATTATATAATGATTATACAAAAATGATAGTGAAAATAAATACTTACGGAAGAAAACAAAATAATAAGTTTAATCGATTTAAACTTGTATTTTACAAAATGACAATCTATTGTTTTTGTAAAAAATGCCATTTTTTCTTCAAAACCTACAAATTGGACACGCCGGAGGACATTTAAAACATTGACATTCCATGTAGTGGCTTTACTATTTTAATCATTTTATGAAAATCTGTGTGCTTGATAGGTGGTACCTTCTTGGTTAAGCTGTTTGCCATTAAAAGGAGATCTTATTGAAGCTAAGATAGTCCATGAACACCTTTGTTTAATGGTGGAAAGGTATAACCCAAGCTTCCTCGCATAGTTTGATTGAAATATACAATAAACTTAATTTTTCCTTACTATTCAGGTCAGATAGAGAACTCTTGGGTCCCAACAATCAGTATCTTCCCAAAATTGTTTCCGTGTTTGCCGAGGTATATTTATCATTGCAATCTATTGTACTTTCTGATCGTTCTTATTTCTATTTAGCTTTACAATTATTTTACTCTAATATTAGTTTGATTACGTTTGGAATATTTTTTTCTGACATACTGTGGTACATTCAGCAGTCTCCTAAAATAAAACACTACCTAGCTGCATAGAACACAAGAACAGTGAATTGCTTTGGAAATGAATTCAAAATTTGTGAGGAGATACTTGTTTTAGGCCGTGTTCCTACTCTTGTAGTTCATGGTGGAAAATTTTTGTCTGAACTCTGAAGTACTAAACACTAACCTATTTGCCATCTTATTATTTTTATTGTAGTTTTAGTAGGTTGTTGTGAGAGTATTGATTGTATGTATAATTTAGGTTATACTTCTAATTATTGCTATTGTTGATTTTATGAAGCTTTAATATAAAGTTAGCTACCAGTCAATTAAATTTTCTAGTATATAATTTTTTAAGGGAAACAAGTTAACATGAATTAATGTATGTCCAAGCTTGTTATCTTTTCCTATCAAGCTTGACCTGAGCTTGGACATGGATTAAAGTTTATACTCAATCTCAAGCTTGCTTAATTATTTTTAGTCATCATTAATTGATCAATATGTTGGGTAAGGTTTTCCTACATTTCACCCTTGTGGTCTGACCCTTCCCCGGATCCTTGCTGCATGGAGATGCTTTGTGCACCAGGCTGCTCTTTATTAATAGTTCAGTATGTTACTGTAACTTTAAGGCTACAAGAAGAGAATTAGTGTTGTGCCTTGAGTAGGAGTCTATCCAGTTAAACTTGTTATTATACCTTTTCATTATGGGTCATTAAGAGTTTTAGGTCTTTCAGTATTATTTTAGTATTTTAATAATAAGTCCCAGGTGTTGAGTCCCAAGTGTTGGGACTTTATGCTTATGCCGTCATTTGTTATTTTATTTAAAGGCCCATAAGGTCATTAGTGAAATTAAACAAGAAAGTTATCTCTTAGTTTCCTCTCTTCCTCTCATAGTTAGGGTAAAGCTTTGGATCTGCCTTTTGAGCCCCTCCTTTGGCAGCCGCGACAAAGACTCCTTTTATCTCCACCATCATATTCTCTGCCACCGACCACCTTTGGCCACCTTTCTCAACCACCTTCGTGAATCTCATTGAGGTTTGCAAAATTTGGTATTTGAGCTTTCTCTTGACCCCCTCGGAGCTCCTGTTCCTCTCCCATTCACTCTATGTGCTTCATCATTTTGACGTGCATCTTGTTGAAAAATCGTAAAGCATCGACTCAGCATTCCATATGTCAGTCGACGCCCTTCACCTCCTTCCATGTTGGGACCTGTAACAATCGATGCCATTTTCGATAGACGCATCCCATGCATGAGGCCGACTCGTCGGTTTTCCCTACGGCGCAACACGCAAGTCTGATCGATGCCCAACAAGACAACTGCTCCTGTGTCCCAACTTTTGACGCCCCAAGGCCCTCGGATCCCCCCACCCCCCAAAAAAACTCTGCCCAATCCGTATGCAGCAGGTTTCATTGTAAATCCACTCGCCCGTCCATTTTCGAAGCTTCCTGCTGTTTCCTTGAGCTCCACACCCTCTGTTCCTAGTCGCACACCTTCCGTTCCCAATTTCTTATCTACCTTCTCCTTTTTGAGCTCCAAATCATTAGACAGATCCATATTAATCCTGTTCGAGCTTGGTTTACTCCTCTTTGAGCACTGCCCTTTGATCTCAATCCACCACACCCCTCTATGCCTCATCAAGCACAATGCTCCATGTGTTGTAATTAATTAATTAATTAATCAATTGATTGCTAAATTAATTAGTAGATATTTAAAAGGTAGAAATTTGTTAATTAATTACACCAACAATCACACACACACAAGGAATCGTTGCACGGGGCAACATCCATGCCCTACTGCTATTGTGTGTGAAAGGACTCCACTCGTTCATGAGTTGCTTTAGGTGCGCAGGTCTTCACGCATCCGTGTCTGCTTTTGGCGTGTATGCTTGTGCGCACCAAAAGTTGTGGCCCACAGGCTTCATGACGTTGTGCAAAGCAAAGGTCGTCATGTGAGTATGAACTAACGGAACTTGAATGAATGTATGCACGTGTAGCGACAATGGGGAGTTCTAAATTTAATGTGATGCTCATGCAATTGTTCAACGTATACTCACAATAATCCTGAAATTATAAATGGAATTTACAAACATGCACAATCCAAATTAGGCTTTAAGAGTAAGCAAACAAGATCAAGATACAATTAAAGCGAGAGTGCTTTGATTAAACACTCGCGAACATGCTCTTCAAGTAGAACAAGGATTAAACGAACTTCTACAAGATTTTAATCACAAATAATATGTTTTTTCAGTACGAAATTTAACACCAAATAGAAGAACTTCCAATTAAGAACTTACATGAGTAATTTAGTGCAACTTGGAGTTTGGCTGCAGTTCTTGAACTTGGACAGCGATTCCAATGAAGGTATGTTACTGATTTTAGAGTTCCTGCACATATTTGTGTTCCTGGGAGGCTTTGTATTGATGGAGTAGGACTGCAAATAGAGAAACTATCCAAGGGACTGCACGTATTGATGGAGTAGAACTTTGTTTTGGAGTGTTGGAATGATACTGGAGTGCAGTAGGGCCGCTGATCTGCTGAAACTGGTACATGAGCAGTGAATGAGAGAGTTAGTTCCGACAGTCAAAGGCGACAGGAAATGGGCAACAGCGTGTGGCAGCCAACCGATAGTCGACAGAGCTGGAGTTCACCAAGAGAAGGTCGCCTAGGGTTGAAGAAGAGCTGTGATTGAGGTATGTTGAAGCAGGAAGTCAGAAACAGTGTTTGGAGCGTTGTGTGGCCTCTAAGAATGTCGTTTCCAAGTAGCTCACAGACGTTGCTGGACAAAAAGGAATTGGGCAACGGTGCCGGGAGGTGATCCCGCCAAGTGGAGCACTAAAGAGGCTGGAAAACAGAACAAAAGCTTTTGTTCTCGTCCAGGGAGGGTCTGATAGTTCTCGGTATGGATTGCAATCAACAGAACCTTTGTTCTTGTCTAAGGAGGGGCCTATAGTCCTGATTAGGCTTGAAGTTGCGGTTATCCGGCGGTTTCAGGCGGTTGCAGGAATTAGAAGTGGACAGGTGGTTACCAATGGTTACAGAAGGATGTTAGGGACTCATGAGAAAATAGAGATGTGACTATCGTGAAATCCAATAGAATAATAAGCACGGTTTTCCAAATAGGAAAATATGTACGTATTGGTCTTCAACACCTAATACTCCACAAAATAGGTACTGTGATGATCACAAAACGCAAAATATCTCAAAATTTTTCAATGCCCTCAAAAGAACCCCACACACATATTTATAGGTCACAAATACACAACGGGTGGATGTGATTGGCCGTCACGATACACACACAAATACATAACGTGCGGGAAAAATAAATCAAATACATAGAAGAGCTGTGATTGAGGTATGTTGAAGTAGGAAGTCAGAAACAGTGTTTGGAGCGTTGTGCGGCCTGTAAGGATGTCTTTTCCGAGTAGCTCGCAGACGTTGCTTGACAAAAAGGATTTGGGCGACGGTGCCGGGAGGTGATCCCGCCCAGTGGAGCGCTAAAGAGGCTGGAAAACAGAACAAAACTTTTTGTTCTCGTCCAGGGAGGGTCCGATAGTTCTCGGTATGAATTGCAATCAACAGAACTTTTGTTCGTCTAAGGAGGGGCCGACAGTCCTGATTAGGCTTGAAGTTGTGGTTTTCCGGCGGTTGCAGGAGTTACAGGTGGTTACAATGCTTACAAAAGGATGTCAGGGACTCACGAGAAAATAGAGATGTGACTATCGTGAAATCCAGTGGAATGATAAGCACAGGTCGGCCAAATAGGAAAATATATACGTATTGGTCTTCAACACCTAATACTCCACGAAATTGGTATCGTGGTGATCACAAAACCCGAAATATCTCAATATTTTTCAATCCCCTTAAAAGAACCCCACACACATATTTAAAGGCTAGAAGTACACAACGGGCGGCTGTGATTGGCCGTCACAATACACACAAAATTACATAACGTGCGGGAAAAATTAATAAAATACATAAAAAATATCCCGCCGACGCTCGGAACGTGACAATAAGCTTAGATCGTCCATACGATGATCCTAACCCCTCATCCGACGAGTGTAAATTTGAGCGGGCTCTGATACGGATTGGTCACTTGTGAACTAAGATCCCCATCACTTCGTCCATGACTGACTGCTATCATGTGTATGGGCTCTGCTCGTCCTCGACTACTATACGGGCGCAAGGGCTCTGTATGCGCACGACTGTGTTATGGAGGGGCTCACATGCTACTCCAATGTGTGTCTAAATCTATGAATGCGACATTATTTTTATTTGTATCTTGTACCCAATGCGTAATATGCATATTCGGCAATACCCCAATTATCATTTGAACATAATTCACACGTTTATGGGCCCCCTTTATAACTTAAAAAGCGAGTGATGATTTACATCTAAAATGTGTATGTTAAGATAAATTTTAAGTTGAATATACGTATTGTATTTTACTTTGTTATTTTTTCGCTGCGCGTTACACGTGATGTCACGTGTTTCGTTTCCTATATATGTATGCTTGCCCTAGGTTAGGGCATAAGAATACAATTTTCTCTTCCTCAACTTGGTGTCAGGGCCCCGACGTCCCGTTCCGCTTTCGTCGCTCCTCGACATTTAACTCTGTCTGCTTCATTCCATCTCAGATCGCTTTATCCTTCGTCCCGACTTTGTCCGCTCCCACCTAGGGTCTTCGACGCTCCAGCCTCGGCTCGTGCGTCCTCCAAAGCCAGCTCTTATGCCTCGTTTGTTCTCCGCCTTCTCTGCGGGCGGTCCATTGTCTTCGGCCATTTTGTCCTCCATGGCTGTTGCCGGAGACATCGTGGTGATATCCTCCGGTGTCCTCTCTGGTGGCAAGATCTAAGAGACGCTCGTAGGATATGTTTTCTTTTGTCTTGAGTTCTTCATCTTGTTAGTTTCCTTCGGAAGGTCACCGATGTGCGTTTCGTCTGAAATCTCATCCTTTCCTCGTACAGTTCCTTCCGGTGATCGTCCTTGGAGTCATGGCCAATCTGGCTTATTAAAGATCACTATTATTGTCTTGGATGACACGAATTATCTTTAGTGGTCCAGGGCAGCGCAACATGCTATACGAAGTCACCAGCTATATGGGCATATTGATGGAATCACCGTTGAGCAACCGCGTACCGATCCCACGTGGAAAAAATAGGATGCGAACAATTTCTTGGTTATTTCGCAGTTACTTCACTTTACGCCCCCTCAGGTGTACAGCAACTACATGCTTCTGGATTCTGCTCAGGAAATTTGGAAAAGGGTCTGTGACACTTACTCTCAGGTAGGGAGTTCGACGCAGATTTATGAACTCACTCGAAGCTGAAGCAGGGAACTCTATTTGTCTCTGCTTACTACTCTGAGTTGAAACGTCTTTATTAGGAACTAAATTACTTCAACACCTTTACTGCTGCATGCACTGCCGATGCGCAGGCTCTTTAGAAGGGTAAATACCGTTTTCGTGTTCACGTCTTCCTTATGATGCTCAATATGGAGTTTGATGTTGTTCGTCTGCATGTACTCCATCACGAGCCTCTTCCCTCTCTTAGGGAAGCCTTTAGTATATATTCTCAGTGACGAGAATCGTCGCTCTCTTGGTTCCTCTACTGACCACTCTGCCCTTGCTGGGATTGGTCGTTGTCCTCCTTTCTCCTCTCCTGTATGCAGCCACTGTGGGAAGAGAAGACATACTAAGGACTTATGTTTTTGTCTACACCCTTATCTTGCTCCCCCTGGTCGGGGATCTGGTGCTCGTAGGAGAGGTGGTCATCGTGGTGGTGGTTGTCTGGCTGGTGCCTGCACACAGTACTTTGCTCATTTGACTGAAGTTTATGAGGACAACCCCCCTCTGGGGGCCTTTCTGCTATGGAGTTAAAGGTCTTCCGCCATCTATTGCGTTCGCACTCCGACTCTACATTTGCTGATTCCACTGCCGTGTTTGCTACTTCAGGTATCTGTAGTGCTCATGCTGTGTCTTCATCCCACTCTGAGCGGATCATTGACTCGGGTGCGACTCTACATTTGTTGATTCCACTGCCGCGTTTGCTACTTTAGGTATCTCCAGTGCTCATATTGTGTCTTCATCCCACTCCAAGTGAATCATTGACTCAGATGTGACTGATCACATGACCGACTCTGCCTCAGGTTACCTCCTATACTCTTATCTCTGGTCGTGATATGGTTATTGCTGACAATGGTTCTCTTTCCTCTATTGCTGGCAAAGGAACCATCGCTTGTTCTACTGGCCTTTCTCTTTCTTTTGCCTTGATGCCCCTTCATTTTCTCGCAATCTTCTCTTCATTAGTCATTTGACTACTTTAAACTTCTCCATAACCTTTTTTCCTAATGTTTGTGTTTTTCAAGATCTGGATACAAAGTCGATGCTTGGCAGTGATAGTAATGTTGGCGGACTGTACTTGTTAAGCCGACCGTTATCTCCCAGTGCTCTCTCCACCACCCGTGCTCTGACTTTGCATGACATTTGGTGTTGGTATCTTTGTCTTGGCCATCCTTCTGCTTTATATCTTACCAAACTATTTTCTGCTTTCAGTTGTTTAATTTAATCTTTTACTTGTGATGCCTGTGAACTATCAAAACATGCTCGTCATAGTCTCTGTCATGTTTCTTTTCCTAGTTCCTGCCCGTTTGATGTGATTTATTATGATGTTTGAGGTCCCTCCCCCGTGTTATCTTTATCTGACTATAACTTGTTTGTCACCTTTTTTTATTGTTATTCCCGTACTACTTGACTATATTTGTTAAAACAGAAGAGTGACATGTTTAATTGCTTTCGTTCCTTTCATCAAATGATTATGACACAGTTTAATGACACAATTTGTGTGCTTCATTGTGATGATGGTGGGGATTATGATGCTCGGTGTGCATTTTGTGCCTATCTTACCGAACATGACATTCTTCACCAAACCACTTGTGTCCACATTTTTACTCAAAATGGCATGGTTGAACAAAAAATATGCACTTACTAGAGGTTGCTCAGTGTTTGTTGATTGTCATGCACCTTCCCAAGTCATATTGGGGTGATGCAATTTTGACTGCAACTCATCTTATTAATCTTTTACCACCACGCTCCCTTCACTACGATACACCTCTTTCCCGTTTATCCCAGAAACACATTGTCCACACCTCCCACATCTCTCCTCGCATATTTGGTTATGTTTGCTTTGTTCATACCCCTCATCCAGATAAATTGGGCGCTCGTTCTCTGAAATGCATTTTTGTTGGCTATTCTCCTACCATCAAAGGTTATCGATGTTATCACCCTCCTACACGTCGCTTCTATTACACAGTTGATGTTACTTTTCGTGAGGGAGAGTCGTATTTTGGTCCTCGTCAGGGGGAGATGAGTAGTAATATTGACGGGACCTTCGACTCTCCTCTTCTGATAGTTACTTCTCCTCATATTACTTCTACACCTGCTTCTATTTCTCCCAGTATTTCTTTGTGCAACCCATATTCATCGTGGGTGGGCCCAGTCAAGGCAGAAGTCAAAGTCAATAGGTCAAGACATGAGTCAAAGTCATCATTCAAGACAGAAGAAGGCCTGGACGAGCATCCCTCGCATACTCACCAGGTGGGCGAGCACGGGAGATACTCGCCCAAGGCGGGCAAAATCCAACCGTAGTCGCTTAGTCGCCGGGTGGGGGTGGACTATAAATAAGACCCCCCCACTCTTGGATTTCCCTATAAATAGGACCCCAGTGGTATAAGGATTAGGACTTTTGCCCGAGCTTTCGGATCCCGCTGTCAAAGACTTAAGGCGTGAGACAGTGATCATCCCCCTTGGTCGTCATCTTGAGATAGTCGCCAAGTTAGTGTTCCCCTTTTATCCTGCTTGACCATCTTTGGTTGTTGAGGGGAAGCTTATTCTAAGTATCTGGGTACATGGCGGGACCTCCCTGACACAGCGCCTGTGGTCTTTTTAGTGTTCTCTTAGTCACTTTGTCCTTTCTTGTCAAGTCGTCATGCTCGGTCGCTGAACTAGTAACCTTAGACTGTATTTAGATTCGAATTTTGGAGTAGGGATTTTCCCAGCTTCAACATTTTGGTGCGGTGAGCGTGGATCGCAGCCAAGGGAGGAAAATCTTGCGAGTAGGGGAGACAGTGGATGCAGGCGAGCATGGAGAGATAGTCGGCAACTCGGCAGGTGGAAGCGACTATGTGACGGTGGCGGCTTTTGAGGATTTCGCACGGAGGATGGAGGAGACCTTGCGAACAGCGCTGCCTCCTCGCGCGAAGGTCACAATGACCTCACCTCGTCGCGTGACTTCGTCGAAGGATGGTGGTCCCTCTAGGTGACCAAAAAAGGAGCATGTGGTGGAAGAGCTGGAGCGACTAATACAGTCATAATTCTACCCGACATGTTCTCAAAGCATCCGGTTCCGAGATGTGGAAAACCTGACGAGATACCAGGATACTCGCCCAGGCGGAGTGTATGAAGGGGTTGTTCGCCAAGTCGAGTACCATCGTCGCCAAGGAGGAAGGAGCTCATTTTGTGAGGAGGTGTTGTCATCCCCAGTCCCAGAAGGCTTCAGAGAGTCAGTCTTGAACTACTACTCCGGAAGAGATGACCCGGTCAGACATCTTCAGTGGTTCGAGGACATGGTGTCGATCCGTAATATGACCGATGCATTCAAGTGCATATTCTTCTCCATCACCTTTGAGGTGAAGGCCAGGGATTCGTTCTACCAACTGGCAGACAGCTTGATGCTTCGAGGATCTGCGCCGTGGGCTGATAACGCGGTTCGCCACAACGAAAAAGAGGAAGAAGGAATGGGCAGCTGCCTATCTATTATGTGAGTCGGGTACTCAGGAAGGCAGAGATGAGATATCCCATCCCGGAGAAGCTGATTTTCGCCTTGGTGGTGTCGGCGCAGAAGCTCTGACCTTATTTTCAAGCTCACTCAATTAAAGTCATGACTAATCATGATGATGTGGAACATTTAGGGAGGCTGACAAAGTGGGCAATAGAGCTCAGTGAGTTCGATATCTCTTTTTCTCCTAGGGTGACGATCAAGGCGCAGGCAGTGACAGACTTCCTGGCTGACTTTTCAGTAGAGGTAAATGAAGACGTGGGCTCATCAAGCCCGGTTTCCTGGAAGATGTTTGTGGATGGAAATTCAGGCAAAAGCTTAGTGGGAGTAGTCGTCGTGCTGGTGATCCTGCAGGGAAGCAGGATCGAGCAGACAATTGAGATCCTCTTCCTCATCACAAACAATCATGCAAAGTATGAAGCCATAATGACAGGCTTACGTTTCGCATTTTCGCTAAGGAGTTGGGGATTCAGGATGTCAGAGCCTTCACAGATTCGATGGTGGTTGCATCACAAATGAGAGGAGAGTTTGAAGTGCGTGACCCCATCCTGCAAAGATACTTGGTAAAAGTGAAGGACTTAAGGGGCTTTCAGTCTTTCTTCGTCGAGCACGTGCTGAGTGAAATCCCGGGCCACGAAGCGAGCTTTTAAGCGGTTAACAGACCCATCTGGAACATGTTTGATAACAAAGACCCATTTGCAACTGACACAGGATTGGCCGAGAGGAAGAGGAACCAGATCTTAGGTCTGGTTAGCCCAGAGGGCAGTCATTTTGTCATCCATGGCCGCACACCATCCCAGGTGTTGAAGAGTTTCTTGCACAGAGTTAGGAATAAAAATGTAGGAAATAGAGATGACAAATTTTAGGAGTAGCAGAGAAAGGCGATATAGAGATACATAGTTTGCCAAAGGATGAGCTCTAGAAGTTGACGATGGATCAACGGGCCGCGTAATTGCATTGGTAGAAGGGAGCTGTAGGGAATTAGTCTTGGACGAACGATAAGTATAAACACGAAGAGGTGGTGGAGGTTTTGCGAGCACTGGGAGCGGTGAAGGAAGAAGTGGGAGTGGCAGAGTTGTGACAGGGACAACAAGACGAGCGGCAGGGAAAAACAGAGACGGTGTGGAAGGAGAGTGGATTGGTTAATCCTCAAGGAAGGTTATATTAGCCGAGACGATCAGCTTGCTATCAGTAGGAGACTAGCATACATAACCCTTCTGAGTGCGGGAGTAGCCAACGAACATACATTTGGTGGCGCGAGCAACCAGCTTGTCAGTAGGTGGACCAAGAAGATGAACATAACATACACAATCAAAGACATGAGGTGCGAGAGAGAACAGAGACCTTGAAGGAAAAAAGAGACTAAACGGTGATGTGAAGTCGAGTACGGCGGAGAGCATACGATTGATGAGATGACATGCATTAGAAACAGCGAAATTCCAGTATTCTGTGGGCAGCTGCATTTAAAACTTGAGTGACCGGGCGACATCAAAGAGGTGATTGATTTTTCCGCTCGGCCACACCATTTTGCTAGGGGGTATAAACACACGTGATTTGGTGTATAATGCCAAACTCGGTGCATAAATTGGAGAATGTGTGACTAGTATATTCACGAGCATTGTCAGTACGAATTGTTTTTTAACGTAGTCGAGAATTGCGTACGCGTCTCAGTAAGAAAAGTACGAAAAACAGATGTCAGTTCAGTACGATCATGAAGTAGATATAATCAGGTGACACGTAAGTAATCTTCAATAAAGATATAACAAAATAACGATATCCAAAGATACTAGGGATTCTATAGGGCCTCCAGATATCAAAATGCACTAAAGAGAAGTGAGTATCACTCCGAGTACACTTAGGAGGAAAAGAAGTACGATGTTGTTTGTCATAGATACAAGATTCACAAGTAAACTCTTGCAATGAGACATCAGGAAGAGCCTTCTTAAAAATCGGGAGGGGAGCATTCCCAAGATGACGATGCCAATCAATAGTGGAGACTACAGAGAGAACGGTAGGAGGAACATCCAAGAGATAAAGCCCGTTCGACAACCGCCCTTTACCAATGATATTCCGCGTTTGACGATCCTGCACAACAAAAGAGGAAGGAGAAAAAGTTATACAATAGTCAAGTTTCTGAGTAAGGCAACTAACGGGTAGCTGATTGAAGGGGGACCCCGGAACATGAAGAACCGAGGAGAGAGAGAGAGTTGGGGTAATCCGAAGATCAACAGCGCCAGAGACCAAAGTAGTGTCACCATTTGCTACAGGAATGCACTTGGGATAAACAGTCTGTATGTACTGAGGTGATTTCTGGGAGGTAATGCGGTGAGTAACACCCGAGTCCACAATCCAGTGAGAGTTATGAGAGAGACAAGGTATACCTTTAGTGGAGAACGACACAACAGAGCAAACGTGTGACTGATAATGCCTTGGAGCTGTTGAAGTTGGGTGCGGAGAGCGTTGATATCTGGCCGAGTAGAGGAGTCAGAACTCGTTGTAGTGGCATCAGTTGGAGGAGCAACTGTAGTAGAAGCAGTAAGGTGTGGAGGCAGACCATGCTTGCAGTAGCAGGTGGCTTCAGATGACCTTCTCGACCATAGTACGTACATTTAAAACCAGAACGACCATCACGTCCTCGTCCTCGAGACGTGTGGCAACCTCCTCGAGCTGATGATCCACGAGCAGGAGCAGGAGTAGGTAAAAGAGACTGCTGGAGATGAGCCGGAGAGAAATTTCCTAGGACCTCAGATGGTGGAGTAACCTTGAGTAACATAGAACATACATCAAACACCGAGGGTATTGTAGAGGAGGAAAGAATCTGAGGCCACACACTATGAAGATGGGGAGGAACACGAGCCATCATCATAGCAATCACAACAGCTTCCTTTTGTGCTCGTTGTGTAACGAGCTCCGTGGAGGGAGGCTGATGTTGTATCCAGGCCTCCACCAGAGTTTTGGCCTTGGCAACGAAGGAGGTCAAATCGCCCGTTGTGTCGGTTTCCAGCGTTTGAAGTGCGGAAATGATGTCAAACAAATGCAGTAAGCTATCTTTGCCAGAGTAAGAGAGTGAAGCTCCTCCCACATCGCCTTGGCCGTCTCATGATACATGGCCATGCGGTATGACTCGGTGTCCATGGAATTGAGGATCCAAGATTGGACCCGGTCGTCATCACAGAGCCATTCGTCGGTGGCAACAAGGCGAGCTTCCCGAGTAAGATGATAAAGAAGACCTTTAGTTTGTAGAACCCGACAAACAGAATGCACCCATTCCACAAAGTTATGCTTCCCACTGAGAAGAGATGGTGGTGATCCGAAGCTCTTCACGGCCTTCAGGAGAGGGAGGAGCTGCACGAGCTAGAAGTGAGGAAGCAGCCGTGGAGTCCATGGGAGCAAGAGGGGAGGGCGACCTGACAAATGAGTTGCGGGTAGAGCAACAGGTAGTAAAGCAGCAAGTTCGCAGGAGCCCGCAACGGCTTGAAGAGAGACACGACGGGTAGAGGAGGAACAATTCGTGTGGCAAGAGGAGAAACAGTCCGCGCAACAACATCGGTTAAAGGAGAAACAGTCTGCGCTACAACAAGTCCGCAAGAGCACGCAACGACTAGAAGAGAAACCGTTAGTCCGCGACGAACAACAGAGAGGGGGGTACGCGGTGGACAGATTGCGCGACAAGAGCAGGTCGTCGGGTTGGTAAAATCAGTCTGCGCGACAAGAGAAGTCCGCGTGACAAGGGGGGAAGTCCGCGCAACAAGAGCAATCCGCGCTACAAGAGCAGTCTGTGTGACAAGAGCAGTCCGCGCTACAAGAGCAGTTCGCGCGATAAGAGGGGCAGTCCGCGCAACAAGAGCAGGTCAGCACAAGTAGTCCGGGCGACAAGGCACTGGTACGCGATAGGTGGATCGTGAAGAGAACGCGGCGGTCTGGCTAGCGGCGAGAAAAGGAGATCGCTGGGAGACCGCGTGAAGAAGCGGAAAGAGACCAGAGCATGATGAAGAGGAGTGGGGCCCAGGGAAATCCCTATAAAGGGAGAGAGGCGGGGCGAAGATGGGAGAGAGAGAGAAAAGGAGGGGGGTGCAGTTAGGAAAAACCGTAACCGCACAAGCAAACCAGCGGGCTGAGAGAAGGAGGTGGAACCACGGAAGAAGAGTTGCGGGTAGGGAAGAGAGACCGCATGGTTCAGATAGACGGGAGACCAACTGTTAGAGGAAACCTATCCGCGGAGAACAAAGAACAATCAGTTCAGGACCGAATGGCTCTGATCATTGTTTTAAATGTCCTCCGACATGTCATTTTTAGGGGCAAACCAATATGTTTTTCTAAAAAATATAGATTATGTCTTTTTGTAAAATATAGGCCGACATGTCCGATTTTTTCCGATATATCGGCTGACACGACTTTTAAATATATCGCATGCTATTTTATTTTATGTTATATTAACAGACTAACAACATATGTTTAAATCACCTATACATATTGTATTATGTACGTAAATTGATTGGACTTAATTTTTGATTTTTTTTAAGTTTTATTCTTACGACCAATTTTGTATAATTGTTTCACATTTTTTTAATTTCATATTACAAATTGATGAGACCATCATGATATTTATAGAAAAATTAGGTGCAATTAGCCCACTCCTCATGATCCCCACTAACTTAGTGAGATCATGTGGTTGATCGCCGCGCACACGATCGACGCACTCGGTCCCCCACGCATCGATCCCACTTCATGCACTATCCAAGCAATCACCGTGGTCAGCCGGCGTCGGGCGGCCCGCTCCCGGTTGGCCATGCCAAAGCCGCGCTCGAACGCCCATCCCCGCGGCCGCGACCCGTGATCGCGACGCTCCGCCCGCAAGGGCGCCCATCCCCGCAGTCGCTTCCCACGACCGCGGGGCTTCACTCGCAAGGGCGGCCACAGCTGTGGCCGCCTCACGCCGCCCTTGCAGGCAGAGTCCCGCGACCACGAGACTTTGCCTGCAAGGGCAACCGCGCCGCGGCCGCCCCTCCCTGCGGCCGCGGGGCATTGCCCACAAGGGAGGCCACGTTCTCTCCCGCCGCGGCCGGCCATTCTGCCGGCCGCGGCTCCTCTTCCTTCGCCGGTGTCCGTCTGGCGCCAAGTTGGCCGTCCATTCATATCAGGCCTTCCCCGCCGTCCGATCATTCCATCACGATCGCCGCCGTCCATTTCACAGGAAACCACCCACTATCCACCGTGGTTAGTGGGGGAATATCATTAATTAAATTATTGGCCTGCGAATACCAAATATGATGAGCGAAATATACTCTCAAAACTATGCTAAAAATAATGATATTGGTGGTTACGGTGTGCGGATAGCCGCATAACTACCGTAATCATCTCCTGGAGGTTATAAAAAGGCCCCCCAGCCCCCAGGCCTCGATCATTCTCATTTTTTCCTCTGTACTTTTTTTCTCCTCTGGCCAGAGCTCTGCTAGATTTCTCCTCACAGCCGCCGTCTCTCCACCGAAAATTCGTCTAAGTTCACCGCAAAAATCAAGCCTCGTGAGCCGTTCAGAGAAAACTCATTGCCCGCAACATCCTACAAATTCTCACCAACATTACTCCGCACGTTCCACGACCGTGTTTAGCATTCGCGCGATGCCCAGGAGCGTTCGCCATCGCCGAAGGATACCAGCATCAAGCTTCGCGTGAGGCGGCCTGTCGCCCACCAAGCAGGTGTGAACTCTCTCTCTCTCATCCCCAATTGTAACGAGTAGTGTCATGTTGCCCTCGATTCTGCAACAGATTTGTAACACGAAGCTCCTAGTGGAGTTTGACCGGCACAGATCCAGTCACGTGGTTTTTTAACTGGTTGAAGGGTTGTTCCACATTAAAATCGTCGTGTGGACTGTTTCTCTTGTTCTATGACTGTGTGCGCGCTCTACCGTTCCGTGGGCTAAGACGACTGAGTTTAGCCCAATCTATCAAGAGCGTTGAGTTGACCGCAACACAAATAATATGAAAACATTTAATACGTTTATTAGTTAATTATTTGCATGTTTTTAATATAAATTTCTAGGTTTGAAAAGACTTATAATCAATCAAGGATTTTTAACTTTTAAACATTCTTTATTTGTAGAATTTATTGTTATCAAAATAAAATTATTGTATACTATTAAATATATTTTACAACGTATCATTTTGTATTTGTTAATAATATTTTATCTTAGATATTATTTGATTTTATTTTGTAATATAAATGGCTCATCTTTTATTTATTTGTATTTTTTTTATAACATATAATTATAGTTATTATACATAAAAAAAATTATTTATAAGACATGAAAATCCGATATTTTAAAATATCTGCGACATGTCTCCGTCTTCCGACATCTTACTTTTAAAAACTCAATCCGATATGTAGCCGATATCTGATATTTAGAGCATTGACTTTGATACCATGTAAAGAAAAGCAGAATTGGGAAAAATAATTCAATTTTATTAATTTTCTCCAACTTGTACAACTTGGTTACATGTATACATACACTTATGTAGAAAGAGAGAAGTGGAGAGAACTCCAATCCTATGATGTGGGACTAAAGAGGATTTACTTGGGTTCCAAGAGTGGGCTTTTTATATTGGGTTTTTACCATTTCTTCTTAACAGTAATCATAGCAATGTCATTATTTATGACGTCAAACTGGACTCCTATTTGCTCAAATCGATCAAGGACAAATCTTTGGAACTCCGTGAGCGTCTTGTCTGAATTCGAACGGGCAACCCGATCGTTATTAAGGTTGTGGTCAGGCATGGTTGAACGAAACAACCTATCACTACGTAGCATAAAATGTAACCCAACCTGAGGCTCTGATACCAATTTGATGCAGGAGGGGATGGTAGGTTGACAATGACAGATGCCCTAAGATGTGACTCAAAGTGAAATGTAGTGATTAGACCTAATGAGGTTGCAAACCACAGTGCCAGATCATGGTGAAAATTTGAGAGCCACAGTACAATTCTTCACTGACATTGCAGGCACCGACCTCCTCTGCCATTATGCAAACAACAATACGATTACACCTTCCTCAGCAGGAATTGTACGATTACGTATAGTACATTCCTTAATGGGAACCGCTACAGAACCCATTCCACCTCACCAGAATCTCCACGAATTGAGTGGGATTCCACGGAGCTATGTCGAAAGGGGCTAACTCCGTCGGATCAGCTCATGACGAAAGAGGCAACTACCAAGACACAACAACTGCAGATTGGATGCTGCAATGGTTTTTTGATCCACATCAAACTATCAACGCTAGCCAGACACTCCAATCTCAACTTATCACACTGAACCACAGTCGGTCTCCACTGTCTTCTTCCTACAATTCCCTCCTAAGAATCTGATAGCTTCGACTCAGGAGGACTGTCGTCAGCAGCGATTATCCCGACCTGTCTCTCCTCAACATGGAAAGGGCTGACTACTGCCACCATCCAGTGGACTCCACCTTTCACCCACAAGACCTGCATGCAGTGTCTCCTTCCACATTGACTTCCTTCATTGAGCCACCCGCCCTCCCAACACCAACCGTTGGTCCCCACGAGGCGCCGACAACAAGCTTCCCGCAACGCCATCCTCTTTTCACTCCATCAGTGTGCGTGAGTGGAACTGGAATTGGATGGATCATTTCAAAATTCATTCTTTAGTGATATAATAAAGGATAACGAATTTTGTTGAATTCGTTTTTCGGTAATCTCAATTCCTTCTTAACATCGTCAAAATTATCCGGGAATTAGAATTGATTCCGGTATCTAATTCCAATTCTACCCAAATGAACATAACCTAGTGTTTTTGAAACTGTAATAAAGGTTAACGAATTTTGTTGAATTCGTTTTTCGGTAATCTCAATTCCTTCTTAACATCGTCAAAATTATCCGGGAATTAGAATTGATTCCTGTATCTAATTCCAATTCTAGCCAAATGAACATAACCTAGTGTTTTTGAAACTGAATGTAGCCTAATAAAATAGAAAATAAATTCAATCAGGTTGTTGATGTTGAGAGTAAGTATTCATTGGACAGTTGTAATTTATTTCCCTATGATGAAGATACATTTCAAGTAAACCAAATTAATGTATTCTAAAATTTGGATTTTAATTTTAAAAGAAATATTTGTGATATCTCTTAAAATAATGCGATGCAAGCGAGAATTTTACGAACAATATCATGTGATACTCAACCAAGTGTAGCTTGACACATAAACGCCGAACATTCGAGTGCATCCCTCTATAAGAAATAAATCATCCGCTAGCACATTCAAGCAATAAAGAACAACGAAGGATTTTCAAATTTACGGCGAACAAGTAAAAGTAATAATTAGCCAAGCTCTGAAAATTTAGTGATCACAATAAATATTAAGCATAAAATCATAATAACCCTAGGTGGGCAATGTGAGTGAGAGGTATATCATAGGCGCATTACAAATAGTAGAGGGTCTTTAAAAAATATTAAACTGGGTCGGATGAGGTCGGGGAACAGTTGCCGAGCATACGAGGGCCGGAGAGGACCACCGACGGCAACGGCGAGGCAAGAGGATTCGGGTGACGTTGTTCGGCTGGAAGCTCGGCAGAATAGTGTTGTAGAGGAATCAAATGAAGACAACAAAGGTCTCGTTCCATTTATGCCTGCGCTCTTTAAGAGGGGTGAAATTAAATAGAGCTGAATAATGAAGACGGTCATAGTGTCATACTTCTCAAAGAGGGTTTCTTACTTGATAATTTTATAAATGAATAATGGCACAATTTAAAGATGAGGGAGGTTTTAAAATAAATGGCCGGCTAATGAAAGCAAATCAGGGGATTCCACGAGGTTCTTTAAGGGGAGGAATTTGGATGATAATACCGTTTGATATTCTCATATTTTATTTAATTTTTCTGAAATTAAAATTAGATTACTAAATTATAATTTCAGAAAATTAAATTAAAATACTAGATTTAAAATATATTTTTTCAAAACTTGCAGTAATTATCATCTAACCTAGATCGACGGACCTTTACATTCATGGTCTTATTAGCCGGTCATGTCAATAAGCCAAACAAACATGTGGGAGTAACATGTGCAAAATTAGCTAAATTAACGTGTGCAATGACATGCGCTACAAAATAACATAGAATGTTACTCAAAATAAAAATACGATACAGGGGCAACTCATTTTGCATCAAAAATAAATGTGCTTCAACTCATCATGTGTCACCCTTGGTGCTTCTCTGAAGGTCCTGATTTAACCCCATTTTATAGAATCAGGTTTGCATTTGTAATCTGTGCTAGAATTTGTGGGAGTACTGAAAATTGCCTTCTTGTTGGGAATCCAAAAAATCTACTTGTAGCAAAGTACACACACACATAAAATGAAATTTAGGGGTAATCCTAGACTGAAAATGATTAAAGGTGAAAATTTTAGAGGAAAGAAAGGATTTTATCGACACCTATGGGTAATTTTTTGTTGGTCATCTGATGATCTGTGATTTTTTTGCATGCCCTAGGCTTCGTTTGACGTTGCTTATTTGCTCCAATGAGTTTGGTCAAAAACATCATTCTCATAGAATGTATGCAAGACAATAGTTATGATTGGTACCAAGAAAATAAACTAGTTTTGAGCATATAATGCACGATTTTTGTAGGTGAGGTCGGGCGTTCACGAACAACAGTTCATGACCACCGCCACCACGCCAAACGAAGCTCTATTCTCCACTGTTGCCATCTATTTACATGATCATTAAGATCTACGTAACAAATATTTTTTTCGTATTTTGCGCATTATTGTTTAATGTGATGGTGATGTGTTAATTCTTCTTCTTAAAGGCATTCATCATTACTGAAATAGATTTGTGTCTGTGATGAGCAGGTATTATTGGGAGGCAAGGATTTGGCTACCGAGGAGACCGCCGGCAGAATGGTTAATCTATTGAGACAGCTGCAGCAAACGCTGCCTCCTTCCGTTCTCGCCTCGACCTGGTCCTCCTTGCAGCCTCAGCAACAGCTTGCTTTACAGACGATTTTGTCGGCATAGTTTTGATGCTGGGCATTTCTCATCAAACTCTGTCTCTCTTCCCTGTCAAGCGCGCTCTCTCTCTCTCTCTTTTTCTTTTTCTCTTCTTTCTATTCGGGTTTGGGGTTTGGTTTGCCGTCTCCCGCCGCACTTTGTCATCATTTATTACGCACGAGTTGCTGCACGTGCGGTCAGCACGAGAATCTGGTAGGGCTTGTGTTGTGTACCCTGTGCATAATAGCGGTGATTGACGATAGTCATCTCACCCTCTCGCTTGCTCTCCGGCGAGTTTGTTTTATTGTTATTTTTTTTTAATTTAAATTTTGGCGTCTTCCAGATATTTTTTTTCCTGCATGTTTTATGTTGCATATATGTATTTCCTGCTTGCTTGGGGGCGCAAGATGGCGGGAATGTGAATGAACTCCAATGTTCGTGTAGCAGTTTTGGCATTTGATAATTGTTCCTGAAAGTGTGAAAGATACAAAGTCTCATTTTTATTTATTTAATTAAAGCTCCTGTTTCTTGTTACTCTTTCTTGCTTTTCTTTCCTTTTTTTTTAAAAAAATTATTTATTATTATGATAGTTGTTTAGCAAAATGACCAATTTGCACCGCGCTGTTCTACTTATTTACGTCAAATATTCCATTTACTGTGTAGTTGGTTTGATTGAAAGGAGTATATTGATCAAAGACGAGGATTTTACTTCATAACAGCTGCTTCATGCCGAAAAGCTCAAGGTAACTTAATTTTAATGAGTAGCTACACTCTCCTGGGGACATGCTAGAAGTTTCTAGGAGTTGTTCTTTGTTCGAGCTCGGTAACCCTCATATTATTAGGCTCTACACTTTTGCCTTAGTCTCTCGCCGTCTGGGGATAATGGCAGAACGTCCCTTGCAGACACTGGTTTGCGGTACACTAAGGCTCTGTTTGGCATGGTGGTGGCGGTCGTAAAAGCATGGGTTATGAACATAAAAGTGGATAGAATTCCTTAGGTGGATGTTAACGAATGGCAATTTAATATCCGTGTTCATGACCACCACCACGGTGCCAAACGGAGCCTAATAAGTGCATTGCGAAGTGTATTGTCATTGGACGCTAGTTGAAGTGTTGAATATAGGATGCAAAATCCCACCTGCATCATCTACAATTTTCATCCTTGAGCCTCACTTTATGCTCTTTGATATCATTTGTAGTAATTTGGCCCCCCACACAGACATAATTAATTGAGTTCATAATTGAAGTATCATGTGTTATAGTCTGAATTGTTATTTATGTAGTTTAGACATTTTTCTCCATTTTTGCGTAAAATTTAGTCATTATTAAACTCGCCTTCTACATGTAGCATGTGTATTCTATGGTTGCGTTTGGCGTGGCTTATCGCAGCTTATTTGCTCCGGTAAGGTTGGACAAATGTTACTATCGTTATCAAAAAAAGAAACTTGTTTAGAGCATAAGATTTTGATATGACAATGATATTTTTGTCCAACCTCACCGAAGCAAATAAGCCGTCATAAGCCGCGCCAAACGCAGCCTATATCTTTTGTTGTCACCAAAACACCACTCTCATGAAATGTGTTTGATGTAACAATTATGATGGACGCCAAGGAAAAAAAAGTAATATTGAACATAAAAGGATGAAGTTTCTTAGATGAGGCTAGATGTTCACAAACGCTTCGTCACAGCAGCGGGGATAGATCGTTAATTTTTCATCGTTCTTGCTTACCGCGATTGTCTTCAAGTGGCATTCCTTTAATATTTTCTAAAAGTATATTGGTATAAAAGTATAAACATCAACAACAATTTTGACTTATTTTTGTGCTCTTCAGAGCTATTATTTGAAATAAAATAACATGCTATCTATTCTGCTAAAGAATAATTGTTGTGTTATATTTAAGACGGTTCGATGCGTACAAATGAGATCTTTATAGGCATCTTTTAGGTGTTGTGAGAATTTAGCTACTACGCATGTTAAAGATAGGAGGGGCAGATCAAAAGAAATTTGGAATGAAACTATAAGAAAAGACATGATGAACATATGCATCAGTGAGATATGACTAAAGAGGACGCAATTGGGACAAAGAATTCATAATAGCTGACCCCACTATGGCGGGATAGAAACATGAGTGTGTGTGTAATTGCTATGTTATTTTTAAACTATCAAGTTGATAAGAGTAGCATGATTTTTTTCGTTCTTTTTCTAATTGAATAAATGTGGGACCCAATCATACCTTGCCACGCACTAACAATACACATTCATCTGCCCAGCCCGATGGCGCAAGTTGGGGCCCGAACCCTCACCCCCTCCCCCACAAGAATTTTGCAAAATAGATAGTATATTTGAATTTCTCTTGCTCGTAGAATTAATTTCGACTATTTATAGTTCAAAAGTGGAGGCGGAGAAATGACTTCAATATGGTGGTTCCAAAAAGTGCATATAGAGATTCTTGCATCTGCCTCTAATTACTTGTAAAATAAATAGTATAGTTTTAAATAAACATTTAATTATTTAAAATAAATATTTAATTATATATAAAATAAAAAATCGGAGCCGAGGCCCGAGAGATTCTCAGCTTTGAGTGGCTCTGTCAAGACTATCAGTCTATCACTGGCTAACGCTACTCTTCTTCCCGACTTCCGCTGCTTTACTGGCCGCGGCTTCTTCATCTTCGCCCTACCTGAAATCCCCCCCGGAGAAGACGCCCTCTATCTTCACGTCCTCCTGCCTCTACAGATTCACCATGGATGCCGTTCTTTCGTTCTCCTTCCCGAAACGCCCCTGCTCCGGCGATCTCTTGCATGCCGCCGACACCACAATTTTACCGAACTCCGACACCGTCGACCGTTCCCTGGTGTATCTCCTCGCGCTTCCGGATCCTTCCGTCTCCATCGACCTCTCACTGGAGCGCATCCTCGATCTGGCCGCTCTGGAGATGGAGAAGGACAAGCTGATCGATTGCGCGATGCGCGTCGCATCGGCCATTCAGGAAGCCGCCATGCGATCCGCTAGGAGGCTCGCTTCCATCCACAACGCCGCATCCTGGCCTCTTCCGTCAGATCTCACTGTTAAGGTGAAGTTCATTAATGTTTGGAACAGTGGGAAGCTACGTGTTCTCTAGTCAATTCTTATTTGGAACCAGTGAACTTGATCAATGGATGACCTTCTCGTGCATCCATTTTCATAAGACTTTGATTGAATTGGAATCCGACACTAACTTTCTAAGGATCTTCCAGACATTTTGATTGAATTGAACTTGTACGGTCCCATGAAGCATGATTATGACACCGTAACCCATATTATGGCTAAAATTCTGCACAAACAGCAACAAAACCACACGCATGTCCACCCTACATCCTGTTAAGCATAATATGAAACAGTGGTCTTAAAAAAACTGAGAAAGACGGCATTTAGAAGGTTAGTATCTGAACAATGCGAACACCATAAAATGAGCAACTAAAATTAATACTTCTAATCGGAAGAAGTAAACAGAGAGAGTCTGGTGCTCATTTTGCAGAAAATTTGCCTTTGTAGGGCATGTAACAGTTACATATCTTCATGTTTCCTGATTTTGCTTCAATTTCTATTTAAAAATATGCCAAAATGGTCTCCTGTTGATATTGACTGCATGATACTGTTTTATGGAATTTGAAGAGTTTCGAGGTGCTGAGAAACATCTTCGCTGCTTTGAATAAGAGTAGTTTGTTTTTGGAAGTACATTAAGGGTCTGTTTGGCGTTGTTTTTTCTGCTCCGGTGAGTTTGGACAAAAATGTACGCCACCATCATAAAATGTATGTTTGACATGACAACGGTTACAACCACTACCAAGAAAATAAAACTAGTTTTGAATATAAAAGTGGATGAAGTTCCTTAGGCAAGGTCGGGCGTTCACGAACGACGGTTCATGACCACAGTTTTCATGACCACCACTGCATGTTGAACGGAGCCTAACTCCATTTGGCGCTGCGTTTTTGCTCCGGCGAGGTTGGACAAAAACACCACAATTATAGAATGTACGTTTGACATGACAATGGTTATGACTGCTACCAAGAAAAAAAAACTAGTTTTGAACATAAAAGTGGATGAAGCTCCTTAGGTGAGGTATGTCGGTCACGAACGACGGTTCATAAGCACCGCGTTCTCGACCGCCACCACCGCGCCAAATGGTGCCTAGGTCTCTTATTTATCCTTTGGGCAAACCCTATTTTGAGCTTAAGAATCATCAGTCATTACTAATAATATTCTTTAACCTTCTTTTGGGTTCTGGAAATATGGAATAGCATTCTTTTGCAGTAGAAGAATGGAAATGTATATTGGCTGTATGTTATATTAAAATATTTTGTTGGGCAAAATGAGATCTTCATTTAGATGATTTTGTTGTTTTATTTCTTTTGAGTGGTGCCAAGATGATACTACTTATGTGCTTGCAGTGGGTTATAGAATTAATAGTCTAACTGCCATTTGCTAGAGATGTCTCCACTAGATCTTTTTGTCCAACTACATTTGTTCTTTCTCCTTCTTTCTTATTGTTAGGCCAGTATTTGCTATTCTTACATTGCTGGAGATAGGTAAGCGATTGTTATTAGCTACAATGAAATAACTGAGATGCTAAATGAGTGGATGCTTTTAGAGAATTGGTTCAATGTACCAATGATATTAGTGAGATTTTAGGTGCACATAAACGCTGGGGGAGTTCAGAATTTTTTATTGGCCTTGTGACCTAGGGTAGTAGGTGGGGAGGATCATGTCAAATTAATTGTTACAAACAAGAAAAAGTATGCACAAAGAAGAAGAACAATGGCATTATTTGTGAGTATGCTCTCGCCAATATACAATCAGGAGCTTGTTCTCTCACCTGGGAAGTGCCCGAATCCTAACCCTTAGAATCCAAAGATAAAGGAACACTCACATAACCCTTTCTTTTATAGGATTACAACTCACATAAACACATATTAATATAATGCTCCTACTAGTCTTTTAGGCTCCAACTATACTAATGTGACTGCTATTTCGGTCTCAAATCTTGTAATCATAACGTTTATATGTAATTTAAATACGAGATTCAGCTGATCCATGCTTGCATGCTCTAATTTTGAACTTTAATTTTCATGCTAGAATAATAGTAGAATGTGAGTTGAAGCTCACCAATTAATTCTATATTTGGAGTATGCAGTTTCCTAGGTTTCAACTCTTTCCTCCAAACTCGGAGTATGCTGCTCGTACATTGGGATGATTTGTTTGTTTTTCCCTACTTAGAACTTCTCTTTGGAATGATAAAGTCCTTTAAACCTATAAAACAAAGCTTATTAAAATAATTGTTTTGTTCCTTTCTATTGTGACTTCTAATTTTAGTCCTTATAAAATATCATTTGTGTTAATGCTATTTGGGGTAGAGAATTTTTTTTGCTAAGGATTAACTCATGTCTCTTCAGTGGAAATAGTTTATTTTATACATGTTAGTTGACAACAGAGCAGCTTCCATGAGGTCTGTTTCACACTATCATGCTAGCTTATTTTATTTTTCTGAATGCTCCCATTCATTTCTAATATGCAATCTTATATCCGTCAACTGTTGCTTGTCACATTATACTATGAAAAAAATCAAGTTTGTATGCATATTTTATTTATTTTGGGCATGCAATACATAATTTATTCTTCTATATGATCGCTTTTCTGTACTCTTTTATTTATTTGTAGAAACTTTTACCTGGTATTTAGAACTTCCGGTTTGATCCAAATATTCATAATGTTGAAAAAAGATGAAAACTAATATGATAATCACGAATTGCGGTGATTTGAAGGTATTTTCCATCCTAGATACACGAAGTCTTTGCCATGCAGCGGCTGTATGTTCCATGTTCAGTAAGTGTGCTGGAGATCCATTTTGCTATTCCAATATTGACTTGACTGCGAAGGATCCAAAGATCAGTAACACCGTTGTGTCTACTATTATACAACGAGCTGGGAGAAACCTTCAGTAAGACTTCAATTAAGTCCTGTTATTGCAAAAATGTGTTTTTAATCTTGATACTTAATCTTGGTTAGTTTTGTGATAAAAGAGTCTTCTGGTACGACCTAATATATATATTGTGGATCACTTTTGAAAGTTTAAATGGTAAGTTATAAGGCTTGTAGCCTTATATGTCAGTTTTTCATATGGAGTGAGGAGATACTAAAAAATAATGGGAAGAAATATGCCCTTGAAATGTAGAGAAAACTAAATAATACCGAACTTGTATGAATTATTAGAAAGTTAAAAGTTTTGCAAAGAGTGTTGTGAGCAAAGAAATATTACGTCTTTTGGTGATTTAAATAATAAATTTGATATTGAGAAAGAAAGATAAGATGTGTGTGTGTATAGAATATATATCATATACGAGCGGCAATACATGCGGGCGTGCGGGCCGCATGTATTAGCCGCCCGATTATGATATCACGGTGGATCGCCGATTGGCTGTGCGTGCAGGACTTTTACCCACCGGCGGACGGCGGCTGCGGGCTCGCCGGCAACCGACCGCCCTGGATTCATCGGCGCTCATCCAGGGCGGCCGGTGGCCGGCGAGCCCCCAGCCGCCGGCCTTCGGTGGGTAAAAGGCTTGCAGGCCTGGATTCGCGATTGCTAAATCTGACGGCTCCAAAATGATGCCCGCACGCCCGCATTTACTCCTGCCTGCACTAGATATGCCTCCATATATATAACTATATATATAGTTATATAATTGCTAAGGCAAGGTACAAAAAATGTTGAGATTTTGATGAAGTTAAATGCATTTGAGGTGAAAATAATATAATTTTTAATTAAAGATGAAGACATCAAGGAGAGAGAGAATATTATTTGAGATATAATCAAATTTGAGTTTTGAAGAAGAAAGTAGTTAAGAAGGGCATAATGAACTTTACTTTGAAGTCGAAGAGACCCAATTTCATTCACTGTTAATTAATTACAATAATACGGTATACCTCTCCTATATATATCTTTACAATAGTAAAAAGGAAAAATTGTCTGTGGTGAAACATTCAAAAAATGCTCATTTAAGTAATTACATCATATCCCCAAATTGAAAGTAGTGATGAACTCCATAAAATTGAAAAAAATTTTAATAGGATTCCTATACCTACTATGGTAAGCTGTCATTGGACATGTCAACTTTATTAAAGTTGATTTGAAAAAGTAATGATGGAAAATTAATGATATATGAATCATGGTGATGATTTTTTTAACAAAAAATGAAAAATGGTGTATTACTATTTTCCACATTAATTAATTAATCGTGAGTTTATTTTAAACTGTATTAATTAATTGATAGGGGTGGAGCCCCGTGACTATCGTGGTCGGGGTACTGTCATGGTTGGGATGTTGTCGCAGTAGGCATAGGAGCCCTATTAAAAATAAATACTCCCAAAATGGGACAAAAACGTAAATACAAAATTAGGAAATATCAACATTCTCCTCTTAAGCTGGAGCATATATATCGTATGCATTAAGCTTGTTACAAATATAGGGTGTCATGGGGATTCTGAGTTGTTTGGTGATGATATCAACAAGCTGATCATTCGAGTTGATGAAGGAAGTAGTTATTTCTCCTAACATAACCTTTTCACGAATAAAATGACAATCAATTTTTATATGCTTTGTTCGTTTGTGAAATACATGGTTTGATGTTGTGCAAGGTTTGATTATCACATATGAGGGATATAGAAATGATATTGCAGAATTTTAATTATGAGATAAGTTGTTTTAACCATATCAATTCACATGTGGTTAGTGTTATGACTCGATACTCTACTTCAGCACTACATCTAGCGATAATATTTTGTTTTTTGCTTCTCCATTAAATGAGATTTCCTCTGATTAATACACAATATCCAGAGGTTGATCGTCTATTACTTGGATAACCAACATCAGCTTAAGCAGGTATGCCACAGTGACCTCGATTTGCATAAATAATTCCTTTACCCAGAAATCCTTTGATATATTGTAATATACAAACATCAACATCTCAATGACAATCACATAGTGAGTTAAGGAATTGAATCACAACTCTAACAACAAAGAAAATGTGAGGTCTTGTACCAGTTAAATAATTCAATTTTCCAACTAACCGTCGATATATTTTTGGATCAGAGTATGGTTTTCCTTGTTCTAGTACAAGTTTAGTATTTGGGTCCATAGGTTTGTCGGTGAGCTTTCAATCTGTCAACCTAGTTTCTTTAAGGATATCAAGGGCATACTTTCTTTGAGATATCGTTATTCCTGATTTAATCGAGTTACTTCAATTCCAAGGAAATTGCGTAATCAGACAAGATCACTGGTTTGGAATTTGACGAAATAGATGTTGTTTGAGATTCATAATATTTTTATGATTATCTCTTATAATGACAATGCCATCGACATAAATCACTAGATAAATACTGAGACCATTAAAAGTGTTTGTAGAAGACAAAGTGATCTGCTCTACTTCGAATCATTTTAAATTCTTGAAGAGCCGAACTAAATCGTCCAAACTAAGCACATGAAGATTGTCTTAGACCATGTAGAGCTTTCTGTAGTTTATCTACGAGATAACCGGACTCCTGAGCAGGAAAACCTGCCAGTTATTCCAAGTAAACTTCTTCTATAAAATCATCACGGTGGAATGCATTTTTAATAGAGGCCAATTACACATCACAGTCATGGATAAGAGAAGACGAACATAGGTTATTTTAGCAACTTGAGAGAATGTATCTCCATAACTCAATCCATAGACTTGTGTGTACCCTTTAGCCACTTGTATCACTTTTAGTCGATCAATTTGGCTGTATAAGCCAAATTTGATTGTAAAGATCCATTGACATCCGACAGTAACTTTTCCTTTAGGGAGAGGAACTAAAATCCAGTAGAAATGGATCCAGAGATTTCTTTTCTTCAGTCGTAGTCTGTCACCAACCAGGATGAGATAATGCTTCTTAAATGGTTTTAGGGATAGAAACATAAGAGTGAGATGAAACAAAGCTGTAGTGGGTCGGTGAGAGGTGGTGGTTGCTCAATAACCGGTTAATAGGATGAGTATTATGAGTATTATGAGTAGAGCAGTTACCTTTGCAAATAGTAGTTGGACCAGGATCCGAAGCCAATTGAGATGTGGCGGAAGGAGTTGAATCATCAAGAATGATGCCTTGATCTTCTTGTGTTGACGAAAGTTTGGATCGGCTTTGGTAAGTGATCATAGGATGAATGGAAGGAGGATCAAGAAGAGTAATATGAGTATTTATTATTTAAAAAGACTGGAGCGGGAAGAACCGTAAGATAGATTCAGATGTGAATGAAGATGATGAGCAACAGGCATATCCTCAAAAAAGGTGGCATCAATAGATCATGAAAATGATTTGAAGGAGAGTAAACTATGTAACCCTTCTGGACCCGTGAGTAACCCCATAAAGATACATTTGACAGCACGAGCAGATAATTTGTTAAGTCCAGGTGAGAGGTCATGATCAAAAAAAGTTGAACCATAGATCTAGGAGGAATTTATAATAAACTCTCTTTTGAAAATAAAACAGAGTGAGGGACTTGGAGACTAATAGTGGAGGATGACATACGATTGATCATTTAGACGACAATGAGAGCAATATCACCTCATAGATTTTGAGGGGCATTAGCTTGGACCAAAAAAGTGTGTTGTCTCAAGTATGTGTCTTTGTTTCTGTTCAACAATCCCATTTTGTTGGGATATATGTGAATATGTAGATTGATGAATAATGTTGTGTGATGTCATAAATTAAATTATATGTGATGAAAAATATTATTTGGCATTATCACTACGAAAGATGTGAATAGATTTGTTAAATTGATTTCATATTTCATGATAGAAATTTTGAAAAATGGTAAATATTTTTCAACTATCTTTCATTAAGTAAATCCAAGGGCATCTGGAAAATCATCAACAAAGATAACAAAGTACATATATCCCAAAAGAGAATTGACATGACTAGGTCCCCAAATATCAAAGTGGACCAAATAGGTAGGAGACTCAGCACGGGGAACACCTCCGGGAAAAGGAAGCCCGAGTATGTTTACCAAGTTAACATGACTCATGGTCTAATTTCAATTGAGAGAGACGAGGAATCATTCTCTTCAATTTATATTAGGATGACTAAGGCTCTATTTGTTTAGGCGTTTTGATACTTCGTTTTGGGCAAACGCCGCCGGAAGGAGGGTAAACAAATGAACCTCCGGCGGCGTTTGCTCCGTTTCCACCCGCCCGCCTTGAGAAACGCCTCAAAAAGCTCCGTTTGGAGCAGCCACCTCCCCCGTCCGATTTGAACACTCCGTTTCCACCCGCCGGATCGATCCGCCACCGCCGAATCAAATGAAGCCTAAGACAAATATGTAGAATGGCGGGAAAGCCAGAAATGATGTAAGCAACATGATGATGTTGTTGGAAGTAGTAGAGTCCATGTGATTCAGTTTCTGCTCAAATCATCTTCCACGTACTTCGATCTGGTATAGAAAAAGAAGTATCAGTGCATGTTATAGAATAGTTGAGATGTCAAATGAGTTTACTAACATAGACAAGGTTAAAAGGGACATCCATGTATAAAGATAATAAAATGTAGGGATATTAAAGAAAGTGGAGCAGCTTTTCCAATAGCTTTAGAAGCATTGACAAGAGTAATTTAATGATTGGTGTGCAGTTGTGATACATTGGAAAAAAGAGAGGAATTACCAAACTGGTGATCGGAAGCACCGGAATCCAAAATCCATGAGCCAACAAGCATAGTATGAGAAAGACAAATAGTAAGATTACCCTTAGATGTTGTAGTGATAGGAAAGGTGTTTTGGAGTCTATCCTTATGATACTTGTTGTTACGCAGGACATTTTGAGGAGTATGCCCCTGATCAGATGATTCCACATAAATGACATTCACAAGCTATTTGAAAATCCAACAATCAAGTAACACTTTCCCCGAGTATGTCCCATTCATTCAGAATAATTGCATTGTGGTTGATTGCTTGGGTTGTGGTCACCTCGTCCACGACCACGACCCTGATATTCTCGAGTGGACATGTGAGCAGAAGAATCAAGATATGATTGACCATTGACTCCTGATATATTCTCGGGAGAGGAAACTCATAAAAACAATCAATGAGAGCCTCAGCAGTGGGAACGTTGGGGTTCATCAAAGTTTGATTGCAAACAGAGTCCAAATCTTTGTGTAAGCCATGAAGAACAAAGACCATGCACATATTATCAATTTTAATCAGAGTGTTGGGGATATCTTTATTAGTCGGAAGTAATTTCACATCTTCCATATTATACTAAGCTTTAGTGAGATAGAAGGGAAGATTATGACCTGTCATTTGAAGAGTGACAAGTTTTTGGACGATATCATAAAGACGTTGCACATCATTAGAGTATATAATGCGTGTCTTTCTCCAGATGTCATAGCATGGCTTGTAGGTTTTGAAGTGGACCAATGGCTTGTGATCAATAGATCGCCATAAGAGAGATACCAATTGATTATCCACCTTCCTTCATTGATCTCAATTCTCGGTAGGTATCTCCTCGACTTGTTTGATTTAGTGGCCAGATAATCCTTAGCCAATAAACCATATTTTGACAGACACTTGCCAATCCATATAGTTCTTGTTTGTGAGTTTCTCTGATATTGGAAGGATTTTCAGATAAAATGAGAGACATTATCCCTTTGTTTCTTTTGTTGTTATGGTGTTGGGGCAACAATGAATTTGCCTGGTGGAATAGCCAATGATGTGGGCTTATAAAGTAGAAGGAAGGAAGCAAGGGGCAGCTGCTGGAAGTAACGAAACCAAATAGGAGTAGTGATACAACCAGTCCAAAGGGAGATCAAACTCCACATAGAGTAACCAAAATACTTGGATCTGGAGGGTAAATGAGCCTTCAACACAGTGTGAAGGAGGTCCTCTAGAGATGAAGAGCAGACGATCTGGTTCTATACGACGAGGTGTTCAGAATGCAAAAATACATTGAACTGCTAAATAAGAAGCTATGGTCGACGACGAGGTCGGGTTCTGGACTGTAGAAGGTCGACGAGGAGACACTGGACTGTGAAATTAGCACCTAGACGGAACATAGAGGGACGCTGGATAACAAGGAGCGCTGGATAATTGGTTGACGAGGTCAGCCTCTGGACTGAGTGTTGACGAGAAGCGTGGGCTAACCAGACCGACCTTTGGACGGAGTGTCGAGGGTTGGGATGACGAATTGCGTGAAGGTGTGAGCGGCTAGGTCGCCCGCTCTGATACCATGTGAAGTCAAGAAGACCTAATTTTATTCACTATTAATTAATTACAACAATGCAATACCTTATATTCATAGGAGAAGGGGAGATTGAATAATAAATACTCCCAATGTGGGATAAAAACATAAATACAAAATACAACAGAGATAATCATGATGGTTAACAATTTATTTCTCAACAAAGAAAGTGGTTGATGAGTCTTTTCCATGAAATTTTGAAGTCTCAAAAGATGTTAAATGATTGGATAAAAAGCATCTTGGGGTCAATATTTAACCGCAAAGGGGATGTTTAAGATTGTGCAGAGGAATCAAACTTTTGAGCTAAATAATGAAGCTATTAAAAAGAGTTATGAAACATATACACTGAAAAATTACATTAATTTAAGAGAATCAATTAGTTTCATGCTAAAAAATTAACTATGGGAGCCCTTTTTGTGTTTAGATAACGATGGAAAAGTATTGAGAGAAAAACATGATTTTTATTGGAACATGACCAAGTACCGCGAGAATTTAATTGGTGCATTTATAGGAAGGGGAACCTTAGCGCACCGGCTAAGGTGTTACCGTGTGACCTTGAGGTCACAGGTTCTAGTACCCAAAGCAGCCTCTTGCAAAAATGCAGAGCAGGGTTTGGCTAGATTTCACCCTTGTGGTGGACCCTTACCCGAACCCTTGCTGCGCAGGGATGTCTTGTGCACACGGCTGCCCTTTTTTATTTAAAGGAAGAAATATTTGTCGAATATATGTTGAAAATATTAAAGATATTTATGGTCGAGCACTAACTAGTCTTAGAAGTAGTGATAGAACAACCAAAGAACTTTGATTTGGAGTAGGTTTGCATTGAGTCATTAACTTTTTGTAATAGTAATGTATATCCATACACAAGATATCTCAGGTAGTTTTAATAGGTGAAACATCTACTGAGTTAAGTGAGAAATTAGAACCATGAAGATATTGTGATATTCTTTAGAAGATAAGAACTTCAAATTAGAAAAAGAATGGCCGATACATTTTAAGTGCTTTGGATCGATTATTAAGAAGAGTGGGGTCATATTTGATTATATAACTTCTAAAGTTAAGGTTGGGTGGTTTAAATGGTGTGTCTCTGGGATAATATACGATAGGAGGATTCCTTGGAGAATTGAAGGTAAGTATTATAAAAATGTTATTACAATGACAATTGTTAGAGAAATAGGATATAATGTAAATGCCCATTAATTTGGCGCATTTTATTCTCTCGTGCTTTAGTCCCACATCTCTTGTATATGACTCTTCTCCTCTCTCCTCTCCTATATATATGTTCTCATACTTGTTTTTGAAATATGAAAAAGCACTTATAAGGTTTGAGACCATTTCTTTACATGGTATCAAAGCGAACGGTCCGGCCTCTCGGTTTTTAACCGCCTGTCCTTCCAGCTTACCGTGCGGCCTCCTCTACTGCCTTAGCCGCGGTTTCGTGCGGCCTGCTTCTTTCTAGTCGCACGGTCTTCGTCACCGCGGGTTCCCGCGCGGACTTGGTCTCTTTACCTGCTTCCTTTGCTCCGTCTCTCTCGTGGCATCCACCTTTCCTCCTCCTCCCTTTTATAACCTTTCTCATCGGTGGGGAACACCCCTTCTATTTCCCCAGCTCGCGCGACCTTCCTTTTCTATCCGCGCGGTCTCCCTCTCGCTTCCCACCTCAGCTCTATCCGACTCGGTCCTTCTGCTTCCCGCAGACTTATCTTGCACTACGGTGTTCCTGGCGGTCTCCCTTGTGGTCCCTGCGGCCTGCTGGTTCCAAGGCGCTCTTCCTATCCGCTGCGGGCTCCCTTTTCTATCCATCGCGGTCTCTTCTTCTTGGTCGTGGCGTCTCTTGCCGCTGGTGCTTTGTCGCCTTGACCGCTGCCGAGTTCTCCTGTCTGCTCCGCAGTCTCTTACCATTACGAACCTCCTCTGTCCGCTTGGCTTGTCCCCTATCCGCTGCGGTCTTTCCCCTTCACCTGCTCGTGCGGTTTCGTCTCTGGTCGTGGCCAGTTCTTGCCGCTGGTGTTTTATCACCGTGACCGAGCGACCTCTTTCCTCCTCGCCTCTGCCGACTTTGCTTTCTCTTTGTCGACCTTCTCTCCTTGGTCGTCTGGCTTATCTATTGTCCTTTTGCCGTCCGGCTTCTTCTGTTCGCCGCGACTTGGGTTCTCTGCCCTCTACCTGTCGTGTGTTGATATCCGCTGCTAGCCGCTGCGGATTGGTCCTTCTCGGTGCGGCCTGGTTCTCGGTGCGGGCTTGTTCTCGTTGCGGCCTCTGCTTCTCGCTGCAGCCTGGATCTTCTCGCTGCAACCTGACTGTTCTCGCGGCGGCCTTGTTTTTCTCGTTGCGTCCTGGTTCTTCTCACTGGTCCTTGTTGCAGCTTGGTCCTTGTTGCGGCCTGGTTCTTCTCTGCTTGGTGCTCCTGCTGCGGCATCTGCGGTGACCTCCCTCTAAAGATGTGTGCCTCTTCAGCATTGATCGCCCCACCACTGGGCTCTGTGGTGTCTATCTCTGATGGCGGGAGTTCATGTCTTGTTCACAGTTCCTCATGGATTTTAGACTCCAGAGCAACACACCACATTACCCCACTACAGCCTCCGCACTACTTGGCTTCTGTGCATCCTAAGTTCATCATTGTCGCAAATGGGGATATCACTCCCGTCTCCTGATCCGCCGACATCCTTCTTACTCCCTCTATTACTCTTCGATCTGTGCTTCATGTTCCTGGCTCTCCTTTTAATCTTCTCTCTATTAGTCGTCTCATTCACGACCTTAACTGCGAAATAACCTTCTCTTCAACCTCTTGTGTTGTGCAGGATCGCAAGACGCAGAACATCCTCGGTACTGGGCGACTGTCCAATGGGCTCTACAATTTTGTTTCCTCTTCTCCCACCGCTCTCTCCACCATCTCTTCTGTTGACTGACATCGTCGTCTTGGGCATGCTCCTCTTCCAATTCTCCAGAAAGCTCTTCCTGATGTTTCCCTTTCTGAGTTTCGGTGTGAATCTTGCATTTATGGCAAACAACATCGTGTCTCGTTTACCTCTCCTAGTACTCGGTGTGATGCCCCCTTCTCCTTAGTCCATTATAATATATGGGGGCCATATAAACTCCCTAGTGTTTTTGGCTATCGGTATTTTGTCACATTTATTGATGACTACTCACGTGTTATCTGGTTGTATTTACTTCGGGATCGTACTGAACTCCCCTCGACTTTTCGTGCCTTTCTGGTGGAGACTCGTACTCAGTTTTCTACTTGCGTAAAAATTCTCTGTACTAATAATGCGCGTGAGTATACGGGCCGCACCTTCTCTAATATCTGCACAGAGTTTGGTAGTGTTCATCAGACCTCGTGCGCATATACTCCTCAACAGAACGGCGTCGCCGAGCGTACGAATCGGCACCTTCTCGAGGTCGCCCGATCTATCATGATTCAGATGCAGGTTTCACCTCTCTATTGGAACTTTGTTATCTCTACTATTTGTCATCTCATCAACTGCATGCCCTCATCCACCTTGAACTTCGTGGCTCCTATCACTCTCCTCTTTCCTTCCAGGGCTCTGTTATCTCTCACGCCCAGAGTCTTTGGATGCACATGTTATGTTCATAACCTGGCTCCGCCCACTGACAAATTTGCTCCACGAGCAACGAAGGTGATGTTTGTTGGCTACTCCCGCACCCAAAAAGGATATGTTTGCTATTCTCCTGCCGACGGTAAACTAATCATCTCTGATTCTCTACTGATGTCACCTTTTGGGAAGATCAACCCTTTCATACCATCTCTACAGATCCTTTTCTTCCTCCTCCTATTATTCGGCCTGTGGTCCCCGTCACGTCTCCTCCCCCCCTCTCCTTCCAACACCTAACCCCCCGCTAATCCTCCCTCTCCTTCCAACACCTAACCCCCCCCCCGCCAATCCGCCCTACGTCGTCTATCATTCAGGTGTACTCCCGTCGCCCTCCCAGTTCTAATGCCCTGCCGCGACCTCCCTCTACCGATGTGATTTCGCGGCCTGCTGATCCAGTGTCTACCTCCACAGCTCATCCTATGGCGAATTATGTCTCGCTACATCGTCTGTCCCCGACCCTTCACACCTTTGCTACTTCATTATCGTTTATTTCTGTTCCTACTTCTGTGCAGGAGGCTTTGCAACATCCGGGTTGGCGTGCTGCCATGGATGAAGAAATGTGCGCCCTTTGGGCTAATTAGACATGGGTTCTGGTCCCTCTACCACCTGGCCAGACTACAGTTAGTTGCAAATGGGTCTTTGTCATCATGCATGCTTCTGATGGGACAGTTGACCGTCTTAAGGCACGACTGGTAGCTCGTGGCTTTACTCAATAACACGGTCTCGACTATGAGGAGACCTTCTCTCCGGTCGCTAAGCTCAACACGGTTCGTGTCCTTCTCTCTGTCGATGTGCATCGTCGGTGGCCCTTGCAGCAACTCGATATCAAGAATACATTTCTCAATGGCGACCTACAAGAAACAATCTATATGCAACAACCTCCCGAGTTTGAGACCACGGGGGAGTCCAGAGTTTCTCATCTTAAGAAATCTATCTATGGTATCAAACAATCCCCTCGGGCATGGTTCGATAAGTTTAGTAAAGCTGTTCAGGCAGTTGGTTTTAATCGGAGTTCGACAGACTTCTCTCTGTTCACTCGACATAGAACAACAGACACGATTCTCCTTTTGTTATATGTTGACGACATCCTAATCACGATAACTCAAAAGGAATACTAGAGGTCAAACAACACATTAGTTCTGTTTTCCAAACAAAAGATCTGGGAAAACTTCGATATCTTCTTGGCCTTGAAATCGCAAGACGTCCTGATGAACTTTTCCTATCCCAACGGAAGTACTACCTTGAACTTCTCCGTGATGCTGGCTACTCCGGGTGTAAACTTGTGGAAACACCGATGGATGTCAATCACAAGCTATGTGCCCATGGGTCTGACTCTGATGGTCTGCTTTCAAACCCTGAGTATTATCGACGTCTTGTAGGAAAACTGATATATCTGACAGTTACAAGACCTGATATCTCATTTGCTGTCGGAGTAGTCAATCAGTATATGCATGCTCCTCGAGGCTCTCATTTACAAGCAGTGGAACGAATCCTCAGATATTTGAAGACTGCACCAGGACAAGAGTTGGTGTATAAATCATCCTCTTCTCTATCTCGTGTTGCATATTCCGATGCGGACTATGCGGGCTCCCAGGATGATCGACGCTCTATTACGAGTTTTTGTACCTACTTTGGAGAGAATCTTATTACTTGGCGCAGCAAGAAACAATCTGTTGTTGCTCGCTCTTCTGCTGAAGCTGAGTATCGTGCAATGACCGCCATTGTTTCTGAACTCACCTGGCTGGAGGCTCTTCTTGGAGATCTAGGGGTCGCTTTATCCTCGCCAACAGTTCTGCTTTGTGATAGTCAGGCCGCAATCCATATTGCGAAGAACCCAATTTTTCATGAACGGACCAAACACATTGAAGTTGATTGTCACTTTATCCGTGAAAAGGTTCAGTTAAAGAAGTTAGAGCTAGAGCATGTTCCCGCTTCTGAGCAAGTTGCTGACATTCTCACTGAGGCATTGCCCCGGCATTTGTACCATCAGTTCTTATCCAAGCTTGGTACTTACGACTTGTATGCTCCAGCTTGCGGGGGAGTGTTAGAGAAATTGGATATAATGTAAAGGCCCATTAATTTGGCCCATTTTATTCTCTCTTGCTTTAGTCCCACATCTCTTGTATAGGACTCTTCTCCTCTCTCCTCTCCTATATATATGTTCTCATACTTGTTTTTGATATATGAAAAAGCACTCATAAGGTTTGAGACCATTTCTCTACAACAATGTTATATGGATCTGAATTTTGGGCAATAGGATATCTAAATTAGATGTGGTAAAAATGAGAGTGTTTAGATGAGTATGCAAAAAATTAGAAAACTAGATTAAGGGATGATTATATTAGAGAAATGGTGAGAGTGGCATTTACAAAAGATAAGATTGAAAGTATACTTTAGTGGTTTAGGCAGTCCAATGAAGGTTAGAAAATATATGAGTTAGACGAATAGATTGAGTTAGTGTTGAATGATTATGTAGGAAGACTAGGCCCATTCTAACATTGAATAAGGTTGTTACTTGTTAAAGATGATTTACATAATTTTAACACTTGGGAAAATGAGGATTCATGAGGCCCGCCCCCAAATAATTTGGCTAACATTATTGATGATGATGATAGATTACGCTGATGATTTGTTTTGCATAAACCATTTGAGAAAAAATATTTTAACAGAATTACAGTATTTTTTCTTCTTTAGTGTAACTTATTACTTCTATTTTCCAAATCGTAACATATTCAAGTATGAGTAAAATATATCAATGGTAACTGATGATAAAAGTGAATTTCAGTAAACCTGGTTTGAATTATTCGCACCAGGTCCTGGTTGATGTGTTCCTGTCCAGTTTGAATATTTGAAATTTATTGTTCGCCACAAAGAATTCAGGTCACGTTTGCTGTTTTATCTGGCCATTTTCAAATTTTGAAAATCATGGTTTCCTTACAAAATATGACTGCTATAAGAAATTGTTTTCATTTTTTCGCCAGACTCATCAAATTGATTTTTTGGCTTTTTACTTTATATTGTCTTTTTAATCTTTTGCGCACTTCAAATTTGCAAAATCAGGTCCCTTAAGCTTGGTATATGGCCCAGCCCAGCAATAAATGAAGATTCTATCCTATGTGCATCATATTCCTCCAGAAGTTCCATGGAATTATCAGGTCTTTCATGGAGTGAAAGAAGGCCTAGTCAGCGTAAGCAACCATGCATACTTACTAGATCATGTTTGTTGGCTTTAAGTGCAGATGGTGCTGTTGCAGGGTATGATATAATTGACTAATACTGTTGTCACATGGAAATACATTTGTAGGTCATAAAATTCTATTTCTTTTTTGTTCGCAGGACACTTTTGAGGAGTTTGCACCTTTACAATATCGATAAAATGGATGTCTATGCTTTTTCTGTTGCATTATCAGTTTGCCCGTCTCTCCTTAATCTGGAAGTTGTTGGCCTGTAAGTTTTAAGAAACCATCTGCATATTGTTTTTGATGAATTGTTTTCTCCTGGGCATCCTGTTTTGAGTTATAATATTCGTACCACGTGAGGTTGCAAGAAATTTGCAAATGTTCAAGTAATGTGTTCATGATAAGAACAACAATTGCAGGAAATTGGCATTTGTTCAAATAATGTCATGAACGACAATAGCAAAAATTCTTTCTTTGGCTATTTTAATTAAAAAATTTGGTTAAACTTGTTTTATAAATCGTAACATGTGATTAGCATAATGTTACTTGAAAGAAATTCAATTGATGTTGTAACCTTTTTGATGCATTTGGGCAACTGACGGCCTCTAAAGTTGTCAAATCGAATGTGCGCTGAATCCTTTCCATGCCAAATTCATTGCGCGCTGAATTCACACATCTCGGAATCCGCGGAAGAACATTCAATACTTAGGGCAAACAGTCATCCTATTTTCAAAGATTATTAAAGATGGCATACAAGGAGGCCAATGGGGAATTATTCAAAGTAAAAGAAGCCGGCTACGCTACAAGTCAGAAAAGTACATTAATATAAAAAATGCAAATAAATATATAACGATACATTTAATTGAGATCTGTCACAATACAGCACAGATAAACCCTAATTGAAAGAAACTATCCCTTGTTTGAAATTTATGCTTTGGTCTTGGACTAGATGCACAAATATGATGAATGAATCGTGATGCGTTGCGTCACACTCCTTTTCTTCGAAATGACACCCCATTTAACTTTGTATTAGTGCGTGACAGATGAAATCAATTGTTTCAGCCCAGAAAAATATTTTAATGGTGACTTGATTAAAAAGTATTCCCTCCGGGAGTCTCGTGGGAGAAGATCCAGGAGGTATCATGGAGTTAACTGTAGCGTTCGACATGGATGCAAGTAGTGAAAATAACTCACAGGACACCACCCTTTACTATACTTCTTCTCAATGACATAGTTCAAAAGGAGACTTTAAATATCATTGTAGAAAGAGCAATCGGAGGAGATGACTGATGCTGTGATCGATGCAGGGAAGTCCAAAAGTAGTATGCATGCATCATGGAGTGACGGAGATGACTGCCCCAGCGATCGACGCAGGGAAGTCCAAGAGTTGGATGCATGCATCATGGAGTGGCGGAGATGACTGACGCAAGCAAGTCCAAGAGTTGGATGCATGCATGACGTGCACACTCAACGATTAGAGCAGTGGAGTTATGACGGGAAGTCTGGAAGAAGATGTGCATGGACGGGTACGGGTAGGAGATGCATGCTGCATTGAATTTTTCTTCTTTCTCTGATACTAAATTCGAAGGACCTGCAGTTTGATGATGAATGTGAGCATAAGAGAGATCGGCGCTGCGAAAAATAACTCTTCACTATGATGCCCTAATATATTTTCGCAGATATATGCCCTAGAACCTGAATATCACCAAAAGAAATTTGAACGCTACCCGGCTCACTTAACAGTCAAGTTGGTCCATTATGACCTTGAGGTCAAGGGTTTGAATCTGAAATTGCGTCACTGTGATGTATGGATTCGGTTGCACAATGTTACGCGTATTGAGGAAAAACTTAGTACCTCCATAGAGGTCACCTTGTCTATATATACTTATTAAAAAACATCATAAGGAAAAGATACACGATGTGGGACTAATATGACATGCGCCTCACAACACTCCCCCTCAAGTTGGATCGTGGGAACTTCCCAGACCCAACTTGTTACATATAAAGTTCATTCTAGTCCCCGTAACCCCTTTCGTAAGAATATCTGCAACTTGATCTCCGGTCTTCACATGAGTAAGAGAAATAAGGCCTTCTTCGTACTTCTCCCTAACAAAGTGGCAGTCGACCTCTATGTGTTTTGTGCGTTCATGGAACACAGGATTGGTGGCTATCTGGATTGCAGCTTGATTATCGCACCATAGAGGAGTGGGATCCTGAATTGGGTTCCCGATTTCACAGAGAATTTGCCTTACCCACATGATCTCAGCAACAGTGTGAGACATAACCCGATATTTCGCCTCAGCACTAGATCTAGCAACTGTAGTTTGTTTCTTGCTCTTCCAGGAGACAAGATTTCCACCCATAAAGACTGTGAATCCCGTGGTTGATTTTCGGGTAGCTAAGCATCCTGCCCAGTCAGAGTCACTGTATGCCTCTAAATTGGAATGACCTTTATCCTTGTATGAGATTCCCAGACCTGAATCTTTTTTCACGTATCTGACAATCCGGAGAATAGACTCCCATTGAGACACTGTTGGAGCAGCCATGAACTGACTGACTTTACTTACTGTACATGCAATGTCCGGACGAGTCATGGTAAGATAGTTTAATTTTCCAACTATCCTACGGTACTTCTCGGGTGAATCAAAAGGTTTGCTTTCGGCATGAAGGCTCTTTTCCCCAGGTTCAAGCGGGGAATCCACATGGCCACAGTTAGAAGTTCCAAGATCAGATAGAAGATCAAGAGTATATTTTCGTTGACAAATAAAGAGAGAGTGATCATCATGAGTAACCTCAATCCCAAGGAAATACCGTAAAGGACCCAGATCTTTTGTTTGGAAATTGGAGTGTAAGAATGCTTTGAGATTTGATATCCCTTCAACGTTGCTGCCTGTGATAACAATATCGTCTACATAAACCAGTAGAAGAATAGTACCGGCCGAGGAGTTCTGATAAAAGAGGGACGAGTCTTTAGTACTCTTGATAAGTCCAAACTGAGTAACCACAGCTCGGAACCGGGCAAACCAAGCCCGAGGGTATTGTTTCAATCCATATAATGATGCTAGGAGACGACACACTTGGTACGCTCCCCCTCAGCAACGAACCCAGGTGGTTGCTCCATGTAAACCTCTTCCTCCAAGAGGCCGTGAAGAAAAGCATTCTTAATATCCAACTGGTGTAAGGCCCACTGGCGGGAGGCGGCCAGAGAAAGAAGAATACGAAGAGAGGACATCTTGGCAACCGGTGCAAACGTTTCATCATAATCCACACCATAAGTCTGAGCATAGCCTTTGGCTACCAAGCGAGCTTTCAAGCGGTCAAGAGAACCATCTGCATTCACCTTTACAGAATAGATCCATTTGCATCCAATCGCCCGCTTGCCGGCAGGTAAGGGGACCAGGTCCCAGGTGTTGTTGAGCTGAAGAGCTGTCAATTCTTCCTGCATGGCTGCCGCCCAGCCAGGATGAGCTTTGTCCTCTGCCACCGTGGAGGGAAGACGATATCGATCCAGAGTCGAGTGCAGGGCCGTATGAGAAGCAGACAAGCCCTTGTAAGAGCTAACATAAAGAGGAGTCTCCCGACAAGTGCGACTGCCTTTCCGGACAGCAATAAGAACATCTGGACTGGCTGGCGTGAGGGTAGTAGGTACACTCGCAGGTGCTTCCGTAGGAACAGTCGTTGTATCATTTGAGACAGAGGTAGGCTGAGATGGTGGCATCCCTGTACTATCAGAAGGGCGACGAGAGTAAACGTGCCCCCACAGGGGGGGTCAACAGGTCAGTCGGCGAAATGATAGCAGGTTCATGTCGAGGGCTGTGTAATCAAGGCGCGCGCCTAGGCCCGCCTGAGGCGCCAGGCGCATGGGGCGCAAGCCAGCGCGCCTTAGCTAGCCCAAGGCGGGCGATGTGCCTCAGGCGCGCTTCAAGCGCGCCTAGGCACGCGCCTCACGTGCCTACAGGGCGCAGTTCAGGCGCGCCTGATTGCCTGAACCGGTTTTAACCTAAAAACCGGTTCAGGCAATCAGCCGCTGCCTTATATCGCGATTCACTTCGTCATTTTTCCCCGCATGCCTGTTATGTTCTAGGGTTTAGGATCGAGCTGCATCGCCGACTGCTGATTCCCTCCCTGATTCCTCCACTCTTTGCCTTTCTTCTCACCGGAGTCGCCACCGCTCATCTCGTCGGAGTCACTGATTTCTCGCCGGAGACACAGAAGAAGGATTAGTCGGTCGTCGACTTCTCCTGCACTGATTTCTCGCCGAAAACTCTGCATCCTCTCATCTCCTCCTTTAATTGTAAGATTTATTCTCCATTTCTCCTCTTATTTCTTCTTTTAATTGCTGCTATGGATTCCTATGATTATTTGTGATGATTTTTGTTTCTTTCTAAGTTTTGTGCTTCACTCCTGCATCCTCTCATTCAGCTTCACTGTGCTTCACTCCTAATCAAACCTTTTAGGAAGGGCTTCCAGTTCACTGTAGGTTTCATCCAGTTCACTATTTTACAGTGAACTGGATGAAGCCCAGTTCACTGTAAACAGTGAACTGAGCTTCCAGTTCACTGTAAAGCAGTGAACTGGATGAAGCCCAGTTCACTGAATACAGTGAAATGGGCTTCCAGTTTACTGTAAACAGTGAACTGGGCTTCCAGTTCACTGTAAACAGTGAACTGGGCTTCATCCAGTTCACTGTAAACAGTGAACTGGAAGCCCAGTTCACTGTTTACAGTGAACTTGATGAAGCCTACAGTGAACAAGAAAAAATGTGGTTCCTAGCAGCCCATAAATTTGATATTTCTCAGAAATGTTCATTTTTTCAATCATAGTTGTTCCTAGCAGCACATAAATTTCTTTCCTAAGCAACATAAACAAGAAAAAATGCATTTAGTTTCATCAGATTTGTTCATCTTATATTCTTGTTGGCAATTTATATTATGTCTTCTTATATTCAGCAGATTTCTTTAAAGCATATAACCTTGGTTATGAAAAGAAGGTAATTTTGAATTGAATCCAATAAAATATTATTCGTCTTCATAGCAAGAACTCAAAGAATCCAACATATGGTGTGGTTAACTGGTTATGCTTGTTCATGTTGTTGTGCCTTGTAGGCTTGTAGCCATCATTTTATATTTATGCTTTTTCATGTTGTTTATGCATAAGTAGACCTAAAATGTTTTTGTATTATGAACATATAAAATTAATTCCGTTATTCTTTTTCTTACTGACCCGAATTTTTGCATGCTTCGTAGTATTATGTATTTAGCTCTGAAAATTAGTTCAGCATCCAGCTCTGAAAATGGATGCAAGTGGTTCTGGTTCATCCAACATCCAATCAAGGATTGATCCATGCTGGAAGTACGTGCGTCAGATTTCTTTCGCCAATAAAAACGACTTGACTTGCATTTTCTGTGATAAAGTCACGAAGGGTGGAATTTATCGTGCTAAACAACATATTGTTGGGGGATTCAGAAATGCAAAAGCTTGTCTTAAAAGCCCCCCACATGTGCGCAACGAAATACAAGAATACATGGAGAAAAAAGCAAGTGCAAGCAACACAGACAACCAATCAATGTCTGACTTTGCAGATATCAACACATTTGGCAGTGATGAAGAAATGGAAGCCAATGTGGGCAAGATTCATAAAAGAAAAAGCTTCTCCATGAAGCCTCGAACTAAAGGACCAATAGATGTGTTCTTTGCTCAAAAGATGAAACAAACTTCTATTAATGAAGCTTGCAAGAAGGAGTTGAGAGGGCGAGCTTGTAAACATATAGCTCAATGGATGTACGATGCAGCTATCCCATTCAATACTGTAAAACATCCTAGTTTTGCGAAAATGGTGGAATCCATTGGACAATTTGGAGTTGGATTGAAGCCACCGAGTTACCATGAGATTCGTGTCCCTTTGCTAAATAATGAAGTCACTGAAGTAAAAGATATGATGAAGACATACGAGGATGAGTGGAGGGTCTTTGGATGTTCTATTATGGCTGATGGATGGACAGATCGGAAACAGAGAACGTTAATTAATTTTTTAGTCAATTCACCAAAAGGTACATTTTTCCTAGAATTTGTCGATGCATCTAACTACTCGAAGACGGGGGAAAAATTGTTTGAATTGCTGGATAGAGTGATTGAAAGGGTTGGAGAGGTGAATGTGGTGCAAGTTGTTACGGATAGTGCCAGCAATAATGTGCTAGCAGGTAAATTAGTAATTATTCATTACTATTCTTAATCATCTTCAATTTTTATTTTTTGTGTACTTATATGATACTTTCATACCCAACAAAGACTCTAACAGGTAAATTATTGGAAGCAAAACGTCCAAATTTATATTGGACGTCATGTGCAGCGCATTGTATTGATCTAATGCTGGAGGATATTGGAAAAATGCCCAACATTTGCCGCACACTAAAGAGGGCAATGACCGTAAATGACTATATTTATGTTCGGCCTGGAGTTGTGAATATGCTAAGGAGCTTTACGGGGCAAGTTGAGCTTGTTAGGCCCGCTGTGACGAGGTTTGCAACGTCTTTCTTAACAATTCAGCGCATTCACAAGCAGAAAAACAATCTAAGGAAGATGTTTACCTCACCTGAATGGTCTTCGAGCAAGTGGGCAAAAGAAAACGGAGGTAAACAAGTGCAGAGCATTCTACTAATGATTTCTTTTTGGAGAAGTATAGTGGATATTTTAAAAATATTTGGTCCTTTAGTCCGCGTATTAAGATTAGTGGACGGTGAGAAAAGACCTGCCATGGGTTATATTTATGAAACGATGGATAGAGCTAAAGAGACGATCATTAGTTCTTTTAATGAGGAGGGCAAATATATGGATGTCCTAAAAATTGTGGATAAAAGATGGGAAAGCCAACTTCATCGACCTCTTCATGTCGCGGGTCACTATTTAAATCCAGAATATTTCTACTCTAATCCCACTATTGCAGAAGATGGAGAAATTATGGAGGGCTTATACAAGACAATGTAAAGACTGATTCCAAACCATGAAGAGCAAGATAAAATTATTGACCAATTAACTCTATATAGAAATGCTGAAGGACTATTTGGAATGGAATTTGCAATTCGGCATAGAAAAATTAAGTCCCCAGGTAAATTACATAATATTCAAACAAGTTTGTTTTGATTTTTAAATTTTTAAATATTTACTATCTTAATAGCTGAGTGGTGACAATCGTATGGTGCTTCAACTCCAAATCTAAGAAGATTTGCGATAAAGGTGCTTAGTCTTACATGCAGTGCATCCGGTTGTGAGCGAAATTGGAGTTTTTTTGAACATGTAAGCTTTTAAAAATTATTATCAGTAATTTATATTTTATATATTAAAGATAACTTATTTATATGGTTATTGTTTATTGCAGATACATAGCAAAAAAAGAAACAGACTAGCTCAACAACGCTTGAATGATTTAGTATTTGTGAAGTACAATCGAGCGTTGAGACACCGATATGATGCACGTGATCGCATAGATCCAATTTCGTTGACATATATTGATGATAACAATGAATGGTTGATTGGTAGAATGGAAGAAGATAATGATGCTGAGGCTGAGCGGGAGGACTTGGTGTTTGATGATGAGTTATTAACTTGGGGCACAGTTGCTACTGCCACTGGAGTTGAAGAAGAAATGTATCGCACACGATTATCGAAAGGAAAAAATGTGGTTCCTACGAAGATACTTGAAAAAAGGAGCATTTCGAAGATGAAAACTCCTACTCCATTAGTCATTAGAGAGGCTATTACACCATTAGTCATTAGAGAGGCTAATACTTCATTAGTCCTCAGAAATGCTGATGATATCGATGAAGAGGAGGTTGAATACAACGAAGAAGAAGAATATAACGATAGTGGAGAAGATGATGAAGACATAGTCTTTTCAGAGGATGAGTAGCTAAGTGAGTAATAGATTATTTAAATTTCAGAGTACTTTAATTATTTTATTTAAATTATACATTAATAGACGTTTTCTGATTACACAAATAATGATATTTTTCAGGTCTGATTTTCAAATGGTGCTTCTCGATCTTCTGACCGGGCCACTTGATGTCGCTATTCTACTCTCACTTCGATCTTCTGGCTAGACTATTTGATGTTGCATATTTGATTCAAGCTTTATTTATGTTATTAAACTTTGGTGTGCATATTACATTGCCCTTCCTTTTGTTGTGATTTTTCATGCTAGCATTTTACTATCGTTTTGCTCAATATAAATTTGGGTGTGTTATTACTTTTTCTATAATAAGGGTGTTTGGTTCATGTTGTATTACTGATGTCACGTTTTGAAATAATATTATAATTTTATGTGGAGATAATCTAGATGTTGGTCTAAATTGGTGGGTGAGTTAGTTCAGTTTTCTGTTCTAAATTTGATATAAAAAACAAAAATAGGAAGAACACATGTGAATTGGGCGCCAATTCGCTCAATTTCAGCGAATTGGGCGCCCAATTCGCCCAATTTCAGTGAATTGGGCGCCCAATTCGCCCAATTTCAGCGAATTGGGAGCCCAATTCGCTCAATTTCAGCGAATTGGGCGCCCATTTCGCTCAATTTATTTTTTCCTTTTTATTGCGCCTCACGTGCCTCAGGCGCGCGCCTGCGCCTAGGCTCCAGGGCCCCTTTGCGCCTCGGTGCGCCTTGCGCCTTTGACAACATAGGTCGAGGGACTAAAAGAGCATCAAGAGAGGGGTCAGGACTGGGTGATCCATGAAAGGGGTAATTTTCCGACTCCAGGAAGACAATATCGGAGGAAATAATGTATCGTCGGAGATCAGGAGAGTAACACCGATACCCTTTAGTAGTCCGAGAATACCCGAGAAAGATACATTTCAAAGCACGGGGATCAAGTTTGGAGACAGAGGGACGAGCATCCCGAACATAGCAAACACACCCAAAAACCCGCAAAGGGAGGCAGGAGGCATCATGTTCAGGATACAGAGTGTGATATGGTGTCTCCCCCTGAAGGATGTGAGTCGGAAGATGATTAATAAGATGTGCAGCAGTAAGGACTGCATCACCCCAGAAGTGTTTGGGTACGTGCTTGTGGTGAAGGATGGCCCGGGTGACTTCAAGGAGATGTCGATTTTTTCGCTCGGCAACACCGTTTTGTTGAGGGGTATCTGGGCAACTGGTTTGGTGAAGAATGCCTTTCTCTGAGAAAAAAGTAGACATAGACTGAGACAAGTATTCCCGGCCATTATCAGTACGAAGACATTTAATACGAATAGAAAATTGAGTAAATATTGCATTCCAAAATTTTTGAAAAATAGAAGGCAACTCAGAACGATTTTTCATTAAATATACCCAAGTCATACGAGAAAAATCATCGATGAAAGTGACATAATATTTGTGTCCTAACAACGTAGGGACAGGACACGGCCCCCAAACATCTGAATGAAGTAAATCAAAAGGTGCAGAGGCACGAACATCAAGACGAGGACTATAGCTAACTCTGTGGAGTTTAGCAAACAAACAAGACTCACAATTGAGATGGGAGACTTTCCCAAACTCAGGATACAGACGACTCATGACCTGCATAGATGGATGACCATGACGATAATGAAGATCCAAGAATTTTGGGGAGGCAGCAGAACAAGCGAGGTGGGAGACTTCATCCAGCACATAGACGCCAGCTTGCAGCTTTCCTCTACCAATAATACGGCTCGTCGACTGTTCCTGAAAAATGCAACCAGAAGATGTGAAAATAGCAATACAATTCAAATCATTTGTAAGCTTACTAATAGATAAGAGATTGTAAGCAGATTGAGGGACATGAGCCACATAGGAGAGTGTCATGTCAGGGGTCACACTGCAACTACCAAAACCAACAATAGGAACAGAGGAGCCATCCGCAACTGTAATTGAAGCTCCACTATGGGGTTTGTATGAGTGTAAGATACCTGAGGAACTAGTCAGGTGATCAGAAGCGCCAGAATCAGCCAACCACTGGACCGGACGTTGTGAGGTACAAACAGGCTGAATGGTTTGAGCTACAGCCGCACTATGAGTCGGGGAATCAATCTGGAGAGCTTGCAGTCGACGGTACTCATCCTCAGATATTTCAACAGTTCTTGGACCCGGAGAGATAGAAGTTGCGTCGGCCAGGTGCGCCGACCGAGATGGAGCAGAAGGTTTGGAAGCCCAGTCTGGCTTCCCATGAATCAACCAACATGTATCCTTTGGTTGTCCCCGACGCCCGCAATGAGCACAATGTCTCGTGTCAGTGTCACGACCACGCCCAGATCGGCCCCCCCTACCAGTTCCCCTGCCACCCCGAGACGCAAGAGCCATCGACTCTCCGGAGGAAGTATGTAAAGCAGAGGAAGAAGTACCAATGGATCCAGCTTTAGTAAGGCGATGGTACACACTAGCCGTTTGTAGGGTCGTAGGACTCGCCAGCATTTCAGTCTTCGTTGTTGAGAAGTGTGGGTCCAATCCATTTAAAAGCCAAAGGAGCACGAGGTGTTCACGTTGGGCCTGATGCCCTTCCCTGGTAGAGGGTATCTCCCACAGATCCAAGATCTCATCAGCTAGAACCTTCCATTCGGCGAAGTACTCTGTAACAGGACGTGCCCCTTGCCTCAGCTCGGCTATTTTTGGGAAGAGTTCACCAAGACGAGAGAGGTTGTTCGCTTGAGAGAACATCATGTGTAGGGTATCCCAGAGTTCTTTGGTGCTGTCGCAGTTCTTGCACATTTGCTGGACAGATGGGTCCATGGAACTCAGGAGAAGAGCAAAGATGCGGCAATCATCACTATACCAATCATCGTATTCTGTACTTCCCACGGCATGAGTTGGAAGTCGAGTAAGGTGGCGTGTGCGTCGGATACCTGACAGAGACATAGTAACCCCCTTCTTCCACAGTTGGAAATTGGAGGAGGTAAGGATGGTAGTAGCAAGCCTCGCATTGGGATGAAAGGTATTAGTAGAATCCCCTGAGGGAACGGTCGTCTGAGGAACCGACGACTGAGTGGTACTTGTCACGGGGGAACCCATGACCAAATTCAATGGTAGAGAAGATCGGAGAAGGAACCGGTAGAGGAAGAGGCAGCGGCTGAAGCTAGCACGAGGAGGCAGTCGGTACACGCAGGAAGCAGTGGCTGGCACTAGAAGGAGCCGCAGAAACAACAGCAATAGGCAATGGGAACAATCGGCATCGCGATCGACTGCAGCAGTAGGAACGACTGCATCACGGAAAGATCGGCACTAGAAGGAACGACTGCATCACGGAACACTGTTGGCATCACGATCGGCATCACAGTCGACAGAACAGTCTACGGCAGGCAGCGATCGGCGGCAGGCAGCAATTGGCGGCAGGCATCTACGATCGGCGGCCTCAACGATCGACCATGCCTCCGGCGAGGCGAGAGCGGCGGGAGTTAGGCGAGGCGAGAGCGGCGGGATCGAGCCGCAAGGCGAGGCGCGACTGAATCGAGCCGCAGGGGCGAGGCGAGAGCGGCGGGATTACGCGAGAGAGAGAGCGGCGGGATTACGCGATCGAGCAGAAACCCTAAACCTGCCTCTGATACCATGTTACGCTTATTGAGGAAAAACTTAGTACCTCCATAGAGGTCACCTTGTCTATATATACTTATTAAGAAACATCATAAGGAAAAGATACACGATGTGGGACTAATATGACATGCACCTCACAACACAACAATTTTCACACACTCTAATGGAGGGGGCCTTGTATACTGCGTTTGCCTTTTTCTTATTAGATATTGTTTGACTCATCATAGGAGCAAACGCTGCTTATTAGTATTTGCACTGCTTCGAGAAAAAGTTCTTATCCATCCTTAACTAACCGCTGATGCATTCACCTGGCAATCTATTTTTCTTTCTGGTGGTCCCATTATTTGTAAGATTAATTAATTCAGAATACTGGCTTCTTTTAGGAGTGATATTCTTGATGCTCAGGATTTTATTTCTTGAATTTATTGTGTTTAGATAGTTGCACTTTGTTTTTCCAATTCAAGAACTATTCAAATTGATTACTAGAATTAATAGTGGAATTCAATCAGTGCTACTGTTTACATCGTTATGGTGTCTAGTGCAGTTAATGGCTTCACACATAATTGAATTTGGAAGCTTAATTTGGCACATCGATTATTTTTTATTTATAGGCGTTTTGAGCTGAGGCAAGTATTGGATTCCGTGAGCGCAAACTGTCATTCCATGGAGAGCTTATTTGTCGAGTCTTCTGAAACTGGTTGGTGAATTATCTTTTGGGGGTAAGTGTTGTCCTCCCTTTAGTTTGTATTGACGACATCATCATCTGTTTTTTTCAGGTAGTGATGATAGTTTGAAGACCTCTACTTGTGTTGACCTTGTAAATGGATGCCCTCGCATAATGTCATTGACTTTAAGGGGGTTCAAACTCAATGATCATAAAGTCCGTGTCCTAATCAAAGTAAGTGTTCTTTTAACGTTTTTATTCCTATGATTTTCCCATGCTTTGATATCTTCTTCGTTGAATGACCCCTCTTTTTGCTTATATTAAGTGGCACTATTTCTGAAACTCCATGGAGGATACTAAGGCCCCATTTGGGAAACCGTCAATAACGTTGTGCTATCAGAAAATGTTGAACTCCGAATAGAGGTGGATTGTGGTTAAGAGCGGCACAAATTCAGTGAAAATTGGTCTAGTGCGTTCCGTTCTGCTGGAACACGCTAGCACAAGCTTTGCCACTGGGGAAGCCTCTAGTGGTATTAGCAAGGTGTCACAATAGTCTGCCAATGTCTTCTCCAGTGAGCCTCCATGGCATTCTGCTTCTGGAGGGAAAGAAGAAATTGTCCGGTGGGCCTTCATTGCCTACTTGAAAGGACCTCCATTTACCACTAAAATGGGCCCCACCGGTGCCCCAAACAGTGTGTTACTCTCTTTTTATATGTCCGTGTATCAGAGCATTTTTAATGCATATATGTGTGTGTGTATCTATAGGATCGAATAGAAATTCTTTTTGTCTCGGATCATGAGTCAAAAGTCAAAATCAACGTGCAACATCTTTAATTTCAATCGAATAAAGATATGATCGATTCGGTCTATATTTAGGCCTAGTTCAACTTAAAATTGGTCGATATTTTGAGCTGATCTTGTGAATGGGATTGATCACCTTGAGATTGGACTATTCATGTTGCAAATTTTTCTCCAATCCTATGACATTATCTTTGTAACCTAATGACGATATTGATCTTTCTAACTTTAGGTACTTAAATTTAACTTTCTTCAAGCTAACTTTGTGATTTTTGATTCCTCCCAACACCTTTCGTTGCATTCTAGCTGCATAAACTACTCTAACGTTTGACTTTTGTTTTGATTTTGTAGGGGCTCACAAAGCTCAAGTTAGTTGATTTTTCGACATCCTACTCAATTACAGGACTATTTTTAAGGTTTTCATTTCTGTATTCTATAGTTTATGTCAATTTATGTCATCAGAAGCCCACCATTTTTCATTACAACCCTTTTCTTCAACTGCACTTCACTACTTATAGTTGTTTAGGAACCTTGGCAATGGCTCAAATGCTCATTTACTCGAGGTCTTGATTCTGCGAGATTGCTTGCATCTCAAAGAAGTGAGCACATCGGAAAACTCCATCTTTATTATTATTATTTTATTTCTTCTTAATTGATAAAATAAATTTAATTTAATATATTTCTGTAATGAGCAGGTTGAAATTGCACTGTTTTTAACGGCTTTGATTACCGGTGATTGTAAGCTTCTTAGATATTTGGTGTGTGCTCAGTCTACTACCTGAGCTTTCACATTCTTGTTAATTTTGTTAATACACATCAGTATGTAACTGCTTGCCACATGGCATTGACCATGAACAGGATATCTCGAACAAAGATGGACTTTCAGCCGATGATGATTGGAATGTCAGACGCTACAGCCCAAGGTGACTGTTACTTTTTACGTAATTATTATCCGGTCTAGTTGCTTTGAATTGTTCATCATAGGGGGGGAAAATCTGGCGATACTAGTGGTTAAACTCATTTTCACCTAAAAGTTTAGCCTTCGGGAAACTGAGCACAATACTTTCACATGCTTTAACAAACAATCCGTTGCTCACATTCATGATTCATCACTGCCACAAAAATGAAAGTTTTTCAAGTTCATTAAGTATTATGCATTAAAAGCCCTCTCAACATTTAGTGTTGTTAACGATCTGATCTCGAGGCCGGTTGCGTCTGGTTACAGGCTTACAGCTAGCACGATTAGATCTCAATTCAAGCCAATAAATTTTTTAAATTAATTTGTTAGTGCTAAATAATATATTAACTTATATATATACGAGCATCTTCGCATGGGCTACGCCCGTGCTCGATGCTCTCGGGCGGACTTCGGCCGCATGCAGGCGGGCTTCGCCCGCCTGCGCACGGGCTTTGCCCGTGCTCGATGCGTCGTTGCGGGCTGCGCCCCCCTATGAGCGGGCTGCGCACGCACTCAAATTTTTTTTCAAAACATATACATATGAGTACTTAAAATGACCGCAAAAAATATAAAGTACTATTCCTATTTTTATTTTATTTGACAAATTTTAATCTATAAAAATTAATTTATCTCTCTATCTCTCTCTCTTTATCACTCCCCCTCTCTCTCTCCTTCTCTCTCCCGCCCCCTCTCTCTCTCCCTCTCGCTTTCATTAAAATTACTCCCTCTCTCTCCCCTTCCCTCCATTCGCCTCTCTCTCTCCTTCTCTCTCTCTCTCCCTACTCTCCCCCTCGTGCTCTCTCTCACATGATCCAATGACTAATATTTAATCTTTGGTGCGCCTCCAAATATCTATATCTCTACTATTATACAAAAACTATTCTTTGGTGAAACATTGCCCGATGTCTCTATATTGCCCTTATAGTTGTATTCATAATTATACAATTATACCAAACTTTATATTAGTATATTATAAAGACAATATCCTTTTAGGTAATTACATAATTTTACAATATTAAAATACAAAAAATAAAAACACTAGATACCATAAACCTATTGTCTCTAGCTAGGAATGACAAGAGAAAGATTAATGTTTTAACGTTAAAATATAATTTGTTTTACAAAATAAAAATTGTATTCTTGATTTTTTTTTATGGTCATTTTGAGTACTCATATGTATATGTTGCGGGTCGGGCGGAGCCAGTTGCGGACGGGCGAAGCCCGCCGGGAGCGGGTGAAGCCGCCGTCGCAGGTCGGATATTGTTGCGCGAGGCCATAGGGGCAGGTACTATCCACGACAAATGTCGCCGCCCACGACAAATGTTGCCGCCCACGACAAATGTCGCCGCCCACGACAAATGTAGCCCCCACGACAAATGCCGCACTACCAGCGAATATCGCATCCCAGCGAATGTCGCACCCCGCCGAATGTCGCACCCCGCCGATTGTCGCACCCCGCCGATTGTCGCACCCCCGCCGAATGCCCCCAGGGCCGAAGGCCCGTGCCTGTCACTTGTTCCCATATATATAAGATATATATATGTATATGTAACGCCCGTTGCGGCGGTGCGGTACAGGTCTACGGACTAGTGACCCCAATCCCCATTCACAGATCTGATTGGCCGCAACCGCTAATTTCAATGGCGGTTTATTGAGGTTGGGGCTTGAACACCAGACTTCCCCTTGGAGTTTTCATAATTACAGGGTTCACCCCTATATCTTTTGAAATTACAAAAACAATCCCTATAAGTTACATTTCATAACATGCATGCACAAAATACCTTGGCCCTTTCTTCAAAGGGGAGGGGGGGTTTTTGTGCATCCATGTTATGAAATGTAAGTTATAGGGGAGGTTTTTGTAATTTCAAAAGATAGAGTGGCGCAACCTGTAATTTTACAACCTTAGAAGGGAGGTCCCAATAAACGTCGATAAAGGCAGGTTTTGTATGCTATGGAACTTCTCTTTATTGCTCGTCATGTGCTAGGAGCACCCAAGTCCAATAACCACATGTCGCCTTCATCCTTATCCTTCCAACAAACCTAAAAAGATATAGGAATTAAAGATTTGGATATCCAAGAGGTTCCTCCCATAGTGTAGGTGGAAGCCTTAGGTATCCATATTTTCTTTAAAGCGCGCGGGCCCTTCTTTAAACAAGAGTCAGATGCATGTCCAAACTTGTTTCAATTGGAACACAAGAAAAGCGGCGGTGACAACTTTCTTATTTCTAGGAAGACTCTTAGTGATAGAAGTACCATCAGATTTAATTAATTTTTAATAGATTTTTGCTTATTTTAAGAAGCACCGCTACTACTGACGGTAATAGCTACAGCTGACGATAATGCCACAGAATTGTACCCCAACCCAAATTTTGCACTTCAATGACATTGGTTGGCTAAAGTTATATTAAGAGATTTTTGGTATATTATGAATTTTTGCATAGCAATATTTAAGTCATGGATGCATCAATATCCAAGTGTCTTTTTCCCATTATTAATTTGAGCAAGATAAAATTGTACTTTGCTTTTTTAAATCCTTCCTCTCATTAGTAGGAGTTTTGATGTTCGAGGAGGTTTTACCGTTTTGGAGAGCAATTCTTCTAATTCTTTGATCTTTGCCAAAGAGTGATCACACTCTCAGCAATCAATCTTTTCTTACCCACCTTTGTTTGCTTCTCTTGTTAACTTTTTTATTAGCTAAGTTTTCCGAGTTTTCTTGTGATACACCAGCGGTCGGGCGCTCGTTCGCCCAAAAGTTTAAGCCGGCTGGAAATGGCCAACCACTTGATATTTCTGCACACACATATCTTCACATTCGTTGTTGGACTAAAGTGCTGAACCAAATTCTCTTGCCTGCATTGACAATTATGATATCTGCGCTGATCTTTTGCTTACCTATCCAACAGTATTCCCCTATCACGCGTTTTGGAAGAGAGGCCTATGTTATGCGTGCTTGCACAGTTTCCCGCTGATGGGTGGTTGAAATTTCTCGCACTTTCTTCGAAGCTATCTGTTTTCCAAACTATCCATCTTCTTCGGCTAACTTCGTGTAATTATCGCAGCTCCATGGATACCGATCAAATTAACGCTCAAGAAATAAGCAGTAACTCTAGTTTGCAGGATGAGAACAATCAGCTTTTGGGTCCAGATTATGCCGGTTCATCTGGCAGCAGTTATCGCAGTGACCTGGCCAGTGGAAGTGAGGATGCCTATGAATCCAGTTATGCATTCTATGATGGGGATAGTTTAGATGAGCTGGAATACCAGTGATCTGCAGAGAAATGGCGAGTCAACTCAGTATAAGATGAGTAAATAAGGTATTTCCCCCCTCTTTTCCTTCATCTTTACTGATGTGTGCATGGAGATCTAGGCTTCGTTTAGCACGGCGGCGGCGGTCATGAAAACGGAGGTTATGAACCGTCATTCGTGAATGCCCTACCTCACCTAAGAACTTCATCCGCTTTTATGTTCAAAACTAGTTCTCTTTTTTTGATGGCGGTCATAACCATTGTCATGCCAAACATACATTTTATGAGGGCGACATTTTTGTGCGAACTCACCGCAGCAAAAACGTGTTGCCAAACGGAGCCCTAATCAAATTCTTTGCATTAAATTTTTTTTATTATTGTATTGTAGTAGCTTAACTTATTTAGTTTATACATGCGCATTGTTGCCAGTTTATTGCAATCAAGTCATCTAAGTGGTAAATTATATTCGATGGGAGGGGTGTTGTTACGATTGCGCACACGCCGGCCCGTTATCTTAATTTCAGCATTAATTGTATTGTTGTTATCCACACCCCCTCATGTATATAAGAGGGGGGAGACTATCTTAATAGGTATGCTTTGGATGTTTGGAATTAGGGTTGCTCCCTAACTATCTTCTTCCTCTCCTCATCCCCTTCGTCTCCTCCCCTCCTCCGGCTCCCTCCTCCCATAGTCATTCTTCTCGATTGTAATACCCCGTTCGTAATCAAATACCTTGTTCGTATTAGGTGTGATTTGTTCGGTTTAACCCTAATTTAATACCTGAGCTAGATGTGCATTCTTGAATCAATGGAGCTGAATCCACCTCATATTCCTAGGGACTTTAACCAGATCTTAATTTATAAATTTGGTTCCCGATCCGGGTTACCCTCCTTGATTCATGGAGAGGGAGTTTTCATATTCTTGGGTCAGTGCTGGGTCCTCCGATCTTAAATAAAGCTATTTTCCTGGCTTCTCGTTCTCCTTGTTTTATATATCTTCCTCTAGCTCGAACAGTTGTGAGTGTCAAGTAATACACGAGTAACACGTCACTTGGAATGTTCACAAACCGAATCAAATGATTCTTCAATTGAATCCAAATTTATTATAGAAAGCAAATATTCCGATTCAGATCATTCGAATATTTGAATTGAGGTTCGGATTCGTCCCGAAATCCTGGATTTGAATTTGGATTTGTACTTGGATTCGAATTCGAATTTAATTATAAAAATTTTATTTAATTATATAAAGTTTATTTAAAGACTTGGAATGAAACTATAAGGAAAGACATGATGTACTTGGGCATTAGTGAGATTATGACAAAAGATAGGGCACAATGGCGATAAAGGATCCATATAATTGACCCCACTATAGTGAGATAAAAGCTCAAGTTTTGTATATAAAGTTTATTTAAATGTTGATTGCCATTTTCTGTTTGTGAATCTTGCCAATATAAATAATATTGTTCGGATTCGGATTTGATTACCACTCGAATCTGAATTTGGATTCTAATCCTGATTCCAATTCGGAAAAAAAAAGCAAATCTAGGTCGATTCTTCGTTATTCGATTTTCGAATTATTTACGAACTATTTGGTTTACGAACAACCCTACACACCGCATACAAATCAGGGTACAATAATACATTATGTGGGACCTGGAACTTGATTAGAGAATTAAACAGAGACAACATCCAACCCAAAATCAATGGGTTGTAGGTGAAGAAGACCTGCATAAGTTCCTAGTTCCTACCATAGGATTATATTTTTAACACACCCTCCTTTTTTATTTATGAAAAAACTGCATTTTGGGTATTATTTCGGCTCTGTTTGGGGGGACTTAGGCTCTGTTTGACATTTCGGCAAGGCGCCGTTCCGGCCTGAACGAGTCGGAGAAAGGCTGTTTGGCGAGCTCTGGGCGAGAACGGCCGGTGTAAAAGGGTGCCAACCCGGTGTTTTGACGCTGGTAGGCGGAGCACCAGTCGACCGTTCTAAACAGCCGTTTCCTCTCTCCTCGCTGGCCTCCCGCCGGCCTGAAATGTCAAACAGAGTCTTATTTTCACCGGTCAAGCGGTTATGACCGCATGTACCGGACCTTACGGACCTTAAATTAAGGTCCGGTACATGCGGTCGTAACCACTTGATCGGTGAAAATAAGTCCCCCCAAACGGAGTCTTCATCATCATAAATTGTTGATTTATATACACAAAATTACAGACTAACAACTATTTGTTCTTTTGACCTCATGACTCGTGAAAAGACACAACTTTGCTCCATGCAGCAGCTTGCTGAATAGTGAAGATTGGCAGGGTGTTTTAAGTTGCCTCAGTCTTTTCATCACCCACATGATTTAGATGGTATGTTTTAATTTTCCAAATTAATGTAAAATGTATTTTTGATCCTGGCTTTGAAATTGTTTGGTTTTTGTTTTAGCTTTGATTTTAAATTCAAATATAATATTAGTTGATGTTGCGCGCATATTATGATCAGTAGAATGAGAAGATATGGCGTATATTATGCTGCTTGAATTTCTCGACGTGGGATTATATTCTTTATACCTCCTCACAGTCTTTGATGTCATCGCACAATTTGCATGACGTGAGAGTGAGTCGTTAAGCTTAGGCTTTGTTTGGCATAGCGGTGACGGTCATAAACACATGGGTTAAATCATCATTTGTTAATGAACACCTAACAAACTTCATCCGTTTAAACATAAAAGTGGATGAAGTTTTTTAGGCGTGCGTTAACAAATGACAGTTTAACCCCCATGTTCACGACTTGATACTTTAGAACATGCTCAAATTCAATTTGTTATTTTTGGTCAGAATTGAGTTGAGAAATAAAATCTGAATTGGACTCGCATCGAAGAATTTGATACCATTCGAATGCTTTCAGCAATAGATATGTTATTAGAAATCCATTAATTAAATCTATTAATCATCATCGCCGTCAAATTCATGAAAATTAGTCAAACATTTCTTAAAATTGTCCTTTAAAATAATAATTTTAGGTGACATTTTCGAAAATATCTAATATTATGGTGAGTTTTATCGCATTTGTCATCTAAACTAGCTTAGAGAGTCATATGATGAAAATCAAGTCCTCCTAAAATCACAACTGATAGAAAAAAAATCTAAATGCATAGAGTTTGATTATAAAAACACCAACCAGTGAGACACATTTACATATGCATGCATACATAATACAAATGCACACTATTTTCCAATGCTTTCTGATTCCTTATATTTTTTCACTTTTTAAAATTCATTTAAAAAATATTATTATCATTTTTAAAAAAAAAATTTACTTGACGCCCGAGTTGAGTTGAAATCTTAATTATAGGTTGCACCTCGAGGGGTAATTTTGTGCATGCATGTTATGAAATATAAACTTACAGAGTGTTAAAACCTGTAATTATGTTAACTCTCAGGAATAGTTTGGGTAATTAGTAGTTATTTTTTCATAATTATAATGTGATGTGGAATTAATCCATATTAATCAAGGGCTTATGATTTATACTTGATACACAACTCAAGATGTATACTTAATAATTTAATATAGTGTAGGGAATGCTTTTGTAATTCTCAACGATGGAGGGGTACAATTTGTAATTATGCTAACTCTAGTGAAAATTTTGGGTAATTAGTAGTTGCTTTTTAATTATGAAGCGGAAGTGCGCCATATTAATCGAGAGGCTCTAAGATATAAGGCTCGGTTTGGGAGGACTTATTTTCACCGGTTAAGCGGTCACGATCGCATGAACCAGACCTTAATTAAGGTCCGGTTCATGCGGTCGTGACCGCTTGACCGGAGAAAAAAAGTCTCCCCCAAACTGAGTCTTAGGCTTTGTTTGGCACGGTGGTGGCGGTTATGAACACGGAGGTTAAATTGTCATTTGTTAATGCCCACCTAAGAAATTTCATCCACTTTTATGTTCAAACGGATGATGTTTTAACCCATGCGTTTACGACCAATCCACAATTCTAGATTATATTATCAACATTTATCACAACTGTTTTGCTAATTAACTTTAAATTTAATATTCATTAAAAATTTGAGTAAGGTGTAGGCATAGATCTTCAAGTTATGATACAACAACACTCTAGTCTTTATCCCACCATAGTGGGGTCGACTATACGGATCATTTGTTGGCATTGCGGCCTATCTTTAGTCAAATTCTCATTAAAGTATAAGTACATCATGTCTTTCCTCTTATAGTTTCATTCTACGTCTTTTTTGGTCTACCCCTCCCCCTTTTAACATTCCTAGTAGCTAAACTCTCACAATGCCTAACAAGTGCCTCTAATAGTCTCCCTTGTACGTGTTTGAATCATCTTAATCAAGCTTCTCGCATCTTCTCTACAATCGGTGTCGCTCTTGTCTTATTCATGATACATTAATCCCTAATTTTATCCGGTATCGTGTGTCCACACATCCACCTAAGCATTCTCATCACTGCATCTCCAATTTTTTGCTCATGTACATAATTTACTGCCTAACACTCGGAACCGTAGAGCATCGCTTGTCTAATTGTAGTACGATAAAACTTGCTTAAGTTTTAATGGTACTCTATGATCCCGTCTTATCCTTGAAGAAGCAGGAGGCTTGATATTTTTCCTAAATAAATTCGAACTAAAAATTCAAATGTTTGATGTGTCATTTTCCCCAAATTTGTGACACATTTAGAATAAATTAACTATTATAATGATAAGTATAAACTATTAATCAATTCATTCCTCTTAATTCATAATGTTTTTGGCTGCATGAGTATTGAATTAAAGCTTTGTTATGACAACCATTTTCAAAGTATGGGAGATGGAGCCCGGCTCAAGTGTAGGTTTTCGATTTTTGAGAGCCGACGGGCGAGGGAGGAGATTGGGCAGCAGACGCTCGATTCAAAAATAAAGGAGACGGGCTGCATCGAAAACATGGGGGCGAGTGTATTTTGTTTAGGGCGAATTGTGTCCCTTAGATTGATCTGGATTGAATTAATCTAACGATTGTGAATGCTCTGTGATATATATAATAACTTGTAAGCATAGAAATTGTTGTTACTAGGCTCCGTTTGGGGAGGCATATTTTCACTGGTCAAGAAGTTACGATCGCATGAACCGGGTCTTAATTAAGGTCCGATTCATGCGGGTCGTAACACCTTGACCGATGAAAATAAGTCCCCCCAAACGAAGCCTAAAGCTACGCTTGTTTACTTCATTTCTTGTGAATAAAATGCCGCCACTCCCATTCTCACCCTAAAAAAATATACCCTTCGTATGAAAGACTAGGGTAGGTTCCCAGATGGAGAAATATGTTCATATAACAGATTAATTGGCCAAGTTTAATGAAAAATTTTAAAATCTTAAAGGAGAAGTTTTCTGGTCATTAACATTGTAATGTAGCTACCAAATGTAAAATCACTTGAATCAATTTTCTTTCTCTATGGATTTTGCTAGGAATGGAACTCGGATTGAATCAATTTTCTCTCTATGGATTTCGCTAGGGGTGGAACTCGGATTTTGCTAGGGGTGGAATCATTTCATATAGGTTCCTTTGACTTTTTGGAACCGGAATTGACCCATATATGATAAAGAATTAGAATTCTTAGTTTCACTCACGCATTATAATATTTTTCTTATAAATTTATATAATAGTAAACATTCAAAAAATATTGTATTTATTTAATTTAATAATAAACACAAATATCTTTTATAAAGGAAATAATATGATTAAATAATTTTGTTTTGAAGAGCAAAAAAAATTCAAACATAATATTACTCAATTTGCACTACCATACCTTTAGTAGAGCAAAAAATTGCTATATTTCAGGTCAGTTCTGAGTTAATTATGGGTACTCTAATGTAAAAATTGAGAACCGAACCGAGCAGTCAGTTCTAAAAATTTTGGATCATAACTGAATTGAGATCCATGAAAATCGATCAGAACCACTAGATTAGGTTCGATTTCGATCCGATTTTCGATTCTTCGGCTATTTTTACACACCCCTAAATCCCATTATGACTAAAGCTTGTTCTTGAACAAATATAAGAATAAAGAGCCCAAAAAAGCACCAACACCTACTAAAATCAAGATAATATTCAAAATTATAATTGTTTATTTCTATCCTTCCATGCATAATAGAAAAAATTGAAAAAGTAATCTTGAAAAATTTTAGGTCCAATCTATTTTAGGGTCCGTGGTGGCGGTCGTGAAGACGGTAGTCATGAACTGTCGTTCATTAACGTCTGACCTCACATAAAAAAATTCATGCATTTTATGTTCAAAATTAATTTATTTTCTTGATAACGGCCATAATCTATCTTGTCAAACATACATTCTATGATAGTGATATTGAAGCAAATAAGCAGCGTCAAACGAAGCCTTAATCTTTCCATACCTAAATGGAAACTAAGTAGTTCAAAAAATGCATAATAAATATTGAAAAAATCTTCGCCTTCAACTAAAACGCTGCCCGAAGTCTCACGAGGGGTGAAAAACTCGAACCAGCAACACTCGCCCGCAAACCGCTCGGTACCGTCTCATTCAATGCTGGCTCAATTACCCTCGACATGAGTCGAGAACCCTGACCTGCTTAAAAGCATACTTTCATTACTTCATGGGTAAAACAGTAATTACGTAAAAAACTTAAAACAATAGAACAAATAGTCCAAAAGTTGCTCATCCTAACAAATACTTGAATAGGCCACCGTTCAAACTAATAGTAAATATATTTAGGCTCCGTTTGGGATGACTTATTTTCACCGGTCACGCGGTCACGACCGGCATGAATCGGACCTTAATTTAGGTCCGGTTCATGCGATCGTGACCGCTTGACCGGTGAAAATAAGCCCCGCCAAACGGAGCCTTAATATGCATCAAAGGTTGAGATGAAGAACATACATTTAAATCTAGGGAAGAACAGAGATTGACTGCAACCATAATAAAATGTATCATCAATTATCGCCGATCTCGGAGGCCGAACGCATCTTCAACGCCGCCATTCAAATTTTTCCTCCGCTCGGCGATCATACTTGAATAAGCCTGCAATCATTTGGATTCAGATTTCAATTTATGAAAACAGGACAATGTCAAAAGGATTCGCGGTGAAAAATGTCATTTTTCGTCTTAATGAATACTGCATTGTTGGTACGATTACGCAGTAGTGTGCGAATATTGCACTAAAAATGGAATGAAGATATAAAATAACGAGACATGGTCACTATCCCAACTCTTGAGGGCAGTTTCTCTCCAAAGTCCTCTCCTAAAAGAGTCAACTCAACACTAATCTCCTATATAAGATAACTCTCTATCCGTGAGGCTCCTCGTATAGGATGAAGATCCGCCGCAAGACTAGATCGTACTAAAAGACATAATGCATAATTAATTACGGTTGTCGGGCGCGCGTCACTTGTCCGCAAGAGAGTACTTGTATCAATACACCCATCTTGAAAATCAACCTTGTTCCCAATGTGTAGCAAGGTGGAGCGGACTTGAAGGCCTTTATAGCGGTGGAAGCAAGTCGTGAGTCGAAACAAGATGAAGAACGACGAAACAAATTTGTCAGGGTCTTTTGCAATACCGGTAAGGGTCGTCGGGAGTCGTGACAAGATGAAGAACGACGAAACAAATTTGTCAGGGTTTTTGCGATGCCGGTAAGGGTCGATAAGCCTAAAATAAGAAGCCACCATAATGAAATTTCTGATGCTTCGTTTGGCGCGGTGGTGGCGGTCGTGAACGCGGTGGTCATGAACCGTCATTCGTGAACGTCCAAGCCGAACCTCACCAAAAAAATTCATGTTTTTTATGCTCAAAACTAGTTTATTTTCTTTCTTGGTAGTGGCCAACACCTTTGACTTGCCAAACATACATTCTCTGATAATGACATTTTTGACCAAACTCAACGTGTCAAACGAAGCGTGAGTGTGAGAACGACTGCAGGTTAAAAATAATATGTGATGATGACAGGAAATGACATGTTGGGAAGCAGTTGGGTGGGGCTGACGAGATATTTTTGGATGGAGTTATTGGGGATTGTTATGATAAGTGCTTGGGATGTGTGGCCCGTGTAAAGACTAAAGGTTTGATGCCGATTGGAGGTGGCCAGGTAAGAAGGCTGACATGGGGTTTTGTCTGTGGGGGCTACATGAGGGAAAAGAGAAAAAAAATCTATATTACATTCAGAGGTGTGTCCCGGCCCCACCGCAAAAAATGTATGACACGCGTCGCAAACTGATTTGTCCCAGACGTACATTTGGAAAGGGAACTGGTTGAAAAATTTCTGGTTGTTGGGACTGGAGAAAGGGGCTGCAGCCTGAAGCAGTATCATGAATGAGGTATGGAGGGGCTCAAGGCAGGAGCAGAGGATTGTATGGCCACGACAGGGACGATCACGTGTGATGGGAGGGCGGGCAAAGACAATTGATGGCTCAAATGGTGCATGAGAAGAAGGTGATGGCGGCGAGAACGAAGGCAACACTAGAGGACTGACCGAGGACCGTACCCTCGCACTCGTCAATCATGAGAGTGACGACGAGCATCGCCGTCTCGAAGCAAAGCTGCATGGAGGGTGTCGGGGTGGCGATGGGAAAAGCAATGCAGTCAATGCTACTAGACGAGGAAATTCCGTCCAAGGAGTTAATTCCAGCGGCGGTGGAGATGGCCACAGGGATGGATATGGTGGTGTGAGGAGGAAGATTGGTGAGGATTAGGGAAGATGTATGACCGATAGAGCTAGGGTCGAGGACTGCTTGAGGGTTGCTGTTATGGTTGAGGTTGCGAGAACGGAATAGTGTGCAAGGTGTCACAGGGGTGATGGAAGAGTGTGGGTAGTTCTGGAGGTGGAGGAGGGTGCGGCATGGAGGTGGAGTTTGGGTGTCGGGTGGAGGAGAGGAGCCAGAATGCCTTGACAAAATCGGTGATGTAAGAAGGGTAAGTGAGCTACGAGGTGTGTGAAGGTGGTGCCTGTGGCAGTGAAAGTAGTTAATTCTTGCAGCGGAGGGCAGCGAAGGAGTCGTTAGTGAAGAGTGCATGCTATATAGAGGATGTCGACCATTGTGCATTCTCTCGAGGAGGGAATTTTAGGCCTCCGCGGTGATGGGCATGGCAGAAGGGAAGAAGGGGGATGATTCCCGGCATACAGTTGTGGACGGAAGGCAGAGGTCAAGCAAATTGATATGAATATGCAACTACGTATCAAGGACATGAACTCAAAATATTGCAATAGAATTGTATAGAGAGAGCTCAAAACTTGTATGTATATCTTCTGTATCAAAATACAATGAGAGAATACAAATATATAGGAGAGAGAAGATGAGAAGAAATCCTATACAAGATGTGAGACTAAGAAGAGAAGGAAAAATAATAAAAGAGGCCCAATAATGGGTCCATTACATGGGCTTTTCTAACACTCTCCCGCAAGCTGGAGCGTACAAGTCGTATGCGCCAAGCTTGGATAGGCACTGATAGAAGAGGGTACTAGGTATGGCAGCTTGACTGTCACAAAGGAGGAAAGCCGGTGAAGGAAGTTTTACCCCAAGGTCAGCAAGGAGACTCTAAAGCCACGTGAGTTCCGAAACCACAGATGGCATTGCCCGATATTCTGCTTCAGCTGAGGATCGAGCAACCACCGCTTGTTTCTTGCTTCACCAGGTGATCAGATGCCCTCCAAAATATGTGCAAAAACCGTTGGTTGATCGTCGATCGTCGAGGGAACCCGCATAATCAGCATCAGAATATGCCACCAATGTTGCGGTTGAAGATGAGGTTTTGTATACTAATCCTTGGCCAGGAGCTGTTTTAAGGTATCGAAGAATCCGTTCAACGGCCTGGAGATGAGAGCTTCGAGGAGAATGCATATACCGACTGACGATACCAACAACAAAGGATATATCTGGTCTTGTTACCGTTAGGTAGATCAGTTTCCCAACAAGACGACGATAGTATTCCGGATTTTGAAGCAGAAGATCAGAATCCGAGGCCTGAGCTTGCGATTTACATCCATTAGAGTGTTCACAGGCTTACAGCCGGAGTAGCCTGCATCATGAAGGAGATCGAGACAGTACTTTCGCTAAGAGGGGACAAGTCCATCTGGTCATCTGGCAACCTCCAGACCCAAGAAGTACCGAAGGTTCCCCAGATCTTTTGTTTGAAATACGGAGCTCAGATGTTGTTTGACCGCCTGTATTCCGTTCGAGTCGTCTCCAGTAATGATGATGTCGTCAACGTAAACCAATAGGAGAACCATTCTCGTTTCCTGGTGGCGAGTGAATAACGAGAAATCCGCGGAGCTCCGAGTAAAGCCAATTTCTCGTAGGGTCTTACTAAACTTGTCAAACCATGCCCGAGGGGATTGTTTGAGACCATAGAGTGACTTCAGAAGACGACAAACCCGAGACTCCCCCGTGGTCTCAAACCCGGGAGGTTGCTGCATGTAAACCGTTTCCTGGAGATCGTCATTCAGAAAGGCATTCTTTATATCGAGTTGAAGTAAGGTCCACTGGCGATGCACAACCACGGAGATAAGGACACGAACCGTGTTGAGCTTGGCCACAGGAGAAAAGGTTTCGTCATAGTCGAGACCTTGTTATTGGGTGAAGCCGCGAGCCACCAAACGAGCTTTGAGTCTGTCAATGGTCCCATCAGCAGCATGCTTGATGACAAAGACTCATTTGCACCCAACCGGTTTCTGACCACGAGGAAGGGGGACCTGGGTCCAAGTCTGGTTTGCCCAGAGAGCGGCCATTTCCTTGGCCATGGCGGCGCGCTAGCCAGGATATTGGAGAGCCTCATGCACAGAGTTAGGAACAGAAACCGAGGACAGTGAAGTAGCAAATGTCCGAAGGTGGGGAGAGAGGCAATGCAGGGAGACAAAGTTCGTCATTGGATGAGCAGTGGAGGAGGGCACCGGATCAGCAGAGCTCGGAGAAGCCGAGGTCGAGGCCGACTGCAGAAGGGGAATGGAACGAGGAGGGCGACGATTGTAAACACGGATAACAGGAGGCTTGGAAGGAGCAGGAGCTGGGTCAGGAAGAACTTGTGGAAGAGGCGCAGTAACGGAGATGACTGGTCGTGAGAGGGATGGTGGTTGAGGTGTCGGTGGTAGAGGAGGAGAGAAGAAAGATTGATCTTCCCGGAAGGTAACATCAGCTGAGACGGAGACCTTCCGGGTAACCAGAGAATAACACACATAGCCCTTCTGAGTACGAGAATAGCCGACGAAAATATGTTTAGCCGCCCGGGTATCAAACTTGTCTGTGGACGGACCAAGAAGGTGGACGAAGCAGGTGCAGCCAAAGACCCGGGGTGTGAGAGGGGAGGCCGGAGCGGAGGGAAATAGGAGGTTGAATGGAGTGGCATGGTGGAGAACAGAGGAAGGGAGACGGTTGATGAGAAAACAAACAGTGGAGACCGCAAAGTTCCAGTAGACTTTGGGAACATGCATGTGAATCATGAGGGAGCGGGCAACGTCGAACAGGTGTCGATTCTTCCGTTCGGCAACACCGTTTTGCTGGGGGGTGTAGGCACAGGATGTCTGATGAATAATACCGAACTCCGCGCACAGATTTGCAAATTCGTGGTTAGTGTACTCGCGAGCATTATCGGTGCGCAACGTTTTTATGGTAGTGGAGAATTGCGTACGAGTCTCTAACACAAAAGCCTGAAACACGCGAGTAAGCTCGGAGCGATCACGAAGTAAAGTCACGTCGTGCGAGAGTAATCATCAATAAATGTGATAAAGTAATGATAACCAGAAATACTAGTAATTTTGAAAGGACCGCAAACATCGGAGTGCAGTAAATCAAAAGGAGCCGAGCTCCGAATACAATGTGCGGGAAAGGAAGAACGCGGTTGCTTGTCAAAAATACAAGAATCACACTGAAAGGGAGAAAGAGATACATCAGGAAGCGCCTTCTGGAGGACCGGATGAGGGGCATGCCCAAGACGGCGATGCCAATCAACAGAGGAGACGGAGGAGAGGACGGTAGGAGAGGCATCGAGAAGGTAGAGACCGTTTTGCAGTCGACCCCTACCAATGGTCCGCGTCTGCCGATCATGTATCAAAAAAGCAGAAGAGGTGAATGTGACAGAGCAATCCATATCATTAGTAAGACGACCAACAGACAGTAAATTAAACGGGGAGCCCGGAACATAAAGAGTCGAGCGAAGAGAGGAGGGGTTGAGGGAGAGGTCAGCGCAGCCGGAGACCGGAACAATCGCCCCATTAGCCACGGTGATACACTTCGGATGAGGAGCATCCGAGTACTTGAGCGGCCGCAGCGAGTTGATGTGATGAGTGACACCCGAGTCCAAGATCAGCGCGGATTGGAGGAAAACATGCAATACCTGCAGTGGAGGTGGAGGGAACAGAAGCAGATGGAGGGCTGAGCAGCCCATGAAGTTGCTGTAGCTGGAGGCGAACGGCCTCAAGGTCGGCACTTGTGGCAGAATAGTCGTCATCTGCAACAGCAGCAGTCGGACGAGGAGGGTAGCCATGTTTCTTGTAGCAAACTGCCTCAGTGTGGCCGTCCCGGCCGCAATAGGAACACTTTGGACGGCCCCGACCACCACGCCACCTTCCGCGGGAGCCCGAACGTCCACCACAAGCAGAAGACGGTGGGGGAAGTAAGGGGGGAGGGTCTGCTGGAGAAGGGCTGGAGATGAGGGTGCAGGAGTATCCGGAGGCGGTGACACTCGAAGGAGCATAGAGCAAACATCAGATAAGGAAGTAGTAGTAGCCGAAGCCAGAACCTGAACCCGGATACTCTGAAGGTCTGGCGGGACACGAGCCATCATCATAGCAATGCAGACAGCCTCCTTTTGAGTTTGCTGAGCGGCAAGATCAGTGGTAGATGGCTGATGCTGGATCCAAGCCTCTGCAAGAGTCTTAGCACGAGCAACAAACGAGGTCATGTCCGCAGTCCCGCCAGCGTCGAGAGCCTGAAGATCGGTAATAATGTCATAGAGGTGTTGGAGGCTGTCATTGCCCGAGTACAATGAGTGAAGCTCATCCCACATAGCTTTAGCTGTCTCATGATACATGACCATCTGGTAGGGCTCACCCTCCAGGGAGTTGAGGAGCCACGCCTGAACGCGACCGTCGTTTCGCAGTCAGTCGTCGGTAGGAGGAGAAGGAGGTCCTTGAGTGAGATGAAGCACAAAGCCCTTGGCCTGAAGAACTCGGCGAACCGAGTGCACCCATGGGATGAAATTCTTCTTTCCAGACAAGGAAATGATGGTGATCCGCAGCTCATCGCGGAGGTCAGGAGGAGGAGTCGGGCGGTCTGCAAAGGGGTTAGCCGCCTGGCCGGTGGAGTCAACGAAGGAGCTCATAGAGACCGGAGAGGCCGCAGCGAGCAGGAAAGGGCGTTGTGGTTCGAAGAGTTCGCCGCGGGTTGACGAGGTCGCAGCGGGTTGACGAGGTCGCCGCGGGTTGAAGAGGTCGCCGCGGGTTGAAGAGGTCGCCGCGGGTTGAGGAGGTCGCCGCGGGAGAGCACTCTTGCACGACAAGCCCGCGCGGTTACACGAGAGGCCGCAGCGGGTAGTCAAAGCGACAAGAGCGGGAAAGGGCGCTGCGGTTTGAGGAGGTCACCGCGGGAGAGCACTCTTGCACGACAAGCTCGCGCGGTTACATGAGAGGCCGCATCGGGTAGTCAAAGCGACAAGAGCAGCGGAGAGCAAGAGAGAGAAAGGGAGGCCGCAACCTGAGTGCGGAGAGACAAACCGCACGGTCACAGTGAGCACACTAGCGGCCAGAGAAAGAGCGACAAGAGAAGTCGGCTCGAACAGAGAAAGAGAGAGGTCGCAGCGGTGAAGGAGAGACCGCTCGGGAAGGAGAGGCCGCGGGTAGACCGAGCGGCAAAGAGACGACAGCGGCTAAGAGAAGCCGCGAGAAGAAAAGGCCGCGCGGGAAGGAAAGGTCTAGCGGCAAGACCAGGCAGAGGGTGGAGAGGTCTAGCAGCAAGACCAGGCAGCGGCTAGCGCGGGTAGACCGAACGACTAGCGAGAGAAGATGGGGCCCACCTGGCAGAGGGTGGAGAGCTATAAAAAGAGAGAGGCAGAGGGAGGGAGGGAGGACAGGAGACAGGCGCGGTTAGAAGAGAGAAGACCGCAGGGAGACCGACAAGGAGACCCGGATGACTACCCGCGGATAAGAAGCGGGTAGACTAGGAAGCGGATAGGAGAGGGAGGCGGTCTGTGGGCGGGTAAAAAACAGGGAAACCGCCGGTACCGGAACCTGGCTCTGATACCATGATACCATGTAGAGATAGCTCAAAACTTGTATGTATATCTTCTGTATCAAAATACAATGAGAGAATACAAATATATAGGAGAGAGAAGGTGAGAAGAAATCCTATACAAGATGTGGGACTAAGAAGAGAAGAAGGAAAAATAATAAAAGGGGCCCAATGATGGGCCCATTACATGAGCTTTTCTAACAAATTGGAATGAAGATATAAAATAACGAGACATGTTCGTTATCCCAATTCTTGAAGGCAGGTTCTAAGAAACCTCTCCTAAAAGAACTAACTCATGGCTAATCTCCAGGATAAGAAACTTTCCAGCTATATCTCCTTAACTAGGATGAAGACATGTTACAATCAAACTAAAAGATATAGCACACAATTAATTATGGGTATGATATTATCCATAGAAGGAAATCGTGTCTGAGAGAGCTCTCGTGAAGTGAGGCCGGTTGTCTAAGTGCAGGTGTCATTTGTCCATCGACTCGTGTCAAAATCTCAAATCAGCCACATGAGGCTAATAATAGTTTTCGTTCTTTATATTATTACGAGCGGTGGAGCAGATTATGCCCTCCAATGTCTAATTATGACCGAAAAATGCCACCCTTATGCTAACTTGATCTTGCTTGAACCGGGTTGACCTAGGCTATGAGTGACCACTAACAGTAGATGGTGTTTGATGGGTACTGCTATGGATACTCTCTGATCATTAATCTTCAAACACTATCATGCAGGTATTGATAACAAAAGTTCATCGAAAGTTATAGGACAACATTTGGATCGTCAAATTGACAACATTTCCAAGAAGATTAGTCATCTTACTTTCTTTTATCTTGATAATATGATTGTCTCTGAAGAGTACTTATGCCCCCCCCCCCCCCAATAGTTCAAACAAAGGAGGTTCATAAAACAACGGATTCAAGAGTCTAAATCTTTCTGGACTAAAAGCACAAAAACAAGTGAAAATCACCAACATGTTGCTCGTTTTGGGATGCAACCGACCCAAATGAGGGATGCAACCCACCTGAGTCGTGATGGCCCAAGGTCTAGTTTACGTTAATTGAATGTTAATCCGTCTATTACTCGTTGTTTGGGCTCCAAATTAAGTGAATTTGGGAGCTCTTTGACTCTCAAATGAAATGTAAAAACTCCTTCCTCTATTTGAAAGAAGAGGTGCTTTCGGTTTTGTGGGCGCTTCAAATAATTTTGTATTTTTCTTATTATCATGTCTCTAGAGCTCATAATTTTTTTATCAGAAACTATTGAACTCAATCACTTGTTGCCGTTACTCAAGTTTTTTGTTGGGATATATGGTTAATTTCTAGGTTTCAATTAAATTTAATTGGTTACTTCAAGATCATTTAACTACATTTTGCATCATTTTGAATTCATCCAACTTCTGGTTTGATTTGTTTAATAAAATTGACATCGGCTCAATTTTTTCACTTTTTGAGATTTGCATTTGTGTTTACACGTGTGCTTGATCAAAAAGGAATTTTGATGATCCTAACAACACTACATATTATGAAATTAATTAACTTGGCCAACATGTCTATGAAAGAAGAATAATTTGGATGGATAAATGTACATATACACATGTATAAATATACACACACACACATATATATATATATATGTGTGTGTGTGTGTGTGTGTGTGCATATATATATATATATGTATATGTACGTGTGTAAATATCTATACTCTATTAAAGGGGAAAACATCATTTGGTAATGCATTCAACTTTCCGATTTTACCCCTCTTTATTACAAAAATTTCATTCTCATTAGTTTGTGTTTTTTTATTATAAAATATGTGTTTCATATAGGAAAAATCTCTTACATACAATAAAAAACGTGCTTTTATCGCTGCTCGCAAACCCCATGCAAAGGAAAAAAACGAGCGATGGGCGAAGTATGGCGTTCGGAAATTTGCGAGCGGCGAGAACGCCGTCACACCGAGACAATGTCATGGCTGAAGTACTGTCGCGCAAGGCATTGGGGGCCCTCCCCGTGCATTGTCGAGATCTGGTACTGTCGTTGTTGGCCGTAGGGGCGGAGCCCCGTGTCTGTCACTCGTGTGTTTATATTATTTTATTTTATTTCAAATGCGGCTGTCCGGTTTCAATCCCGTGACCTCAAAGACAAGAGGAACAACTCAACCCAACGAGCCAAGGAGGCAACTTTGATTAACATTTCAAATAATTTGTACTTATATTGTTATATTTTATGTATTTTTATTAAATATATATATAAATATATGTATAATATAATTCATTATTACGTATAAGTACACTATATATTATAATAATTATATATATTATTCATTATATATACATTTATAATTATAATTTTAAATTTTGTTATTTATCAAATTATATTTACTTTATCTTTTTCTTAAATTATCGTCGTGGGTGGGCGAAGCCCGTTGGAGGCGGGCCAGGTACAGTCGCGTGGGGTTGTAGTGGCGGGTCGGGTACAGTCGCGCGGGGCTATAGGGGTGGGCCGGGTACAATTGCGCGAGGTCGTGGGGGCGGGCCGGGTACTGTCACAATTGGCAGTAGGGGCGGAGCCCCGTGTCGGGCACTCGTATAAAATAATTACCAAAACTTCCCCTGGAAGTTAGCATAATTACAGATTGCATCCCTCTTATTATTGAAATTACAAAAAACATCCCCTAAATGTTATAAAACGTAACATTTACCTCCCCTGAAGTTCACATTTCATAACATCCATGCACAAAATACCCCCTTGAAAATGTACTCCGAGGGGGATATTTTTGTGCATGGATGTTATGAAATGTGAACTTCAGAGGAGGTAAATGTTATGTTTTGTAACATTGGGGTAAGGTTTTTATAATTTCAATAATAAGAGGGGTGAAATCTGTAATTTTTCAAATTTAGAGGGGAGGTCCTGATAAATATATATATGTATATGTATATTTATATATATGTATATTGATGCATCCTCCGTCACATTCAAATTTTCATGACGTCATCATGCGTCGTGGAGTTTTATTCCGAGGGAGAGGCGATGATCAACATGAATAAAAATTTTAGGGTTTCAGATCGAGTGCTTTAATACCATGCTGGAGAATAGAAAAGAAATAAAAGAGATGTATTATTCACCCTCATATGGGGCTTTATATACGAAATACAACAAGACTCAAAATACCGATAGTCGGTGTGGGACTAAACACATGGACACTAATAAAGACATACTTCAACACTTGGTACTAATGAAACTCTTTTAGTCAAATTTAGTTGTCTTAATTCTCATGCATTCAATCTTGAACTACATCCCTCTTTCTAATCAAAAAAGGTCTAATTTTTTTCTGAGTTCATTTAATAGTATTAGATTTTCCATTTTAAGAAATTCATAAAATGAAATATTGAGGAAAATTATGAGTGGTTTGTAGTCTTCCATACTAAATAGCAAGAAGTCGGGATACTTGCGGCCCTACCTATGAGATATCATATCTCAAACGCTTCAGAGTTGAAAAACTCTTGAAAATCTATCCTTAAAACACTTACGTAACTTTTTCTTTTAATTCAAAATAATAATAAAAGTCTCAGATACTCTTGCATACTCTAGAGGGTATAACCCGTAATTCGTCGAGATCAGAAATGCATAAGAAAGATACCTCAGGAGCCCAGCTCAGCGGACCTACTGAATTCACCTCGGCGGATATGCTGAATTCACCTCAGCGGACTTGCTGAATTCACCTCGGTGGACTAGCTGGATTCACCTCAGCGGGCCTGCTGAATTCACCTCGGCGGACCTGCTGAATTCACCTCGACGAACCAGTTGTATTCACCTCGGCGGACCTGCTGAATTCACCTCGTAAGCCCGACCTCAGCAACATTGACCTCGTTAGCCTGACCTCGACAACATTCACCTCATCAAGCATTCAGCTCGACTGAATTCACCTCGTCGGGGGGTGGGGGGTGGGGGGGTGAGGGGGTAACCCCCTGCCTTTACCTGTAAATATGATCTCATTGTAACACGTGGAAGGCAGTTCACACTCTGCGATGAATCGCCTATTTGAAGATTGGCGACCTCGCCTGCCTTCCCCCGGACTCGCACAACACTTGGTTTGAGAAGGGGAATTCTTATACACTCTTGGATATGCTTCAATACCTCCACACTGTAACACGATCACTTAGAGTAGTAGTAAAATAGTCGTGATCTCTCTCTTGTTTGCTTCGTGCCTATGTTTACTAATTCAGGGGCAAGTAATCTCTGACGATCCACTTGGTCCGGACTTTGTGAACTGGATTTTTCTGATTCTAACACTTTGGTGCGGTGAGCGTAGACCTTGGTCGGAGGAAGAAACACTTTTGAAGAAGGATCATGGTACATGACGGCAAGCCGAAGTTAGACTGCAAGCTCAAAGTGGGCTCAGACGGGCTCAAAGAGAGATCACAACGAGCTCATTTCGGGCGAGCTCAACTCGCCAAGTCCAGTCAAGGGCGAGCTTTGTGCAAAGAGAGATCCAGTTTGCTCAGACCAGCAAGTTAATTTCGGGCGAGCTCACTTCAGGCGAGATCATCTCAAGCGAGCTCTGTTCAAAGCTCATGCGGTGAGCTAAGCGAGATCAATAGGACGAGATCAAAGCAAACTCGTAGGATGCATGCTAGCTCATGTAGACTAGCTCAATTCTAGAGTAGCTCCAAGCCAGGCGAGCTGGAATATGGGAAATTAAACAATTCCATGGATGTTATCCCTGGACCTCGCAATACTAGTTCACCACGATACTAGTGCTTTCGATACAGCTACATACTTACGGGTGTTTGGCTAAAACCGGTGAGTGCTTTCATATGACTAATAAATAGGGTTATTCATGACGAGCTCACTATGATGAGAAATCATATACTCCGCAAATCCACACTCGTGAGATGTTTTTTAAAATTTTGCAGGCTCTTACTCGCGATGATCTTATCCAGCAGCTGATATTCCACGAGAGTTATTACTCGTGAGATCTTAAAGTATGTAGTATGCGAGCTCTTACTCGCAAAGATCTTATTCAGAACTTACATTTTGCAACTATGATTTGAGGAAGTATTATCAACAATTTCTTTTGTAGAATGCATGCGAAGGTAACCCATATCGATAAATGTATAGTCAATATAAAGTTTTATTTATTTGGTTCTGCTAACTATAACAAATTTGATTATCTTTTGTCTGTGAATGTCTATCTTCTTTTATTCACAGATGACCTCGACATGGGTAAGTCTCTAGAAGATGTAGTGATCCCTCCCCTAGTGATCGCATCCCATAAAGGCTCCCCTAGGTCGCCGATCTCCAAAAAGCCCTGAAGACCGGAGGATACCGCCTACAGAATCAAGAAGGTGAAGCGCTTGGGAACACCCGGTGCGGAGATAACAAGAAAAAGTTCTACCCTTGAATTGGCGGCTCGAGATGAGCATTGAGCACATGACGGGTCAAGGTAACCATGTATTTTACTATTATCATTTTAATATTAACTTCCAAGATTTTCAAAAGGAAAACTCTTGCCTGATTTTCCAATGTCATGTCAAGGAGTGTCAAATCTCGGTAAACGTTCTAGATTATGAATCTCCACCTCACCATTTGAAACCCTTAGTCGAGTGACGAGGTGACGCATTGGCCTCTGAGAGTCGCCCTAAATCCACGCCTCTACAATAGCAGCTAAGATCATCTCCCCCGTTACATGCTGGCCGACTGACACTCCAAGGGCTCATCCTAATCACCCATCTATTGGTTGCTAGAAGGGAGTATTGAGTCATCATCTCATAGGTCTTATAAGAGACTGAGTCTCCGATAGTTGTAGAAGAATGTCCCTAAAAAGATGTATCTAGCACTTAATGACTCAATTAAAATACCTGCGACTAGGTAGACGATGGGGCAGGTCAATTTGGCACGGCCCGCGACAAATTTAACTAAAAGAAATGTCAATGAAATACATGTTTATTCTCAACACAAATGTTGCTAATTTTATCAAACTTTTATGATGCATAATTGCATATGTTTCCTTTCGCTAAGAGTGTGAAGACTTGAAATGGAAGAATGTGTCAGGATAATCTCTATCTCAAATAAGATATGGGTCATGGGAAGAGATGATACCTTGAGTTCAATGTGTCATCTTAAGTCCAGGCCTTTGTATCGTCGACAAAGATCAACTCCCTCTTTGCATGCTGGCCAATCTGCCCCTCGGGTGTTGACTCTCTTTCCCCACCAGACTATTTTTGGGAGTGAGATTTCCAAAGTTCTATGACGCCTCGGGTGCAAGAGGCTACATAAGTCTGTGCCTCCGTGCTGGTCGTTTGACCCCTGACAATTGCTATATAACACCTTGGGAAGGAGAGTCTTCCTAAGTCCACCTCCTCCAGTTGAGCTCCGCTTCTGGGAGGTGTCAGCCTTTCTTCATCTCCTCCAATTGAGCTCGCTCATCTAGCGAATGACTTCGGAGGTGTAGACCTTTCTCCACCTCCTTCAGTTGAGCTTGTTCATCTAGCGAATGGACTGAAAAGTGTCGACCTTTCTCCACCTCCACCAGTTGAGCTCGCTCATCTAGCAAATGGCCTAAGAGCTATCGACCTTTCTCCACCTCCTCTAGTTGAGCTCGCCCACCTAGCGAATGGCCTGAGAGGTGACAACCATTATCCACCTCCTCCAATTGAGCTCACTTGTCTAGCGAATATCCTGAGAGGTGTCGGCATTTCTCTACCTCCTCCCGTTGAGATCTACTCCTGGAAGTGTCGACTTTTCTCCACCTCCTCTTGTTGAGCTCCACTCCTAGAGGTGTCGACCTTTCTCCACCTCCTCCAGTTGAGCTCCACTTCTGGGAGGTGTCAACATTTCTCCACCTCCTACAATTGAGCTCGCTCGTCTAGCGAATGGTCTAGGAAGTGTCGACCCTTCTCCTCCTCCTTTAATTGAGCTCGCTTGTCTGGTGAATAGCTTGGGAGGTGTCGGACCTTCTCTACCTTCTCCAATTGAGCTCCACTCCTGGGAGATGTTGACATTTCTCCATCTCCTCCAGTTAAGCTTCACTCCTGGGACAGACCTTGTGTAGCATATCGTCTCATTCCCATCTCGTCGAACCACGAGTCCTACATTTTTTTGAGCTTGTATTGAGCCCGAAAAAGCATGGGTTGTGAATAACATGTAATTCGTTGAGATCAAAAATGCATTATGAAGAGACCTCAGGAGCCCAACTCGGCAGACTTGCTGAATTCACCTTGTCATCCTGACCTCTACAGCATTCACATCATCAAACATTCAGCCTGGCTAAATTTACCTCATCGGGGGAGGTACCCCCTGCCTTAGCATATAAATAGGACCACATTGTAACGGGTGGAAGGCTGTTCACACCCTGCAAAGAGTCGCCCATTTGAAGATTTGGCGACCTCGCCTGCCTTCCCCTGCATTCATGCAACACTTGGTTTGGGAGGGGGAGTTCATATACACTTCTGAGTATGTGGCTGGACCTCCATAATGTAATATGACCACTTACTCTAGTAGTAAAATAGTCGTGATCTCTCTCTTGTTTGCTTCGTGCCTATGTCTGCCAAATTCATAAGCAAGTAATATCAGGCCATCCTCTTGGTCCGAATTTTGTGAATCGGATCTCTCTAGTTCCAACGTCGAGTATGCTCGCAAATGCTCAAAAATTGTATATGTTATGATGATGATATGGAGAAGGAAATATTTTTGGATGAAAACTAGGAAAAGTCAATTGATTGCATGTTGTCATTCATAGCTCTTATCTATGATGTGATACGATTTTGTAACACTGATAAATTGTGTTCGTTGAATATATAATGTATCAAATATAACGCTTAAAAAAATATTGAGGGCATTAATTTCATGCATATCATCAGATTAATTTGCATTTACATTTAAATAATTAAATTCGAAAACATAGTTTTTTTATCACAAATCTTGTATATGAATCATATAGTATCTCATATCCCGCCTCCGTTCCCGTGCAATGTATCTAAATATCGACCATTAATATGTTAAGGTGGACAGGGATTAAGGAGATATCATGTAAGGGAATCATATGTGGATGACATATTTGTAATTAGATAATGTAAGGGAGTCATATGTGGATGACATATTTGCAATTAGATGATTGGTCATATTGTGACATTAGGTTATAAATATAGCCTAATGTGTTGTAATGAGATATAAAAAGATTAATAAAGTTTAGTAGTTCTTTAGTTGTCTCCTCCTTGCTTCTTTCCCTTTGTCTTCACCCCTAACTTCGTCTCTCGTCTCCGTCCGCCTCGCCTCCGGCATTCATCTATGGTAATCTATTTTACACTTCTAGCGCCGGCGATACTGCCGGCAACCTCTCAACGACTTGGATCGTTACATATCTCTCAAATCAAACAATAATATGTTTTACCTAGTAGATCAACTGTGTGGATGAACTTAAAAGCAGTAGTTCAGGTGGATTAGGGAAGTCAAGACACACACCTTGGGATAGGAATAAAGGAAAATGTACCACCATGCTGATATCAAGCAAGAAACCACTGTACTGATCACAATCGATTGAAGCCAGATCCAACTGGAAGCAATCACAATCATTCCTCCAAGCAGAATCGTCCATGGCTGACACCTATCAATTATAACAAACGAAGCCTGAAATTATGTAGGATGAATAATAGGGGATCAAAGTTTTACAATCAAACTCATTCACAATACGAATACTTAAGTCAAATAGATCAAATTCAATCTCATAGAGTTCCTAAACCAAAGGCTTAATACCATTTCTACGGATTTAGCGTTTTCATTGGCGAATGAGGTGTCGGAGAGCAGCTCACCAGGAGGGTTTGGTGTCCCAAACGGACTCATATTCGAGGGAGATGTTGTTGAGGTAGCACTCCATGTCGTCGATGGCGCCGTCTTCGTCGAAGAAGGCGGAATCGCCGTGTTTCTCGCCGTTGATGCTGCTTCGCGGAGCGGTGGATTCGCGCCGGAAGCGCGACGGCGGGGACTTCTTCGAATGTGGTTTTGAGATGGATGAGAAGAAGATAAATGCCGTAAAAGGTTTTGGCGGGAGGAGGAGTTGCCGGCTGAACGGAGGTGTGGTGGCGAGTGGAGGAAGATGGAGAGCTCGCGTCATCGCTTCGCAATGGATAGGCCTTCGGAGTGCGCCCGCTTTAACCATGCAAAAAACAAGGTGATTGTTAACCGCAACCCCCAAAATCTTCTAATTTTTCGCATTTTTTCGAAATACGTCTTGTAGGTGCAATTTCAGAAAAAGTGTTCAACGACGAGATCTACAACTTTCGTGTTGAACACTTTTCCTGAAATTGCATATACAAGTCGTATTTCTGAAAGACGTAAAATCTGAGCGTATTTCCAAAGTACGTCTTGTACATGTATTCTTAGGAAAAGTGCTCAACACAAAAGTTGTAGATCTCGACGAGATCTGCAACTTTTGTGTTGAGCACTTTTCCTAAAATTGCATATACAAGACGTAATTCGAAAAGACGTGAAAAATTAAGAGATTTTGGGGTGTCACTAGCAAATAGCGGGTTTGCGGTTATCAATCACCAAAAACAAGGAGAACTGATTTGAGTAATATTTGCAGTATTTAAAGTATATTTGTTGCTCAAAATTATATTTGAGTTTAGACCAACGTTTTAAAAACCGGACCGGACCGGCCGGTTCAACCGGTTGGACCGCCAACCGGTTTCCCGGCCGGTCCGGTCGGTTACTCAAAACCGCCCCAGTCGAAAACCGGCTCAGAACCGGCGAATCGGGAGGTTGGACCGGTGAACCGGAAACCGGGCCGGTTTTCCAGAAACCGGGCGGTCCAAAATGCCAGCCATTTTCACTGCTAGATTTCAATCGGGCGGTTGAGATTCACGCTGCTTTTGAGTTTAGGGTTATACCTATTCAGGATTTGCTTCCATTCATTCCAGAAGGATCACTCTTGCTCGATCTAGCAGTCTAGCACCTTCTTCTTCCCCACGCTCGATCGGCGACTTCGTCTTCCTCACGCTCGATCGGATCGACGACTTCTTCTTCCTCACGCTCGATCGACTGTTTATCGAGGTTCTCCCTTATAGACTTATAGTCAAGGTTCTTCATTCTACCCCTTCTAATCTCCACAGATTTTAATGTCACCATCTTTCCTCTTATTTTTGAGAACTATGATATTAAGAGCTGTTAAGTCTAGACTCTAGACATGATGTTTAATTGTTCACTTTAACTCTATACCTCATTGTGTGATATTATATTTATGATATGTTTGCATTAGTTATTTTATTTTTGATATATTGATATCCATAGTATTTTATAGTACATACATGATATAATATTAGTTACTTTTGTCTAAACGGTCCAACCCCGGTTCAATAACGGTTCAACCGATCCAACCGGTTGAACCATGAACCTCTCCTAATACCGGTTCCATCTCCGGTCCTGTTATGAAAACCTTGATTTAGACCTTAAATACATGACTGCAACAAGTACTAATGAGAATTATTTTCAAAATTAATGTCATTTGCAAAAAATATATATGGGAATTATTTAAATTATTAATGCATACTTTGACTTAGTTGATCACCCAAATTAACTATGGAACTTGTAGCTTGGTATATTGTGTTGCTCCAAATCATGGAATGTAGGGCATGTTTCGTGCTTTTGCTACCGAAGCATAATATTTTTGACATATTGAAATAATGGGTGCTAGTGGACAATTTTCATTCATTAATAAAATGAATGTTGAATGTAAAGGCTGAATGTTGAATGTAGAGAGAAAAACGTGAAGCACTAAAATCATAAATAATGAATAAATGCAACATTATAGCACAATGCAATGAGTAATCTCATATCCGGCATAAACATTCACTTCCCCATGATAATCATATCACAATATCCATGATTTACAGTGTTATGATAAAATCGGAGAAGGAAAGAGAAATATCTATTTATTATAATTTATAAGTAGATTGTAATTAATTTATATACATTATATTTATTATATTAACTCTTTTTATTTATATTATTATTATAAGTATTATTATTATAATATTTACATTATTATTATTATTATTGTAACTCTGTATAGATTATTAGATCATATATATATTTTTAAAATAATATGACGGTTCAGTTCCGATCAGACCGTCCAAACCGGTCGGACCCTGAAATTATACCTTCCGATGTGCTGCATTTGACACTCCTATAAAATTTCCATCATGAGAAATATGAAACTCAATAAAAGTTGTAGGGATGAATACATGAAAAATTGAAAAGAACAAAAGCGATCAAACAAAAAAAAACTGTCCGAAAAAGGACATATGTAAAGAACATATGGGAGGCCTCAGACGAGTGGGTGTTCGGCCGTGAGTTTCATTCCTTCGGGTGCTGTGGGATTTGAAACCGTGCAAAAATGCAGGTCAAACTAAAAGGTCATAGATAGTGATAAACCCGTGTAAGTCTGGCCTCCGCATAATTTTTATGAAATTACGTGGCTTGCACGTAGCGAAAGTGAGAATGCATATAGTTATTTAGTTATTGTCTGTGGAGTGTAAGATTCGGAATAATGGCTATCGAAGTCCCAAGCCGTACAAATATAACCAACGGCCTGGATGCGTTTCACCATCAAACGGCCGATAAGAACTCAAATATCTACAACGCTGCGGCCAGATTCTTCTTCTTCCTCTCTCTCTCTCTCTCTCTCTCTCTCTCTCTAAACAGTAATCAGAAGCAAGGAACGATCAATCTACAGCTTTCTGCTCCCAACCCTACTCCTCGCGTCCCGCTTCTGTTGAGGATTTTTTGGGCTTCACTCACTGACCCCCTGTCCTGGAGGTCTGGCAAGCGGCAATGGCGTCAGCCGCTTGCTCTTCGGCGTGTATTGCCGGCGGGGAGCTATTCGGCCGCCCGAGGGAGATTCGCAAGGAGGCGCCGCCCGCAAAGCTCTGTGGAGGAAGTGAGCCCTCTACGTTTGCCTGCGAATTTACTCTGCTCATTCTGTTTACTCTCTTATTCTAGACTTATTTTTTGATTTTCTTCCCACTGAGCTGATGGATTTATTTTATGCTAGTCTTTCACCTTTCGCTATCGTGCAATCCTTCTTAATTTGAACTCCAGCATGTGTTTACCGAATTCATCAGAATGATTTGACTTAGATAATGGGATGATGACCGGTTTCAGCAATTTTTCGAGAATATTTTGTGTATTGTCATAGAAAGTGCAGCAGAAAACCTAGCCCCTTAAATTAAAGTGCAAAATGGGCAGCTCTTAGTTAGGGTTTATCCAAGTGCTGGTCATGACTCATGGGATTTGATAATTAATTAGCCAGATCTCTATCACATCACACCTTACACGCCGCCATCAAACATTGCATGAATATCTGAAGCACTAAATTAGTCTGACCTAAAACGACACGGTGACATGTTAATAGTGGTGGGCAAATAGCCCGGGCCTGGCCCGGCAAAAGCCCGGCTAGGCCCGGCCCGGGCCAAGGACGGGCTTGGGGTCCTTATCGGGCCCGCATTTTTGCCGATTGCCCGGGCCGGGCCGGGCAAAGCCCGGGCGCCGGGCTAAGGAAAAATCCCGCCTGCCTGCGCCTTTTGAATTCAGGCCGGCCCGAAGGGCCTAACCGGGCTCCCTCTTTGAGAGGGAGCCCGAGCCTGACCTGGCCCGGTTCAAACTGGGCCCGGGCCGAGCCCGGTTGGGAAAAATCCAGATCCCGACCGGCCCGGGCCAAGCCCGGCCCGGTCGGGCTTTTTGCCCATGACTACCTGTTATCGCCTGCTCAACCCTACATAGCCGGTGCCGAACGCCGAGCACCGAACACCGAGCTCCGTACCCATCACCACTTCCATCATATTACCACCTGCTTAGCGACATGCGTCGCTAACCAAGAAGCCCTCATTGGGATACCCCTAGATGACATGGTGATTCACTTGGCACTCATAATGAGATATGCATCTCGGTCGCTAAGTTGTTCATCTTGATACCTTCTCTGTTGAGCGTTATGTGACCAATTCCCATTTCCAATTTTTTCCATATCCTTGCTCTTCTCCCTTCTCACTATTTTCTCTTCTCACTCTTTGCTTTTCTCTTTACAAGGATCATCTCGCTCATGCCACACATCGCTCACCGAGAACTCCACTTGTGCATCATTCCTCCGTGATAGTACCGGCTAAGTGATACTTGTTTTTTTTCTATCCAATCTTCTCTTCTCACTATCTCCCGCTCCATCCTGAGGGCAGACACATTATTTTTGTCATTTATAAAGGCAAATATTTGTTTATACTGATAAATCTTTCTACGTCCCAGAAATTCCGATCTTTTCCTTAATAACTACGACTGTATCACACTACCACTACACATATGGTGCCTGGGTGGCAGACCATGGTGCTGACATGTGCACTTGTTCCCAAGATCACTCAACAATCTAAGTTCCACCATGCGATGGTGACACCATCCTTGTTTGCTTATATTTAACATGATTTGAGAATAACAGATGCATTGATATCACTCTCTCTCTTTTGAGACCGTGACATTTTTGGAGGGGGAGCATGTTTGACCAGCTCTCAATTGTGTGGTAGGACCTCTGGTGATCTCCAACCACCTCCATTGTTCTCAGCCATCATTGAGTAAGGTCACCCCCAATCACAGACTTTTCATACTCCAACATTGAGATATCGGGAGTTTGTGCTTGCGGATTTGTGCAGGCAGATGACCAACTGACTAATTTGCCATTTGGTTAACAGATTGTACCCATTCTTCTAAATAAGCGTCATTTCAGGAAAGCATTTTTGATGCTCAGTTGATGCAACGACCAGACAGTATTTAGCTTCGCAATGAGGGAAAAAATCTTTTCATAGTCGAGGATGTGTTGTTGAGTAAGTCCATGAGCCACAAGCCGAGCTTTCAGACCTTCAACCGCCCCATTAGGTCGCCCTTCGCAATGAAAACCCACTTACAACCAACACAAGTCTGACCAGAAGTAAGGGAGGCAAGGTCCCAGACTCCCAGTTGTGATTAACCCAAAGTGCGGCCATTTCCTCATCCATAACGGACCACCACCCCGAATGTTGCAGAGCCTCCTAGAAAGAAGAAGGGGTGGAAATGGAGGACAAAGATGTTGCAAACCTGTGACGGGCCAAAGATGCAAGAATGAATGTATCAGAATGTTGCACGAGATTGGATAAAATTATGAATGAATGTATCAGGGATAAGACAGGAGTAGCACCAATTGCAGAGAAGATGCAAGAAGCTTGACTAAGATGGTTTGGACACGTACAATGGAGACCATTAGAGACACCTGTTAGGCGTTGCGAGAGTCTAGTCACTAGGCATGTTAAACGAGGGGGGGGGGGGTAGACCAATAAAGACTTGGAATGAAACTATAAAGAAAGACATGTACTTAGGCATTAGTGAGATTATGACAAAAGATAGGGCACAATGGCGACAAAGGATCCATATAGCTTACCCCACTATAGTGGGATAAAGGCTTGAGTGTTGTTGTTGTTGAGGTGGTTAATTTGAACATAAATTTTTTTAATGCTTATCATAAACTAAAAAAGATTTCATTTCTGATTTAGATCTTTTTCCTTGCTGAAAGCTTAAAGGATCAAATATATCTCTTTTGTGATTGTTTAATACAATAGTTTTCTGATTTAGATGTTCTCTTTCCTTGCAGAGAGCTTAAAGGATCAAATATATCTCTTTTTCGATTGTTTGATACAATAATTTCGTCAATTTCATTAAAAGTAGTTCTCAACCATAATAATCTTTGTTGTTTTACCCAAACTCTCATCTATTTAGAACACTGATGTTTTGTTTATGGTTGAATTTTTAATATTTATATTTATTCATTTATTAATTTCTTTTCTCAATTCCAATGTCTTTTATAACTGTAGAAAAAGCAGGAAAAATTTAATAATGCCAAAAATCTGGTTTACATTTTGAGAGAATATATATATAGGAAGAGAGGAAAGGAATCCCAATCTAAGATGTGGGATTAATCTAAGAGAACAATGAGATACAATATGGGACAAATTAATGGGCCTATTTACAGGGCTTTTCTAACACCTCTAACACTCCCCCGCAAGCTGGTGCATACAAGTCGTAGGCACCAAGCTTGGATAAAAACTGATGATATAATGGTCGTGGTAATGTTTTGGTAAGAATGTCAGTCACTTGCCCAGAAGCAGGTACATGTTCCAATTCCAATTTCTTCAACTGAACTTTTTCCCGAACGAAGTGGCAGTCAACTTTGCCCAGGAGGGAAAGGTACAACATCCCAAGTCCAATTGGACCAAAGAGCAATCATTTCTTCATCCATGGTCGCACGCCACCCCGGATCCTGAAGAGCCTCCTGTAAAGAGTTAGGTATAGAAATAGAGGAGAGAGAGCGCACAAATTAAGAAGAGGTGAGGAGAGGCTGTGTAAGGAGACGTAGTTTCCCAAAGGATGAGCCGTAGAGGTTGATGTCGGGTCGTCAGGCTGCGAGATCACACCGGTAGAAGGAGGGTGCTGCAGGGCATCAAGTTTGGGAGGGCGACGAGTGTAAACACGAAGGAGAGGTGGTTTGGATTGGACTGATGTCAGAAGGAGAGGTGGAAGGGGAGACGTGACTGGAACCGTGGGCCGAGATAGAGGAGGTAGAAGAGGATCTGTAGGGATGGTGTGAAATGGTTGGTCTTTTCGAAAGGTGACATCAGCAAAAAGACCATTTTACCGTCTGTAGGAGAATATCAAACATACCCCTTCTGGGTGCGAAAATAGCCAATAAACATAAATTTGGTAGCACGTGAAGCAAACTTGTCAGTGTGTGGACCGAGGTTATGGACATAATACGCGCATCCAAACACACGGGACGGGAGAGAGAACGGAGTTGTTGAAGGGAAAAGGAGGGTGAATGGAGCCACGAAGTTGAGGATGGACGATGACATGCGATTTATGAGATGACAAGCAGTAGAAATGGCAAAATTCCAGTATAGTGGTGGTACCTGCATTTGAAACATGAGAGATCGAGCGACATCGAGAAGATGCCAATTTTTCTAATCGGCCATATCATTCTGTTGAGGAGTATAGGCACACGAAGTCTTATGGATAATACCAAACTCGGTGCACAGATTGGAGAAGGTTCGACTGGTATACTCACGCGCATTAGCAGTTCGAATAACTTTGAGGCAAGTAGAAAATTGAGTACGAGTCTCTACAATAAATGCACAAAAGATAGATGAGAGTTCAGCATGATCACAAAGTAAATATAACTAAGTTACGCGCGAGTAATCATCAATAAATGTGACAAAATAACGATAAACAAAAATGTTGAAAATCTTATATGATCCCTAAATATCAGAATGTACTAATGAAAAAGGAGCATCGCTCCGAGTACAAGAAGGAAAAGATACACGGTGTTGTTTGCCAAAGATATAAGATTCATAAGTAAACTCTTGAAGGGATACATCTGGAAGAACTTTCTTGAGAATTTGTAGAGGAGCATGACCAAGAAGACGATGTCAATCGACAGACGAGACAGCGGAGAGAGCAGTAATTGGAACATCAAGAAAATACAGCCCATTGGACAGCCGCCCTCTACCAAGTATATTCTGCATCTGTCGATTTTGCACAACAAAAAAAGGAGCGTGAGAAGGTTACAGAGCAATCATGGTCCTGAGTAAGACGGTTAACAAAGAGAAGGTTAAAGGGGGATCTCGGAACATGAAGAATCGAGGATGGAGAGAGGGTTGGAGTAAGAGGCATATGAGCAGCGCCAGAAACCGGGGTGGTGTCACCATTGGCCACTGTGATGAACTTGGAATAAACAGAATCCAAGTATTGAGGTGGTCACTGCGGAGAAATGTGATGCGTTCGAGTCCACAATCCAGTGTAGGGCTGATATCGAGTCGAGTTCGAGCGATTTTGGCTCGGCTCGAAATCGAAATTTTCGACTCGAACTCGGCTCGAAATCGAAATTGATTTCGAGTCGAGACGGCTCGACTTAAAATGGCTCTATTCCGAGTCGACTTGAAATCGAATCGAGTCGGCTCGAAATTAAGCAATTTTTTGTTTTTTTCTTAGTTTGCTCAAAATTAAATTGAGCAACCTATAAATTTAGCAAATGAAACACTTAAAACCTTAATTCTTTTTATTTATGTTTAAATTTTGTTATTTTTAATCTTAAAATAAGAATATATTAATAAATACATAAATTTTTTTAATTAATTCGAGTTGGTTCGAATCATATTTCGAGCGATTCAGGGCTGACTCGAAATCAGATTCGAGTCAAATTTAATTGACTCAAATTGAATTGACTCAAATTGAATCGATTCCGATTCGACTCAATTTTCGAACGATTTTCGAGCGGCTTTCGAGTTTCGAATAATATGCTCAGCCCTAATCCAGTGAGAGATTTGCGAGAGGCAAGATATACTTTCATTGGAGATCGATGTCACGGATCCAGAGGAGCGACTAACCACCCCTTGTAACTGTTGAAGTTGAGCACGCAGAGCAGCGATGTCATCACTGGTGGCTGAGAGAGAAGCTGTAGTAATAGAAGCAGTAAGATGAGGAGGTAGGCCATGCTTGCGATAGCAGGTGGCCTCAAGGTGACCATCCCGGCCGCAGTGAGAACATTTAATAAAGGTACGACCACCATGACCCCGTCCCCGAGAATGGCGACCCCCACGGGCCGGTGGACCACGAGCAGAAGGAGCAAGAGTAGAGACAGGCTGCTGGAGGAGAGCCGGAGTCGGATTTGTAGGAGCATATGGGGGAGGAGTCACCTTCAGAAGCATCAAGCAAACGTCTGAGAGGGACGGAGTAACGGTGGAAGACAGAATCTGAGCTCGTACACTATGAAGATGTGGTGGAACACGAGCAATCATCATGGCAATCTCAACTGCTTCTTTCTGCGCCCTTTGTGCAACCAAATCTGTGGTGGGAGGCTGGTGCTGTATTCATGCCTCAACAAGAGTTTTGGCCCGAGCAACAAAGTCAAGTCGCCAGTAGCATCAGGGTCCGGGGATTGAAGATCACTAATTATGTCGAACAGGTGTTGAAGACTGTCCTTTCCAACATAAAGAGAGTGAAGATCCTCCCACATGACAAATGTCGTCTTGTGATACATGGTCATCTGATACAGCTCTGTGCCCAGGGAATTGAGGATCCATGATTGGACACAACCATCATCACGTATCCACTCCTCAGTGGGTGTAGTGGGAGGAGTCCTTGTTAGGTGATGAAGAAGGTCTTTAGTCTGCAGAACACGACGAACTGAGTGAACCCACTCAACAAAGTTTTGTTTTTCACAAAAAGAGATGATAGTGATCCAAAGTTCATCGTGAAGCTCAAGGGGAGCAGCGGCAACACGTCCAGGAAGTGAGGAAGCAACAGTCGAATCCATGATAGCAACAACACCAAGGGCCGGTTAAGCAGAGAGCAGGCAGACAACGAGTGCAACTAATAAGATGACATCAAGAAAAACAGCAGTGGCTCGAGCAGAAGAGCGGTCTAGCGGCAAACTGGTGCGGACAGCTGCGGTTAGCGATAAGAAGCCGCGAACAGCTTCGGCAAATAGCTGCGGACAAGCAGTCTAGTGGCAAACAGCTGCGACTAAAGCAGAAGAGCATCGATAAGATGCCGCGAGTATAAACGACAAAGAGAGAAAGAGAGGAGCAGTAGGTAGTCGGCGGACTGCACAAGCAGCGACCTGCGTGGCAAAGAGTACTAGCAACAATTCATAGAGTGCTAGCGACCTGCGCGACAAAGAGTGCGGCAAGGCAAAGAATGTATCCGGCGACCAAACCGCGCAGCTAGGAGAGCTCGAGAAGCAGCAACCTGAGCTATCGCTGCGGTCTGGAGACAAGAAAGGCTCCGGCGGCCTGGGAGCGGGAACAAGCGGCGAGAAGACCTGAGATAATCATGCGACTAGGCGGCCAAAGAGAGGTAGAGCAATCAGCGGCAAGGAAGATCACTTGCAGTGGCAAAGCAGAGATCGCAAGACCTTCCAGCGACAAGGAGGAAAGCAAGGCACAGACCGCACAGTCCTCGCAAAGAAGGGCGCAGAGGCGGGACCCAGCCAAGGGTTTTAAAAGAGAGAGGGGTGGGGAAATGGGGGTCGGGGGGGATGCCACAGTGGTAGAAGTGGTTAAGGTAAGGAGACCGCAGACCACAGCCGGGAGACCAAGACCGGCGGTTAGAAAGAAAGGAGACTGCACCTTTGTGCGGATAACAAGAGAAACACAAAGCCGGCGGTTAGAAAAGGGCAAACCGCAAGGACCGTTGCTGGCTCTGATACCATGTAGAAATAGCAGGAAAAATTTAATAATGCCAAAAATCTGCTTTACAATTTGTGAGAATACATATATATAGGAAGAGAGAGAGGAGAGGAGAGGAATCTCAATCTAAGATGTGAGATTAATCTAAGGGAACAATGAGCTACCATATGGGCCAAATTAATGTGCCTATTTACAAGGCTTTTCTAACACTTCTAACAATAACCATTTAGTCCAACATCTTAGGTTATAAATTTTTTGGGGGAAATGGCTAAAACATGCTATGAGGATTCTGATACAGTGTCATGGGCATAAACTGTTGGTTCTTCTTTCCTTATACTTTGTGCTCTCTAACTTTATGTTAATTTTATGCAGATGTCATAGCTTCATATGCTTCCTTTCATAGTCATCTTTGTGTAACTCGAAAAAAACATCTCTTCTGTGGTAAAGCTCTCAAGATTCTTCCTATTTGTAACGAAAAATGTTCAGAGCCAGTATGGATGAACTTTCAATCACCCGGGAAATTAAATTGCAATGAGTGGTATCTTGAGAAGCATTGTCGACTTATTAGCAAAGCAGTTGCCACTATGGAACCATTTTGCTTTATACCATCTGAAAGTGGGTCCATTAATGATTCTAGTTTGTGGTTTGATTCTAACCCCGACATTCAAATGGAATCTTTGGATTGTTGTCCTGAGTTAGATGAGAGGGAGACATTAAGGCGGATGAGGATTTCAAAAGCAAACAAGGGGAACATTCCATGGAACAAAGGCAGAAAACACAGTCCAGGTAAAAATTTATGTCTTCTTCTTTCTTGATTCATCCTAATTTTGTTTGTTTGTTAGGAATAATTATGAAAAACTCTCCTTCAATTTTGCATAATTACCGGGCCTCCCCTTTATTTTTTTAAATCATCAAAACTTCCCCTCTCAATTTACATTCTTATCATACATGTACACAAAAAACCCCTGAAAAACCCTTCTACGCCTTTTTGTTTTCATGCATATATGTTAACAATGTAAACTTAAATGGGGGATCCCTCTAATTAGAGGGAAGGTCTCAGTAAATGATTCTTTTTTGTTATTCAAAGAAAGCATTTCCTTCATTATTTCTCTTCATTATGAGAACAATTTTTTTTCTCAGAAACTCTACAAAGGATCAGAGAGAGAACCAAACTGGCAATGCAGGATCCCAAGGTGAAGTCATGTAAGAAAATGCATAATGTTATAGCCAATCAGTGCTGTACTAAAATCCAATTGATAATTCTCAGCAGGATCCAAGAGATCTTACACTATTGATATATCCTCCTTGCATGAGATTATTATTCCTTAGCTCGATCCTTCTGCTCTCATTCCAACACAAATGTTTCTCACGTCAGTTTTTCCTTCAGTGTCGTTTGTGGATTATTTGTGTGTTAATTCTTTTGTTAGATTGGAAATTTTGGCTATGCCAAAAGTTATTATACTGAAGTGCATATTGTTGGAGAAATTAGCTTTTTGGTATTATTAAATTTTATGTTTATTTGTGGTTAATCTAACCCCATATATATATATATATATATATATATATATGTATGTATATATATATATATATATACATACATATATATATATATACATACATATATATATATACATATATACATATATATATACATACATACATACATACATACATATATAGGCCTCTTATGTATGAAATAATCAATTCATTTTTTCCACTCACATCATTTCCAACATGGTATCAGAGCCCTAGGGTTCGCCTGTTTGCTCGCTAGTCGTTGTCGCCGTTCGGTGCTTCCGTATCCTCCGTTCCTGTCGCCGAGCCGTCTCCGCTTCCACTCCCTCTCCCTCGCCGCTTCCTCATCAACCGGCACCTCCTTCCTCTAGGGGTGCTACCACCTCCACTCTCGCTCCCTCTTCCGCGCTCTCTCCCTTGCTCTAGGGGCACCGGTCTCATGGGTTCTTGATTCCCTTGTTTCCAGCATTCCCTATCCTCTTTTTTCGTCATTCCTTTGCCTTATATTGGGCATGTGGGTTCTTCCTCTCTTTTTATGATGGCTACCCTTATCTTCCGACATCCGTTGTGATCCCTTGTGTGTGCCCTCGATTTCTATTCAGGGTCTTCTGTGGCTGGGAGTGACTCCTCTACAGATATGTCTTCCGGTGGAGCAACTCCTCCTCCCCCTACTCCGACCTCCATTGGATCTTGCCTTGTAAATCTGGAACATGACACCCCTCAAATCACTACTGTGAAATCGGACGGCTCCAACTACCTCCCTTGGGAACGCTCTATCATTCTTGCCCTCAAAAGTCGTTGGTTGTTTGGTTATGTCAGTGGCACGATGAAGGCACCTTCTTCTGTTTCTTCTTCTGAGTTGTCTCAGTGGGAGTCTGAGAACTCCCTGGTGATGTCTTGGTTGCTTAACTCTATGATTCAGCCCATATCTTTGAATTATCTATTCTTGGACATTGTAGCGGATATTTGGAAACGCGCAGAGACCACGAACTCATGTCGTGGAAATGCGACTCATATCTACCAACTTCGACGCAGGATATTCCTCCTGCGGGAAGGTGATCGACCCTAATCTACCTACTACTCGGAGTTCACCCAATTCTATCGGGAGTATGATCACTTTGATTCTCTGACCCTCATGTCTCCAGAAGATGAGATGATGGCGAGAACAAGGTAAGAACGGAATTGCATCTTCAAATTTCTTCATGGCTTGCATCGGGATTTTGACTCGATTAGTATTCAGATCCTTTAACTCTCTCCTCTTCCTTCTTTACCAGAGGTGTACAACCCTATCCAGCAGGAATTTGGCCACCGACTGACTCTCCTTCCTGACTCTGCCACCGAGGGATCTACTCTTGTCACCCTTTCACACCACGAGGTTCGCCCTGCTTGTGACACTAGATCGAAGCCTACGGAGAAAGTTCACCTTGTCTGTGATTATTGCGGGAAGTCCCGCCATACCAGAGATACTTGCTTCAAGCTCCATGGTTTTCCTTCTCCCAGAGTCGGCCTTGCACCTCGTGGTGGTCGTGGTCGTGGTCTCTCCCAGCATCGATCATCTATGTCTAGATCGGCACACTTGTCTGACGTTGTGGAGGACGCCTCTATTCATCAATCTCTGGATTCCAACACGAGCCCCCCCCCCCCCCCCGCTCTTTCAACTGAAGAAATCGGCCTTCCGCTAGTTGATGCATGGCTCTCCTGCTGAGCAGTCCAATTTACCCTCCTCTTCCTATGCCCACCAGGGACCTGTAGGTGCTCATTCTGCTTGCTCTCACCTTTTCTCACAATGGATCATTGATTCAAGAGCAACTGATCACATGACTGGATCAGCCATAGGTTGTGTCCTACACCCCTCTGTCTGGCAGAGACAAAGTGAGCATTGCTGATGGATCACTATTCTCTATTGCTGGGAAAGGATCCATTTCATGCTCCTCTCTTACACTCTCCTCTGTTCTTCATGTTTCTGCTTTCCCCTGCAATCTTCTATCTATTAGTCATTTGACTGACTCTATGAATTGCGTAGTGATCTTTTTGTCTACCTCTTGTGTTTTTCAGGACTTGAAGGCGGGGACGATGATTTACTCTGGTATACTGTGCGACTGGCTCTATGTGTTCAACCCCTCTGCTTTCACTTCCTCCAGCCTCACTCCGCCTCCAAAGCTCTTCTTGCAGATATGCCTTCTGATTTGGATTCCTGGGATTGTCGCCTTGGACATCCTCCTATCCTTACTATGAAGTTGTTACTCCATACTGTTTCTTTTACTTTGTTTAGTGTTTTTCATTGTGATGTATGTGAACTTGCTAACATCATCGTAGTTCTCTTCCTCTTATATCTCCACGTAACTCAGTTCTGCTTGCTCTTATTCATACTGATGTTTGAGCTCTCAGTCCTACGGTTGCTCGTGGTTTGTTTTTTTTATTGATTGTTACTCTCGTTGTACCTGGGTATATTTGATGAAACATAAAAACAATGTGTGTTCTCTCTTTTAACATTTTCATAAGATGGTCACTAAATTTGTTGCTACCATTAAGATCTTGCGCAGTGACAATGACCGCGAGTATATTGACTCCTGCTTTGAGAAATATCTGAGTGATCTTGACATCATACATCAAACCTCTTGTGTTTACACCCCTACTCAGAATGGGGTGGCTGAGCGCTAGAACCGGCGCCTCTTTGAGGTTGCCAGATGTCTCCTTCTCCGGATGAGTCTCCCTAAATATTATTGGGGTGATGCAGTTCTCACTGCTGCCTACCTCATCAATCGTCTTCCTACTCGTGTCCTTGGATTTCATACTCCTCTGACCATGTTGGGGGTTCGTGTTTTGTCCACATCTATCCCAAGAACAAACTCGACCCCTGCGCTCTGAGGTGTGTCTTCATTGGATACTCTCTTAAGTCTTACCCAGAAAGGATATAAGTGCTTACATCCCATCACAAAACGGATATTTGTTACTATGGACGTCACCTTCCGAGAATCAAAAGCCTATTATGAGACTTCTCTTCAGGGGGATACAATTACTACGGAATTGAGTTCCCCTCCTGTTTCTTTGTGTATTCCACCATCTACATTGCCTTTTCCTGTCCCTAGTGATCCGGTGCTCCCACCATCTTCTGGGGACCCGGTGATGCCTCCTTTTGTCCCTAGTGATCTGGTGCTCCCATGTACTTTCGGGGACCCGGTGATACCTCCTCCATTGCAAGTTTACACGCGACGTAGGAGGGGCACAGACACACAGGCCTTTGTTACTCTACCTGGGCCACCATACGATCCATCTTCAGGTACTGATAGAGGTAATTATGCGTCTACCCAACATCCTCTTTCTCACTTTGTGACCTATGACTCTTTGTCTCCTTCACATAGAGCATTTGTCACCTTCATATCTTCCATATCTATTTCTCGTTCTTGGGAGGAAGCTCTTGAGCACAGCGAATGGAAGACAACCATGTTGGAGGATATGGTGACCCTTGACAAAAATCATACTTGTGATCTTGTCCATCTCCCTAAAGGGAAAACTGTTGTGGGATGCAAGTGGGTCTTCTCCGTGAAGCAATACTCTCAAGGCCTTATTGAACGGTACAAAGCCGGGTTGGTGGCCAGAGGATATACTCAAACAATTGGCATCGACTATCAAGAGACATTTGCTCCAGTTGCTTAAAAGAATTCAATCAGGATTTTGCTTTCATGTGACATGTGTAAAGGATGGAGCCTCGGTCAGTTGGACGTGAAGAATGCATTTCTTCACGGTGATCTTGAGGAGTAAGTCTACATGTCTCTGCCTCCTGGTGTTATTCAAAAAGGGTCAGCAGGAAAAGTTTGTAGGTTGAATGGCTTGAAAAAGTATCCACGTGCTTGGTTTGGGAGATTTCACCAGACAATGATGTTTTTTTGATACAAATAGAGCAATGTCGATCACACCTTGTTTGTGAAACACGGATATGACAAGTTGCTGCTCTTATTGTCTATGTGGATGATATAGTGATTACCGGTGATGACATAGAGGAGATCGAACACTTAAAGTCTAAGTTGGCTAAGGAATTTTAAATGAAGTATCTTGGACCCCTCAAGTATTTTCTCAGCATAGAGGTGGTCAGATCCAAACATGAAATCTTTATATCACATAGGAAGTACATTCTAGATTTGCTTGAGACAACCATTATGATTGGATGCAAATCCGCTAACACTCCAATTGAAGTCAATCACAAGCTTGGTAGAGATGGTGGAGGAGTTGTTGATGACATACCAGGTTTTCAACGACTGGTGGGGAAACTTATTTATCTCTCTCATACTCGTCCGAACATCTCTTATGTTGTGGGGGTCCTTAGCCAATACATGCGCTCACCTAGATCACATCACCTTGATGTTGCATACAGATTCCTGAGGTATCTCAAATCCTCTCCTGGCAAAAGCATACTGTTCTCACCAAACGAGGCATTGACAATAGAAGTCTATATAGATGCGAACTAGGCAGGTTTAGTGGATGACCAGAGGTCTACATCAGGTTATTACTCTCTTGTTGGGGGCAATTTGGTGACTTGGAGGAGCAAGAAAAAACACGTTGTAGCCAGATCCAGTACTGAGGCCGAGTTCCGAGCAATGACACATGGGATATGTGAAGGGTTATGACCTGTGGATTCAATCGATTATGAAGGACCTGGGTGTGGAGTGCGTTAGTCCAATCAGGATCTATTGTGATAATAAAGCTGCTATCAACTCTGCCCACAATCCAATTATGACTATCAGGATCGCGATTCAGATCATAGGATCTTACGATCCTACTGTTGAAGCCAAAACTTGGTCCCAACGAGAGTTTGGACCCAAGGGGGTAGCTTGCACTTCTCCCGAACTTGAGCTCCTAACCAGTCACTCGGAACTAGAAAACTGACCCTGGGCTGCAGCGCGGAGGTCCCACCACACACCCGGTAGATCTATAGAGCGCTTCCCCTCCCAAGTCAAAAGCTGAGATGGGCACCTTGGAGGGCTTTTGCAGCCAAACCAAAATAACCTAAGGAGGAAGAAGCCAAAAGAACTGGATCCCCTCCAAAGGTGTCCACGGGGTCTATTTATAGAATTCCAAGTCTGGTCTGCAAACAACCGTTGTTCTGAAATGCTATACGCAACTCAAATTGGTCTGTCAACATTGTAACTCTACTGTTCTGAAAAGCTACTGACAAGCCAACAGAGGAAATCTGGTAAAAGACACTACTGGGCGAGTGGTCCATGAAAATGCCGCTCGCCTGGGGCGGCGAGTGCTCGATGGGGCTGGCACTCGCCGCCAGCCCGGGGCCTAGGGCGAGTGTGGGTCCGACTACCCCACTCGCCCACCCCCTACCATGGGCCCAGGGCGAGTGCGAGCCTATATGCTCCACTCGCCCGCCACGCTCCTGACCACTCGGCCTGAGCGAGTTGGGGAGTTCCCACTACACTCGCCCGCCTGACTCGCCTGAGACCTAGACTGCGCACCATTCAGCTGGGTCTTCCCCTGACGGGCCCACTCGTCGGGCACGGGGTTGTACACCTACGATCCAGATTTTGTAAATCGATCCAAATTTTATAAAGCGATCCTCGATCCAATCCTACCATCTGATCCGATCCAACCTCGAAACGATCTCATCTAGGATTTCGATCCTGACAACCTTGAATCCAGTCCAACATGATCGTACCAAACATGTGGAGATCGACAGACACTTCATTAAGGAAAACATAGTTAGGGGGATTGTAATTTGTAAGTACTCTCTTTATTTCATCAAACCAGCAGCTTGCAGATATGCTTTCCAAGGGGCTGAGTTAGTGCTCCTTTGACAAAATACTGGGTAAGTTGGACATGACAGACATTACACGCCCAACTTTAGGGTGAGTGTTGGAGAAATTAGCTTTTTTGTATTATTATAGTTTATGTTTATTTGTGGTTAATGTAACCCTATATATATATATATATATATATATATATATATATATATATATATATATATATATATATATATGTATGTAAGTATATTTGTATATAGGCCACCTATGGATTAAATAATCAATTCATTTTTTTCCTCTCAAGTCATTTGCAACACATATGTCTATAGAAAAATATAATTGGTTCTCCAAAGTATGAAACATGGGTTTCACTGCCAATCATCATTCATAAGTAGACATGTTTTGCTTGTGTAGCAATTCGCACAAGCATATCAAACTATTTAATATATTATCTTATATCACAGAGTTTTAATAATAGAAAGTGTAAGGATGATATTTGATGATTTCTGTTGAGAAGCATCCATTTTTTCTGATGATGGCTTCAAATATTGATGCTTCATATTCAGACTCAACATTCAATATTAATGTCAGAAATCTTGGACCATTACTTAAGTTTGTAATTAATTGACTAATGGCTCGTCTATCATGGGTATAAATAAGGCACAATTTGGTTACAATGTCGAGAATATTGTTGTGCATGTTGGTAATTTATTTTGACATAACAATGATTATAACTGCCACCAAGAAAAAAAAACTAGTTTTGAACATAAAAGTGGATGAAGTTTCTTAGGTGAGGTCGGGCTGTCATGAACAATGGTTCATAACCACCGCGTTCATGACCGCCACCACCGCGCCAAACGGAGCCCAGTTGCGACGGTACCTCCACCCAAACTCGCCACCTCTACGACACTCGATGCTCTCGGGCGGTCTTCCGCCGCATTCAGGCGGGCTTCGCCCGCCAGCAAGGACTGGGGCCGTATTCACAGTGGTTTGCGAGCTGCAAAAGCTTCGCTGCGTCGGGACACTGTCAAGGCGGGGCTACTATCGCGTAGGCCACGGGGGCTCCCTGTGCCATGTCAATTGATCGATTGTCGTAGAGGGGCCAATTTTGCATATGTGTTCCGGGGGACGCGAGTGACGGGTACGGGGTCGAGATGGTGATTTACGTGGAAGCGTGTGAAGCACGCTTCTGTGCAGCCTAAGACAGCATGGAGCATCCAGCGCGGCTGAAGTTTGTGTGCTGGCGGGCGAACCCGCCTGAATGCGGCGGAAGACCGCCCGAGAGCATCGAGTGTCGTAGAGGGGGCGAGTTTGGGTGGAGGTACCGTCGCAACTGGGGTACTGTCGATGCGAAGAGCATCGAGCACGGGCGTAGCCCGTGCGAAGATGCTCGTATAACAATACACTAACTAATGTCTCTACTTACTCACTGTCTCACATAAAGAGAAGCAAACAACAACAAAGGTTCTACTTCCAAATTACCGAAGCTAACAGCAAGCAAATTATTTAACATAATTATTTCAATAATAGTGTTTATCTGTTCACGGGCATTAATCACAGCAAGTGCAGGAAACAGGCCAGAACTTCCTCTCTTCAAAGTAATTCAATTAACATTAGTTCAACAAATGCTAATGGGAGCATCAACAAACATCTATCAGACCTTTGTACAGATATCATACAATGATCAACGAACATCCCATTGCGGCAAGGATTTTTTCAAATTAAAACGGCGAGAAGAATTAAGCGGAGGGGATTTGGGAAGCGTGCTTTGGTCGGACTTCCTCGCCGTGACGAACAACGCCGGAGAAATTTTGAGGGCTGCCGACGGGGTGGTGCGCCGGAGGAAGAGGGGTTTGATCTTTGTTGAAGGAGTTGCGATGCCGGAGAAGGGAGCTGGCAGAGAGGGCGACAGAGAAGAGCGGGGAGGTTGAGATCCAGCGAATGCCTGGTCTTTTCGTTCGTCGCTGGTCCTGGTGGCTTGTCGCACGATGCCGCAGGAACGTGGAGCTCTCTTAGTCTATTTCCCCTCCCTCTCTCTTCTCCCTCTCTCTTTTCTCCCTCTCCCTCTTCTCCACTCCCTCTCTCCCGCTCTCCCTCTCTGTCCCTCTCACAGCCCTCGCACTCTCGCCTAATTTATATTAACTTTAAAGCGGCGGATGATGAGTGACGCTGATCATCCATCGCTTTACATTAAATTTTTTTTGGGTAATGTCAAAGTTTTTTGTAAGAAGTAGGCAATGGGCATTTACGGAAATTTCTTCCCCGTGCACACGACTCCTATCCCTGGTGCTCTTTTTGTACTTATTTTATCGTGTGCACATGAGTTTGCGAGCTCCAGCAGCGTTGCCGCGCTGGGACACTGTCGAGGCGGGGGTACTATAGCGTAGGGCGCGGGTGATCCCTGTGGCCTGTCAATTGATGGAGTGTCGTAGAGGGGCCGAGTTTGGGTGGAGGTACCGGCGTAGTCGGGGTACTGTCGATATGAAGAACATCGAGCACGGACGTAGCCCATGCAAAGATGCTCATATGAAAATAACATTGCATCAGCAAGGCATGAACATCGGTATCTATCACTCTAATCATTCTCGACTGTACTGAGCAGCAAAATATTTACGTACACATCATAGGATGATATCATGAAAACATTCTAATTTATATCATTTGTATAACAAAAAAACTTACAAATGAACTAAATTTTTTATGTACAACATATAATATAACAAAATGTACATTATTTTATACGGTAACAGTACTACAGTGTTAAACGGTTGTAGCCAAAGATACAACAAAACGTTCCAGTTAGTGGCCTTGGGAGTTCCTGCATTGATGAAAGGCATAAAAGTGTCAGAGTTATTAATAACTATTGAATGAGTTACAACAACAGTATTCATAATATCGTGTATATTATTTTGTAGATATTACCTTTTAATCATTGTGAACACAAAGTTCCACTCCTCCTGTGCACTGAGGCCTGGTGGCACCGCTGAGATACGTAATCTAAACCCTGGAATCTCAGTTCGTGGACCATTAGACCACCTGCTTGTGGTTGGTTTGCAAATGTCATTGTAGTAATTGTAATCGTAGTCAGACGCAGGGCTGCTGTTGGCAGGGCAAGCTGAGAAACAAACTGTGCAATTTAGTGTCGAAGTTGTTATGACAACACAAATTTAGATACGATAATTGTGAAAGACTTACAGGTTTGAGCGATGGAATGAGCACGTAACGGTAGCAACTGATCTGATGATTCTTTGTTTGCCATCAGCACAATTTTGTTGTTCATAAAGGAGTAATCATATGTCGACATGTAATGGCAATCAAGAATCTTTGTATTTCGTTTTTTCATTTATATGATTTTCATAGAAATTACATGAGCACATAAGTGAGAGTAATTGTACAGAAATTATAGATAAACTACGTACTTATGGAAGATCACATGTGTTTGTGCCAACAGAATTTGCCTTGAAGCAATTCCAGGTGACTACATTTGATGGGACTATGTAGCAAATAATATATATTAATCGATGACAATATTTGTATCTTAAACACATAAAGAAGAACTTGTAGATGAGAAAAAACAATTGCACTTGTACAATGACTTTGGACAGTAATTCCTTGAATACAACATTTTTTGTATAAGTACCCGGATGTCCCGATATCAAATCATCTTTTACTAAAACTTTGGTATTTGTTGCATTGACTCCTCTTGATAAAGCCACATAAAGTTGACCATGAGTGAAAACAGGAGAGGGCAGGTAAAGGCCAACATGTCGAATTGTTTGTCCTTGAGATTTGTTTATCGTAATTGCAAAGCTTAAACGAACTGGAAATTGCTTTCGAGTTAATTCAAATGGCATATTGAAATCTCCAGCATGTTTGAGGGGAATGCGGGGAAGAAACACTGACTTTCCTTTATGTTGTCCTGTTAGTATTTCGGCGTCAATAATGTTTTTTGAGAATTGACGGCAAAGCAGACGCGAACCATTGCATAGGCCCATTCGAGGATTTAAATTGCGCAGAAGCATGATGGGTGTGCCTTTTTTCAAAGATAATTTATGCGGCGGTAGAGTGCCTGGTGATATGCTATTCAAAAACTCTTGTGGGTATAAATTAGATATGTCATCATCAACAGAGTCAAAAGAATAGTACGTAATTTCATATCCATTGAGTAAGCTGAGACATTTTTCATTTAGTAAAGAAACATCCTCATTAAATGGAGTCAGCAATGCTCTGTGTTCCCAATAATCAGAGTCGGTAGCACTGGACACAATATCGGAGAATACACTGTTAATAAGCACATTGACTGAATGTTCTCCTTCCCAAGGAATAATCATTGACATGGGAATTTGAATCATATCATGATCATACGTATGTTCATCACTGTTTCCTATTCGAAGCAGAAAATCTGAGAATTGTCGATCATCCAAAGCGCGCATATTTTCAGATAATGAAATTAACCGTACAGTTGACCACAAAGGTGAGTCAACTATGCTGGCATTGATAATTTGATATTTTGTGGCATTAACTACAACTGGTGGAACCTGTCGAAAATCTCCACCCATAATTACAACCTTACCACCAAAAAGTTGTGCGAGGTTAAGAACATCTCGAAATGATCGATCAACGGCCTCAAATACATGTTTGTGTGACATCGGAGCCTCATCCCACAAAATAGCAGAGCAATGTTGTATAAGTTTATGCATCTCAGACTGCTTGCCAAATTTGCAAAATGAACCCGCTTCTACAGGAATTGGAATTTTAAATCTTAAATGTGTTGTAGTTCCACCTGGAAGAAGAGTTGCAGCAATTCCTGATGACGCAGTTGCAAGCACAATATGACCATCTTGACGTAAATGGGCAAGTAGGACTTTATATAAGAAAGTTTTCTCAGTGCCTCCAGGGCCATCTATGAAGAAAATACCTCCATCACGTTGTCTAATAGCTTCCATAATAGTATGAAAAGCATGAAATTGACCAGGATTTAACAATGAAACAGAGCTAAGATCCGTATATGAGAGTGGTATCGACAGTTCATCTTCAATTAAGCTCGATATGTTGTTATTATTTCTGAAGAGTGCCGACATCTGAGGAATATCAAACTGTATAATACTCTTGCTATGTTGTTGGAGAGTATAATCTATTTCATTAAGAAGTTTGTTCATGACATATACATCACTGATCAAAGCAGAGGAGACGTAATCTTCAGTCATTGCAGTGTAGTTATCATTCCATAATTGTCTAACCTCAGTTGGGTTGCAGTAAAGTAAAATTGTTGTAAATAAATTTCGTAATGCTTGCGGTAGCTGAAATTCTCTCGCTTCACGCATACAGTTATGCAAATTGTTGTCTCGCTCGAGCAGACCATAATGTTCAGCAGCTTCTTTAAATGTGGAGTACATAATGTTATCGACTGTCATCAGATCTTCAAAGAATTTCGGAGATCGAATATGATTCAGTAGAATGCGTAAATAAAATCTTTCACCTTCAGAAGGATATACTGAGTACATTCGACCAATAACCTTCAGAAGGATATACTGATTTAGTGGACAATCTTCGTATAATCCATGTTTTTGATGTCAGATTCCATGTGTAATATTTTGGAAAATCAGTGTACAGATAACTGTGATGTTCTTGTTCCGTGGCACAAACGTGAAAAAATTCAGTAAGCATTGTGCGAGAATTTCGCTCGTTTGCTAGAAGATTGTCCACTAAATCAGTGGTGCGAAAATGCACCTGATGCTTATTAGGTAAATGAATTTGTAAACGGATAACTGATGGATATGTTTGGTACATAGAGAACTTGAATATCTTCCAAAATGCTTCTTGTGGACATATCCAGCGACCATTTACATATTGAGAAAGCTCATTATGATCTGCGAAAGGTTGAACCTGAAATGCAACTGAATCAGGGCCTTTATGAATGTATTTATATAGATATTTTATGCTTTTAATACTACTGCATATCTCAACATTAATATGATAGTCATATTTCAACAGAAGCCATGGGTTATATGGAACAACCCATCGATTGTCAATAGCAAAGTCTTCTGCCCGATGAAGTATAAATGATCGTCCATTATTACGGCGTCTATAGATTGGGTATGAGTGTGCTCCCTGCAAAGTTGTCTCAGCAAAGTCCTTTGGGTATCCTTTTTTACAAACACCATGTTTCATGCATGGTGCATGAGAGTTTACGTGTGCGCATGGTCCATGAATCATATGACGCACAACAACATTATATAATTCGGGTTCATGCTCAATATAAGGAAGCTCTGCTCTAACAATCTTATCGTAGTCATCTGGAGTATTCAGCTTATCACGCGCAGCAAAAATAACCAGCATATGAACGTGTGGTAGACCTCTTTTTTGGAACTCGATTACGTGGACATGGCTAACTGTTTTGCCAACAACATTTTTATGGAAAATATCTTTTTTTAACTTTTCATATTTCGCATGAAATATTCGAGAAACTACATCTGGACGGTCTTGGGGTATTTGTCCAGCATAAAGCGCATCAGTAATTTCTTGCCACGAAACGTTGCATGTCATCGTTAAGAATATATCTGGTCTACCATAATGTTGCACAACGGTCATTGCATCTTGGTAACGCTGGTACATGTCGCGAGGGCCTCCAATAAAAGATGACGACAAGATGACGCGCTGACCAACATTCGCTGTAATAGAAGCACGTATTGTACAAATTTAGCAGATTATGAGGCATCAACATGAAAATATTATCAAATTAACATATATATTTTATCAACCTCCACTATGTTCTCCAGCATTGAGACAGTCTTGTAGGCCGCTGTAAAGTTCAGAACGGATTGTTTCTTGGTTATTTTTTATCCAACGAAGTTTTTGAGTTTCAATTTTAATGTAATTATCAACAACATATTGTCGTAGTAGCCGACATCCATGTAACGACAATGATAAAGGTGGCTGACGATCCTACAGTAAAACAATTATCAGGTGAAATAATATATCAATAGAAGTAGCATGTGTGCACAAAGTAAAATTTATTTACATATAACCTGAAGTATGTATGAGTAGTAGTCGCAACAGCTAACATGTCGATTATTCAATCCGTTGTATTCAGCTAACCACTCATATGTACCATATGGGAGGAGCAACGGATACTGAAGTGGGTCGTAGAAACTGGCGTATTCTTGAATATTAACCAAATGACCTTCAATTGTCTCAACAATTATATGTCGTTCATTTGATTCAAGGTACTCTTCAGAACCAACAATTATAGCATCGACTTGTGATGCAGAAGGAAATGTATATTGATGGCCAAAAGCAGGCTTTTCCTTTATAATAAGTTTGCATCTGTTTATATCCTCATGTTGAGATATTTGTCAGAACATTGATACAAATGGGTTATATGTATCCAAAATTGTTCTTATTTTTTCTAGCAATGTACGATCTAACTCTGCATTTTCCTGCAAACGATAATCCAGCTCATTCTGTATCATATATATAAAGTTGAAGGTACCTAGGACGTGAGTTTGCAGAAGGCAAAAGAGAACCAATTCGGTGATATATTGATCCATGAGCTCGAAATGTGTATACTGCATGTTGATCAACTGCCAAAGACTCATCTAAAACCACACCCATTGAAGTAAAAGAGAAAACGTGGTTATATGAACGAATATATCTTCTGAAGTGACGACTTTCAGCAGAGTCACTAATGAATAAATTATACAGCTCTGGTGGAACAGGTATGGCTGGAATCTGAACCCTTCCGTTGCAGCAACACATTGTTGGTGTTTCACCATCAAACAATTTAGCATTGCAATTATTACAGAAGTGGGGATGTTGTAGTTGTTGTTATACGATTTGCTGCGCTGTATTACAAATGCGTGCAACGTTGTGGTTTCGAACACGTCGGTGTCTCACACGAACAGTAACATCAGAGGAACTCGCATCTGTAGGCTCATGTTGTGAAGTCACTGATGGTGAGTTGTCTATAAGACAAATAGTATTATAATAATATCAGATATGTACGGTAACAGCAACATGGAGATGACACATATATGTGGACTATAATTGAGGAAAAGATACCTTCTGGATGCATGCGATGTACGATATTTTCCTGCGTTAGATGACATCCAGATTGCTCTATGTGTACACTCGATGTGGGCGCAACAGATGGATGCAATGATGTTGGCGCAGTAGTAGCTGCAGTAATATGGGTAGTTGACTGGGAAGAGAGGAATGAGATGTTGCAGTGACGCAGTGGTGTAGTAAATGGTTGCATTGTCGATGATTCTCCAATTTGAAGTTGTTGGTCGGAATTGAACGATGAAAAAGACGGTATAGATGTCAATGAATATCTATGGACAACAGCATTATCTGCATTTGTAACTTTGAAATACAAAATCATATCAGTGTTACATCATGAAAATGTATTTGTAACCAGAGGATAATGTCAATAAAGAAAAGGTGATTGTTACCCCAAGTCATCGTTACATGTTCAGTGTGGGCGTGCAAAGCTGGTGCAGGTGTAGTTGTTTGAGTTAGGCTTGTAGCAGTGCAGTGGACCATAGAGTCCTGTTGTGGCAATACGACACCTTGATGGGGTAAGTGTTGGCGTCGTCTTTGAGCAGCAGCACGCCTTACCTCTCTTTCGTGTGCTTGTTGTGCTTCTGTCATACGCGCACGCCTCGCCCTTTGGTAAGAGCGATTGTATGCTCGTTCAGTCGCACGTTGTTCGGTAGACATCAGGGACCGTCTTCTCTGTGAACGTGCTCGATTCGAAGCTCGTTGAGCAACACGTTCGGCTTCTGTCATATGCTCAGGCACAGAGAGACCTTCAGCACGAACATGAGATTGAAGTCGTTCATCGGGCACAGAGAGGCCTCGAGCATGAACATGCGATTGACCATTATTATGTAGATCCACTATGTTCTCATTACGCTCCATATCTACAAATTGATACACATCAAATATACTAATGTAAACATTGACCATGACATCACAGTATGCACGACCTACATTTGGCATGTGTTAAAACATATTATATATTTTTTGCAGTTTCACACATAGATTAAGGGATATTGAAGGAAATCCATGACTGAAAGAGCATAACAGAAAGTTAAATTAACATGTATAGATTGCTTGCAATATGAGATTGCGTGTTATGTGTTGAAGAGATCTTGGGGATTATGATTGATGATGTGTTGAGTGAGTAAAACGTATGGGGTTATGTGACAATATTTACTAACAATTAGTTAATATATTCAGCAGCTTTACGAAGACATTCATACAGATGTAGAAGTTAATCCAAACGCGAGAACATAGGACAACACTTTATACAGTGGATGAGAATTCGGACGCAACAAATAGAGGGAAAGGAATCACCATTGATACGTGAATGGTTGGCCACACATTCTATGCAAGCAGGACGGAGGGCAGATTAGTCAGAAATGAAGATCTGTATAGGAGATATGGAAAATGAAAGCGACGCAAGAGCGGTGCATAACGGACACAGCAACGTAATGATGGCAAAATATAATCATAGCAACGGCGTGAGAAGCGGAATCGAGGAGAAGGGTCGTAGACAATTCAACATGACAATGTCAAAGCTCCGCTTTAGGCGTCGCTAGCCCAAGCACCCCAACCCCTCTCAATCAACAGGCAAGTTGTTTGTGGCGACACAGTTGGTGATGAGGAGTTGGAAAACTCCATAGTTAAGCGTGCTCATGCTAGAGTAGTAATGAGATGGGTGATCTCATGGGAAGTACACGTGGTGGGGGCTTGATCATCGAGTTTTCCCTCACCAAAGGGCGGCTGTGACAAACCAATGCCCACCGGTGGAGCAAAGACGGGTTGGGTTGCTTTGGCTGCAGCCTGGTAGCGTTGCACAGAGCAAAGCCGTGACATTTTCACGTTGGATCGGGTAGGGGCGTTACATACCGCGCGTGAGCAAGGGAAACAAAGATTTGGGCTAAGTGAAGGCAGTAGATGAATGAAATATCATAACATAAACTTGAATTCACATGTATACATTGATCGCATTGTTAGATTGGTGGTTATAGGTTGAGGAGATGATGGGGATTATAATTGATGATGTTTTCTGTGAGTAAAAGGAGCGGGGTTATGTGACATTATTTCAGTAACAGTTATATAATATACTTAGTAGCTTTGCAGCAACATGCATACAGATTTACAGTTCAACGAAAAACCGAGAACATCGGACAACACTTTCTACAGTGGATAAAACAACAGGATGATGCGAGAAGATAGTAAAGAAAACGATCAGGTATAAGAGGACTGAACATACAAACGGATAATCACAAACACCTGTGAATGGGAAGAACAACAAAAACTTCAGCTATTTAAGGTGCCTCAACCCCCCGAAAGAACTCCGATCTAACGTCAAAGAGTGTCATCTCACGAACTGAAATCTTCTTCCCGTCAATGATGTGGTTGTCCATCTTTATTGCAGCCTCGCGCATTGTCATCTCATCAGCGAAAATGACCTCCCCCGTGCCAACTGGCTCCTCGTTTGTGTCAACGTCAGCCTTCATGAGTAAATATAAAGTAGCAATGAACTATCAAATAAAAACGATTAAAGAATATAGTGCATTATCAAGATTTTGGATCTATACACTAGCGTGAAGAAAGCCCGGAAGGGATCCAAAGATGGATTTTAGAAGTTGAGTAGTCGTACAAAGGTTAAGATTACTAATTAGTAGGCAGAAGTAGTAGTTGTCACGCATCTCTGGTGGGACATTGTCGTTGTGCTCGAGTTCGTTGCCCGTGAACAGGAGCTCGTTATTGCGCGTCATGGCAGAAGAAGAATTTGACCTAGACATTGCAATTTTTATATTAAAGTACAATTGCGGAGCAGCGAGGGAACCAACTACCGGCTAAGAATGCCAAAGTTCACTGTATAAGCACTTTAAATTAATGTCAGTACATAACACGCTATACCACGCTTGTAAATATACTTTATCTGGGTTGTAAATATAGGGTGTTGAGTAGGTGAGTGCTACTGCAACGTACAGAGAAGAGCCTAAATTAATGTATCATATAATAAAAACATAACATTAATTTCCATAACATTTAAAGGCAGCAGCAAAAGCAAAATCAGAAGCTCAAATAAAACTATAAAATCTCAAATAATGGTGTAAAACAACGCCATATGTCTCAAAAAAATATACTGCCTGAGCTGTTATTGGAATTTGTTGTATTGTGTTTAATCAATTCTATCATTATTGACGATAATATAAGTATGAGAAAGTAAAAATTTTCAGCTTGCAGGAATACTGTTATTGATGGTAATATAAGTATTAAAAAGTTAAAATTTTAATCTTCCAGGAGTAGTGCAATATTTACAGAGCTGATGTGGTTCTAACTTCAAAACATGGCAAACAAACAATAACAATGAAAATCTCTATCATGTTGAATACAACTGTGTAGCCCACAACCATTTTTTTTTTGGATTAATGGTAATGACAATAATTTTTTGTTCTATTACTGTACATAATCCTCAAATTAACCTAAACTATTTAAGTAGATGCTTGCACAAATCTTGCAGCTCATATTGATTTTTAACAGGATACCACATATCAAGGGTATGCAGTTAGCGAGATCCGCTTAGGTACATTAAGCCTTTGATATATTTTGGTTTTGATAAAGAACATTTTACTGTTAGTGAGGTTAGGTAGATTAAAGCCTTAAAAAGATTTTTTTTTTCATAACTCTGCTGCACACACTAAGTGGAAAAGAAGTCTTCAAAAATTAATATACAGGAAACCAACATATTGATTTTTAACAGGATACCACATATCAAGGGTATGCAGTTAGTGAGATACGCTTAGGTACATTAAGGCTCTGATAGAATTTGGTTTTGATAAAGAACATTTTACTGTTAGTGAGGTTAGGTAGATTAGAGGCTTAAAAAGAAATTTTTTCCATAACTTTGCTGCACACACTAAGTGCAAAAGAAGTGTTAAAAAATTAATATACAGAAAACCAATTAGTATACAAAAAAACAAATTATGTACAGAAAATCAATTCTTTGAGTGAGAAGGAAATCATAAAATGTTATTTTTGTTTTATAGGTTTGGTGGACACACTATGTGGAAAATTAATATACAGAAAACAAAGATTAGTGGACAAATATCCCGTTGAATAGGCGGAAGAATCATTACGCACGACTGTACAGAGAATCAACTCTTGAAAAGGAGGATGGAAGATCTGTAGTTTGAAGTTATAGAAAAACAACTGTTGGGAGAAAGAGAATCATACCAGAGGTTTGGAAGAAGGAGAACAGCTGGCTGATGGAGTACCCCGACGCAGAGCAGCGACAGCGGCGCGAGGATGAAAGTTATTTTCAATGGCGCCCACACAACACTATGCGGAAATGAAATACAGAAACAAAGATTTGGGCATGATTATCCAGTTGAATAGGCGGAAGAGTAAAAACGCGTGAGCAAGAGCGTCATACCGGAGGTTTGGAAGAAGAAGAACAGCAGGCTGCCGGAGTATGCCGAGGCAGAGCAGCGACAACGGCGTGAGGAGCAAAGCGAGGAGAAGCGAGCAGGAAAAGAGCAGGGCGAGTGAGCAGGGGAATCGGAGTTTGGGGGTAAATCCAGCAAAATCAGCGGCAGGGCAATGCGGAATGGACACGCGGAAGGCTAAGCGGCGCGTGGGAGGCGGTGAGCGGCACGAAGAAGCGGTGATGGGCATTTTCGGAATCCAACAGCCGTGACCGACGGCTCCAACCTAAAGAACTTTATTAATATAGTTGTCGGGTCCCGGTGGCTCTCTTCTCACCTCCCTCTCTCTTCCCCGCTCTCTATCTCTTCTCTCCCCGTCCCTCCCGCTGCCGTCTCTCTCTCTCACTGTCAGTTTATTAGACCAATAAAGCAGCGGCATTTAATTATTAGTTGCTTTAGAAGATGAAGGCGGTGGGGCCGGTGGGTTGGGCATTGATTGCCTGACTAAAGAACTTTATTAATGTGACCGACGACTCCTACCTAAAGAACTTTATTAATATAGATATGTATGTATATATGTATATAGGCCACCTATGGATTAAATAATCAATTCATTTTTTTCCTCTCAAGTCATTTGCAACACATATGTATATAGAAAAATATAATTGGTTCTCCAAAGTATGAAAGATAGGTTTCACTGCCAATCATCATTCATAAGTAGACATGTTTTGCTTGTGTAGCAATTCGCACAAGCATATCAAACTATTTAATATATTATCTTATATCACCGAGTTTTAATAATAGAAAGTGTAAGGATGATATTTGATGATTTCTGTTGAGAAGCATCCATTTTTTCTGATGATGGCTTCAAATATTGATGCTTCATATTCAGACTCAACATTCAATATTAATGTCAGAAATCTTGGACCATTACTTAAGTTTGTAACTAATTGACTAATGGCTCGTCTATCATGGGTATAAATAAGGCACAATTTGGTTACAATGTCGAGAATATTGTCATGCATGTTGGTAATTTATTTTGACATAACAATGATTATAACTGCCACCAAGAAAAAAAAACTAGTTTTGAACATAAAAGTGGATGAAGTTTCTTAGGTGAGGTCGGGCTATCATGAACAATGGTTCATAACCACCGCGTTCATGACCGCCACCACCGCATTCATGACCGCCACCACCGCGTTCATGACCGCCACCACCGCGCCAAACGGAGCCTCATTTTCATGTATTTATGTACTACTATCAAACTTGAATCACATACTCAATAAGATGCTTGATTATAAGTATAACTTGTGATTCTCTATGTTCATAGTTTCTCTAGCTTGGCTTAACATACCATATTTTCTAGGTTTATGCATACACATGTTTTTGAATACGATCACAGATAAATTTCAAGAGGAATCTAGCAAGGTGAAGGGCCGGCGGGGGTGAGCGAGAATGAAGGAGGACAAGAAGAGACGAAATTAGGAAGCAATCCTAGAAACCTTCATACATTCCAAGATAAAGATTGCAAGGTCTGTCGGCTCTCTTATAGTGGCGAGGAGCGAATATAAAAGGAAATACTGAAATTAGGAAATACTGAAAATTAGGAAATACCAGAAATACTAAAAATACGTCAACAAACATAGCAACCTATTTATTATTAAATATTCTCCGCGATTTCAGTGGGCCCTTGCGATATACATGCTCGACGCGTGTAGACTTGTCATGGTGGTTCATCGTCGTGTAGTTCCATAACATTTGGACCCGTAACACTCCATCATTCCTTCGAGACGAGCTTGCCCTCAAGTTTGTGTACCAACCGGGTGGCCGGATCATCTTGTACCTTAACCTCCCGCCAGAACAAGGCCAGGTAGCACGTAGCAGTGGCGGCGGTGTTGGTGAGTAGCGACGGTGCCATCGAAAGGACAGGCGGCAGAAGTAATGGCTTTTGCAAGGTCGGTGGGGCGATGGTGAACAGCGGCCACAAGGATGTTGGAGACGCGACGGCCGACAGCAGGAACGGATCCGTCGGGGGCAACGGGGCAGCAGAAGAGGCGGCGATGCAGCCAGTGGAAGCGACAGGGCAGGGGCCGGCAGAGCGAGATTCGGGAGAGGAGACAATGAGATGATCGGAGGGGGTGGCAAGATTGGAGTCGGCGGAGTAAGAGCCGGTAGAGGGGGCGGCGAGTTTACCGCACGAGGCGGCAAAAGAGACAATGATGCGGTCGGTGGAAGCGGCGGAGGGACGACCAGCGTAGAGAGAGGTGGTGCATTAGTGACCGTGGAGAGAGGTGGCATGGCCGGAAAACTTTCGCATGGTGCAGGAGGCAGCCGTGGTGGAGACGGCTTAGGGCAGGGAACCTCGTGGGGGGTTGCAGAAGCCCGTCCGTGATACACGAGAAGACAATCAACTTTGGCGTGGAGGAAGGCGCATGTGGCCAGGATTTGTGCAGCTAGGTCAGAGAAATCTAGCCGAGGGTTGGTGGTCGGCGACAACAAGAACAGCGGCCCGGGAGCGGCGGATTGGGTGGCGGCCATGGTGCCCAGGATGTAGGCTAGTTGTGATGTCGGCAATGTCCGTGGCGGCAAAATGGTCGGCAGAGCGGAACAGAGGTCCGGGGCGGCGGCCTTCCTGCAGCAGAAACGGAAGGGGAAGCAGATCCGGCTGACAGAAGCCTTGCAGCACGGGCGAAGGACGGTCGATACCTGGAGCGGAGCGGGGCCAGGCGCCGAGAAGAGAACAATGCAGAACAAATGCCCCACACCAACCTATATTTAGTACATGCAAACTCCATTCATGGTTTCAGTATTATATACCATATTCTATATAAAAAGTTTGGTGTACTATTTATTTTGTAAACAAGTTGGCTTCACATGTTCTAAACTGGAGTTCAATTTGCAGGTCAAAATGAAGTTATTGAACCTGGGACATGCCCAAAGGTGAGATTGATTTAAAGTGTTGGAAGGCCTATGAAAATATTTTATTGTTTCATACTTTCATTGTTATGCTCTGAGAAGTTATTTGATATTTATCCTTTTTATTTCTTTGCTGGAGTATATATTTTCAGAAGACTATCATTAGGTTCAAACCTTTCCAATTTAAGGGAATTGTCCCGGAGGTAACTTATGGATCTTCTCTAAACGTCAATTTGTTTGGATGAAATTAGGAGCCTAGAATTAGAATTGGAGGCCATTTTTAATTCAATTTGACCTCCAATTCCAATTCCGAAGTTTCAATTCCGCCCAACCAAACGAAGCATCAAGGAATTCGTGTTGTGGCAATTTTTCTTTCTATGTTTGAGGCTCTATGGGTTGATAAAAGAAATAGTGATAGGTGGACAACTTTGATAACAATATTTTGATGGTCTCTAGTTAATTTTAGAACAAGTACCTTGAGTCCTTGACAATGCTCTGCTAAAGCGGGCACGTAATATCTGAAATCAGTATTTTATTTGCAATGTGCATTAAGTTGCGCGACAATCAAATGAATCATATGAAAGTAGTATATTTTACACTAAAATATATTCTATATGAGGACATATTAGTATTTTAGGTGAAAGAAAGTGCAATAATGAACTAACTCTCACATCAGAATTGTAGGGAAAATTACTTAGGCTAATTAATAATTTGGAACATCAAATATCAAAGTCTCTCGGAGCAAATTGTGAATTGTTTGATAATCCACAGCTAATGGTGGAATCGTTTGATAATCCACTGCTTAGAGTGTTACGATGGGAGTAATCTATGGTTAGATACCTATTGGGAAGTACTCGTAGGCCAATTATGAAGAAGGATAAAACCACATAGTTAGAATGAAACTCATCTAGTCGAGGACATGATATGGCTTCCTTGGGACATAACCTTGCAGAGTGAGGAGAAAAACACATTTGTTTTATTCAATTGAACCGGGTAGCCCGAACCTAATCTATCGAGCCTGCAGTCTTAATGTGATGACCTCATGATAGGCTTTCCAGAGGGAATCATATTTAGCTTGCAATTTAACACCCCCCATGCAAGCTAATATCATTATCATTCATTTAATATGCAGTTGATAAGCTCTAGCTAGATGCTTCTTCTTGGAAAAATTCTTCTTAACGAGATCTCACATCTCTTTGGCCGTTTGGTATAATATGAGTGATTGAAAATATTTGTTTCATGGAATTGAACAAAAAATAGTTAATGTCAATTTTTCCCTTCGGGATTTGGAGTCAGTGATAAACTTAAGTTTTTTATGACTCAATAAAGAGCCAAAATATGGGGGCTCATTAAAGGTAGCTCCTCCCATTGAGTTCAATTTGATCCACCTCCATATGAGTAATTAACACTGTCAATGTTCCTATATATGAATTTGAAGCATAATGGGAATGCTGTCGTTTAGGTTCGGGTTCTTTCTCCATCATGCAATAATACATGTACGGAAAAACATGCAGTGGTCACATGAAACATCAAAAGGAAGCACATCCCAAAGTCGATTCTAAATAGATCTCACAGTAGATCGTAAGCATGCCCCTTCTGGGACTGTGATCCACTCATCCGCTTGTTGGGCGAAATCCAAAAGAGCTAAAGTTTCATACTGGAAGGCAATAGAAAAGCAAGTTGTTGGCCAAACACTGAGAACTACGAACATGATACTGGAGAGCAAATCAAATAGTTGAACAAGAGTCAAAACATGATTCAGATCTAAACAATGTTAAAATAAGCCTACTACGAAAGCAGATCCACTCTGGAAGTGGATCCAAGTCGAAGAAATCAGTGTTGAAAGTGGGCCCACTGACCATATAAAGGTCAAGGCCGGCCATATAAAGGTCAAGACTCGGGCCCACAGCCGAACTGTTGTCTGTACACCCCAACCCGCTCTTTGCCTTAGATATAAATTGTGTGGCGGGTTGTTGAGGCCGGGAATCGATCCCAGAACCTCCTTTATAAGAGGGTGTTAGCATCAACTCCTCAGATAGGTATAGGAGTTGATGTTAACATCTTCTTCTAAAGGAGATCTTGGGATCGATTCCCGACCTCAATAACCCACCGCACTGTTTATATCCAAGGCGGAGAGTGGGCTGGGGTGTACGAATTGCAGTTCGGCTGTGACCTAGGTCTTGACCTTTATATGGTCGGTGGGCCCACTTTCAACAAAAGTGCACTTTTTGTTGAAAGTGGGCTCACTAACCATTGAAAAGGTCAAGAAGCTCAGTTGGGTATAGGAGTATATGTTAACATCCTCTTATAAAGGAGGTTCTGGGATCGATTCCCGACCTCAACAACCCGTCGCACAGTTTATATCTAAGGCGGAAAGCAGGTTGGGGTGTACGGACTGCAACTCGGTTGTGGGCCCGGGTCTTGACCTTTATATGACCGGCCTTGACCTTTCTATAGTCGGTGGGCCCACTTTCAACAATCAGCATAACAATTGCTTAATGTCAATAGGAAAAGACTCCACTAGCAGATTAGCCCAAACCATGACGCTGATGCGGGAAAAGAAGCGGAGGACAAACTCAAATGATAGTGCAGACGCGCTCTAGTATCATGTTCGAGTGAAACTCAGCAGACAAATGATTAGAGAGGGCTTCTATGTTGATCAAAGTATCAAACTTGCATAACTAGTTAAATCAGGAAACCCAAGTCTAGTCCATGGGGTTTTTAATCGTGATGTAGTCACCTCCATTCATGCTTATCAGGGATCATCATATTTAACTTGTAGTTTACGGCGACCATACGTAAATAGAAGTTAAGGCCCCGTTTGGCGCAGCGGTGGTGGTCGTGAACACGGTGGTTATGAACCGTCGTTTGTGAACACCCAACCTCACCGAAGGAACTTCATCCACTTTTATGTTTAAAACTAGTTTTTTTTCTTAGTGACAGCCATAATTGTTGTCATGCCAAATATACATTCTATGACGGTGGCGCTTTTGTTCAAACTCACCGGAGCAAAAACGTCGCATCAAACGGAGCCTAAAAAGCAATGAAGACGAAGGTAAACCCATTAAAGGTATCTCACTAGATTGTGGAGTTCAATTCATGTATGATTATCCAATTGCACTCCACAATTATACTATCAATATCTAGAAAATATTAATAATGAAGGAATGGAAACCATAGCTTAATAGGAATCAAGCTGTTTCCAAACTCTAATCTGTGGAGGTTCTTTAGAAAATGTTGCTTGTAAGTTGTAAATTTCTAGACCACTATTTACATGCTCGAAAATGCTACTATAGATCTTCTAAACATTGAACCTTAATAATATGCCACTCGAGTGTGTCTCGCTATCATAAATTTTTTCGACCATAATATCATCAGTTATCGAGTTAGGATATCAATCAATCAAATTATCTAATCCTGGTGGTAAATATACTCAACAATAACAACACGCATGCCTTTATCCCACCCTAAATATACTCGTACATAAATATTTTTGTAGAAAGTCCCTCTTGCGTAGTGCTTTCAACCACATGATGCTGTGTGGAACCCCGAAGAATTCCTATCAATGGGTGGGCCGTGGGCACTTGAAAGCTGCAACCTAGATAACTAACGATGATGTTGTTAAGAGGGGGGAATCTTGGTATTTTTCGGGATCCACAATGGAGTGCTAACTCGAGATTTAATTAAGGAGGCTTATAGGTATTATTATTTATGGCTAAAGACCTCCGTGGTGAACAAGTCAGTTTAAAGGTTAAAAGATGAATTAGGAATAAGAGTGAATCTAATCAGCTGATATTGTTGAAGCCCAGTCAAGAAGGCTCATCCTGATGGCAAATTAGAATCTCATCCTTGTATATAGATTAATCACACATTGCTTAGAATATTTTTTGTTCATACTTTGTATCTATATATGTCCATATATTCTGCATTAATAAGATGCGTGATTTGTCATTTCTTCATGTTATCAGAGCAGTACGAAATTTTTTTGCCGCTCTCTCTCGTCACGTGAAATTTTTTATCTTGTCAAAAAACTCTCAGTGCCATTCTTTGCACTCGCAAATGAACTCCTGCATGCATGCACCAAGCTCATTGGTCTCGACAATTACTACTCTTGCATCGCTCTTCACATGAACATGACCTCACTCCGCTCCTCTCACGCGAACAAGACTTCGTGATACCCCGCTCGGCACTCTTCGCGTGAATAGTCCCTTACACCACTCGTCTCGTGCTACCCTGCCACGTACGAGATCTTCTAGAGCGACACCTTCTCGTGCACAGAGCTCACTCACCATAGCTCTCATGCATAGAGATCTCCTCGTGCGACACAAGAACTCTCATGAACAGGGCTCACACAAAATTCTCTCTCGATCTCTCGACTTGTGTGCTCCATCTATCGCCGTGAGCGAGCTCAAATCTTGCCCTTGCTCGCCTAATTTTAGAGTTCTCTCAAATCAGGTGCTGCTCGGAACTCGTCTTGGAAATCTATCGTAACTCTCGATCTTACCCAGGAAGTCTGGGATATCTCCTGAATCAGGAGTCATTCTGATACGATCCCGGAGAGGAATCTGGCGAGGAGAAGGGCTGGCGGAGGTGAGGGAGAAGAAGGGGTTTAGGGTTGAGACGAAAGCCTTAGGGAGCATCCCTAAATTTCATTCATCCAAGAATAATCCAAACATAGTACAACTCCACCCCTTATAGGCACGGGGTACGAATAGCAAGTGCGAGTAAAATAAATGTATACAGAAACATAATATGAAATACATAAAGTGAATGAAATAAACTAGTCATGTCGGCGTCGCGTCTTTGGTCCTCCTCCAGACGAACCCGCTGTCGTCTTTCTCCGCGTGTGGACTCGCCACGGGGTCTCGTCGGCGTGTGCGTTTCCCGTTGGCATGCGCAACCGTAACAATGTCGTCGTTTGGAAAATATGCCTTGTCCCCAAAGCAGTAGTCGGAGGGGTGGCGACAGAAGTGATCCTGGGGTAGCCATGTAGCTTCGGACTCCAGACGGTAAGACCCAGCAACAAGGACCTCCTGCGAAGCCAGAGTCCCCTTGAAGGTGGTCGCGGCGATCAAGTAGCTTGACTGCGTATAACGGCGCTAACTGTCGTCTTTCTTCCTAACCAGAGAAAGCTGGGCTGGTGGCAATCCTGTCGGAGGCTGGATGACGTCGGCAAGCATAGTAGAAAGATTTTGGTGGTCCGTCGGTAAGGGAATGACACAACGGGCGGGCTCGAGAGGGCCCACAGCCCTGCCGAGAGGCCGACGTCCATGGTCCGTTGGATCGTGCAGAAGGAGACCGGAGAGTGGGGGAGAGAGGAATCACCGTCGAGGCAACATGGCTAGCCCTCGTGGAGAAACTGCATGATCATAGTCGCCCAATTGACGCGTACATCGCCGAGCCTGCGGAGCCAAGCCACCCTTAAAATGACGTTGATTCCGCCTAGGCCGAATGCGTAGATGTCCACAGTCATGGAACAGGACCCCACAGAAATAGGCACATCAGTGCAACAGACCTGAGTCGGTCGGCGGCGTCCATCGCTAAGGCGGACCACAACATCTAAAGAGGGAACTGAGGGAAGACGGAGCTGCTGCACCAGACGCTCAGAGATGAGATTGTGTCTTGCGCTGTTGTCCACCATGATGATGATCAGATGATCCCGCAGCGTGCCCGAGAGTTGCATGGTCTACTGGCCGGAGATCCTGCCCGTTGAGGCGCAAGACAACTCCAACCGGTGGAACATGTTTGTGATGGAGTCGAGAGGTATATCCCTCGCTGAGAGCTTCAGGGCCTCAAATTCAGCCTGAGTAACCTCCGGGTCGACATCGTCGATGATGTCGTGAAACTCCTTCACGGATCATTCATGGTTGGGGGAGTACGGTTGGCGGTGCCGAAAGCAGAGACCCCTGTTGCGGAGCTCATTGTAATCATTGTTTGAGAGCCGTTGAGGGGCCGATGGGCAACCCGACCGGTTTCCCCAAGGCGGAGGCCGTGGTGGAGGAGTTGTGGCTAGCGGTCGAGGATGGTGGTGGTCGGCCGCGGGAGCAGGTGATCAAGGGGAGAGTTCGTCTTCCACCAGACGCGCCAAGTCCATGTCGTCGAAGACTGTGTGAGGGTGGTGTGTGCGGAGACGAGAGCGGATGTGTGGCGGTAGACCCTACATGAAGAAGCTCAGGTAATGATCAGGCGGCAGCTCGGGGATGTGGGAGACCAGGACGATGAACCCATCAACATAATCGTCCACGCCGGTTGTCTGGCGGACGCCGCAAAGACGCTCGATAGCGGAGGAGCCGGAGGAGCGGGTGTCATACCCCTGGATCATCTCCTGCTTGAGCTCGAACCAGGAGAGGTATTGGTTGGGATTGGCGGAGCCATCGAGCCTAGTGAAGGGCCGAGCCGTCTAGGCCAACCACCGTCGTAGATACCTTGTCATGCTCCGGTGTATAGTTGAGGTCAAAATATTGCTCCGTCTTGGCGACCCAACCCATCGGGTCAACGTCGTTGAAGGATAGAATGTCGAGGGAGAGGGCGGACCGGCCTAGAATGGGCGAAGGAGTGGGGCCTGAAGGAATGTACGGTGGTCTGGCGCCTAGGAGAGAGCCACAGCCCGCGGGTGGGCTGGAGCCGGACACGGTGGAGACGGCGGCGGCGGACGCCTGCAGGGAGTCAATCTTGGAGTGGAGGGCGAGGAGATAGGCGTGCATGGAGGCGACGAGTTTCTTTTGAGCCTCCAAGCAGCGGCTTAGGGCTTCGATGGTTGCATCAGGAGGGAAATCATCGGCGGAGCGAGTATTCGGGACAATTCCAACGACTACTAGGGCACGACAGCAGGGCGGTGCCGGACGGAAGGCTGGGACAGTGGCGGGGGAAAAGAAGAGGTGTTATGGCTGAATCAGATGTTGAGCGGAAGTTGTGGCTGAAAGTTGCGGGAGCAGAATCGCCGAGCGTGAGGCGGAATGACACAAGCAGCGGACGTGGATTGGTGCAAGCAGGACTGCGCAGTGGAGATCAGGACGACGTGGGGATCAGGATGTCGTGGAATCGAGCGGAGCTGCGGGGCATCGAGTGGATCTGCGCGGTGAAGTGGCACTGTAGCCGAGCGGAACGGGCGAGACGTGCGGGATCGGCGAAAACGGGTGGATCGGGACGGGATCAGCAAATCGGCTCTATAGCGGAAATTGCATGGACGATCTCAAGCACCGGCGGCAGAATGGCGGGCGATGAGGCAGGTCATATCAAATTAATACGATCTCGGAGAGGAATCCGGCGTGGAGAAGGGTCGGCGGAGGTGAGGGAGAAGAAGGGGGTTTGTGTTGAGAAGAAAGCCTTAGGGAGCAACCCTATTTTCATTCATCCAAGAATAATCCAAATGAATGAAATAAAAACGAATAGCAAGTCCGAATAAAATAAATGCGTACATAAACATAATATGAAATAACAAAAACGAATGAATAAAGTAGTCACGCCGGCGTCGCATCTTCGGTCTCTCCTCCTCCAGACAGACCCGTCATCATCTTTCTCTGTGTGTCTCACCACGGCGTCTCGTCGGCGTGTGCGTTTCCCGGCGGCATGCGCAACTGTAGCGCATTCGACATCTCTCTTTGTTGTGTCTTCTCATGGCAGTCACATCAGTCAGTTCCTTCTCATGATGACTTCTAGTCAGTTCTCTCATCGGAGCCGCCTATTATTTGTCTAGAAAGTTCTCAGCAGTAAATGGCTTCATGGCCACTTGATGGAGACACCTCCAAATAGTAAGGATACCATATTCGAGGCATGATTCAAAACTAACTGCAAGTTCATAGTATGGTCATCAAACTCTATGGACACTGGATCCTTCATGTCCCTACAAATTGCTAAGTAGGTGTGATTTCATATTCTATCGCTGTACTCTTCTAAAGATAATTTGCTGAAACTCTACAACATATTTCAGCAACTCACATCAACATCTCATGTTGAAGACACATGATTTTGGTGCCCTTTTTAGTTGCCTCCTTGAACAATGTATTGTCTTCCAGCCCATCTCTACTTATCCCACTGTCCCCCAACTCCTGTGAGAAGCTCTCGTTAGTATTTTACTTCTTGCGCGCCTGCCCGACTCCTATAATGTAGCTCGTTTCCTCATTCTCTCCCAGCATTGCTTGCCCCCACTGATAACCACTTCATCTACAATCTATCATCTTACCATGTCATCTACTATGATCGGTGTCATGTCTTCTGCTCTTGTTGCATGAGATTGGGGTTGCTTTGAATTTTCTGGTCCCAACAATACTTGTAGTGGTCGGCGATCAACTCGCGGCCGAGGAACCTCCAAACAATTTTGTGGTCATTATCTCGGTCGATACTGACTTTGTGGACTATATTGTGGTTGTTGTAGCATCAACTATCTGAAGAAAAACGTTGGGAGAAACATGACTATTCTGGAGTGTCTCTACCCCTATAAATCCTTTTCACCATCAATAAAATCTACTGCTCTCACGGACTCCCTAGATGGATAAGGTAACCTCTATGTTGTTGAACTAACTCAGTTATGCCTACTCTCGCAGGCAACACCCACATACCTTTCCCTTCTCTTGGGTATATTCTTTTTATCTCATTTTGATTCTTGGATCGTTGACGCAGGTGCTTCCAATCATATGTCAAAAGATGATCTCACTAATCTTCGCCCCATGCACGACATGTTTATCTATGTTTATGATGGTTCTAAAATCTCTATTTTAGGATCTATATATATCTCTCCCACGTTACATTTGCATAATGTCTTAATTATTCTTGATATTGGTCATAACCTCCTATCAATCTGTCAACTGATGCTTTATCTCAACTATTCTGTAACAAATTTCTCCCCTCATTTTGTAATACAAGATATATTGATGAAGGAATCGATTTGTGGGGAACATGAGCAAAACAAATTGTACTGTGTGGACGGGATGTCGAGTGCATCTATGAGCACCACCATCTAGTTTCATTGACACCATGGACATCCATCTGTCTTCTTTACGTCTTATATTACTTAATCTCCTTTTTTTCAATTACATTTGTTAGTCATGCATCTTAGGAAAGCATCATCACTCTACTATGTGAATTTTCCTATCAATAGCAGTTTCTCGGGGATGGTCTCTTCATCAATTGGATGTGAAAAACGTTTTCCTCCATGGTGATTTCTCTAAAAGCATTTATATGCAACCCGAGGTAGTCTCTAGTATGTTTGTTGAAGAGGTCTCTTTACTGCCTGAAGCAATCACCATGCGCTTTGGCAAATTAAGTACGGTATTACAATAGCTTTACTTCATCAAAAGTGGCTCTGACGCTTCCCTCTTCATCTATCCGAGAAGTGAAGGTATTGTCATCTTACCTATTTATGTATATGACATTATCATCACCGGGGATGATACAATAGGTATCTTTAAGGTCAAAACACATCTAGCTACAAAGTTTCGTAAAAATGACCTCGACCATCTTCACTATTTCTTATTCATTGAGGTACTAAATTTTTTAAAGCAATTAAAGTACTACAGGAGAGTGGAGAGAGTCGTCCGGATATGATCAAGATGGTCCTACCACGATGAACTGTAAACTATGATGTCATCGAAAAAAACCAAGATATTCCTGCTCATGGCCGGTTGGAATAGATCATTTGTGGTGGCCTGAAAAGTGGCGGGAATATTCTTCAAGCCGAAGGGCATGATAAGGAACTCATAGTGGTCGTCTTGCGTGCGAAAAGCCGTCTTGGGGATATCCTCCTCCCTGATCTGAATCTGATGGCAGCCTGCACGAATGTCCAATTTTGAGAAATAGGAGGCCACTTGTAACTCTTCCAATAACTCCTGAATGACCATAATAGGATACTTTCCCATAATTATGACCTTATTGAATTCTCGGTAGTTCACACAAAAATGTCAATTGTTGTCCTTCTTGTGGACCAGGAGGAGAGGGTTGAGAAAGGACTAGTGCTGGGGCAAATGATGCCCGCGTCTAGCATGTCTCCTACCAGTGTCTATCTCATCCTTCTGTGCATGCCCATATAGGTACGATCGAACTGATAAAGAGGAAATACTTTTGGGTTTTCTATACAAGAGTGGAACAGCACATCACATGTGCGCAGCGGAATAAATATACAAGAACAACCCAAAAGAGTAAAGGATTTTGTGATATCCATGAATCAAGAAATAAATGTATACAATAAGGCATTGTACTTGAGTGGGATTGAATTTCTACTCAACCAAGATGCTCCAAAGATCTAGTCCAGAAACAGGTGGCTGAGTCCACACAGAAATAAATTTGTGACTCTACAGGTATCCATACGAGTGAAAGAGAACCCCAATGTCTTGTCCCACAAGAACTGGGTCGGAGAAGGAATGCTCTCTGCGTCTCCACGAATTGCTAGATTCATTTCCAGGAGAGGCGGCAACAAGAAGAGGTTACGATGGTTACTGGGGCAAGTGAAGGCTTCAAAAACACAAACAGGAATCACCCTCAGGAAAACCCTTTTCCAAGTCTATTTATACCCAAGGATATCAAACAGACAATAGCTCCCTTAGAAATCCGCCAAAGCACAACTTGCGTCGATATGCGTCTGACTCGCATTCGTCTTGCGTCGATAAGAACTTGACGCAATGTCGAGAAGCATTCGGCGACACTCGACACAATTGCGTCGACATGCAATCAACGTACATGCGTCAAATAGAACTCGATGCAACGCCGATATCTACTCGAAGTAACGTCTACAAGAATGTGTTTCTACTTCGAGTCCAGTTGCGTCGATAAGCAGTCGACGTGCGTCAACACGCACTCGACGCAACATGCCGATTTTCTTTATGTCATAGGATTTGTTCTCTACTCATATCCCATATGAGTGAGGCCAACACAATCCTTCCTCCAATTTCTCCAAACACTCTTATGTGCGACTTTATAGGCTCAAATTGCGTTGACAATGAGACTAACTGCTTGACTACTTCCAAATCACCATAGAAACACTAACAAATACCCCCTGCGAGGAGATGCGATGATCTGTCATCCTAGATGGGAGACTGTGTGTAGTGTCGGCGAATACGTCTGGAAAAAGGTCCAAAATAGCTTGCAGTGTCGCGTGGAATGAGGTGTCTCTATCTCATCCTTCTGTGCATGGTTGTATGATGGAACTAATATGGAGGAAACACCCCCTGCAAGGAAATGTGATGATCTGTCGGCCTGAATGGGGGAATGTGCGTCGTGTCGGAGAAAACGTCCGAAAAAAAGGTCCAAAATAGTCTGCGGTGTCTGAGAAGCCAGGGAATGGAAGGAGGCCACCCAATCCACATTAGTGGATTTCTGAAGGGACCGCAGGGAGACAAATTAGTGAAGTAAAGCCAAATCACCTTCGAGCAAGCAAGGTGTCTCCTCTCGAAGGAAGCGCATGGTCATGCAGTCCTAATTTATGTTGACATCATCGAGGGTGTGGAGCCATGCTACCCCAAGAATAACATCCACCCCGCCCAGAGAAAATGTGCAGAAGTCTTCCTGAATTGGCATTGGCCAATGGTAAGAGTGAGAGTCGAGCAAAGACCACCAACTACCCAATCCTAAGCACACCGAGAAGCGATTAGCGGCCTGCACAGGCAACTCCAAACGATCCACCGGGTGCTGGGAAATTAATTTGTGGCTCGCCCCGCTATCAATTATCACGACAACAAACAACCCGTGAAGCGTCCCCTGAAGCGTCATCTTCTCAGGGCCCGAGAGCCCGCCGACGGCGAACAACGAAAGGTCCAAACTGGAAAGTGGCAGCTGGGGAGTCCTCGGCTGCGGTGCCCATCTTAAGGGCCTCATAATCTGCAAGAGTAACCTCGGGTTCCTGCTCTCCAATGAGGATCTGGAGGTCCTTCAACGTTCAATCGTTGGTCGGAGAGTAGAGTTGTATGCAGCGGAAACACAAGCCCTTGGTACGTTGATCGTGGTATTTCTGATTGGAGAAGCAGGGGTGGGCCGTCTGCCTGGGAAGACGTGGTGGGGGAGCGACGCGACCGGGGGCAAGGGATGTCTCCAACTGTGGGGAGCGATAGGCCGCGGCAGGTTGGTAGAGCGCGACAGAAGCACATTGGGCGGCCTACTCGTTTCCATGGGTGTATCCTGAAAATCTACTTCAACCAAGCGGGTGAGATCCATGGCCTCAACAATCGACAGCGGGTGGTGGATGCGGATACGTGCACAAATATGTAGGAGAAGCCCATGCATGAAGAAACTGAGGTTGTGGTCCGGCGAAAGGCCCGAGTAATGAGTGTAATTGAAAGGCCCATGCATGAAGAAACTGAGCTAGAGCAATGAACTCGTCAATGTAATCGTCAAGGGATCCTGTCTGATGGACGTCGTAGAGCCGCTCCACCGCAGATCCCGAGTAATGAGTGTCGTAACGGCGAATGAGCTTCTGTTGGAGATCCGACCAAGACATAGTCAGTTTGAATTGACGTAGCCAATGCACCCAGTGGAGTGCGGAGCCCTCCATGCCGATCAGGGTTGTACTGACCTTTTGTGGCTCTAAGATCTGTTGAATATCGAAGAACTGTTCGGACCGGGCAATCCATCCCATGAGATCGGTGTCATTGAAAGTGGGAACATCAAAGGAACGAGGTCCCGAAGAGAAAACCGCGGTCGGAGGAGCCGGGTCCTTGTAAGGGTTCGGGGGGGCTCCGAGGAGAGACGGAGACCCCGCATTGGAAGTCGCAAACGTGTTGGGTGGCCGGCGATGATGGTATCGAGTTTCGCGTCCATGGGCAACATGAAGGCTAGGTCTGGTGCCAAATTGTTACGTGAGGTGAGAAGAGAGAAGGGGAGGAGAAATTAGAGAAAATAGAAGTCTAAGATTTCATTTCACGTCCAAGATGCCACAAAATACAATATTTAACGGCTTATATAGTTTTCGTGCTCGAAGTGCATTAAAGAGATACAAGTATTGTAACCCTATATGTTCGGCTAAGATGACACGTTGCTAGCACGGCAATCGCGACGTCGATACACTCGCCACACTAGCGGTCTCCCTTTGCCTTCCTCCACCTCATCGGTGTCCATAACAAAGATGCACTACAAAATGTTTTGGAATTTCGAGAAGAGTGGCTTTTTTCAACTCCCATATCTATGATTTATCATCCAATGCTATTGATTCCCTGCATTTTCTTGGGCTGTACTTTGAAATCTTGGGATACTCTCTCATTTTCCTTCTAGGATTGAAAACATTGTTTGTTATATATCCATGCAATACAGCCCTTGAGTTTCTGAAATAGTGTAATGAAAAAAAGAAGTGCTTTGAATTATTGTTGTTGGGCTTAACCTGTGAAAAAATTAAGGTGTTTTGAACCTTTTGTTGACGCAGATAATGGAAGAGAATACCTGGGAAATTATTCCAATATTTGATGAAAATATTAGAAAGAAAACATCTTTTTGAAATCTCTTCAGTGAACAGCATCATTAAATATGAAACCTTATTGAACATTTTCAATTGAATTAATTTATCAACTCATACACGAATATATTTCCGTTTGATTTACCATCTTTCCATCTTCATGCAGCGATGAAACAAAGAAGAAAATAGCAGAAGGGGTTCGGCAGGGTTGGAAAAGACGGCGTGGAATCTTGATTATTCAGGAGAGCTGCTTACTTGAATGGAAGAATATTATTGCAGAATCATCAAAGAAGGGTTATGCTGGTGAGATTGAACTCCAGTGGGATTCCTACAAGATTATGGACCAGCAACTGAAGCAGGACTGGATACAAGGCATTGAGAAAAGGAAATCAATGCCGAGGCCCACAGGAAGTAAGAGAGCTCCTAAATCTATGGAGCAGCGGCGAAAAATCTCGGAGGCTATCACTGCCAAATGGGCTGATCCTGTAAGAACCAACTTTCTAACTGATGTTTTTGTGCTTTTACGACACATATTTACTTGATGGGAATATTTACGAAAAACTTCCCTTCAACTTTGCATAATTACAGTCACCTCCCCTTTCTTTCTAAATTACTAAAACCTCCCTCCCCCTCTAAGTTTACATTGTTAACATATTAAAAGAAATTGTTTACGTAAACAATGTAAACTTAGAGGGGAGATTTTGATAATTTTGTGAGATAGAGGAGAGGGCCCTATAATTATGTAAAATTGAGAAATTGATGTATGTGGATGATAGTCCATGAATAATGAATAACTATATTACAGAATTGTTGGGAGTGTGATTTACAATGATGATAATGTGATCAAAAATAGATTTACGGTTGTTTGGTTCATAGACATTATAATATAATAGTTGAATATACACTTCATACGCGTATTTAGTTCAAGTTTTATTTTTTTGTTATTTATCTCACGTGATGTCACGTGAATGCTGTCATATATATATATATATGTATGCTAGCCCAATTTAGGTTAACCGATTATTGTTTTCCTCCTTTCTACTTGGTATCAGAGAGAAGGAATCCCGCCGACCTCCGATCCCGCCCGAGCCCGAGTCCGCCTCCGATGTTCCCCGTCCGCGGGCTGTCGCCCCTTCCCCTCCGTTCGCGGGCTTCTCCCGCAGGTCGCGCCACCCTGCGTATTCCCGCCGCCTACCGTGCCTACCGCACCGCCTCGCCTAAGGCTCCCGTCGCCTAGAGCCGCTCCTCCAGCACCTCGCTCCTCTTCGATAGCTTCCCTTATTTCTTCTCCAGCGGCCCTCCTCCTGCAGCGGCCTTTCTTCTCCCGACTTTTCCAGGCGGCTCTGTCTCCGGTCGTTTTGTCCTCCATGGGGGCTGTCGGAGACACCGCGGTCACATCCTCCGATATCCTCTCCGGCGACACGATCTAGGGACACTTGTAGGATGTGATTTCTTTCGATTTGAGATTTTTGTCTTGTTATTTTGTTCTTCGTCTTGTCATCGGTGGAGGATTCCTCCGAAATCTCATTGTCTACTTTGATTGGTGTCCTCCACGGTCCCCCTGCAGATCCTCCTCGGAGTCACGACCAATCTGGCTCTTTGAAGATCACCACCGTTGTCTTGGATGACACAAATTATCTGGAATGGTCCAGGGAAGCACAACATGCTATTCAAAGTCAACAGCTTTATGGGCATATTGATGGTACCACTGTTGAGCCACCACGTATCGATCCCTCATGGAGAAAATGGGATGCGAACAATTCTTTGGTTGTCTCGTGGTTATTTCACTCTATGCCCCCTCAGGTGTACCGCAACTACATGCTTCTGGATTCGGCTTATGAAATTTAGAAAAGTGCATGTAACACCTACTCTCAAGCAGGCAATTCGACCCAGATTTATGATCTCACTCGGCGTGTCTTGGAGCTGAAGCAAGGAACCATGATCGTCTCGGCCTACTACTCTGAGTTCGAACGCATGTATCAGGAACTGGTTACTTCAACGCTTTTACAGCAGCTTACACTGCCAATGCGCAGGCTCTTCAGAAGGACAAAGACCACTTTTGGGTTCACGTCTTTCTTGTGGGACTCAACATGGAGTTTGATGCGGTTCTCCTGCATGCCCTGCACCGTGAGTCTCTTCCCTCTCTTCAGGAAGCCTTCAGTATGCTCCTCAGTGATGAGAATCGTCGCTGCTCTCTTGGTTCATCTACTGACCACTCTGCTCTTGCTGGGATTTCTCGAGGACCTCCTCCTATATGCAGCCACTATGGGAAGAAAGGTCATACTAAGGACGTCTATTTTCACCTACACACCCATCTTGCTCTCGCTGGTCGGGGTTCTGGTGCTCGTGGGAGAGGTGGTCACCGTGGGGGTGGTCGTCAGGTTGGTTCCCGTACTCAGTATTTTGCTCATTCGACTGAAGTTTTTGAGGACAACTCTGGGGGCCTTTCTGCTATGTAGTTAGAGGCTTTTCGCCGTATGTTGCATTCTCAGTCTGACTCTGCATTGGTTGATTCCTCTGCTGCGTTTGCTACTTCAGGTATCTTCAGTGCTCATGCTGTGTCTTTATCCCCGTCCGAGTGGATCATAGACTCGAGTGCGATGGATCACATGACTGGTTCCGCCTCAGGTTTTTCCTCTAATACTTCTCTCTCTGATCGTGATAAGGTCATTGTTGCTAATGGTTCCCTCTCTTCTATTGCTGGCAAAGGAACTGTTGCATGTTTTCCTGACCTATCACTTTCCTCTGTTTTACATGTTCCTTCGTTTCCTCGCAATCTTCTCTCCATCAACCACTTAATTAATTCTTTAATTGCTTCGTAACCTTTTACCCTGATGCTTGTGTATTTCAGGATCTGGACACGAAACGGACGCTTGGCAGTGGTAGGAATGTTGGCGGGCTGTACTTGCTGACCCAGTCGTTATCTTCCAGTGCTCTTTCCTCCACCAGGGCTCCAACATTACATGGCATCCGCCGCTGGCATCTACGCCTAGGACACCCTTCTCCTTTATATCTTACCAAACTTTTTTCTGCTTTCAGTTGTTTAATTAAATCGTTTACTTGTGATACATGTGAACGATCAAAACATGTTCGTCATAGTATCAATCATGTTTCTTCTCCTAGTTCTACTTTGTTTGATGTTATACATTCTGATGTTTGGGTTCTCTCCCCGGTATTATCTTTATCTAGCTATAAATGGTTTGTTATCTTTATTGATTGTCATTCTCGTTCTATTTGATTGTATTTATTAAAAAGAAAGTGTGATGTGCTTACTTGCTTTCAGTCCTTTCATCGAATGATTGTGACTCAGTTTAACAGCACAATTCGTGTGCTTCGTAGTGATAATGGTGGGGAATATGATTATCGGGGAGCGTTCGACACCTATCTTGTCGAACATGACATTATTCACCAAACCACATGTGTCCACACCTCTACTCAAGATGGTGTTGCAAAATGAAAAAATAGGCACTTACTGGAGGTTGCTCGGTGTTTGTTAATTGCAATGCATCTTCCCAAGTCCTATTGGGGTGATGCAGTTCTAACTGCTGCTCATCTCATTAACCGTCTTGCGTCTCGCTCCATTTCCTATGATACGCCCCTCTACCGTTAAGCCAAGAACCAATTTGTCTGCACCTCTCACGTCGCCTCTCGCATCTTTGGCTCGGTCTGCTTTGTTCATATTCATACCCCGCATCGCGATAAGCTGGATGCTCGCTCCCTCTGATGTGTCTTCGTTGGCTACTCTTCTACCACCAAAGGGTATAGGTGTTATCATCCTCCTGCACGTCGTTATTATTGTACTGTTGATGTTACTTTTGCGTGAGCGGGAGTTTTACTTTGGTCCTCATCAGGGGGAGACGAGTAGTAATAGTGACGGGACCATTGACTCTCTTCTCCCAATTGTTGCCTCTCCTCATATCCCCCCTCTTTCGGCCCCTAGCTCACCTACTACTACCATACATACCACCTTTATTCCTCCTATATTATATACATACTCTCGCAGACCTCGGACGGCTGAGTAAGTACAGACCGTGGATGTACCACCGGTGTCGGTGCATGTCTCCGCTCCAGATTCATACGATGACCTCCATGTTCCCATTGCTCGTCTTAAAGGTAAAACGGGTGACACCAAACACCCTATTGCCTACTACATTTCTTACTCTCACCTCTCTCAGGCTCACAAAGATCTCATCTCTTTCTTCTATTATGATTTCTAAGACCTGGTAGGTGGCTGTTCAGATACCTGAGTAGAATCAGGCTATGGAAGAAGAGATTTGTGCCTTGGAGAAAAATGGAACATGGCGGCTTGCTCTTCTTCCCCCTGGGAAGCGAACGGTTGGATCACGTTGGATCTTCTTTGTTAAGCAGAATCAAGATGGGATGGTGGAGCAGTATAAAGCTCGCTTGGTCGCTCAAGTGCATACCTAGACCCAAGGAATTGACTACCAAGAAACTTTTGCTTCTGTTGCAAAGATAAACTCAATTGGGGTGATCCTCTCTTGTGTTGCGTGTCGTGGGTGGGAGTTACAACAGCTTGATTTTAAAAATGCATTCTTTCTTGGTGATCTGGAAGAAAAATTCTACATGACTGGCCCTCCCGGCTTTACCAAAGAAGGGTTCAGTGGAAAGGTCTGTTTTTCTGCAAAAATCTCTATATGGCCTGAAGCAGCCCCCTAGAGCTTGGTTTGAACGGTTTTACAAGACCATACTTCAACTGGGCTATACCCAAGGACAGGCTGATCATACTCTCTTTATTAAGAGGAGAGGAGCTCATGTTTTGATTCTTATTGTGTACGTGGATGACATCATCTTTACAGGAGATGATCTAGAGAAGATCGTTTACTTGAAAAAGCAATTGGGCAAAGAATTTGAAGTCAAGGATCTGAGGAAGTTGAAATACTTCTTGGGAATTGAAGTAGTGAGGTCTCGTCCGGAGATCTTCATCTCTCATAAAAAGTATACCCTTGACCTTTTGGAGGAAACTGGGATGCTCAGGTGTGCTCATGTGGATACACTCATACACCTATTGAGACTAATCACAAGATTGATGCTGATATTAGTGTAGAGAAAGTGGATGGTTCAAGGTATCAACGACTGGTTGGGAGGCTCATATATCTATCTCATACTCGCCCCGATATTACGTACGTTGTTGGTGTCCTAAGTAGATTCATGCACTCTCCTACAGTTAGCCATCAGCAGACAGCGTATCGGGTATTGAGATACCTCAAGAAGTCTCCAGAACGTGGGATTCTGTTCTCTACAAACCAACCTGTGAAAATTGAAGTGTTTACAGATCCTGATTGGACTGGTAGTCAAGACGATAGAAAGTATACTACCATATATTGCTCATTTGTGGGCGGAAATCCTGTATCATGGAAGAGAAAGAAACAAAATGTTGTGGCCCTCTCAAGTGCTGAAGTAGAATATAGGGGTATGGCGTAGGGAGTATGTGAGGGGTTGTGGTTGAAGACAATTCTCCAAGATATGAGTCTCCAGGTGAACAGACCAGCTACTATCCACTCCGACAACAAAGTTGCCATTAATATTGCTCACAATCCGATTCAACGCGACAGGACGAAACATGTTGAAGTTGACAGACACTTCATCAAAGATCGCCTAGAGAAGGGAAATATATGTACTCCGTTCGTGAACTAATGACCAACTTGTTGGCGTCTTCACCAAGGGGTTGAGCAGTGACAATTTCATGAACAATACAATCAAGTTGAGAATGATCGATATATATTCTCAATTTGGGAGAGTTGAATATACGTTTCATGCCCGTATTTAGTTCAAATTATCTCACGTGATATGTCACGTGAATGTTGTCATATATATATGTATGCTAGGCCCAATTTAGGGCAACCTATTATTGTTTTCCTCCTTTCTACTATAATATGTTAGGAATAATTACCAAAACTTCCCTGTATGTTAGCATAATTATAGGTTGCACCCCTCTAATTACAAATAACTACTCTGTAAGTATGCATTTCATAACATCTATGCACAAAAATATCCTATTTGAGTAAAATTTAAGGGTATTTTTTGTCCACAGATGCTATGAAATATAAACTTACAGGGGAAGTTCTTGTAATTTCAAAAGTAAGAGGGGAGCAACCTATAATTTAGTAAACTTAGAGGGGAGGTCCCAATAAATGCCCCTGATATGTTATTTAAAGGTGTTTGATTGTTTTTCTAACATTCTACATAAGCTTACGCTAAATGATATTTTTTTTCTTAAAATAGTTATCTAATAAATTCAATATAATCACATTATGATTTTGTAGATGTCTTTAAATCATAACAATTAACCAGGTAATATTTGGCATGTAACACCGACATTTGATGACACATTAAATCATAGCACAACCTCTTTGTTGTTTTGGGTATGTACAAGTAGGAAATGCACCCAGTAACTTGAGTAGATAAAATTAATATTTGAATGGTTAGAAAGGAGAAGGGATGGTATTAAGTATTAACTAAGATAATTTGGACAAATAGATAAAAAATTCAATTTTTTGCATATATTCGGTTAACACCACAGTAACACTTAACTGGTAGGAATAAAAAATGAGAATTCATAAAGCTGGCCCAAGTAGATGGGATAAGACTGTTGATTATGATGATTTTACAGCCATAGGATTACGAAGATTGTTGTTTGGTTCTTTAACATTTTCGTCTTTTCTCAGGAATATCGTAATCGAGTTCATACCGCTCTTGCTAAGTACCATGGCACAACTATCAGAGCCGAAAGGAAGGCCATGAGAAAATCAACCGGTGAAACTTCACCTGAAAAAAGTGTTTCTATCAAGAAAAAACCGGAGGAAATTGGTCAAATGAACAATGAGCTAAAGAGCTTCAAACAATTAACACATAGGAAAAGGAGAAACTCTGCCCCTTCCTTCAAGGATCCAATGTCTAGTGCCAAGTTGGAGTTGCTGAAGAAAATTAAAGCAGATAGGGCAGAAATTGAAACCAAGAAAAGAGAAGCCACCTCAAGGGCCAAGTAAGTTTTACTCTTCACATATCCATAGATTCACCAAGGCTCTGTTTGGTATGACTTGTGTTTTTTCAGGTTTTTAGTTGTAAATGCTTTAAAAAGTTGCTTTATAGCCCCATTTTCTATTATATGCTTCAATAAACAGTTTTTGGGGCAATTGTGTTAATGTATATTTGGTTATATAACAGAATCAGGGGTTTAACGGGTTTGGTTCGGATATCGGGATATCTGGTACTCGTATTAAACCTAGGGTTTGCCTATAAAACCCAAGTTAGGGGCAACGAGGAGGTAGTTCCACTTTGACCACCACCCGGGATGCTTCGAGCGACTTAACAATTTGTGGGGAAGGAAGTTGGGGAAAAGCTATCCTTTTTTTCATCCAAACAACCCCAGTTTTTGTTGGCTTTTTTTACAAATGAAAAAAAACTGCTTTTCTAACAACAAAAACAGGCATAAAGCTAAAAATCAAACCAAAGCTTAGGGTTTGTTTGGGACAGTTGTAGCATTTGAGCGGAGACTGTGTAAAACTACAATAGTAGCCGTGGCGGTGGCATTTTACTTGCATATAGAATTTCCATGACAGCTTTTTTTTACTCAAGATTCCACTTTATGGAGTTGGCGGTTCACAACCGTTAAAGATTGATAACGCTCACGTGATTGTGGTGATGTTTTGACAATTGCCTTTGTGACCACACATCCAAACACTACCTGCATTTTTCATGATTTCGTTCACAACCATCGCCGCCGCTCTCTCAAGCAGGCTCTACGGCTTTCTTTAGGGCGACATTTTGCTGGTAGGGCGGAGCATCCACGGAAGCATTGCGCACCGACTATTCGGGTGCTAGTGTTCTACGATTCGGTCTTTTACCAGTACACACCGTCAACTGCTTTTTCCGTTCTGTTTGTGACCGTTTTACGCCCCCGACCGCGGCCCGCTTCTCGGGGCTTTATTATGCTCGCAGGCGCAAGGAGACGACGAGCAACGAAGGGGCTGAACCATCCGGTTCAGCCCCCACTCAGTAGAACCGGCCGGCCAAGGGCTGAACAAACCGGTTCAGCCCTATGTGGAGGGGTCGGCGGCTCCCTCCTTGGCCCGGGTATTTATACCCGGGGATGTCATCTTTTGGAGGCAAGCAATTAACCCTAAGGTATTTCTCCTTCTTCTTCTAAACCCTAGCCTCCTTCCTTCTTCTCTCTAGTTTTCTCCCTCTCTCTCTAGTAGTTCCTATCATTTGGTATCAGAGGCGGTCATTCTCCGACGATGGTCACCACTCACACGCAAGAGGAGGTCACCTGTTTGGAGACCTTGGAGGAGAACTATGGTGGATTGATGGATTCGGTAGCCGCAATCGAGCAAGAGATGCGTACATCTACACAGCGGTTGGAGGAGCGCATAGACGTGCGTATGGAGGAGCTTAAAGCATTGTTGAAAGGAAAAAGCGCGAGCGAGGATGAACCGATCGGCGGAAGACCCGATCGGTCCGCCGAAGCGTCCGGAACGCCCGATCCGGGGCGTTTGGGCACGGGAGGATGGGCCTTTGGCGGAAATGGGGGCATCGGCCTCTCCCGAACCTGGGGGACCACCAGCGAAGGCCACGGTGCAGCAGCGTGGTCAGCGGCTGTAGCGGGGGGCGTCGGCCCCAGTTTTGTTGGACTGGCGAGCATTAGAGCACCCGGACTGGGCGGGAACAGCGGCGTCGGGTTCTCCCGACCCTGGGGGATCACCGGCGAAGGCGGGGGAGCGGCGGCGTGGCCGGCGGCAGCAGCAGGAGGAGGCGGCCCCAGTTTTGTTGGGCCGGCTGAGTGCGGGCCGGCCAGACATCCAGGCGGCGACTCCGGTATTGCTGGACCAGTGGATTGGGGGAGGCAGTCGTGGCTACAGGCTGATGGAGGGCAGGGGGCTGCTGTGCGGGCTCCAGGAGGTGCAGCGGGGCTTCTTCCTCACCCGCGAGGCGGCATTCTTCCCAGCGGATTTGGAGGCCGCGTTCCGTGGGCCGGGCAGCACGTTCCTCATCAAGGTCAGCCACCTCAAGGCTACCCGGGTGGACACAATGGGCATGTGGGACGATAAAATGGGCAAGGACAGGGCTAGCAAGGGCAGGTCGGGCCGCGTGCGTACATGCCACCGAAGTTGACATGCATGAACTTCCCCCAAATTCAAAGGGGGGTGCGTTGTAGTGGGTTCATAAGGTGGAGTTGTTCTTCAGCTATCAGGAGGTCCCGGAGGGGCAATGGGTGCAACTAACGTCGTTCCATCTGGAAGACGAGGCGTTTCAGTGGACTCAGTGGTTCCTGAGAGGTAGAGATTATGTACCCTGGACTGATTTTGTGGAGGGTTTCACGGCCCGGTTCGGGCCACTGGAATATGAGGACTTTGAGGCGCTACTGTAGAAGTTATGACAGAAGGGGACAGTGACTGAGTACCGGACGGAGTTCGGGAAGTTGGCCAACCGGGTACGCTGGGAAGATAAGACACTGCTGAGTTGTTTGTTGTCGGGCTTGAAGGAGCAATTGCGGGATGAGGTTCATGCTTATATGCCACGGAGCTTGAATCACACTATCACCCTAGCGCGCATTCAGGAGGAGCGATTCAACCGGCAGCGGTTACGAACCACGGGGAAGCCTCTTGCCACACCCGTCATAGCCAGGAGAGAGCCACAAGCGGTTGCCAAGCCTACGGTGACTCGTTTGTCGTGGGGCGAGCTCCAGGCCCGCAAGGAGAAGGGTCTCTGCTTCAATTGCGACGAGAAGTTTGTGCCCGGGCATAAATGTCAGAAGCTACAGGTTTTCATGTTGCATGAAGAGGTGGCCGACAAGTCTTCGCCCGAGGTAGCAGTCGAGGAGGCGTTATTGGAGGAGGATGTGGATGTGACGGAGTTTGGGGTCTCCATCCAGGCCATGGAAGGGTGCAATCCGCCCCTCACGATGCGGGTTGCCGGACGGGTTAGACAGGAGAAAGTGACGATATTAGTGGACATCGGGAGCACCCACAATTTCATTCACCCGACCGTTGCTCAGCGGGTTGGGCATGACATTGATAGGGGAGCTGCATTCCAGGTTATGGTGGCTGACGGCAGCAAGTTGCAGTGCGAAGGGGTCATGAAGGAAGTGGAGTTGCGGATTCAGGGATACGTTGGGAGCACAGATGTATACCTTCTACCCATCCGGGGATCAGACATGGTACTCGGAGTTCAGTGGTTGCAGCAGCTGAAGCAGGTCACTTTGATTGGGAGCTCATGACGATGGAGTTCCTATAGCGTGGCCGACAGTTCTGTTTGAAGGGTCTCACAGCTTCGTCAGTAAAGGAAGTCTCTCTTCGAAGCATGCAGCAGCTCGGAGAGGAAGGGAGCTTGATGGAAGTCCTTTTGGGGGTGCGGTCTGATGAGGTCGGGTCGTCTGAGGTACCCATACAGTTGCAGTCCTTAGTCGAGCAGTATTCTGACGTCTTTCAGGAGCCACGTACACTACCACCATCGCGATTTCGGGATCTCCAGATTGTACTCAAGGTCGGAACGGAGCCTACCAATATCCGGCCTTACCGATATCCACACATGCAGAAGGCAGAGATCGAGCGCAGCGTTCGGGAGATGCTCGACTCCAGGATCATCCGACCCAGCACGAGCTACTTTTCGGCCCTGATTATTCTCATCAAGAAAAAAGATGGCTCGTGGCGATTCTGTGTCGACTATCGAGCTTTGAACGGCATCACTTTGAAAGATAAGTTTCCAATTCCTTTGGTTGAAGAGCTCTTGGATGAGCTACACTGGGCGACTCGATTCACAAAGCTTGACCTACGGTCGGGTTACTACCCGATCCTTATGCGGGAAGAGGACGTCCATAAGACGGCTTTCAGGACCCACGACGGCCACTACGAGTTTCCGGTGATGGCCAACGGGCTGACTGGAGGGCCATCCACCTTCCAAGCCAATATGAACGAGATCTTTTGCCCACTACTTCGCCTTTTTGTGCTGATATTCTTTGATGACATCTTGATATACAGTGCTAATTGGGAAGATCACTTATGCCATGTTGAACAGGTCTTCTCTATTCTACGCAAGCATCAGCTCTATGTTAAGCACTCCAAGTGTTCTTTTGGGCAGGAGGAGGTCGAGTACTTGGGCCACTTGGTATCGGCTGAAGGGGTCAAAGCTGACCCTCGGAAGATTGAGAGCATGGTTTCTTGGCCGCAACCCCGGACTGTTCGGGCTCTGCGGGGATTCTTGGGCCTCACCGGCTACTACCGACGGTTTGTGTGGGATTATGAGAAGATTGCTCGACAACTGACCCAGCTACTGCAGAAGGATGCCTTCTCGTGGCAGGATGATGCTGAGGCGGCTTTTCAGGCGCTCAAACAGGCGGTGACGACCACCCCAGTGTTAGCCCTCCCGGATTTCACTAAGGAGTTCGTTGTGGAGACGGAGGCCTCGGGGGTTGGGTGCAGTATTGATGCAGGAGGGCCGCCCACTGGCTTTTTATAGTAAGGCATTGACGCCTAAAACGTTGGGACTTTCCACCTATGTAAAAGAGTTGTTAGCAGTGGTTTAGGCAGTGGCCCTTTGGCGGCCATATCTTTTGGGGCGACACTTCAAGATTCGTACGGATCACCAAAGTTTGAAGCATTTGTTGGACCAGCGAGTCTCCTCTCCTCTTCAGCAAAAGTGAGTCACCAAATTTTTAGGCTACGATTATGAGATCGTTTACCGCCAGGGCAAGGAGAATGTGGTGGCAGACGCCTTGTCCCGCCTACCTGATGGTGCACTCACCCAGATTTTGGGGTCGGTCCTCGACTCGTTCGATGACATACATGAGGTCTTGCGGGATCCCTCTCTACGCGCCCTCGTGGAGGCCCTCTAGCGTGGGGAGACTGTGACGCCAGGTTATCATCTACAGAGTGGGCGACTACATTACCACGGCAGAGTAGTCATACCTCCAGGCTCAGCATGGAAGACAGTTATGCTCCACGAGTTTCATTCCTCTCCAGTGGGGGGTCATGCAGGAGTGCTACGTACCCTCCAAAGGGCGAGAGCAAATGTATTTTGGTCGGGGATGCGCCGGGATGTGCAGCAGTTTGTACGACAGTGTGAGACATGTCAGCGACAGAAGTACGAGACCACCACACCTGCCGGGTTGCTCCACCCACTTGAGATTCCGCAGCACATCTGGGATACTGTGTCGATGGATTTTATTGATGAATTGCCCAAGTCTCAGGGCAAGTCGGTCATTTTGGTAGTGGTCGACAAGCTCTCCAAGTATGGTCACTTCCTCGCTCTCAGTCACCCTTATACGGCGGAGTCGGTCTCCGAACTCTTTACTCGGGAAGTCGTCCGCTTGCACGGCCTCCCACGCGCCATCATTTCTGATCGTGATCCCACTTTTGTGAGCCAGTTCTGGCGAGAGCTTTTTCAGGCTTCAAGGGACTTGCTTGAATTTCAGCACTGCAAATCACCCCCAGACCGACAGCCAAACGGAGGTTCTTAATCGCGGCGTGGAGACATAACCTCCGGTGTTTCGTCATGGACGAGCCTCGGACTTGGACCAGTTGGCTACACTAGGCCGAGTATTGTTACAACACTGCTTACCAGTCCGCCAGCAAGATGACGCCATTTGAGGTGGTCTACGGCCGTCCACCACCTTCTTTGAGCAGTTATGAGCCGGGGAGCACGACGTTAACAGCGGTTGATCGGGCCCTACGCGACCGCGACCGCACCTTAGTGACATTGCGGGCGAATCTTCGCCTTGCCCAGAATCGCATGAAGGCCCAGGCGGACAAGCACCGCAAGGAGATAAGCTCCAACCTTACCGACAGCTCTCAGTGGCTCGTCGTACAAATCAGAAGCTGGCTCCTCGATAATATGGCCCCTTTCGTGTTCTCAAAAGGGTGGGGCCGGTCGCTTACACGTTAGAGCTTCCCGTGGGCTCCCGCATCCATCTGACATTTCATGTCTCCTTGCTCAAGAAGAAGATTGGTGACAGTGCCAAACCGAGCCCTTTCTTGCCGGAAGCTACCGTTGCAGATGAACTTCGGCCGATGCCGGAGAATGTTCTATTACTCAGGTGGAAGCAGCGGGGCGCCGAGTTTCGGGCCGAACTCTTGGTCAAGTGGAAGCACTTATCGGAAGCACATAACTCCTGGGTTGATCTGTTGGACTTCAAGGAGCTGTACCCAGATTTTCATCTTGAGGACAAACTGGGTCTTGATGGGGAGGGGAATGTTACGCCCCCGACCACGGCCCGCTTCTCGGGGCGTTATTATGCTCGCAGGCGCAAGGAGACGACGAGCAACGAAGGGGTTGAACCATCCGGTTCAGCCCCCACTCAGTAGAAACGGCCGGCCAAGGGCTGAACCAACCAGTTCAGCCCTATGTGGAGGGGCCCGGGTATTTATACCCGGGGATGTCATCTTTTGGAGGCAAGCAATTAACCCTAAGGTATTTCTCCTTCTCCTTCTAAACCCTAGCCTCCTTCCTTCTTCTTTCTAATTTTCTCCCTCTCTCTCTCTCTAATAATTCCTATCAGACCGCATGCTAATGACTGTTGTCGTGTTTTGCATTTTCGTTCCACAAAAATTCCCCCAAACATAGCCCGAAGTTCATAAGCTATTTTGCTCTTTGCTCTTTGAGAAGCTGCCCATGAATAATTTTGCTTATATTTATCCTCTGTCATAACTGAAATCTAGGGTTCTAAATAATATTCAAATCATGATAACTAAATTTTCTTAATTTAATTTTTTAAATAATTCTTAGTTAATTTGTTGTAGTTGTATGTATTGTTTTGGCAAGATAAAAAGAAAGCTAGCACACTATTTTAGTTGTATGTATTATTTTTGCAATTTTAATTTTGTTTTTTGATAATTGATCATTTTCATAATGATTAATGAAGTATTTTTCTTTTATAATAATTGGTGATAAATGAAAGTCAAACAATCACATTCCTTTGACTTCGTATGGATCATATACTGATATACCTCATAAGCTTATTTGCTGTTGGTTGGCCAGGCTTCTGATTGCTGAAGCCGAGAGAGCCGCAGAGGCTCTCGAGATCGCAGCATTGACGAGCCCTCTCGCAAAAGCTTCACTTCTGGAAACCAGGAAGCTGATCGCCGAGGCGGCATTATCAATCCAAAGCATCGAGGGCGGACATTCATTGGCGCCGCCGAGTCCAGCCGAGCCGCACTTAGACGGCAGTTCTGCTGGTTCGAAAGCAAATTTGCATGAAGCGGCGAGGAAGGAGCAACTGGTGAATGGATTCCATGCCCTGCCTTCCCCTGAAATAGTCGTCGATGTCGGCAAACACCAAATGTGGTGCGAAATGAATGGCAGAGGGTCACCGCCTTCTTCGAAATTCGAGCACGAGAGGATCAAGTTCGATTGCGGCGAAAGTGCAGCTCGCGAGTCAAGCGGTTCCATGACCGGAGAGCCGGATGATTTGGAAATCGGCGCCATTAGAGCGAAAAAGTGGGTGCGCGGGCGGCTGGTTGAAGTAAAAGATTGAAATAAGAATCTGAGAAGAAGGCGAAAATTGGATTCGCTACAGGAAATTTTCTGCTTCCACCGTGTATGTAATTTGTAATAGATGATGATTCCCACTTGTTCCAACACGATTCAGATTTAGGGTTCGTTTGACTCTCCGGCGGCAGCAGGGAAGGGAGCGGGAGCCACCGGTGATTGGGACTGGGTTCCAGAATGTAGTGTTTTTTTTTTGTTTTGCTTGCAGATTCGGGTGCAAACACCGCCGCCCGTGTGCCGGGGCATTTGTTTTTTCGCCTTCCAGCGCCCTTCCAAATGGAGCCTTAGGATCTGTTTCCCACAATGGTGGCGATCATGAATGCGGTGGCATTGGACACTTGAATTCACCTAAGGAACTTCGTCCACTTTTATGTTCAAAATTAGTTTTTTTTTCACGGTCATTCCAAAAGCATTTTATAATGGTGGCGGTTTTGTCCAAACTCACAAGAGCAAAAATGTCCCACCAAACAGACCTTTAGAAGCTAGTGAAAATAAGTAAAAAGAGCAAAAATGTCCCACCAAACAGACCTTTAGAAGCCAGTGAAAATAAGTACAAAAAGTTATTGACGACAATGCCCAATGGCATTACGCCAGAGGCTCAGTGAGCTGGTCGTGAGTGATTTGGTCTCGTCTCTCGAGCGGGGAAAATTTTTTCGTCTGCCATCAGGACCTAGAGGAGCGTCCGCTGCCCAATAAAAATTCTGTATTTTTTTGGGCCCAAATGCTGATATTAACTGTGTATGGCGGACCTCACATAATTACCAGCTCCTCTTTCTCATTGGTAGGGACCTAGAGGTAGGTCCGGGCAGCGGACCTAATTTTTACTCGAGCAGGGGGGCACTCAGTGTTTTCGCAAAAGCTTTTTTGTTGTTTGGACATAATTGAGACTTTGTATTTAAAATTGGTGTTCTGTTTTTATTGAAATTAGGGGTTTGTTTGGCACGGCTGTGGACGCGGTGGTTATAAACAGCCGTTTGTAACAAACGACATCATCATCATAAAGTGTTTGACATAACGACAATTATGAATGTCACCTGGCAAAAAAAAAACTTAATTGGACGGAGTTCCTAAAGTGAGGTTGATCTTTATGAACGACGGTTTGTAATTGCTGTCATGTTCAATCCAACAAAGGCTTCATTTGTGGGGATTTATTTTCACTGGTCAAGCGGTTACGATCGCATATTAAATTAATAGAACTATTAAATCTGTAAAGTAAAACATCTATTCTTATTATAGAATATAATCATGGGTCGGGCGTGCACATGGCATCGCCCGATCGTGACTGTGCGCTGTTTGGCGGCGCTATGACCGGGCGGTGGGGATCTGCGACGTCCACTAAAATTATGAAAGTTTTTTATATTTCATCAACGGGAAGACGACCGCAGGCAAACCCTGCAATATCTGTTTAACTATATTGGCGGAATGTGACCGTTGAAAAAATTTGTTTGACGGTGTTCGTACTTACCTGATCATGCACACTATTTGACTGCAACAATAGATTTCTTTGTGTGACTATCTTCCTAATTTTATTTTTTAGCTTATTTTAGACTTGGTTTGGAGGAACTTATATTCACCAGTCAAGCGGTTACGATCGCATGAATCAGACCGTAATTAAAGTTCAGTTCATGCGGTCAAAATCGCTTGACCGATGAAAATAAGACCCCCCCCCCAAACAGAGCCTTATTTTAATTGAGTTGTTTATTTTCTCTAACTCATATCAATATATTTTTGTTTGTTATTTTTTTAAACAAAATATTCACTTCAGTCCCTAACTTTTAATTTTGTAGGCAAAATATTCTTAAGTCCCTAACTCTTATCATCTTTACTATTTAAGGGTCTGTTTGGGAAGTCTTTTCAGAAAGGAGAAGGAGTGGTAGCAAAAGGATGGTAGGAAAAGAAGCTTTTGGAAAATGTCTATTAGAAAAGGAGAACTGTTTGGGTGAACTTCTTTTGCAGAGCTCTTCAAAAAGGAGAAGCACTTTATAAACCGTTTGGCAAATCTCCGTTGCGGTAACTTTTTTTATTAAAAATACTCTTCCGGGTAAAAAAGCGCAATTATTTCGCCGGGGCAGGTTTTTTTCGCCCGAGACCGAATTTTTCGTCCAGAAGCGAATTTTTTCGTCGGGGCGCGGTTTTTTCGCACGGACGCGAATTTTTCGTCCGGGCGCAATATTTTCTCCCGAGCGCCAATTTTTCGATCGGGCCCTATATTTTCGCCCGGGCAACAATTTTTCGGTCGGATGCCAATTTTTCGAACGGACGTTAATTTTTCGATCGAGCGCGAATTTTCCGGACGGACACGAATTTTTCGGACGAGCGCGAATTTTTCAGACAGACACGAATTTTTCGAACGGGCATGAATTTTTTGACTGGGCGAGAAAATTTCGCCCGGGCGGAATTTTTTGCACGAACGAGAATTTTTCGCACGGACGCGATATTTTCGCTCAAAAGCGAGAAAACTTGCATTCGAGCGGAAAAAATAGCGTCCAGACGAAAAAAATACACGATCGGGAAAAAAAATAACGTCGAGGCGAAAAATTCGCCCACGTTTGAAAAAATCGCGTCCGGGCGGAAAAAATGTCTCGGGGCAAAAAAACGTGCTCCGACAAAAAATATCGCTTCCGAGCGAAAAATTCGCGTCCAGCTGAAAAAATCGAGACTAGGCGAAAAAATCACGTCCGGGCGAAAAAAATTGCCCACGGCCGAAAAAATCACGAACGAGCGAAAAAATCACGTCAATGCCAAAAATTCATGCCCGAGCGAAAAATTCGCCCCCGGGCGCGTTCGGCGACAAAATCGCGCCCGGGCAAAAAAAATGTTTAAGGGCAAAAATATCGTTAACGAGCAAAAAATTCATGCCCGACCAAAAAATTCCCGACCGGGTGAAAAAATAGGGCCCGGGCCAAAAATTCGCTCCTCGCGAAAAAACCGCGTTTAGGCAAAAAAATTGCGCCCGGGCGAAAAAACCGCTCTCCGGCGAAAAAAACAAGCTTTGATGAAAAATATCGCTCTTGGGCGAAAAAATCGCTCCCGGGTGAAAAAAATAGTGCTCGGGCGGAAAACCTCTCCCGGGCAAAAAAATCGCGCTCGTGCGAAAAAATCGCGCCCGAGCGAAAAAATTGCACCAGGGAGAAAAAATCGTCCCGGAGCGAAAAAATCACGCCCGCGCGAAAATAACACCTCCGGGCGAAAAAAACGTGTCCGGGCGAAAAAAACGCGCCCGGGCTAAAAAATCGCGCGAGGGCGAAAAAATCACGCCGGTGCAAAAAAATCGCGTCCGGGTGAAAAAATCGCGCTAGTGCAAAAAAATCACGCCCGGGTGAAAAAAAAGTCCGTCCAGGCAAAAAAATTGACTGGGGCGAAAAAAAATCGTGCACCGGAAAAAAAATCGCACCCGGATGAAAAAAACGCATCCAGGCGAAAAAATCACGCCGGACGAAAAATCGGCCAGGGCGAAAAAACACGCTCGGGCGAAAAAAACTCACCCGGGCAAAAAACCCAGCGCCCGGACGAAAAAACCCGCGCCCGGGCGAAAAATGTGCGCCCGGGCGAAAAATTCGCCCCGGGCGAAAAATTCGCGCACGGGCAAATTTTTTGCGCCGGACAAAAAAATTATGCCGGGAAAAAAAATCACGTCAAGACAAAAAAATCAAGTTGTACATTTTTGTAAGAGAAGTGTTTTTGTATGCGGAAGTGCTTTTCGAAAAGGTTGAAAAGTAGGTGACAAGTGACTTTTTCAAAAGATGTGAAAATGGAGTTTTTCGCGGTAGCTTTTCCCACCGATAGACAATCCAAACGGTCTCTTAAGTGTGGTGACGTTTTCCAGAAAACGAAAAGGAGCTAAAAAGCCCTACCAAACAGGCCCTAAGTCCCTATTCTTTTTGTATGAATAAATCAGTCTCCAACATTTCAATACTTTTTGTTTCAGTATTAAAATAAACGGCAAAACTATTTTTTGTCCACTTTAGATTTAACATGCCTTTTCCTCTCCTTCCCATGCTAGAACTCCTCCGCGACGAACCAGACGTTGTCTTCTCCGGCGATGACTCTACGGCTGGACTGTCTAGCGATTCCAGCGATATCACCACTGGGGCGACGATTCCAGCAGGTAAATAGTGGCTTAGGGTTTCAGATATTTAGCATTTCTTAGATCTGCGATTTGGGCATTGAAAATAGATATTTAGTGTTTCATATTTATGAGTTCAACAATTTGTGCTTTGGGCAATTCCAGCAGGTTAATCCTAAGATAGCCCAAAAAATTGAGGATGAGGCAAAGCAGAGTGGAGGATGAATGCATTTGTGGAGCAACAACGAAGTGTTTGAGATGGTCCGACTTTCCGATAAATTTGTAGTTGACTTAGATAATTAGTATTATTCTTGCAGAGAATGGCGGGCTAGTGGTCTTCCATGTCGACACTCAATAAATTGCATGAATTATTTGAGCATAGATATTGATCTTTATGTGTCGGACTGCTTCAAAAAAACTATTTACAATTAATGTTACAAGCATAGTATTTGGCCAACCAATGGACCAAATTTTTGGGGAAACGTTGGAGATACTCAAATTCTATCGCCAATTCGCCGAAGAGATCCGGGTAAACCCAAAAAGAAAAGACACATGGAAGCTGATGAGGAGAAGAGTCAATTTAGAATGTCGCGCAAATTTGACACGGTGAAATGCTCAAAATATGATCTATGTTGTATAATAAGAAAACTTGCAAATAAATTTATTTTTTCTATATGTGAAATCATTTATGTATAAAATTTCCTATTATAATTGTCTAATTCTATTGTTGTTGAACCAAGAATTCGGAGGTGAAGCAGAGCTTATCCAAGAATTCAAGGATCATGAAACCTTGGATATATACAAAGGAGGTAGCGGACCTACGAAATCTAAACCTCATAAATCAAAATTTGTGCATTCTAAAAATATATTTTGATGCATTTTGTCCCGGTTAGAAATATTATCTGACCATTGGCAGCTATCACATTTACTCACACAAGTGCGAGCGTCTTTTAATAAGGTGGGTCGGTAGAAGCCTACCTCTAATGCCTTCCTTGCAATCTGATTCGCATGGTAGTGTTCACTGATTGGTCCTTCGTGGCAGAATTTGGATGCGTTCCTTGCACGATATACATCTTCTTACCACTTGGTATGCGCAGACACGAAATAAAAAAAAGGTACTCCCAAAAATAATTTTTCAAGTCCGAAAACAATTTCTTCTTTTGTTGAATTGAAAAATACTTTGGGAGGACCCGTGCCATTAAATAATTGGCAAGATCCGCATACCAAGGTGTGGAAGAAGTCATTGCCTTATCAATTGTGAGGAGGCGCTCTTCAGAGAATTTGTCATTTATTTCGGCCTCCACTAATGTTCCTGCAGTCGGATTCTCTAATCTCAAAAGGTGGTCGGCCGTCAAGTTCTTCGCTCCATTCTTGTCCCGGATCTCCAAATCAAACTCTTGTAGGAAGAGATGTTAGAACTAATAACATGTGGGCTAAATATGTTAATTATGCGCATTACTGGGTTGTCATTAACATCGACCCAAATTTAAGTGATCTAACTAATCGGGTCAATACGTTTTATATTGTATAAGGGTTCAAATAATGTGTGGATACTGGTCGTTGTTTATGTTTATATGATGGACTTAAATGTAAAACGGTCATATTAGATTTTACAATAAATAGGTTATGGTCTCCGGGTCACAAGACATCAAAATTATTATCACTTCCATTTAGTTCTAGCATCCCATCATTGGAGAGAGCCTAAGGAGGAAGAGGATTCGTCTTCTTCATCAGGACCATTTAGACTTGGAAGATTCGTGACCGCAAAAATCCATCCTCATGGATTCAGGTATGTTTACGCTCAAGTTTTCATCTCGATGTTTTGAGTAGAGGGAATCCATCTCTGTCATGGATTCACGGATTCTCCCCAATAAGTGGTATCAGAGCCACTCTATGTCGTTTCACCGAGATTTTTTGGTGGTTCTCGGATTTCTTTCTCTCTCGGTGGATTTTGGTGTTTTTTTCGCATTTTTATTTTGTGTAATCGCTCGGCTACGATATTGGATTAAGCATCGTAATCGAGTGACTACTCAGCGGGGTATCGCTGCGAAGGTGCCGCAAACGCTGGCGGGATTTGACATTTGTGCGTGTGTGTGCGTGTGCGTGTGTGTGTGTGTGTGCGTGTGCGTGCATATAGTCCATTGTTCATTTTCCAAATTTTAGATTAATTTGAATATTAATATGAGTGTTATTATGACATAAAATAATTGAATTTTGGGCAATTTTTATGTACACATATTTTATTACATTTATAATTATAATAATTGATGTGCATAAATTTACTCAAAATTTATTGCCAAATAATATTTCTATTATTTTGACAACAAATAGTGAGTATATTCAATTGTTTTATCTAAAATTATTTAATGTCATAGTTAACTCTTATTCTAGGCAATTTTGACATTCCAAATTTAACGTCAATTTAAATCAAATTTGAACTGCATTTCAGAGCCGATTTTCGACTATTGTTTGTGTGTTTTTTATTCTCTTAGTTCTTTGTCTTTTATTTTTCGCATGTATTAAAAGATAAATTAACATAAATATATGTTTTACTATAAATAATAAATATATTATTATTTTGATAGAGCTGAAGAGACTAAGGCTCTATTTGTTTGGGCGTTTCGCTGCTCCGTTTTGGTCAAATGCCGCCGGAAGGAGGGTAAACAAATGAATCTCCGGCGACGTTTGTTCCGTTTCCTCCCGCCCGCCTTGAGAAATGCCCCCAAAAAACTCAGTTTGGAGCAGCCACATCCCCCCTCCGATTCAAACACTCCGTTTCCATCCGACACCGCTAAACCAAATGAAGCCTAAGAAAATACAAATTCCACCGAAATTAATTAATATATAAAATTTAATTTCCTTTAATTAGTTATATAAAAATATGTATTAAAAAACCATAATTGGAAACATAAAAATATTTTTCATGTGGATTGGAAATGAGACAGGAGAGAGAGGGAGGGATGAAGAGGCTAATTAGGTCATTTTGCATTCATAAAGGGCGTGGGGACGTGGAGCCCCATAAATGTCAGTCCGTGCTAACGGCGGTCTCAGTGCTTCCACCGCACCGATTTCCCGTTATTGCCCCAACGCCGTGCACATAGACCAATATACCCCCGAAAGCGTTGCACTTTTGAACCAGAGAGAGAGGGGAAGAGAGAGAAAGAGAGAGAGAGGAACAACTTGTTGCCTTCTTCCTTCCAATGCTGTAGTTACAAATCCTTCTTCTCCGCCTTTAGTGGAGGACACAGAGAAAGAGAGAGAGAGAGAGAGAGAGAGAGAGAGAGAGAAGGCAACTGACGTTAGCGCAGGCCATGAGGGCGCACGCTAGCGTTTGTCGCGAGGTGGTGATAGTGTTCATATGCTTCGGAATATGGTTCGCCGGAGCGCCGATTTCCGCCGGCGGAGACCTGAGGCAGAGGATGGCCGTACGGCGGCACTTGAGAAGGATAAATAAACCTGCCGTGAAGAGCATTCAGGTCTCTCCTGCTCTATTTTAATCTGCCCTTTTTTACATCATAAACTTGTTTAAGTGTGAGCCAAGATTTTTTGAAGGTTTTCTCGATTCACAATTTTGTTTCCCATTTTTAGCATTTTTTGCTCAATCCGAACCCTTCTTGCCCTTTTTATTATGGAGAAGGGGAAATTTTTAGTAAAATTTTTATGAAGTTCGTGTTGGCTTTGACCCAGCATGCCCAATATGATTGTTTGTGAAGCTCTGAATCCGTTCTCATTCCTATGTAATCTCCAGTTCACAAAATCTTAGCTCTTTATAGTGATCAGTGGAAGCAAAACTCCTCTGTTTTCATTTCTGTTTAAAAAATTTTGCAGAGTCCAGATGGAGATATCATAGATTGTGTTCACATTGCTCGCCAGCCCGCGTTTGATCATCCTTACCTTAAGAATCACACAATCCAGGTCTCTCTACCCTCTCTATTTGTTGGGATTGTTTGGTGCAATGTTATTTGTAGATAACAATGTTTTTGCTTCAATATTATCTCACTCAAATAGGCTCCGTTTGGCGTGGCGGTGGTGGGCTTGAACGCGGTGGTTATGAACCGTCCTTCGTGAGCTTTCACGCCCGATCTCGCCTGAAGAACTTCATCCACTTTTATGTTCAAAACTAGTTTTATATTCTTGGCCGTGGTCGTAAGTCATGCCAAACAGACATTCTATGACGGTGGAGTTTTTTATCCAAACTCACCGGAGCAAAAACGGCGCGCCAAACGGATTCATTATCTCACTCAAATAGTATAATGTTGTCTAAAAAGATTGGCTGTGATTATAACCTTTCTTAAAATATATATTTTTTATCTAAAAGGAACAATGTTGATTGTTATCTATTCCTTTTTTTGTCTTAGATTTGACTAACATGTAGGTACAAGTTTGCTTCAATGTTATACATATAATATTGTTGAAGTAAAATGCCTTTCATATAACCATTTTATCTAACAAATGTAATGTTTTATGGTATGCCCGCTCCACTCACCCTGCCTAACCTTACTTATTCCCTATAGATAGTTAGATACTTGCCATTTCAACAACACTGCGTAATCACTGCCTCCCAATGTTGTCGTTGTTCATTCCATTCAAACCAAAAGGGTACCTACTAAACTACATGGTTTACCCTAAAACTCTAGTATAATTACTAGAATCCTTAGTTAGGATGGTATGCAAAAATTTGAAATCCCCTTGGATCCCTTAGGTTGTCTTCTTATCTCCCCCAATTTCTGTGATTTGTGCGTTGTAAATTTTGAATTTACTATCACCAATGCTCGGGTTGATGTTACCGCACCTCCGTCGTTTTGTTGAGCTTTAGAACTCTGAAAATCAAATCATCTTTTTTCTTGGTCCGAGCAATGGTAGGCAACACTAATCTACACATCCTGGATAAAGAATTCTCCACTCTTATCACCCTATTCAACAACAGCGTCAACCACATCATTTTCTCTATTTGATTTACTAAATTGATGTTTCCTTTAGTCACTTGTCATTGTTATTAGAGGTCCCCTCCACCAACTTCGTTTCAATAAGCACACCTTCAAAGCTTATGATGCCCCCATACAACAACCTCATACGCCAAATATCCATCCACCTCGTTTTCCATATCACACGACACGCTCCTCTTGTATATCTGTCATCATTCTTGTTCTTCATAGTGGGCGCTTTATGATTCTTAAAATGCAACCCTTTTCCATGGTCAAAATTGAATGAAATAGTAAGTTCAAAGGGCGGGTCAGATGGATCTTAATTTGTCGGGTTCTGGGTACTTCTAAAGCTAAGGACTTGTAATCAAGGATCAACATGGTGGGCCCTCTCACACAAATTTGTGTGTTGCTTACAACCCATTCTTGGTCTTCGCAAAATTCAGGGCAATTACATACAATTTAGATCAATCTTCCACGTTAAGCATTCACTCCTTATTTTATATTTTATCCCTCAAACCTTTCATTGGAAATCCCTTAATGCCCGCTCACTCGTGTTTACTTGCCTATCGATTGGAACACTGGTTCTTCTTAAAGAGGAAAGCGACGATACACTCGCCCTGCTCACTCTATCTACTGCTACTTCATTCCTACGGAACCTGACGCCTTCTGTTGAAAACACATTAGTTGCTTCTGATATGTCGCCTATTGTCGTTAACGTTGCAGCCTTGAATTCCCTTAACTTTGTCGCACACGATAAATCCACTGACAACCTTGCTCATGATCCTCACAGTATCGCAACAACATCTCCTTTTGCGCCCATGCTTCTCCTGACAACATTGTGAATCACCACCGCCTCGAGACGCGGTCATAAAAAAAGTCTTTGGTTGCTCCATTCGAGCCAGAAGGATGTTTACTCATCTCAAAGATTTTCTCTAAGCCTCCATATTCTGTAAGCTTTGTATCCATTATATGAATTGTAGGTTGTATATCTCAAATGATCACGGTTTTTCTCCTTTTACCATTTTACCTTGGCCATTAATAACCTGACAGCTAGTTGCCAACAGATTTTACTATCACTCTATCCTCCTTTATGTGTTCAAATTTGTTAAATTTAATAAATTTTCAGCTGAGGCCGGCTTTCCATCCTGAAGGACATTATGATCAGAGCAAGATGTCCTCTGAAAAGAAGACACCCTTCACAGTAGGGCAGCTCTGGCATGAGAAGGGCAGGTGCCCTGTGGACACAATTCCCATAAGAAGAACAAGGGGAGAGGATATCCTCAGAGCTAGCTCAGTGAAAAGATATGGAAGAAAGAAGCACATAAGCATCCCTAGGCCAATGTTTTCAAACCCAGACTTCATCAATGAGAGCGGTCACCAGGTACAAAGAAAAATTAAGCCCCTAGTTTTTTTTTGGAAACTAATTAAGTATTTAGTACTATTTACCAAATTTAAATTAATAATATTTATTTTACATTAAATTTTGATCATCTATTAAAAGGCTAATAATAAATCAGCACCTCTACAACTATACCAAATGAACCCTTAAAGCCATGATCCCTAGCAACTAAAAGAGACCCTCTTCTTTAATATTTTGTGTTGCACAATTAAATATTTTCACCTTCTTCAATCTTATACTATGTTTATGTTAGTAAAAAAAAGTTCAAATAATAAACTTTTAGGAAAATTATTATCAAGCAAAGCAACTAAACAATTTCATAAATTGTTCTTTCCACGATATATGACTTGTAACGACTTCCAATTGAAAGAAAGGCTCGTTTGTGTTTTTCTACATGAAAAACAAGTTTTGACAAAAACTAACGTGGCCAATTTTTATAGTGTTGTCGTGATTATGTGCATTGTTGTGGATATTGTTTGACATGTTAGCCGATATAATAGTTATTGACCGATGTATTAGCGATATATCTCAACAGTATATCGGCTGAAATTTTTTATTTAGCGTTTATGGTTTAATAGACAGCCAATTGAAATTATTTTGTTGTTTAAAATGTTTTGTGCTCTAGCTCTCAACTCTCTTCCTCTTTCCTATGGCTTTCTTCCCTTTTATCGTCTATCATTAACTTTGATTGTACTCAACCTTTGAATTTTTTACTGAAGGTTCATTATCTTCCATCATCGTCGACAACTTCTTGACTTCCAGCTTCCTTTCTTTCTTCCCTCGATTATACTATTATTACCCATATAACATAAAATGTTTATACTACTTTGATTGTATAACCCATAATTTGTCGAAATTAGAGATGCCTAAGGAGACGCCTATTCGCCGACCTAGCCACGAGCAGAGGCGGGCTTGGGCGAGTAAAAACGGGTTTGGGCGAGCAGAGGCGAGTATGAACAAGTAGCCCTTGATACTTGCTAGTAGAGGATGGATATTCGCCACCCCCCTAGGATTTCTCTATAAATAGCCCCTCAGAGGTACTAGAAATGACACTTTTGAAAGAGATTGAAGTCCCCCCAAGCTGGATACTCTCCAAGTCCATGCCTGCCTAGTACCTCGCCTAGTTTTTGGTTGTGGAGGTGAAGTTTCTCCCAAATTTTTGGATACGTGGTGGGACCTCCCTGCTGGAGCACTTAGGGTGCGCTTATAGACAATTTTTTCTCTCCCACACTAGCCATCTGAATTGTGGCGTCGGACCGCAGAATCAGTAACCTTAGACTGCATTGATCCGAATTTTGAAGTAGGGATTTTCTCGTCTTCAACATTGATAACTTTAGAAATTCAATAAATGTTAATTTGTTAATATATTAATACAAGTGACAGGCACGGGCCTTCGACCCTCGGGGCATTCGGCGGGGGTGCGACAATCGGCGGGGTGCGACATTTGGCGGGGTGCGACATTCGCCGGGATGCGACATTCGCCGGTGGTGCGACATTTGTCGTGGGGACGACATTTGTCGTGGGCGGCGACATTTGTTGTGAGCGGCGACATTTGTCGTGGGCGGCAACATTTGTCGTGGACAGTACCCGCCCCTATGGCCTCGCGCGATAGTACCCAACCGCTCCCGGCGGGCTCCGCCCAACCCGCAACATATACATATGAGTACTCAAAATGACCGTAAAAAAATATAAATCAAGAATACAATTTTTATTTTGTAAAACAAATTATATTTTAACGTTAAAACATTAATTTTTCTCTTGTCATTCCTACCTATAGACAATAGGTTTAGGGTATCTGGTGTTTTTATTTTATGTATTTTAATATTGTAAAGTTGTGTAATTACCTAAAAGGATATTGTCTTTATAATATACTAATATAAAGATTGGTATAATTGTGTAATTATGAATACAACTATAAGGGCAATATAGGAACATCGGGCAATGTTTCACCAAAGAGTAGTTTTCGTATATTAGTAGAGATAAAAAATAAAAAGTAAAATTTATATATAATAATGTGTATAAATAATTAAATATTAAAATCCAATATATTAAATATCCTCGATATATCTCCCGACATATTAAAACCGACATGAAAAACCTAAACTGACGTGCCCCCGACATCTGCAACTTTTATTATGTGAAAGATGATATATCGAGTTGTTTTGTCGACATCTCATCGCAAGAGCTTCCTTTCTTTCTTCCCTCGCGCGTCATAACAGAATATACCGTGGCAGCTTCCATACAGGCATTCCAATGGTTCTGACACGCTTGACCGAATGTGTGTGCATTACAAATTCACATACCATGAAGCCTAAATTTTAATTTGCACAATGTATCATTGTGTTTCTCTATGTTCGAAACCAATAAAGCATTTTACAACAAAGCTGTTCCCGTTTCGTAGTGTTTATTTTTTTCACATGTTTTCTCCTTCACTCATTCTTTTTTCTTTTCTTTTTTTCTTTTTGATGCAGCATGCAATTGTGTATACAGAGGGTGATAAATATTATGGAGCAAAGGCAACCATAAATGTATGGGAACCAAATATTCAACAGCCCAATGAGTTCAGCCTCTCCCAGCTTTGGATCCTGGGCGGTTCCTTTGGTCAAGATCTCAATAGCATTGAAGCTGGCTGGCAGGTGGACTCTCCATTTTCGTGATGTTATCTTCGCATGAACGTCTCTATTTGTGATAACTTTAGCGTTTGAGAAGTGGCGGCGTGAAACTGCGGTAGGGAGCACAGTGGTGACGGTTTGCCTGTTTTTGAATCTTTTGTTACAGTCATTTTTGCCAAAATTTTATTTCTGAGTCTGGGCGTTCACGGCCCCTAAAGCTCCGACCGCGGAGTGGTGTTTTGGCCTAAAACATCACTTTGGGAGAATTGTGTCTGTGACCGCAGCTATCCAGACGTTAGCTGCAGTTATCATAATTGCAATCACAACCGTCACCGCTCTCCCAAACAGGATCTAAATTTATAGTTTTTTCCTCCCACTTGTTTGGACAATAGATTCGCCAGCTAATCATCTCTCTCTCTCGCGCGCGCGCTTGCCAAAATAGGTAAGTCCAGATCTATATGGAGACAATAATACTAGGCTGTTCACTTACTGGACGGTGAGTAGAAACAAGAACTCGGCTTCCATGCAGTTTTTCATCAGTCCCTTCGTATTTTTGTAATAACGGATGCGAGGTTATTTGGATTTATAACATGTTAGTTGATGGTAAATAAATGACAGAGTGATTCTTATCAAGCAACCGGCTGCTACAACTTGCTCTGCTCTGGTTTCATCCAGGTCAGCAGTGACGTGGCAATGGGGGCCAGCATCTCTCCTGTATCACAGTATGGTGGCTCACAATATCATATCAGCATACTTATCTGGAAGGTACATAACAAAGCATTTCTTCTCCTACATGAATAAGTAATTCAAACAGAACTTTAGTTGATTTCAGTTTCAATTTTATCTGTGTTTATATGTATATGTATTACATATATATGCGTGTGACCCTTCCCCGGACGATTTACCCTCGCTGCGCGGGGATGCTTTGTGCACCGGGCAGCCCATTTTTATGTGTGCGTGACCTTGAGGTCACGGGTTTGAGTCTTGAAAGTCGCCTATTGCAAAAAATGTAGGATAAGGGTTGTCTATATTTCACCATTGTGGTGGGACCCTTCCCTCTTCCCCGGACCCTCGCTGCGTGGGGATGCTTTGTGCACTGGGCTTCCCTTTTTATGTGTGTGCGTGACCTTGTGGTTACGGGTTTGAGTCCTGAAAGCAGCCTCTTGTAGAAATGTGGGATAAGGTTTGCCTACATTTCACCGTTGTGGTGGGACCCTTCCGCCTTCCCACAAAAACCAACTTCAAACCACACCACAAAAATCGACTTCAAACCGCACCACAAAAACCGACTCCAAACCGCAACAATGCAACACCACACCATCTGTGCGGTTGTGGTTTTGTCCCAAACCACACCAATCCACACCACTTACGTGCCTAAACGTGACTCACTTCTGCTACCGTGATCATCGAAACGAGTTGAGGATCATATTGAAACAGTGGCCCAAACAAAAATCAAGCTGAGAATCTTTGACTTTGGGCTGTCTGTATTGCAAACTCCTAAAATGTAAATGCAGCTTAAATACATGATGTACTTAGGCATTAGTAAGACTATGACTAAAGATAGGGCACAAAGGATCCATATAGCTAACCCCGCTATAGTGGGATAAAGGCTTGAGTGTTGTTGTTTGTTTATCATCCAATAGATTGGTGAAGGAGGAACTCAACCATGAACAAAACTAAATTTGACTTTGATCTGTGATATAGGGTTATTTACCCGGACCTCCATGTTTGCATAATTATAGCTCGCACCCCTCTAACTTTTGAAATTACAATTACTCCCTTCAATGTTTACATTTCGCACAAAAAGACACCCCCACCCCCATTCCCCACTCACTCTGCAGTAATGGATTTGTGAAGGAATTCAACCATGAAAAAACTAACTTTTTTTCATTTCAAACATAGAAAAGCAGAAACTTTTGCCATCCATAATGTTTTTCCTTCTTATTTTGATCATCATTGGACCCTAAAATGATAGAATTGTGGGTTTTGGGGACAGGATCCAAAGGCAGGGAACTGGTGGATGCAATTTGGAGATGGTTATGTGATGGGCTACTGGCCTTCTTTCCTCTTCTCCTACTTATCTGAAAGTGCATCCATGGTGGAATGGGGAGGAGAGGTGGTCAACTCTGAACCAAATGGTCAACACACTTCCACACATATGGGAAGTGGACATTTTGCTGGTGAAGGATTTGGGAAGGCAAGCTACTTCAAGAAGCTTCATGTGGTTGACGAGTCCAATAACCTCGTCTCTCCCAAATGGCTCAGCGCTTTCACGGATCAGCCGAATTGTTACGATGTTCGGTATGATAATAATGGTGATTGGGGGAGTTTTTTCTACTTTGGTGGTCCCGGCAGAAATCCCAACTGCCAATAGACATTTCTTATACCTTATTCTTTTTCTGCTATAGCGGTCTAGATGCTTCTAGAATGTTCTGAAGGTTTGCGTTGATGATGAGAGAACCTTTCAGATAGGTCTATGGTCGAAGTTTGCCTTTCTTCTTCGAGTCGTGAAAATAGCCTCTTTACGAATATATGGTTGATTCCGAGTATAACAAGCCTTCAAGTGTTTTGTTGAGAGATTTCTAGTCTGATGTTGAGTTTCTTTGTTTGAATATGGTGTTCTTCTTTTAGGGCTCTTAGAAAAATTCAAATTTTGAACTTGAATTAAAGAATTTGAATCTATTTTGAAATGAGAATTGCAATTGAATTTGAGTCAATTTTTGGCCCTTTTGGCAGGATGGTGACGATCGTGAATGTAGTGGTTATGAACCGTCGTTCATGGACGCAGCGGTTACAAACCATTGTTCGCGAACGCCGAGCCTAATATAAGAAAATGCATTCATTTGAGGTTCAAAATTAGTTTTTTTCTTGGTGGCTGCCAAACCGTCTCATGTCAGATACATATTTCATGACGTTAGCGTTTTTGTTCCAACTCACCGGAGTAAAAAAGTCGCACCAAACGGATGATGCTTCGTAGCCATTGCATTCATGACTGCCATTGCCATGCCAAATGGACCCTTGGAGTTCGCTCTAACTTGTTTGGATATGGATTTGGCTACCCTTTATTACCATATTTTGTTGTATCTATGCATACATTAATTAAAAGAAAACCTTTGAGCTAACTCAAAGTCAAGTAGGAGTTGACTTGCAATCCAATCATTTTTGGTCAATAAGGTTTGACCCAAATTGAATTTATTTTTGAGCTCTGAGTCAAGTGGAGCTGGAATTTTGATGTTGAGTTGAGCCAAATTAGCTTGGGCATGGCCCAATGTAGTTCTTGGAGTTGATAATTAGAGTTGGTCAAGGGTGTGCTTGATTTGAAGGACAATTATGAGATGTAAATTGTGTTTGGTTTTAATGTAATTAATGGATAATTAAATTTAAAAATAAATAAATAAAATATTTTTCCTTAACCCTTCTATTGAATCATAGTGAAATGATGAGATAAAATTTGTCAGAGATTATTTTGACTTTGATTATCGCATTCTAAAAAGTTTATTGTTCGGCCGTAGAGGTGCAAATGAGTCGAGCCCAACAAATGTCACAAGCTCTAGATCGGCAAAATTCAAAAGCCTGAGCTCAACCTAGCTGTTTTGAGCTCTAGCTCAAGAACTATATACTGAGCTCAGGCTGCTCACGAGCTTAATTTTATACATATTTATAAAATGTTTTTAAAAAGAACTTTAAAAGAAACTCCTCAGCTCTATGCTCCTGAGCTCAATTTCCTAGATATTTATAAAAAAAAAACTTATAAGAGCTTTAAAAGAAGCTCACGAGCTGGCGGACAAAGATAGATCAGCTCGAGCTTGTCGACATAGCTTGAATCGAGCTGTCTCCCCGAGCTCACGAACCTGCTTTGCTCAACTTGCCCCCCAAAGTCGGCAATGTCCTCACAGTTACCAGTGTGTTTTAAGACAAGTATTGAGATTATTTTTACACCAGTGAAGCAAAAAAAAACAAAGTATTTAATTTGCTTAATATTGTGATTATAAATTTTTTCCATATTTTTCTTCTATGATTAACTTGGGCTCCGTTTGGGGGAGAGGCTTATTTTCACCAGTGAAGCAGTTACGACCGCATGAACCGGATCTTACATGAACCAAACCTTAATTAAGGTTCGATTTGTGCGGTCGTAACCGCTTGACCGGTGAAAATAAGTCCCCAAACAGTATAGTAAATACATTAATCATATATTTTTGTGCACTATAATTCCATAATTTGCTACATGCTTCGACACTTTTTAATTGTGCTCAAATAAACTTATAGATTATCCTATTTGGCACGAAACTCAGGTGAGTTTGGAGAAAAACTTTGCGTCATAGAATGCATGTTTGACACAATGATAGTTATGACCGCCGTCAAGAAAAGATAACTAGTTTTGAACATAAAAGTGGACGAAGTTATTTAGGTGAGATCGGGCATTGACGAACAATTCATAACCACCATGTTCACGACAATCACCACCGCACCAAACAGAGACAATATCTACAAAACATAGTGTTTGCAACTGCAACCATCTAAAAACTATCTCAAATTTTTCGCTACTGTGTTCACTACCACTGCCCCTTTCTCAAACAGCCGCTTTCTCAAACAGAGCCTGAACCAAATATTAAGCTGCCTCGTAGTTTAAAAAAACAATTGAACTCCTCTGTCAACTACTAATCAAATAGCAAGAATTTTAAATATTCATTCATACACTAAACTAATCATATTTTGTCAAAAATTAAATATTAATAGACATGGATAATAATAGTTTTATTTATTTTTCTACAAACACAATAATAATAATTTACTGCACTGAAATCACTAAATAAAAAGAGGTGCAGAAATAGCTGTTTGGATGATAATTATTCTTCAGAAGCTCAGATTCAGACATAAGACAGCAAGCATCTCACTTAAGTGGATGCAAAGAGTGTAAATATACAAAGGAGACCAACAAGTCCTTCCAAATTTACAAAGCTCACACCAGAAATTGCACAACAAATTCATTCATCATAAACCTTAGAAAGATTGAACCTAGGAAGCAATAAAAACAGCTCTTTTCTACACACAACTGAACCAATTTTGGTCTTGTGCCACAAAATTTATAAGTGTTAGGGATCAAGAGTCAAGAAGGGCTGACCTCGAAGAAGACGACTCGCCGAGTGAGACGGAAGCCAGAGAGGACGCCCATACGCGAGCGCCCTTCGCCCCTTTGTGAAAATTTCTTGCCTTTACCGAAAGACCATTGAGTGCATGAAGAACGCGGCCCAGAAGCTGATTTAATCCGCTAAAAATGCCGGTGTCAATGGGGAGCCGAGCGAGCCAGGCCCACAAAGATTTGACTCGACGGATAAATTTAAGGAAGTAAGCAAAGGCCCTCAGGGTGATGAAGAGTACAGAAAATGCTAGATAGGGATCATTCTCAACGAATTCCTTCATTGTTGTTTCTCTCCATGGCTGGAGAGCTTTTGCGCTCTCCTTGGGTTGGTCTACAGAGAAATACGTAGCAGGCTCTTCGCCTACAAGCAAGCATTCAGATCAAAAAACATAGAAAGCGTGGAAAAGAGACATAATGAATCCTAAAAATACTCGATATATATAAGACGCATTTTTATTTCTTAGATGTTAAACAAGGCAGGAAATTGGCTAACTTGTTCATTTATGCTCCCAAACATGTTTGCTGTTTAAGCAGATCAGCGGGAACGAAACGTAATCCTCATTATAGATGGTTTAATTGTTTCTTCGATGACTTATTCTATGCTCTTGTATCAAGATTCTTATTATAACTTATTTATCACGAGTGACAGTCCACGAGAGCCCCCTGTGCCCAGCCCGCGGCGGCGGGCTTCGCACGCCCCCGACAATTCTTTATTATGTATATATTTTTATTATATATATATATATATATATATTATTAAAAAAATATGATTATTAAATTTTATTTTATGTTTTTTTTTTCATTATTATTTTGTTTTTTAAATTTTAAAAGGTAAAGGTAAATCCGAGAATCAATTATTAAAAAAAATTTAAAAAAATAAAATAAAAAACGCACGCACGGATTAGGCTCCGCCGACGGCCTGCCCGCCGCTCACCGGTGGGTTCGCCGGACGCCAGCGAACCTGCCGTGGGGGTAATCCGGCGGCGACCGGGCAGGACCACTGCCGGCTGTGGCCCTACCCATGAAACCCAGAACAACTCCCGGCGGGTTCGCTGGTGTCTGGCGAACCCGCCAGTGGGAGGAGGGCAGGCCGACGGTAGTGCAAATTTTTAAAATGTACAAATCCGGAGGCGCTGGATCGGGAGGGGAGACAGAACACTGTTTTGGGGGGAGATTTTTTTTATTGGCAGACCATGACAGACCACTAAATGGACGGTTGAGATTGCTTTCAGAGTGAAATCAATGGCCAGATTTTGATCAGCGGGCCTTCTACTTACACGGTATGTCAATCATACTTCTTTGTATATAATATAGATTATCAACGTCAATAATCATATCAGGCCGGCTTTAGAACACTCATTATCTATTCATTATCGGTGACTGTTGTATAAGGTGTTAAACTTAAATTATGTTATTTTAAAAATGTAGAAATCCAAAGGAGCTGGATCGGGAGGAGGGGAGGCGGAACACTGTTTGGGGGGGGGGGGGATTTTTTTATTGGTAGACCATGTCATACCACTAAATGGACGGTTGAGATTGCTTTCAGAGTGAAATCAATGGCCAGATTTTGATCGGTGGGCCTCCTAGTTACACGGTATGTCAATCATACTTCTTTGTATATAATATAGATTATCAACGTTAATAATCATATCCCGATTATATTAGGCCGGCTTTTAGAACACTCATTATCTATTCATTATCGGTGATTGTTGTATAATGTGTTAAACTTAAATTATGCAAATTATATTTACAAAAATCTCCTCTATGCTACATTCGGTGTCACTTCTCCTACCTAATCCTTCGGCAGTACCTTCATGTGTTTTTTAACCTTATTATACATGCCCAAACCACTTTCTTTCAATGGAGAAGGTTTTTTTTCTTCTGCAATCATCGAAAAAGAACTAGTTTCTAGCAATTCGCTAATCCAATCACAGAACTCTACTCTTCAATAGATGTCGCTCCGATCTTTTTTCTATGTAATCAATTCTTAATTATGAAGGGGAGCATTGGCGCACCGGTTAAGGTGTCGCCGTGTGGCCTTGAGGTCATGGGTTCGAGTCCTAGAAGCAGCCTCTTGCAAAAATGTAGGGTAAGGTTTGCCTATATTTCACCCTTGTGGTGGGACCCTTTTCCCTGAACCCTCGCTGCTGTGTAGGGATGCTTTGTGCACCGGGCTGCCCTTTTTAATCAATTCATAATTATATTTTCTATTTTTTTCACACATCAAACTAAACATTCTCATTTCTACCACACTCGGCAAAAAAAACTTCACTACCCAAACATAAGAATTCATTCAACATCATTGGCCCAAGTCTCCAAGGCATCCTCTTATTGCAAAATACTTCAGAGGCGCTTCTCCATTTAAGCCCTGAGCCTTATCTTTAGAAGTTATATCCTCATTCACATCCAAGATACTTATATATATATATATATAAATAATTACCCAAACCTCCCCTGTAAACTAACATAATTAGTGAGAGCACCCCTCTTATTTTCGAAATTACAAAAAACTCTTCTTAAGTTTTCATTTCATTACCAAAACCTCCCCTGGTCTTTTCATTTCATTGCATCCATGAAGAAAAATACCCCCCTGGACACTGTTCACCGAGGGGGGTGTTTTTGTGCATGGATGTTATGAAATTAAAACTTCAGGGGAGGTTTTTGTAATGAAATAAAAACTTTATGGAAAGTTTTTGTAATTTCGAAAATAAGAGGGGTGCTGTCAGTAATTTAGCAAAGTTAGAGGGGAGGTCCCGGTAAATGGCCCTATATATATATATATATATCTCGCACCAAGATTTCCCTGTAGTTTCTAAAACAAAGATTTGATAATTGCTAATATCAACTTCCATCAAATTGCAAATCATGTACTATATCCTTAGAAAAATATCTTCATTATTCTAATTTTTTGCTCGACACAGTAGATGTCTCACTGATTTGAACAATGCTGTCGAAGAAAAGCATATGCCAGGACATCTTGTGTTTTATATCTTTTGTAAGCATCTTCATTGTTATTACAAAAACGATAAAGGCTAGTGTTGAGCCTAAATGTAAACCTACCGTGATTTAAATTTTTTTTTATCCTGTCAACGCAATTTCAAATACTATTTAATGCTTCAATATACATCTTTAATAGCTTCAAAATATTTTTGACACATTTTTTTTTAAACGCAACGCATAAATTCTTTTGGTACTCAAATCAAGTCTTTTTTACATCAATAAAAATCATATGAATATCTTTTCTTTGCTCTATCTATTAGTGTATCATTTGTAACACAAAAAATGTTTTTGACCTTCCTGACATGAATCAAATTGATTCTCTATAATTAATGTATTATATAAGTCTAATGGCCAATAATTTGATACCGGCTAGCCGTATCAAGATCTAAAATAATAACGTGAACCTATATAATAACGTGAACCTGTATTGCAAGAAATAAACGATACAATCGATTGACAAGCTCTCGCCAAGCGTCCAGTAACTGGGTTCTCCAAACCACTCCCCTCTCCAAAAAGAGACCAAAGACTATTACTCAAAAGATAAAAGATAGGAGGCATCACTATAGGACAAGACACTACATGCCAAGATACGTATCAACACTCCTGAAAAAACAACCTTGCTCTCAAGGTGGAGATCTGTAGGGGTCATCTGCAAGCGTCAGGGGGTCCAAGTTCCCGGCGTCAAGATCGTCGTCTTCAGATCCCACCAGCACGCACAAGCTTTGAAAGGACGTGGGTGGGAGAGTATGGATGCTGACATCGAAAGCAAAGGCCCTTGTGACAAAGATCGAGATGTCGTTTGTGAGATTAGTGGTAGGGTCGGCGGGGCGCCGGCGGAGGTAGCGAGGGCCCAGACGAGGGCAGCGGGGGCCCAGACGTGGGTAGGGGATCCAAGTAGGCAGGAGGCGACACGGATTTCGACAGCAGCGGCTTGTGGGGTGGTCGGGCCGAGGAAGACGGCAGGGTGGTGTAAAGTTCCTCGTCGAGGCAACGGGTTTGCTCCATGGCGCGGAAAAAAGTCGTCGGGTTGTGGACCCGGAGGTGCACCGGAAAATGGGGTTGTAGACCCCAAAGGAAGGATCCCAGATAATGGTCAGGGGATAGACTGGGTACACGCATGGCGACCTTGATGAACTATTTAATGTAAGTATCCACGGTGTTGTAATAGCGCACAGAGTTGAGCCGCTCATAAGCATTGAATGCCTGGCGAGCGTCATAGTAGCGGAGGAGTTCCTCCTTCAACATAGGCCAAGAGAGGTCAGGAATCTGCTGGCGCGTCCAACACACCCAATGGAGTGTCGAACCCTCCATACAAATAGTGTCCAGGAGAACCTTCTGGTTGGAGGGACTGGACTGAAGGTCGAAGAACTTTTTGGCGTGAGCGATCCACTCGAGAAATTCGGCGTCATCGAACACAGAGATCTTGATTCAAAGGATATAGGACGGGTGGATGTTCGCAGTAGGGTGGAGAAACCCCATGTAGTTCGGGGCGGGCCGAAGGGTTTGCAAAGGTGGAGGCGGAGGGGCTGGTGGAAGGTTTACCGTCGTGGTCGAGATCTCTCTAAGAAGGAGAGTGACGTCCTAAGGCCGGGCATCAAGTTGATCCAAGCGATGGGAGGCAGCAGAATGGATTCCTATTAGATCATGAATGTTGTGTGTGTGTATCAATACTAGCAATCGTGCAGAGAAGTTGGCTCCATCCGTGCGCACTACAAGGCTTCGCCACAGCCCGTGCACACCCAAAGTAGCTACCCACGGGCTCTGCATGTATGCACTACTAGGTTCCACTTGTGTTACTAATTTGAAAATGAAGCAAAAAAATACTTTGCAATATTTATTGGGAATTGTTACTCGCAGTGCGCAATAAATCTATTCACAAACCAAAATTTTCTCCTATTATTTAAGTTTACGATCCTATTTAATTTTTTGAGTTCTCTATTTGCAAACCAGCACTAGCCAAACACTCTAGTGCCCTATTCTTTCCTCCTCTGGCCGCAACTCTCCAAAACGCCTGCCCGCGGCAATTTCTTGTTACCAATCGGGCACCACTGGCGAAGAAGCTCCCCTCCCCAAGCCCGATGACAGCAAATCTCCCGTCGACTGTTCTGTTCTGTTCGCGTGAAAACGAGCCCGACGACCTCAGATCGCCTCTCCTCTCGTCATCGACTTCTTATTTGAGTCTGACAACCCCAATCAGCTTCCTTCCCGCTGTCAGTTCTTCGTATCCAGTAAATATCAGTCCCCGACTAGCCCATTCCTTGTCGGCCTGCAGGATTCGCCGCAATCTGTCCTTCGTTTACAGGGAAAAACCAGTCCACCCCTAATCAGTCTTGTATTTCCAGGATAAATACCAGGGGAATGAGGATAGTTGACAATGGTAATGATTAAAATTGCTGGTAGTTTTTCTTTGAGTACTATGTATGTGATCTGAAATCAAATCATTTTTTTGTTCAAATCAAGCAAAGAATGGCTGAAATTGATATTGGATCGAGCCAACCTATAACTTTGTTGATATTGAGCCAAGATTTGATCAATTACAGATTTTATCATTAATAGCCCTAAATTACCTGAACTCATGGACTACATCAAGCATATTTGTTTCATTGTTTCTTCATGATGAAATTCAGTCAGGCATGTGTTCTACAAGACAAACCGTATCTTTAAGTTGTCATTTTATATGATTTTTGTGATGATGATGGCAATGGTGATGCTTACTTTTTGTGTGTTGTTAATAAATTTTTTCCTTGAACTTTTCTTAATATTGAATTAAAACAACAACACTCAAGCCTTTATCCCACTATACTGGGGTCGGCTATATGAATCATTTGTCGCCATTGTGCCCTATCTTTTGTCATACTCTCACTAATGCCTAAGTACATCATGTCTGTCCTTATAGTTTCATTCCAAGTCTTTTTTGGTCTACCCCTCCCTCGTTTAACATAAAAGATGCCCATCATGGTTCTTAATATTGAATTAACATAGTTAATTTGACTACAAAGATGCATCACGTGTGTTTGTTCGTAAAATTAAATCAAATATTTGGGCTACTAAAACATACTATTTTTGCCAATATGAAATGTATAATGGGATAAATGAATGCCTTTTGTTTTCTATTTTTATTTTCATTTTGCATTGGTCTGAGAATAAATGGTTTGGACACGTACAAAGGAGGCCATTAGAGGCACTTGTTAGGCGTTGTAAGAGTCTAGTCACTAGGCATGTTAAAAGAGTGAGGAATAGACCAATAAAGATTTGGAATGAAACTATAAGGAAAGACATGATGCACTTAGGCATTAGTGAGATTATGACAAAAGATAGGGCACAATGGCGACAAAGGATCCATATAGCCGACCCCACTATAGTGGGATAAAGGCTTGAGTGTTGTTGTATTGGTCTGAGAATAACAAAAATATCGACGGATAATAAAATCGGCTTACCTATAGTAAAAAACTGTGAATAGACGATTTGCTCTGCGAATAACAGATAAAGAGTAAATTTTTAAAAAATAACCTATGTCCCTCTTTCACCCTATCCCCCCTATCTCTCCTAGGCCCTAGCTATTTGAGTGGGTTTAAAAGGTCTAGAAAAAACTTCCTCTCTCTCACAATTCCTCTCTCCTCTCTCTCTCTCATGTAGAGAGAAAGAGTTAAACTACCCATTTAGAAGGATAGACTCTCACACATATTTCACTTTTTATAAAATAATTTGAACTGTTAATATTTAAAATGGTCAAAAGACAAAAAAATAACTACCTGTTTTCAATAAAATTACTTTAATTTGTTAACGGAGGATTAAAAATGGTTAAGGGAGAAGGGATTCTATCCTTCTAGTAGTAATGTATACCTGCATCTATATCCATATCAATATCAATATTTATATCCACGTCAATATACATAACTATGTCACCAAAGAGGTGGCAGTATTTTATAAACAATGCGAGAAGATTCTCCTATAGATAAATCAAATCTTTAAAGTAAGATCATATAAGACAGAATGGTGCCTAATAAATTAAATTTCTTTGGAAGAAACTCACCAGTAACTTTTTTGTAGAAACATACTAAAGAATCAAGATCCTTCGAGCCACCATATATTATCCTTTCTGTTTTGGTGGATAACAGCAAGGTAGGAAAACCGTGGATCCCATATCTTGAGAAAATACTGTAAAAGAACATAAACGAAGTATATGATCGGTGGATATGAAAAATGTTTATTGATTGATGACAACTAAAATCAATATTCTCAACAAAGTTAAGGGACAGCTAATTGTACCAAGTATACCTTGGCATTGCAAAACTTTTTTCAACTGCTAAGTGCCTTATTTTGGGGAACATAGAGCTCAACGAGTCAAATGTCGGTTTAAGACTCTGTGAAAATGGGCATTTTGATGCATAGAAATAAACTGAATAAAATGCTCCCTCTTGAACATGAGCCAACGCTTTATGGAGAGTGTCTCCATCAACCTGCCAAATTGGAGTAAAAGCATACAGCAGTATTCACACACAAAAAAATCAATACATTTTTAATTAATAAAAAACTGTCTTGTAAATCATTGCTTAAAGCGCAGCTGCCCACCATATGCACATGCAGGGTTGACAAAACTCACTCGCTAATAGCTAGGTTTTGAATCAAAAACAACTAGTTATAACACAAAATAACTCCAGAATTAGTCCGATTTAATACAAAATTCATATGCATGTATGTGTGTTTTAACACATACATCCATTGATGTATGTATGTATGTATATTAGAGCTGTCACTTAAAACCGAAAACCGCAAACCGAACCGGAACCGCAAAGAACCAGACCGAACCGTTCACAAATTATTCGGGTTCCGGTTTGAATTTTGGAACCGTGAACAACATTGGTCCGAGTGTGGTTCTTACATTTTATTATCCGGACCAAAACCGGAACCAGAACCGCAACATACAAGTCTCAAGTGGTTTCAAGATTTTTAGACCCGATCTGAACCGGACCGAAGTAGAACCGAACCGCAACCCGTTTATTATTATTATTATTATATTGTTATTATTTTATAATTTATCTATAATATTTATATTTACTATCACGAGTGAAGTTGGTGCAGTTTGAACCCAAACAATAATCGCATTAAAGGGGGTCAATTTTGGACCGAACAAAACTTCACCGCATAAAAACCGTGTGATATGGTTTGACAATGGTGCGATTTGTAGTCAATTTTTGCAGTGCACTTTTGATTTTTATACAGCTATATAATATATTTTCAATTTTACTTATATATATTTTTGAAATATTTTAATTAAAAAATATAGAAGATATACAACTACTATTTATTAGTAATCATGAAAGACAACTAATTGTAGCTTGTTGTTACGGTTGAGCATGCCGACGAGACGTGCGCAAGCTAACTAGAAGTCATGACAAGTCTACAGGCGTAGGAAGGCGATTGATATTATCTCACCTATGTGAAAAAGACCGTCGAGAAGTGTGCAACATAATTATTTCTATTTTGATGTTGTTTTGAGTTTTACTATTTGCAACCCGTTTTTATTTCATTCCGTCAAATTTGATTTTGGTTTTAGTTGAAACCGAACCGAACCGCATGAAACCGGACCGAACCGTTAGTGACCGGTTTGGTTTTGGTTCTTGTTGAACCGTAACCGGAACCGTTGACACGACGGATCCAAAAATTAAGCTGGAACCAGAACCGGAACCGGTCAAACCAAATAAGATTTTGGTTCTAATTTGAAAAACCGTTACCTTAGTGGTTCAGTTCATGATTTTAGTAGTACCGGTACCGTGACAGCTCTAATGTATATAGGTATTACATAGACACACCTCAGAATATGACTATACAAAAAATATATTTTTGCAAACTTATAAAGAAAAGTTGGAGTAGTAGTTAAAAATATTTTACAAAAATTATAGGCATGACTCAACAGGTTGATCTAAGCACTTTTGGATCAACTTAGAACTTGGCTAGACTCAAAAATCAAAATTTTTGATTCTTTTGAGGTTGGATCGCTCAAACTCGATATCACCCCTGATGCATATGGGAGCAAGTATGAGATGCTGAAGAAATATTGTATTTCACAGTGCATATTGATACAAAGCGATCGCCACATGCTATTTTTAGTTTATTTAGTCCATGAGCATTTTTGTAATTTGTATTTTTAGTTTATTTAGCCCTATATATATGAGTGGTAGTTTCTTTAGATAGACACTTTGGATGTCTAGGATTTTAGCTCTCTTGGAGAGTGGAGCGTCAAGGAGAACCCAACCTCCGGATGGTTGGCGAACACTTGTTTCTTGATTGTACCTTTTATTGTTTAATGTAACGCATTTTCATTCATTCGATCTTGATACAATTTTATTGCATTAACTGGTCCGACCTGCCATCTATTAGGATTTCACGAGCCCTAATTCCACCGCCTGCCAATCCCGATCCCAATCCAGTCGCTTCGCCTGCCCGCCCGCTACCGATTCCGCGTTCCCGCACAGGACGCACCCCCGCTGCCAATCCAGATCCGTACACGGTCGCTAAATCCAAACGCGTTGTCTTTCGCATCGCGGTATTGCGCCTCCGCAGCCGACCCGTCTCGCCCTCATGCACACTGCACGCGAATTTGTGGCCCAATCCTCTTCCCCGCCGACTGCTCCAGCCTTTCCAACGCCGCCCACTGCGCTCTGCCAGATTTTTGTAGTGTCCAGTGCCATTAACCTCCTTCGGCGACTCCTCCACCCAGACACGCTTCCAGCTTGCTGCGTCCAGCCATTCCGGGCAATTCCCTCATTTTTCAGCGGCTCCTTGCTCCTTCCCCTGTCTTCTGGAGGCCCTCATGCGGCTTCAGCGGCCTTCCAGCGCTCGGTATCTCCTTCTCGCAGCCTTTTGTCATGTACGACCACCCTCCTCCCACTATTGCGGCCCTTGTCGCTCCTCCTAGCTGCGGTTCATGCCCAAAACTCGGGTCATGGCCCTCCACGCCGACGAAAACACATCCACCACGATAAGCTCAGACTCTCAATGCATGGATCACATCGAAGCCCAACTGGCGGACCTCACACTCCTCCTTCGAGGACTTACCGCAGCAGTTAATTCCCCTCCGCCCCCCTCCTCCACCGCCACCAATTCACACTGTTCCCAACCACATGGGGTTTTTGCACCCCACGTCAGACAGTGCCCCGGCCCACCTCCGTCGAATTGAGATTTCGGTGTTCGACAACACCAACCCTCTCGGGTGGATCGCACACGCCGAGAAGTTCTTCGACCTGCAGGCACCCCAGCCAACCAAATGGTCCCCCTCGTCACTATCTATATGGAGGGCTCGGCACTCCATTGGGTGTTTGGATGTGCCAGCAGGTACCAGACATTTCCTAGCCTATATTGAAGGAGGAACTCCTCTGCCAGCCGGGTAATGCCTTTGAGCGTCTAAGCTCCGTCCGCCAGTCTGACTTTATAGCAACCTACATCGACGAATTCATCGTGATCGCTACACATGTCCCCGACCTGGCCCCCGACCACTACTTGGGCAATTTTTTGACGAGTTTGCACCCCCACCTCTGTGCGCGCCTTCGGGTCCACAACCCGACTACTCTTTCCCGCGCAATGGAGCATGCTAGATATCTCGACAAGGAACTCTACCCAGCCCCACCATCCTCCTCGACACGATTGGCCCCGCCGTCGCGACCACTACTGCCACCTCTTCCGCTGCGGCCACTACCGCCACCTCTTTCGCCTGTGGACCATCTGCTCCAACTCGAGCCCCAGCTTCTGACTCCGCCTCCGCACCCACCAGCTCCATGGTTATTATCCCCTCGACGGCCCCATCATCTGTCTTACCAACAACAAGAGGAGCTTCGCCGCAAGAGCCTCTACTTTTGCTGCCAGCAACAATTCTCGCCCACCCACGTCTGCCCTCTCAGGAACCTATGTGTATTGTTGGGAGCTGAAGATACTGATCCTGATTCTGGGAAACAGGATCTGCTGACACTTTCTGATGACCCATTTGACCCTCGACCCTGAGGACTAGATTGTTTTTCGAGCAGGAAGTGATGATACGAAGTGGCCGCCACATGCTATTTTTTATTTTATGTAGCCCATGGGCATTTTTGTAATTTTCATTTCCCCACTCACTTATATATATGAGTGATAGTTTCTTTATATGGACACTTTGGATGTCTAGGATTTTGGCTTTCTTGGAGAGTGGAGTGCCAAAGAGAACCCAGCCTCTGAATGCTTGGCGAGAACTTGTTTCTCGATTGTACCTTTTATTGTTTAATATAACGCATTTTCATTCCTTCGATCTTGATACAACTCTATTGTATCCAATATCTAATCAAAAAACCTATCACTAAGAACCACCATAAAGAAAATGCTAGCTTTCAGTAAGCCCTACGTAGAAATTTAATCTTGTTGCATAGTCTACATCCACCATAACATTTCTGTATAACAGCAACAATTCTTATCAACAATTAAATGTAAGGGGTTCTTCCTGGGATTGCTGACATCCGCTGTATAATTATTTACATAATATCTGAAGTATGATTTCTGGTATCCATTAATCACAATTGCATAACTAACATTTAAATCTGCCAAATATGGCTAAGATAATAATAATAACAACAAATTACAATTTTCATTGTGCATAACATTTTTTCTTAAGATAACATTAAATCAAGCATAAAATTTTGATGGATACAATATATGAATAACAATTTCATTTAACAATACTACTGTTAGGGCAAGAATGCTGAGAGCAACTACGGGAGAGAGAGATCTAGAGAAAGCAAGGAGAAATCTAGGAGAAACTAGGGTTAGGAAGGAGGAAGGGAAATACCTGATAATACTCTTCATGACCCCCCAAAAGGGGGCTGCCCGGATATAAATATATCCGGGCATGGAGGGGCCGGCCGGCCCCTCCAAGGGGGCTGAACCCGCCTGGTTCAGCCCCTGGCCGGCCGGTTCAGTGAGTGGGGGCTGAACCCAAAGGTTCAGCCCCGTTGTTAAGCGCTCCCTTGGTTCTCCGTACATAATAACGCCCGGCAAAGCGCAGCGGGGGCGTAACATTCCCCTCCCCATCAAGAGCCAACTTGTCCTCAAGGTGGTAGTGCGGGTAGAGCTCTTTGAAGTGGAAGAAATCCACCCAAGAGTTGTGTGCTGGCGAGAGGCCCTTCCATTTGACCAAGAGCTCGGGCCGGTATTCCGTGCCCCGACTCTTCCACCGGTGCCCCAAAATATCCTCGGGCAGCGGCCGCAGCTCCCCCAGAGAAGTAGCCTCGGGCAAGTCAGTACTGGGATGGACATGCGGACCCAACTTCCGCTTGAGCAAGGAGACATGGAACGTAGGATGAATGCGGGACCCCTCCGGCAAAGCTAAAGTATAGGCCACCGGCCCCACCCTGCTGATGATCTGAAAGGGGCCGTAGTAGCGCGGGGACAGCTTCTGGTTGCCACGATGAGCAACGAACAACTGGCGGTACGGCTGGAGCTTAAGAAAGACTTCGTCACCCACGGCGAACTCCCGCTCCGTACGGTGCTTGTCCGCCTGAGTCTTCATGCGATCCTGTGCCAGGCGGAGAGTCGCCCGAAGAGTAACCAACATGCGATCCCGATCCAGAAGAGCCCGATCCACGACCGGAAGAGCGGTGCTACCCGGCTCATAACTAGCCAAAGACGGCGGCGGCCGTCCGTAAACCACCTCAAATGGCGTCATTTTGCTGGCGGAGTGATAGGATGTGTTGTAACAGTATTCAGCCCAATGTAACCAATCTGGCCAACTCTGAGGCTCATCCATAACAAAGCAGCGAAGGTACGTCTCGACACCCCGATTGAGCACCTCGGTCTGGCCATCCGACTGGGGGTGATGCGTTGTGCTGAAGTGTAAGCGAGTGCCCTGCAACCGGAAAAGCTCCCTCCAAAACCCACTGATAAAGGTGGGGTCTCGATCAGAAATAATGGCACGAGGAAGACCATGCAAACGAACGATCTCCCGAGCGAAGAGTGCCGCCACAGATACCCCAGAGTACGGATGACTGAGGGCCAGGAAATGACCATACTTGGAGAGCTTATCTACCACCACCAGAATCACGGACTTGCCCTTAGATTTAGGCAGCCCATCGATAAAGTCCATGGACACCGTGTCCCAAACAAGCTGCGGAATATCCAACGGCACGAGTAGCCCTGCAGGAGAAGAAGTCTCATGTTTCTGCCGTTGGCAGATGTCACACTGCCGAACAAACTGCTGAATGTCCCGTCGCATGCCGGCCCAAAAACAATTAGCACGCGCCCTCTGAAGGGTGCGTAGCACCCCCGCATGCCCCCCCGTGGGAGACGAGTGGAACTCATGCATCAGAACTGTCTTCCAGGCTGAATTGGCGGGCACGACCACCCGGCCCCGATAGTATAGCCGACCATTACACAGATGATAGCCGGCCGCCACTTGTTCGCCTCGCTGGAGAGCTTCCACCATCGGTCCGAGCGTGTCGGATCGCAGCACCTCCGCCTGGATATCCTCCAGTGAATCGATCAACGGACCCGAAAGGTGAGAAAGAGCTGCCTCGGGCAGACGGGAGAGAGCATCGGCCACCACATTCTCTTTACCCCGACGATAAACGATCTCGTAGTCATAGCCCAGAAGTTTGGTCACCCACTTCTGCTGTAGCGGCGAAGAGACCCGCTGGTCCAGGAAATGCTTCAAGCTCTGATGGTCCGTCCGAATCTTAAAATGTCGGCCCAGCAAATAGGGCCGCCAAACGGCCACTGCATGAATGATCGCCAATAACTCCTTCTCGTAGGCGGAGAGACCCAACGTACGAGGAGCTAATACCTTGCTGTAAAAGGCTATGGGCCGCCCCGCCTGCATCAGAACTGCCCCGATGCCGACTCCCGAGGCATCCGTCTCCAACATGAACTCCTGCGTAAAATCTGGTAGTGCCAACACTGGTGTGGAGGTCATAGCCCGCTTGAGGGCCTGAAATGCCTCCTCCGCCTCCTCACTCCAGGAAAAAGAATCCTTCTGTAGCAGCTGGGTCAATGGTCTAGCGATCTTGCCATAGTCCTGTACGAAGCGTCGGTAGTATCCGGTGAGGCCCAAAAAGCCCCGCAAGGCGCGAACTGTCACCGGTCGCGGCCAGGACTGCATACTCTGTATCTTCCGCGGGTCGGCCCGCACGCCCTGTCCCGAGACCAAATGGCCTAAATACTCCACCTCCTCCTGCCCGAAAGAGCACTTGGAACGGTTGGCATACAAGTGGTGCTGGCGCAGGCGAACAAAGACCTGTTCCACGTGGCGCACGTGGTCCTCCCAATTGGCGCTGTAGATGAGGATATCGTCAAAGAAGATCAAGACAAAGACCCGCAGGAAATCCCGGAATATCTCGTTCATGTTAGCCTGGAATGTAGCGGGCCCTCCAGTCAGCCCGTTGGCCATAACCAAAAACTCATAGTGGCCGTCATGAGTCCGGAACGCCGTCTTGTGGATGTCCTCCTGCGCCATCAAAATTTGATAATAGCCGGAGCGCAGGTCTAACTTGGTGAATCGCTGTGCTCCATGTAGCTCATCTAGTAATTCCTCGATGTGAGGAATCGGAAAATTGTCCTTGACGGTAACACCATTCAAGGCACGGTAGTCCACACAAAATCGCCAGGACCCGTCCTTTTTGACCAAAATAATGGGAGCTGAAAAAGAACTTGTACTTGGCCGAATGATGCCAGCCACCAGCATCTCGCGGACGCTGCGTTCAATCTCCGCTTTTTGAACATGGGGGTAGTGGTACGGACAAACATTCGTAGGCTCAGCCCCCGCCTTGAGCGGAATACGGTGATCTCGAAACCTCGGTGGTGGCAAGGAGCGGGGTTCCTGGAAAACATCAGCAAACTCAGTCAGAAGTAACCGTAACTGAACCGGTACCTCAGAAGAAATGGACTCTCCGGTCTGAACCGTCCTGAGAACGGCCATCATCTGCCCTTCCCCGCTTAACCGCTGCATGCTGCGAAGAGAGACCTCTTTAACAGGAGATGACATCATACCCTTCAGGCAAAACCGCCTCTCGCCATGCACGAACTCCATGGTCATGTGTTTCCAATCAAAAGTCACACGCTGTAGCTGACGCAACCACTGAACTCCCAACACCATGTCGGAGCCACGAATAGGAAGTAAGTAGACATCGGTCCGTCCCACATAACCATGAATCTGCATCTCCACTCCCTTCAGCACCCCCTCACACTGCAGCTTGCTGCCATCCGCCACCATAACGTGGAAAGCCGCTCCCTTATCAACCAGATGCCCCACTCGTCGTGCCACGTCGGGGTGTATGAAGTTGTGGGTACTCCCACTGTCCACCAGGATAGTAACTTTCTCTTGGGCAATCCGGCCCGCCAACCGCATAGTATGCGGGGGAGCACAACCCTCGAGAGCATGTAAAGAGACCCCGAACTCCGTCTCGTCCAAGTCCACGTCCACCTCCAGTTCCTCAACGGAGGCTGGCTCGTCACCCTCCTGCTGCAACATGAAAACCTGTAGCTTCTGACACTTGTGACCATGCACAAACTTCTCATCGCAATTAAAGCAGAGGCCCTTCTCCTTCCGAGCGGCCAACTCGCTCCAAGACAACCGAGTCACCGTCGGTTTGCTACCCATCGGTGGCTCCCGACGCGCCGCTGTGGCCGGGTTCGACGACGGCCTACTCATGAGCCGCGCCCGCTGCCTGTTAAACCTCTCCTCCTGGATCCGTGCCAAGGTAATGGCGTGGTTCAATGAACGGGGCATGAGCGCCTGTACCTCGTCTCGAATGTGTTCCTTGAGACCAGATATGAAACAGCTGTAGAGAGTCCTTTCCGGCCACTGAACCCGATTTGCTAATTTCTCAAACTCCGTGCGATACTCCATCACGGACCCCTTTTGACGCAGCTTCTGAAGGAGGGCCTCAAAGTTCTCATACTCCAGTGGACCAAATCGGGCCGTAAATCCATCCACAAACTCCCCCCAAGGCACGTAATCCCGGCCCCGCAGGAACCACTGCGTCCACTGGAAGGCGTCATCCTTCAAGTGGAAGGACGCCAGCTGCACCCACTGCCCTTCTGGCACCTCCTGGTACTGAAAGAAAAGCTCCGCTTTATGAATCCACTCCAGGGCGTCACCGCCCCCGAACTCTGGAAAGTACATGCGGGTAAGTCCGGGGGTCAGACGTTGTGTCCCTGGACCTCCGTCCCGTCTTGCGTGTTCCCCATGTTCAAATCCGCCGTAGCCGTGCTGTTGTCCTGCTCCCCAGGGCGGAAATTGCTGCTGCCCGCCCCAACCTGGGCCCAAACCGGCCATTCCGGGTGGCCCAAATCCACGTGGAGGAGGAAGGAGTCCCCCCCCTTGGCTGTCCCGCCATGTCGGGTGGCCGCCGGAGCCCGAAAGGCTCATCCCCGCCTCGGCGCCACTGTTCCGGGCCCGATCCGAAGTCGCCGAAGGCCGCTGCTGCAGATCCCGCCGGAAACAGCCCCGACGGCCCTCCAAAACCCGCTGCCAGGCCCGCCGGAGGTCCTTGGGCCGCCGACGCCCCACCTCCTGCCGTTCCGAGCCACGGCGCGCCAGGCGGAGCCCCTCCCGCAAGCCGCACGGCCTCCACCCCTTCCGCAAGCCGTGCGGAAGCCGAAACAGCGGGATCGGCCCCCGATCCGCCCGATTCGGCCGAGTCGTCGGTCACCGGCGCTTTCCCTTTCAATAGGGTCTTCAACTCTTCCAATCGGGCTTCCAACCGCCCTTCTAGGGCCGCCATCGAATCGGTTAAGCCAACAACATTCTCCTCTAGGGTTTCAATCCGCGAGGATTCCTCTTGATTCCGAGTGTTCACCATGGAGAGAATCGGAGCCTCTGATACCAAATGTTAGGGCAAGAATGCTGAGAGCAACTACGGGAGAGAGAGATCTAGAGAAAGCAAGGAGAAATCTAGGAGAAACTAGGGTTAGGAAGGAGGAAGGGAAATACCTGATAATACTCTTCATGACCCCCCAAAAGGGGGCTGCCCGGATATAAATATATCCGGGCATGGAGGGGCCGGCCGGCCCCTCCAAGGGGGCTGAACCCGCCTGGTTCAGCCCCTGGCCGGCTGGTTCAGTGAGTGGGGGCTGAACCCAAAGGTTCAGCCCCGTTGTTAAGCGCTCCCATGGTTCTCCGTACATAATGACGCCCGGCAAAGCGCAGCGGGGGCGTAACAACTACTATCTGTCCATAATGCCTGCCACTGCCAGACAAGAACTGAGATTTGAGAAAGAAGCTAACAATCCACTATTATCACTCTTCGACGGCCATTAGAGTTCATTACATCTCTGTTTATAATAGTTATTGTCCTCATGAATTTACTCTAATGTTTCTTGTTGAATCACTGAGTTGTTTGATAGATATCGAACTTCAACCTTGATGCTTCGATTTCATATCAGAATATCAATATAGTACTAGAAGGCAATCAAAACAATGGCAAATATATGAATTTTCCAAAGAAAGGGATAATTTTAGCAACATATTTCAATCCAAGAACAACAGAAGGAAAACTGCAGCTGAGGAGCCATAACAATCCAACGCCTTATTCACCATCAACCCTCCAAGAACAAGTATAATAAAACGAAATCAAAGTGAAAAAAATAGAATTATATGCATAATAATGGTATAAATTATCATACTGCAAGCTTTAAACTGCCATTTTCAGAACAAATATATCATAAAATTTGATGTGGTTCTCCCCTAAAAATTTCTGAGTCAAACCGTTAGGACTTCGATTAAAACGCTCAAGCAAGACAACCCCATCAAGCAAGCCGCGTGCACGAGCCATGCTCGCTCGAAGGGACCAAAACCATCCCGAAGGCGCATGAATGCACAGCATGTGCGGCACAAAGGGACCCCGCGTACGTCGCGCGCCGCCCTCCCGAGTACGAGCGGCACGCGCACCCCTCACGCGTGTGCGCAGCGCACGCGCGCGCGCAGCGAGGGCGCCCCTCGCGCGCGTTCACGCCCCGTGCGCCCCGCGCCCCTCGCGCGCACGCATGCCCCATGCGCCATGTGCGCCCCGCGCCCTGCGCCCCTTGCGCGCACGCCGCATGTGCCCCTTGCGTGCAGCGCGCGTAGCATGCACATAACGCGCAGGCGCGCGCGCCCTTGCGCGTACACAGCACTCGGACGCGCGGGTGGCGCGTTGCCGGCGCCAGCCACCACCAACACTTTTGGCCGCCTCCAACCACCACCATCGCCGGGCAACTTGCCCGAGCCGCCCAAATTGCCCGGGGGGGCATGTTCGTCATTTTTTGTGAATTAGTGATCCAGGTGATAAGAATCAAGCAACATCATTCATCAACTTCAGATCCAGTCAGGTGCAATTATAAGCACGACCCTTCAAAAAGTTATAAAAATACCTCAGTGTATAACCCGTAATTCGTCAAGATCAGAAGTACCCAAACAGACGGCTATTCGCAGACCATTGGGCGAGCAGAGGCGAGCTTGGGCGAGCAGAGACGAGCTTGGGCGAGCAGAGGCGAGCTTTGGGCGAGCAGAGGCGAGCTTTGGGCGAGCAGAGGCAAGTATGAGCGAGTAACTCGCGAGTATGGGCGAGTAGACCCTCGGAACTCGCTGGCAGAAGCTAGATACTCGCCTATACCCCCCCCCCCAGGAATTCTCTATAAATAGACCCCCAGGGGTACTAGAAATGGACTTTTGGAGAAGGTTGAGGTCCCTCCAAGTGGATACTCGCCAAGTCCATGCCTGCCTAGTACCTCGCCCAGCCTTTTGGTTGTGGATGAAAAGTTTCTCCCAAACTTCCAGGTACGTGGTGGGACCTCCCTGCTGGAGCACTTGGGGTGTGCTTATAGATAATTTCCTCTCTCGCGCGCTAGCCATTTGAATTGTGATGTCGGACCGTAAAATCAGTAACCTTAGGCTACCTTGATCCAAATTTTGGAGTGGGGATTTTCCCGGCTTCAACACTTTGGTGCGGTGAGCGTGGATCATAGCCAATAAAGAAATTTTTGCGAGAAGACTTCATAGCTTAAGATGGCGAGCTGAAAAGCAGCAACTCGCAAGCATTCGGCAAGGTGGGCGAGTTCTCGAAAAGGTGGGCGAGTTTTCTGGTTACTCGTCCATGGGCGACTTCACGATGGCGACTTTCAAGCTCGACGGCTTCGTGAGGCGAGCTTCTCTATTACTCGCTCAGAAGCGAGTTCCAGATTGCGACCTACTTAGGCAGGCTCCAGATGATGGCTTCAGTTAGCGAGTATATGCAAGCGAGTTCATAGAGGCGAGTTGCAGATGGCAGTATACTTCGACGAGTTCCAAACAGCGAGCTCCAAATCAACTCGCAGATGTCCTACTTGCAAGTTAGCGAGTTCCCTTGTTGCTCGTCCATAGGCGAGTTCCATATGGTGACAACCCTATGCGAAAATATATAGAAGAGTTCATGGAAACGAGTTGCAGACAACGATATACCGGCGAGTATAGGCGAGATTGGCACTCGCTCACAGGCGAGTACAGGCAGGAGAGGCGAGTATCTTTGTTACTCGCTCATAGGCGAGTTGGAGAGGTGAGTGTCTTTGTTACCCGCTCATAGGCGAGTTGAAGAGGCGAGTGTCTTTGTTACTCGCCCATAGGCGAGTATCTTTGTTACTCGCCCATAGGCGAGTACTGCAGGCAACTTACTCGCAAGGCCGGGATAGCTCAAAATTTGGGCAAGTTGGGAGTGGAAAATGAAAAAATTTCTAGGGGCGCTGCCCCCGGACCCCGCAGGGGGCGCTGCCTCCTTAACCCTCATCTGCTGACCGGGCAACAAAACCCCCGAAAACTCTGCGTAGGGGTTCTAATGTCAGAAGCGACACTTACCCTCCGCCTAGTTCATCTCCTTTTTTCAATAGTGGTGTTTTTCATACATGTTTATACTTACAGGCGCTTTGGTAAAACTCGTGAGTACTTTTTGTATGACTAACAAACAGGGCGAATCACGACGGGTTCACCGCCAGGGAAAAACATAAAAGGTGCTCTACGAGCTCTTACTTGCGATGATCTCCTCCGACAACCCACATTTCATGAGACGGCTTACTCATGACAATAAGATGAGAAAATAATAATCGCATGTTATTCATCCACATAGGGGGGGATATAAATAGTAATACATAATACAAGGATAAATGCTATCCGCACACCACCATCCAACATAACCAATACTCCCCCTCAAGCTGGCGCGAAGAGATCAAGCAAGCCCAGCTTACCATAAGTAGAGAGAAGTCTGGAAGGCCCAACCGCCTTGGTGAAGGCATCTGCAGTCTGCTCGGCGGAGGGAACATAGGTCGTGGCAAGAGTCCCTGAACAAATGTTCTCCCGGAGAAAATGAATATCAACCTCGATATACTTAGTCCTTTCGTGCAGAACAGAGTCGGAGGCTAGCATGAGAGCAGACTGGTTATCACACACCAGCGTCGAGGAACCGGAAGGAGGAAAGCCCAGCTCGGTCAAGAGAGTACGAAGCCAAAGGAGCTCTGTGGCTCCATGGGCCATAGCTCGATACTCAGCTTCAAAAGAGGAGCAGGAGATGACACTCTGCTTCTTGTTCTTCCAGGAAATGAAATTGCCACCATAGAAAGTACACATCCCTGAAGTAGAGCGCCGATCAGTGATGGAACCAGCATAGTCAGAATCTGTGTAACAGATAAGTCCGGGAGATAGGGACGAACGGTAGAAGAGCCCGAGGCCAGGCGATCCCTTCAAGTAGTGAAGTATCCGAAAAACTGCATCAAGGTGAGAAGTACGGGGGGCATGCATGAACTGGCTGACCACACTCACAGCAAAGCTAATATCTGGGCGAGTGTTGGTCAAGTAGATAAGCCTGCCAACAAGACGCTAGTATCTGCCCGGATCAGGGAGAGAGTCGCCGGATTCAGCGTGTAAGCGGTGGTTCGGGTCCATGGGTGTAGATACTGGAGAGCACCCAAGAAGGCCAGTATCACTCAAAAGGTCGAGTGTATACTTGCGCTGAGACAAGGAGATCCCCTGCTTGGATCTGGCCACCTCAATTCCGAGAAAGTACTTCAGAGGTCCCAGATCTTTTACCTCAAATGCTGTCCGAAGCACCTCCTTAATCTGAAGAATACCCGAGCTGTCATCACCAGTAAGGATGATATCATCCACATAGACAAGAATAATAACCATGCGACCATCCACAGCAGTCCGAACAAAGCATGTGTGATCTGCGTGACATCTGGTGAACCCACTCTGATGCACAACAGTCACAAACCGCTCAAACCACGCACGAGGGGACTGCTTCAGCCCATACAGAGTCATCAGCAGAAGACAGACACGTCTCAAATACTCCCCCTGAAGCTCGTAACCGGGCGGTGGATCCATATAAATCTCCTCATTAAGAGAGCCATTAAGAAAGGCATTCGGCACGTCCAGCTGGTGAAGAGGCCATCCAAGGCAGACAGCGAGGGAAACAAGAAGACGGGCAGTATAAAGCTTGGCCACAGGGGCAAAGGTCACCCCGTAATCCGCTGGAGTCTGGGTGAAGCCCTTCGCGACAAGGCGAGCCTTGTAGCGTGCAAGAGACCCATCAGCATTATACTTGATGGTGTAGACCCACCGACACCCAACAGTCTTCTTGCCGGTGGGAAGGGGGACCAAACGCCAGGTACCAGCCCTCTGTAAAGCCGACATCTCAGCCTCCATAGCCGCCACCCACTCAGGATGTTGGAATGCCTCAGTCGTCGAACTCGGAATCCTGATCTGATCGATGGCAGTCAGGAAAGCCCGGTAACCTGGGGAGAGACGCTGGTAGGACACAAAGCTAGCAACAGGATGGTCAGTAACACAAGAACGCTTACCCTTGCGAAGTGCAATAGGCAAGTCAGAAGAAGGAAGAACATCACCTGTCAGAGGATATGGCATCAGGTCCTGTGAGCTGGGCTCAACCAGCGGAGTACGAAGGATAGGGTGAACATGTGAGGGCCCACGTGGACCCCGGGTATATGTCTGAGCCGGAATTGAGTCGTGTAACGGAGCAAGGGGAACAGGGGCCGGCTGTGGTGGAGTGGAAGGAGGAATGGGAACTGGAGCAGGCTGTGGTGGTGGAGGGATACTGTAGAAGGGGGTATCCTCAAAGAACGTCACATCCATGAAGTGAAATGTCTTGCGAGAAGTGGGGTCAAAACAACGATATCCCTTGGATGAGGAGGAATATCCCAAAAAATAAGCATCGGATAGCTTTGTTATCAAGTTTAGTCCGAGTGGGACTACGGTCTTGGACAAAGCACACACATCCGAACACCCGAAGGGGAATAGGAAACAAAGGGCAGCTGGGATATAGGAGGCTCAGAGGAACCCGACCCGCTAGAGGCTGGCAAGGCAGACGGTTGACCAAAAAGGTCCCCGTAAGAAGAGCAGCGCTCCAAAATAACTTGGGGACATGGGACCCAAGGAGAAGGCATCGGGTCACATTCAGGAGATGGCGATTTTTGCGTTCTGCCAGTCCATTTTGTTCGGGGGTGTAGGGACACGAGAATTGATGAAGGGTTCCTTGGCTAGCAAGGAAAGCAGAAAAGGAGGAAGAAGTGTACTCCCCCCCCCCATTATCGGAGCGAAGAATCCAGATACGTGAGGAAAACTGAGTAGCAACCATATGAGAAAACTGGGTATAAAAATCAAAAATATCAGATTTTGCACGCATAAGGTAAACCCAACAGCAACGAGTAAAATCAACTATAAAAGAGACAGTAACGAAAACCATCATAAGAAACAACCGGGGCAGGCCCCCAAACATCTGAATGAACAATCTCAAAAGGTGCAGAACTACGAGAAATAGATACAGGATAAGAAGTGCGTGTGTGTTTGCTAAGCTGACACACATCACACTGAAACGGGTGCTCAAATGAGACACTCGGAAACAGGGAGGACACAATCTGAGGGTTTGCATGTCCCAATCTGGCATGCCAAAGAGAAGATGTAGTAGCAGCAGCAGCAATGGATGGTGGTGGAAGACAGGGTGATGGTGTCTGAGGTGGGAGATCCAGTTGGTAAAGCCCGTCGCGCTCACGGCCGTAGCCAAAAGTCCTCTTCGTGGTCAAGTCCTGAAAAACACAGCCAGAAGGGAATAATGTCACCGAGCAGTGTAATGTACGAGTCAGTTGACTAACAGAAAGAAGATTTAAAGCAAGCTTGGGAACATGAAGAACTGATCCCAAGGTGAAGGAGGGTGAGAGAGGAACGGTTCCCTGGTGAAGAATGGGTGTCACGGAGCCATCAGCGAGGCGAACCTGCCGATGGACACTCAGAGACACAAGAGAGGAGAAAAAGTGTGGCTCACCAGTCATATGATCAGTGGCCTCAGAGTCAATCACCCAAGGGGAGGAATGCCCCTCATGAGTGACATGAAGGGCCGTCGAGGTACCTGACGAAGATGCCGAGGTCGACGAGAACGACGAGGAGGCAGGCAACGACTGAGCAGAAGGAGGCTGAAACGAGGACTGTTGCTGAAGCTGAGACTGAAGCTGCTGCACCTGAGTCATAAGCTGACTCCAGTCAGCGGAAGAAGTCCCAGAAGAGGTATTGTAATCAGGCTGGCCTCCAAAGTCGGAAGAAGTAGCGGCGACGGTACGAGTAGCGGAAGACTGCTGGCGCAGGTGAGGAAAGAGTAACCAGCACCTGGCCCTCTCGTGACCAGTCCGCAGGCAGTGCTGACACTGAACAGCAGCAAACGGGCTCCTGCGGCCACCCACACGGCCACGGGGGGTAGAAGTCCGCCCCCCTGGCACAGAAGAAGAACGACCAGACGCCAGGGCTGAATGATCCGGAAGAGGAACGGTAGCAGGAACGGAAGAGACAGCAGTCAAGCGGGCACGGCGCTCATGCTCCTCAACCATGGAGTAAGCATCCAAAATATCAGGAAGAGGGTTCATGCTGACAATCTGAACCCTAATCTGCTCAAATTCGGGTCGCAAGCCCATCAGGAACTAGTAGGTCTCTCGCTTCTCCTGGCGACGCTTGGCAACAAGCAGATCCTCGGGATGGGGAAAAGCACTAAGCGGCTCGAGGTCTGAGAGTTCCTGGAATCTCCCAGAGAGAAAGGTAAAATACTCGTGCACGGAACGGTCCCCCTGACGAGCTGTAGAAATATCCTAAAACACAGAATAAATCCGCGTATCAACGCGGGTGTGGCCGTAGGTACGCGTCAAGGCAGCCCAAAGAGACGGCACAGAATCAAACCGCATAAACTGCTCGTAAATCTGGGGCTCCATGGAGCATTGAAGCCACCCGAGAATCTTGAAATTTTCTGTGCGCCATTGACGGATAGCCTTGTCGTCGGTAGGTTTTGGAACACCATTAGGTTCAAGCCAATCGAGCTTGTCATGTCCGGCAAGATGAACTCGCACGGAGTTGGACCAAGCGATAAAATTCCGTTCATTGAGAAGAGAGGTAGTTATGCGACGAACAAAGCCATCAGCCGAAGTAAGAGAGGAGGAATCCATGGGGGAAGAGGAAGCCCCCTAAACACAAGGAGAAAATCTGGAATTCATGGGGGAAGAGGAAGCCCCCTAAACAGAAGAAGAAAATCTAATCCCAAAGGGATAGAAAGACCAAAGATCACAGAGCAAGCGACGGAAGGGGCGACGGCAGCAGTTCCAGATGGTAGCAGCGTGCGACGCAGGCGGGATGATCGCGGCGTGCGGCGCAGGCGGGAGACGCGTCGTGCGGGATGGTCTGCAGATCACATCGTCTTGGACGGGGCCGGCGTGAGGTGCAGGTGGCGGCGCAGGCGAGCGGCGAGCGGCGCGGATGGCGTGCGGGACGAGAGTATCGGGCTAGGGTTATGTCAACCTCCCTCTGATACCAAATAAGATGAGAAAATAATAATTGCATGCTATTCATCCACATAGGGGGATATAAATAGTAATACATAATACAAGGATAAATGTTATCCGCACACCACCATCCAACATAACCAATAATGACATCATCAAGCTAGTATTCTACGAGCTACTACTCGTGATGCTCTTCATGCTTACTGGGTGCTCTCTTCAATTCGCGAGTTCCATACTCGCGAGATCATCTCTTTAACAGCTATGACGCTCTCCTTTAATTTCGTGAGTCCATGCTCGCGAGATCACTACTTCAGCAACTATGGTGGTCGAATTCTACGAGTTTATACGCATGAGGCTATCGCTTCAGCAACCAGGACGCTATGTTATTCATTTCATCTCCTCAAATCCCTGGAGCGGGGATGGCCTAAAAAGGTTCTACCCCTAGCGGTAACATGTATTACTTACCTGTAATGTTATTTCTATATTATTTATACATTTCCTCGTCCCCAGAGTCACGGGTGAATGTGAGTCGTCTTCTTTGTATTGATCGTCTCAAGCTAGCTAAAAGCAGTGAAGTCCATCTCCTCGATCGGTTTGGGAAACCAGCATTCGACCTGATTCTCCTAAAAAGCCCAAGGCGGACAATGGGACGATGTATCGGGATGTAAGCGTCCTTGTAAAACCGAGCCCCTGCATTGACGGCCGAGATCAGTTCCCCCCTTGCATGTCGGCCTAGCTACCCCCGATTGCATCTCTCCTCCGACTGGAGGAACTATCAAGAACAGGTCTGGACGCTAACCTTCTAAACTCGATGAAGGATCGACCTCGCAAAGTGATACCTTGTGTAAAGACATCATCGGTCTTTGATAAAACTAAAAGGCCCGTTCTTAGCGACTGCTTGTCCTGTAAGGCAGGACGCATCTCTGTTGTTGCCAAGGTGGGATAACCCGCTAAGCTCTGGAAGGTACGAGTTTGTGGAAGGATGGTGGGTTCGGGTGTGTGTGTCCTGTAGGACCCCCCGAAGGTTATTTCCCTTCACTTGTACCCTGACCTTCATAGCCAGATGGCAGAGTTGGGAGCGATCTCCACGTTTGGGTTGGGAAACGAGCCTCCGACCTGATTCTCCTAAAAAGCTCAGGGCGGACGATGAGACGATGTGTCCGGATGTAAGCGTCCTTGTAAGACCGAGCCCCTGCATTGATTACCGAGATCAGCTCCTCTCTTGCATGTCGGCCTAGCTACCCCTGATCGCATCTCTCCTCCGACTGGAGGAACTATCAGGAACAGGTCTGGACGCCAACCTCCCAACTTGACAAGGGGAAGAACGTTGTTACAATTTCCTTCGTCGTCCAAGAAATTGATATATCTAATCCTCTGACAATCTCTTAAGTAACAGGGCAAGTGACCTCAACACAGATAAAAGTCCCCGAGTCATGGAGTTGTCGTAGTCTGAATCCTTGCACGAGCTCCTCTCCTGTATATCGGCTACCAACCCCTTTGAGTGAGATAAATTCCTCGTGTGAGTTGTTTCCGTACTTCGGGCCCCCTGTACGAGCTCCCCTCCTGCAGGCTAACTGCTTGCCCCCCGAGTCGACCTCCACCTCCAGTTGAGCTCGGCTCCTATGAGGTGTTGACCTCCACCTCCAGTCAAGTTCGGCTCCTGTAAGATGTTGCCTCCACCTCTTGTTGAGCTCGGCTCCTGTGAGCTGTCAACTCACCACCTTCAGTTGAGCTTCCTCCTGATTAGGTGTCGACTATATTTTCCACCTACAGTTGAGCTTGGCTCCTGTTAGGTGTCAATCTACTCTCCACCTTCAGTTGAGCTTCCTCCTGATTAGGTGTCGACTATATTCTCCGCCTACAGTTGAGTTTGTCTCCTGATAAGTGTCGATCTATTCTCCACCTCTAGTTGAGCTCCTCTCCTGTAAGCTGTCGACTCTCCTCTCCACCTCCAGTTGAGTTCGGCTCCTGCGAGGTGTCGACATCTTCTCCACCTTCAGTTGAGCTTCCTCCTGATTAGGTGTCGACTATATTCTCCGCCTACAGTTGAACTTGGCTCCTAATAGGTGCCGATTATTCTCTACCTCCAGTTGAGCTCCTCTCCTGTGAGCTGTCGACTCTCCTCTCCACCTCCAGTTGAGCTCGGCTCCTGCGAGGTGTCGACATCTTCTTCACCTCTGGTTGAGCTCTCTCCCATGAGGTGTCGACCTATTCTCCACCTCCAATTGAGCTTCCTCCTACGAGGTGTCGACCTCTTTTCCACCACCTGTTGAGTTCGGCTCCTGCTGGGTGTCGACTATATTCTCCACCTCCAGTTGAACTTTCTCCTGCTAGGTGTCGACCTCTTCTCTCCAACTACAGTTGAACTTGGCTCCTGTTACGCGTCGATCTATTCTCCACCTACAATTGAGCTCCTCTCCTGCTAGGTGTCGACCTATTTTCCACCACCAGTTGAGCTCGGCTTTTGCTAGGTGTCGACTATATTTTCCACCTTCAGTTGAGCTCGACTCCTGTGAACTGTACCCTATGTTCTCCACCTCCAGTTGTGCTCGGCTCCAGCGAGGTGTCGACCTCTTCTCCAATTCAGTTGAGCTCGGTCTTATAAGGTATCAACCTTCTCTCCACATCCAGGTATGCTCGCCATGCGAGGTGTCAACCCTTTTCCACCTCTTCCGGTTGAGCTCGCTCGCCTAGCGAATGTCCTGGGAGGTGTTGACTCTTCTCCACCTCCTTCAGTTGAGTTCTACCTCTGCGAGGTGTCGACATTTACTTTCCTCATCCAGTTGAGCTCCACTCCTAGGAAGAACCTCGCGCAACACATCGTCTAGCGTCATCTCTCTGAACTACGAGTTCAACATTATTTTTCCGAGCTCGTGTCGAGCTCGAAAAAAGAGGGGATTGTGTATAACCCATAATTCGTCGAGATCAGAAGTATCCAAACAGACGGCTATTCGCAGACCATTAGGCGAGCTTGGGCGAGCAGAGGCGAATTTGGGCGAGCAGCGACGAGCTTGGGCAAGCTTGGGCGATCAGAGGCGAGCAAGGGCGAGCAAGGGCGAGTAACTCGCGAGTATGAGCGAGTAGACCCTTGGAACTCGCTGGCAGAAGCTGAATACTCGCCTAACCCCCCCCCCCCCCCCCAGGATTTCTCTATAAATAGACCCCCAAGGGTACTAGAAATGGACTTTTGGAAGAGGTTGAGGTCCCCCCAAGTGCATACCCGTCAAGTCCATGTCTGTCTAGTACCTCGCCTTTTGGTTGTGGAGGGGAAGTTTCTCCCAAACTTCCGGGTACGTGGTGGGACCTCCCTGTTGGAGCACTTGGGGTGTACTTATAGATAGTTTCCTCTCTTGCGCGCTAGCCATTTGAATTGTGACGTCGGGTCGTAGAATCAGTAACCTTAAGATGTCTTGATCAAAATTTTGGAGTAGGGATTTTTCCGGCTTCAACACCTAGGACCTTCATTTGAAGAAAAAACAACCAGAGAGACAAGAGAGAGCTCTGAGGTTTTTCGGCGAGCACGTGAGACTTAGATCGTTCCTTCGCTCGAAATTCCCTCTGTTCGCTCTCAAGTTTGTTCACTCTAAAGGCTCTAGTGGGTACGCAAGCACCAACAAAGAAACTGAAGAACGCTTCGCGTGGACGCTTTAAGACTTAGTCTTTTTCCTTCATTCTTTGCCTTCAAGGCATGTAAACGGAGAGGTGGTTTGTTGCGCTCCAAGAATCTCAAACTCTTGTAACCTCAAAGAATCTAATGAATTTTGGCCCGGCACATATCTGATCACGTGATTTTTCACCATTTCTGGGTTTTACAAGCTAAAACATCTCGTGTCATTGTGGTTTTATTTTCATTTGACTGTGAGCACGCTCAACTCACTCTAGAACTAAGGTGGTCTGATTCTCTAAACCAGGTGAAAACTAAGCAACCCACAGCTAAAACAATCAACAATAACAGCTCAGAACAGTGTAGAATTAAAAACATCATTTACTCGCCGGAAAAGAAAATCCCAACCCTCCATAAAAAAAACCAAATCAAAACCGAAATTCCCCCAAGCCAAGCATGACGAATCTCAAAAAACAGACAGAAATCAAACACAAGGTCGCCGAAATTCAATGCTCATGTAAATATGACAAACAAACTAGTTAGTAGATACCATAGATTAAGCGACTTTCCATGAAAACCTATAAATACGTCACGCACATTCAGAAAGGGAAAATGAAAGAAGATCCGAAAATCTTTACCTCCTCGGGAAATGAACGCTCGATCCATATAGGGCACTTCGGCGATCTGATCGAGTCCACTACTCCGGCGACGTCCGATCGAGGGCAAGTCAGCTGCAACGCGGACGATCCGCGAGACAGCAGAGACGATATAAACGCAAGGCGAAGCAGGAAGAGAGGATGTCGAGATGCCGACATGAGCGTGAAGAAGATCGCAACAACGGACGGCGGCCGGAGAATCAGGCAGAAAGCTCTGCGACTTCCTTGCTCTTCTTCTTCTTCTGCTGCTTCCGTCCCCCCCACCTTCAATTATCTTCTACTTCTTTATTTGTCATTATTTTTGTAATTAAAAACAATATATTCTCTCAATGGTGAACCGGGCCCGTTAACATATTGGACCATGGCTAACTGGCTAAGGGTCTATTTATCGAAGAATATTTCAGACCGATATTTTTTTGTCCCGGATCAGTAATAAGGGGACTTATGCCAGCACTTTTTTTGTATGGGGCGGAGTCGCCGAGAGAGGGGAAGTCAGTCTCTTAGGACTGCAAGGGTGGATCCAAGGGGTGGGCCTAGAGAATTTTGCAAAATAATTAGTGAATTTGGATTTCACTCGTCAAGGCAATGACTTTTGACAATTTATGTCAAAACGGTGAACGGATGAGAGAGAAACGGCTCGGTAAGATGGAGACTGTTGAAACCGAGAAATCGGTCCCTGAGGAGTTCGACCCTTGGGGAAGGGGTGATCGCATGCTTACTTTTCTCCCCACGAGCCCAAATGACAAAGAAAAAAGACTAGGGACAGACCCAAGGCTCCAGCACGGAGGTCCCACCACACACCCGGAAGATCTTAGAGCGCTTCCCCTCCTTAGCCAAGGCGATGGCCGTGGAAGGAGGGGAGGTCCTTACCCCAAGAGGGGAGGATATTGCAGAGTGGGAGGAGCAGTCCCGGTTGGAGGCTGCCGAGGAAGTGTTAGAGATGGAAGTTCTCACCCAGGATGGCAGAGTGGAGAAGGTCCGCATCAGCGGGGGGTTGACGCCGGAGAATCACCTCAAGTTCAACGCGGAGGGGATTCAGGTCTGAGTCCGCGGTGACCCCAAGGCGGCTAGAGAATGTTATGTGACGGCAGTAAATTCCATTTCTTGGCAGGAGGAGGCCGAAGAAATGGGGAGGAGGATGGAAGAAGTGGATGAGCAGGAGGTCGTAGAAGAAATCAGGGAAGTAGAAGAGATGGAGGGGGAGGCCCGCGAGGAGGTACTCCTCGAGGAGTCGGTCGAGGAGATGGCCGTGGAAGGAGGGGAGGTCTTTACCCCAAGAGGGGAGGATATTGCAGAGTGGGAGGAGCAGTCCCGGTTGGAGTCTGTCGAGGAAGTGGTAGAGATGGAAGTTCTCACCCAAGATGGCAGGGTGGAGAAGGTCTGCATCAGCGGGGGGTTGACCCCGGAGGATCAAGGCAAGATGTTGGAGTGCATCCGGAAGAATGTGGACGTCTTCGCCTGGAGCGCGACCGAGATGCCTGGAATTGATGCTGACGTCGTCTGCCACCGCCTCAACCTGGACCCGGAGGCTCGCCCCATCCAACAGAAGAGGAAGTCCGTCACGGACAAGCTGGCCGAACCAATCTGGGAGGAAGTCGCCAAGATCCTCAATGCTGGCTTCATCTCCGAAATTCAATACCTCGGCTGGGTCTAAAATGTTGTAATGGTGAAAAAAGGGGATGGCCGGTGGAGGATGTGTGTAGACTTTTCACTTCTTAATAAATCATGCCCGAAAGATTGTTATCCCTTGCCTAGAATCGACGCGTTGGTAGACTCAGCCGTCGGTTTTTCTGTAATGAGTTTTTTAGATGTCTTTTCAGGTTATCATCAGATCAGGATGCACCCTCCCGACATAAAGGATGTCTCATTCATCACAGGAGATGGATGCTACTGTTATAAGATGATGCATTTTGGGTTAAAAAATGCAGGGGCAACATACCAGAAGATGATGGACCGTGTATTCCAGGGACAAAAGGGGAGGAATCTATAAGTATACATGGATGACTTGATGATAAAGAGTCGGGAGGTCGGCTCTCACCTCTGGGATCTGGAGGAGACCTTCGGCACCCTGCGTAAATACAAGATGAGGTTGAACCCCCTGAAGTGCGTCTTCAGGGCCAGCAGGGGAAAATTCCTGGGACATCTGCTCACTCCCGCGGGAGTAGAACCAAATCCTGACAAAGTCAAGGCAATAATGGAGGTAGGGGCCCCCCGGAACGCCAAGGATGTCCAACGGCTGACGGGGAGACTGGTCGGGCTTAGCAGGTTTCTCTCCAGGGCTGGAGAAAAGTGCTCCCCTTTCTTCAGAGCATTGAAGGGGGGCAAGAAGTTTGAATGGTCCGAGGAGTGCGAGAAGGCATTCCAAGAACTGAAGAAACAACTCACCCAGCCCCCTCTCCTCCAAGGGCCTAAGGAAGGAGAGGACTTGTTCCTGTATTTAGGGGTTGGGGTCGAGGCTCTCAGTTCGGTCCTGGTCAGGCAAGAAGGCAAGAAGCAGTTGTTTATCTATTACGTAAGTAGGGTTCTGAGAAAGGCGGAACTCCGTTACCCCATCTTAGAAAAATTGGCCTTCGCTCTAATCATCTCGGCCCGGAGACTCAGGCCCTACTTCCAGGCACACTCCATCCAGGTGGTGACTGACCACCCCCTCCGCAACATCTTCGAGGGGGTGGAGCACTCAGGGAGACTCGCCAAGTGGTCGGTAGAATTGAGCGAGTTCAACATCTCCTTTGTCCCTCGACTCGCAATCAAGGCACAAGCGATGGCTGACTTCCTTGCTGACTATGTGGTCGAGGTAGCAGATGACAAACTCACTTATCCCATCCCTTGGAAAGTGATGGTTGATGGGGCGTCAGGGAAGTACTCCTTGGGGGTCGGGGTCGTCTTGGAAAGCCCCCAATGGACCAGGATTGAACAGACAGTGGTGATACATTTTTCCATAACCAACAATCAGGCCGAGTACGAGGCAGTGATCGCAGGGCTATGTCTGGCCAGAGAGCTGGGAGTGCATAATGTGAAGGTCCTCACGGACTCCTTGGTGGTAGCCTCCCAGGTCAACGGGGAGTTCGAAGCAAGGGATCCTACCCTGCAATGGTATCTGGCCAAGTTCAAGGGAATCATTGGGGGGTTCCAAACCTTCTCCATTCAACATGTGCCGCGGGAGGAAAATGAACAGGTCGACCATCTTGCCAAGCACGACCCTCGGGTGGGGGGCACCATCACAGACCTCTTCCACCCATCTTTGGAGGAGGGAGAGTTGATGGAGATAGATCAACGACCCACATGGATGGACTCCTTCACCACCTTTTTGTCCACTGGAGAGTATCCAGAAGGGATGGACAGAAAGAAACTCAAGTACAAGTCAGCATACTACCTCTTGCGCGACGGACAACTTTACCGAAAGACTCTCTCGGGGCTGCTGGCTCGTTGTGTGGCTGAGGGGGAGGTGTCGAGGATTTTGGAAGAGGTCCACTCCGGGGAGTGTGGGAGTCACTCGGGGGGGTCGGACCCTGGAGGGGAGAATCATCAGGCAGGGCTACTTCTGGCCTACCCTGGGGCGTGATGCCTTCGAATTTGCCAGAAAATATCATAAGTGTCAACTATTTACCCCCCTCCAACTGCAACCGGCTCAGCGACTCAGAAGCATCACGGCCCCCAGGCCCTTCGCAATTTGGGTAATGGATCTGGTAGGGCCCTTCCCCCAGGCGAGCGGGCAAAGAAGATTCTTGTTGGTGATGATTGACTATTTCTCCAAGTGGATGGAGGTGAAGGCGTTGGCCAAGGTGACCTCGCAGATCATCCAAAATTTTGTATGGGGGGAAATCATCTGTAGGCATGGGATGCCCCAAGCCATCGTCACCGACAACGGACCACAGTTCGCTAGCAACAAGTTCATCAAATTCTGTAGAGAGCTCGGGATTGACCTTAGGTTCGCCTCTGTCCATCACCCAAGAAGCAACGGGCAGGTGGAAGCGGCAAACAAGGTTATCGTGAACCTCCTGAAAAAGAAGGTTGAAAATTTGAAAGGGAGTTTGGTGGAGCAGCTCCCCTCCGTTCTTTGGGCCCTGAGGACTACCCCCAATACCGCCACAGGGGAGACACCCTTCAAACTATCTCATGGAAGCGAGGCGGTGCTCCCCATCGAACTCGAGGTTCGTACTCCCAGGGTCGCTGAGGCGAAAGCTGGAAGAGAGGAGTGGAGAGTTGAAAATGAGGAGTAACAGCGGCTCTCCTTGGACCTGATAGAAGAATTGCGCGACCTATCAGCAGTTCGGCAAGAGGAAGTTAAGCGGAGGAAGGCTTAGTATTTTGACAAACATGTTCGGGTCAAACAGTTTGTGGAAGGTGACTTGGGGCTGAGCACGGAGGACGTTCAACACCCGCCCTCAGGCTCCCATCTAGCTGACTAGCCTGGTGGTAGCACCCGAGAGAGGCAAATGTTCTAAGTCTTCTCGCTTTAAGGTTAGGTCTCGATTCTCCCGCTGTCAGGCTCCCTCCAAGCTAGCAGGGAAGGGGTCTCAATGGACGTCATTATGACCCTGGGGCTGAGCCCGAAGGATGTTCAACACCCGCCCTCAGGCTCTCATCTAGCTGACTGGCCTGGTGGTAGCACCCGGGAGAGGAAAATGTTTTAAGTCTTCTCGCTCTGGGGTTAGGTCTCGATTCTCCCGCTATCAGGCTCCCTCCAAGCTGGCAGGGCATGGGTCTCGATGGACATCGTTATGACCCTGGGGCTGAGCCCGGAGGATGTTCAACACCTGCCCTCAGGCTCCCATCTAGCTGACTGGTCTGGTGGTAGCACCCAGGAGAGGCAAATGTTCTAAGTCTTCTCGCTCTGGGATTAGGTCTCGATTCTCCCGCTGTTAGGCTCCCTCCAAGCTGGCAGGGCAGGGGTCTCGATGGACGTCGTTATGACCCTTGGGCTGAGCCTGGAGGATTTTAAACACCCGCCCTCAGGCTCCCATCTAGCTGACTGGCCTGGTGGTAGCACCCGGGAGAGGCAAATGTTCTAAGTCTTCTCGCTCTGGGGTTAGGACTCGATTCTCCTGCAGTCAGGCTCCCTCCAAGTTGGCAGGGCAGGGGTCTCGATGGACGTCGTTATGACCCTGGGGCTGAGCCCGGAGGATGTTCAACACCCGTCCTCAGGCTCCCATCTAGCTGACTGGCCTGGTGGTAGCACCCGGGAGAGGCAAATGTTCTAAGTCTTCTCGCTCTGGGGTTAGGTCTCGATTCTCCCACTATCGGGCTCCCTCCAAGCTGGCAGGGCAGGGGTCTCGATGGACGTCGTTATGACCCTGGGGCTGAGCCCGGAGGATGTTCAACACCCGCCCTCAGGCTCCCATCTAGCTGACTGGCCTGGTGGTAGCACCTGGGAGAGGCAAATGTTCTAAGTCTTCTCGCTCTGGGGTTAGGTCTCGATTCTCCTGCTGTCAGGCTCCCTCCAAGCTTGCAGGGTAGGGGTCTCGATGGACGTCGTTATGACCCTGGGGCTGAACCCGGAGGATGTTCAACACCCGCCCTCAGACTCCCATCTAGCTGACTGGCCTGGTGGTAGCACCCGGGAGAGGCAAATGTTCTAAGTCTTCTCGCTCTGGGGTTAGGTCTCGATTCTCCCACTGTCGGGCTCCCTCCAAGCTGGCAGGGCAAGGGTCTCGATGGACGTCATTATGACCCTGGGGCTGAGCCCGGAGGATGTTCAACACCCGCCCTCAGGCTCCCATCTAGCTGACTGGCCTGACGGTAGCACCCGGGAGAGGCAAATGTTCTAAGTCTTCTCGCTCTGGGGTTAGGTCTCGATTCTCCCGCTGTCAGGCTCCCTCCAAGCTGGCAGGGCAAGGGTTTCGGTGAACGTTGTTACAACCCGGAGGCTGGACCTAGAAGTTGACATAAGGCAAGCATGTACAAGCAAACCCGCCAGTCAGAAAGGCGAGCTCAAGGGGTCCTGTCCCCCTTAGTTTTTGTTAAGGGATTTTTGATCCCACCCCTGGTTGAGAGAGGAGTGCACCTCCCGGGCGAGCCCGTTCTCGCAAAGGTACGCTCGGCAAAGGGTACTTCTCGGTATTTTAGGCGGGCACTGGCGGCGGCCTGACCCCAGACGCGTTTCCTTGTGAATTTTCAACAAAGGAGAGTGAGGTGTCGCTCGCAGGCGAGCGGAGTGTTCGCGAGTCTGACCGCGGCCGACGCTCAGGGCCCCTCGGCGAGCGCGAATCCTAACTCACGTGCATTCTAGCGCTGAAGGTAAAAAGAAGATAAGAAATTTTTATCATTATAATTTCAAAAAAAGGGGGGGCTCGCCTCGACGAGATTACAAAAGGGGGGGAACAGATTACACAAAGAGTGCAGAAAGTGGGGGAGGAGATCCGGTCAGCTCTCGCCCTCCTCCCCCGAAGGATGGTCCTCCTCCTCGCCTCCGAGCAGCGGCTCCTTGTCCTTCGCCTCATCGAAAAGGGAGTCAAAGCTTTCCTCTCTCCCCCTAGGCAGTGACGGCGGAAATAGACTTGGCAGAAGGTCTCAGATCGCCACTCCCTCACAGCCCTCGGCCAGGATCCTCGATCCCCTCATGGAGCCCAGGAGGCATTCGACAGACTCGATCGAGTTGACCCACAGTCGCTCTATGACCTCCCCCTCGCCAAAAACCCAAGGCCGCTTATAGGGAAAAGGAGGCTCGGCGCCGTCCGGGGGTAAAAGGGCTTCCGTCAGCCGACGGACCTCACCTTGGAGACCACGGTTCTGCTCCTTCAGCGCCTCCACCTCGGCCGCCAATCGAGCAGCAAGAGCTCCCTGCTCGGCAACATGGGTCTCCTGCTCGCGCGAACTGGCCTCCTAACCAGCGAGGCGTACCCGCAGCTGGGCGACCTCGCCCTCCAGCTCACTAGCGCAGGCTTGTAGCACCCTGGCGGACTCGGCATCCTGAAAGACAAAGAGGTCAGATTCTTGGTGAAATATTTTTCTAAGTTAAAATGAGAGTTGGTCAATTCTTACCAGCCCGCCCGAGGCTTCGTTGAGTAAGTGCTCGGCAATACCAAACCGCCGCTCCGCGTCGGCAGCTCTCTCCGTCGCCAGGTCACGCTCCTGCTCGGCCTTTTGCAGGAGCTGACTGAGCTGAAAGCCGCGGCGAACCATCATGTGATGGAGTTCGAAGGCCCGCAGATGGGCCTGCAGACCCTCGTGGCCTATCTGCCGAGGAGTCATGTTTTTGTAAGCCTCGGCGCTATCCCGACCGTACAAGCCGAAACCGAGGGCGAACGCGTGGCCCGTGGGAGGCCGGCGAGCTCCCCAGGAGGGGGCGCGAGTGGAGACAGAAACTCGGTGGGCCCCCTCATCCCAGCTCAGCATCGGCTCGCCGGCCGCGTCCTTGCTTCTTCCCCCCTTGCCGAAGTGGGGGTGGTCCTTTGGAATTCCCGTATCGTAGGGAGCAACCTCCTCCATGGAGGGAGGGGAGGAGGACACACGCTTCTTCCCGCGGGGGGATGACGCCTCCTTCAGTGGGCTCGTAGGGGCTTCGTCAGAAAAAACCTCCGGCGAGCTCATAAATCTGACAGGCGACGAGGGTTGCTGTGGATGGCCTCGCGAGATCACCCTCGCCTTTTTTTGCTTAGGGGCCGAGGGACGGTTGAGCGAGCTTGGCCCTCCGAGCTCCAGCCGCCTCTTGCTGGACGGCTTGCCCCTCACCTTCTCTTCTCGGCACGCCTCGGCCGCAGCCCGAGCTCGCTCGAGAGGGTCCGAAAACACTCCCGGGTCAGCGAAGGGAGGTTTCTCTGGGACCAGTCGCTCCCCTATAAAAAAAGACTTAGCCGAAGAAAAGGGTTTTGACCGATCAGGCTGAGTATGACGAGCAGAAAGTGGGCGAGACATACATTCGCCAGGAAGGACAGGCGGCAGGGACCCGAGGCCGCGGCGAAGGAAGGCGACTTCAAAGTCCTTGTATAGGAAGAACTTATGAAGCTCGGCATCATTGCCGGACACGGACGGTGGGCAGTACACCTCCTCGCTTTTCTGCAGGGGCGAGAAGGGAATATTGCCGAGGTCACCCCGGATGAAGACAATCTTCGACATCCAGTTGTGGTTCTTATTGGCGACCTCGCAGATTTTTATGGAAGAACCACCGAAGAAGGAGACCCTGTCGGTGTTGGCCTTGTTAGAAAAGAGTTTGTGGAAGACGTTCAGATTGAACTCAATCCGCTCTCGGTGGAGGTAGCATGCAAATCCAACTACCATAGCGATGACATTGGGGTTAAGCTGCGCGGGCACGGCGCCGTAATACTTCAGGACCTGACGGACCTCAAGCCAGAGTGGCAGGCGCAACCCCACCTCAAAATGCGAGATGGGGAAGGCGAGCTCATCCTCGAAGGAGTTTATGGCCTCATGCTCCGTCGGGAGGCGGGCCACGAAACCGGCAGGAACATAGTCCGCCACAAACTCGGCGAGCTCGTCCGCCGTGGTATTGCCCTCGAAGAAGCAATGGTCGGCGAAGTTCTGGGCGCACTTGACACGACCATCGGAATCCGGGTGTCCTTTTCCCATACTCGCCAATGGGAGGAAAGCACGCGAGCAGAAGGCAAGGGAGGCAAGGAGGGGAAAAGATAAGAAGGCAATAAAGGCATAGCCAGGGGGTAGGTAGGGATCCCTATTTATAGAAAAAGGGGAGGAGAACCGGAGCCGACTGACCAGCCCGGCTCGCTTACTCCGTCTTGCCGCTCTCTGCTCGCCGACCTCGGCGAGCCTGGATGAGGAATTAGAAAAGACACGCACCGTTCAAAAGAGATAAAACACGCTCGCATAACGAAAACTTGTACAATTTATTAGCAGCATAAATAGAGCAAATTGTCCAGAACAAGGAAAGTTAAAAGCACACGCATGGGCCAGGCGACAGCAGGGGCGAGTGCCGGTCGGCTCGCAAGGGATCCGTCCTTAATTACCTCATTCTCGCCGGCCCGATGTCGCCAGCCGATGCGCGAAGAGTTGCAGAAGCAGCCCCAGGTTCCTGTTCGTCGCTCGCAAGTTCTCATCAATCTCGTCAAAGAGTATGGAGGAAGACGTCGCCACATACGCCGAGCTGACCCTCGCCTCGCCAGCAAGCTGCGCGCACTCCTCCTGCAGCCTGGAATTGCCTTTTTTCAGCTCGTGGAGCTCGCGCACTAACTTTTTGAGGACCAGTTGGCTTCGCCTCGACCGTTCGGGGTTATCCATCTCTGAGTCCAGGAAGATGTCTAAAGCGCGCGGCGATGGAAGATGCGAGTAGCCAGCCCGTTCGGCTGAATCATCAACCACAGACCGACTAGGAAGGCCTGCACGAGAGAGTCAGGATAGCGAGTGGGAGGAGCGAGCACCAATTGAAATCAGACGCAATGTGAGGGGATCAGAGATATACCTTCAGAATTTCGGGGGGAATCAGGAGCGGATGTGTGCTCGGCGTCCTCCCCAGTAGCCGCGGGAGTGAAGGATGGTTGTCGTGAGGGGGTGCGAGCCGGCGACCCCAGCTTCCGCTAGTCCAGCTCCATGGTTTCGATGGAGAGGAGCGAGTCTTGTGGACGTGGGTCAAAGGATGGCTCAGGCGCCTTGGCAGGAAGATTCTCTACCCTCGGCATTGAGATCTCGCCACCATGGTCTTGCTCGGTGGTGTGGTCCACAAAGTCTTTATCGTTAGGAGCCAGAGCAGGACGGTTGGAGGAGTCGGAGCCATTGACCAGGGTGTTCTTCAAGTCAGCGAAGATGTGCTCGGCCTCGGGAGGAAAGGTCCTCGCCCTCTTGACCGAGCCGAATTCAGTGAAGCGGCGAGCCGGGACGTTCAGATCGGTTAGGGCCGCAACACGAAGGGCGGTCTCCTCACGAGATTTCTCGAGTCGCTCCATGACCTCTTTGGGGAGTGGCATCTCTGCAGGGCTTAAGTAAAGGGAAGGGCGGAGGTCAGCCGGGTATGTTGGGTATGTATATAAAGCCATCGGTGGGACCCACCAAGAGATTCCTTTTGGCTCCTGTCGCACTCGCAGGGTCCTAGGGGGTTGAATGTTTCTTTCCAAGTTTGTGTCGCAAAGAGCGGGGATTGTGTACAACCCCGTATCCAGCGAGTGGGCTAACAGGAGCCGAACTGGCCGGCTTAGACCGCCCCAGAGCCCCAGGAGAGTTCAGCAGAGCATGTCGAGCCCAGCGTGCCGAGTACGGGCTCGGCAATCGTCGGGCCAATCTCGAAGTTCGTAGAGCTGAGCCCGGCGGAAGGAAGTCAGTTCATCAGGCGAGCAGATCCGGCCGAGTACGTGCTCGCCCAGAGCCAAGGGGCGGGCGAGTGCCAGCACGCCCGTCATCCGCGAGCAGAGGCTTCAGAGCCAACTCGCCCAGGCCCAGGGTGAGGCGAGCCAGGCCTGTGGCGTTGAGAGAGGCGAGCTCACTCAACGCCTTCTCCCGTGGCGTTAAGTGAGGCGAGCCAGGCCTGTGGTGTTGAGAGTGGCGAGCTCACTCAACGCCTTCTCCCGTGGCATTGAGTGGGGCGAGCACCTTCACCACCTTTTACCTCGGCATGGGGTGAAGCCCTCCCGCTCCAGTACTCGCCGCCCCTGCCGAGTGGGCGTTATCTCAGGGCCAGCTCGCCCCTCAGCCGTGGAGTATTTTTACCATGTTACCCCCTTTTTGACTGTCTATAGTCCTCGAAAACAGTGAAGATTGGATATTTACAGACCGTCTTTTCCTATAAATAGGACTCAAGGGGTACCTCAGAAGGACACACTTTCTTGTGCCCGGTCTTTTAGTGCTTTCTGAGATACCTTAGCTTCAGCACTTGATTAAGGAGGGGAAGCGCTCTAAGATCTTCCGGGTGTGTGGTGGGACCTCCGTGCTGGAGCCTTGGGTCTGTCCCTAGTCCTTTTCCTTTGTCATTTGGGCTCGTGGGGAGAAAAATAAGTGTGCGATCATCCCTTCCCCAAGGGTCGAACTCCTACGGGACCGATTTTTCGGTTTCAACAGAGACGTTAAATTTTTTTTTTTTTTGAAGGGAGTTGATGCCCCCCTATTAAAATTTCTAAAACCGCCACTGCATAGGATTTTGAATGTTCGCCCAGGAGATCGAAAAAACTTCCATCCGGGTGTAGATCCCAAAAAATTCGCTCCTTTGCAACAATGTTTTGACTCCTCTAAGTTTAGACAAAAACACTATTATCATAAAATATGTGTTTAACGTGATAACGGTTAAGGTTGCCGCCAAGAAGAAAACTAAACTTGATTATAAAAAGTAAATGAAATTGCTTAGGTGAGGTTGGATGTTCATGAGCGGTGGTTTATAACCACCGCTATACAACCCATATTTGTTGAGGGTGGATCCATCCAGAGCCAGGTCAACAAGAGTAAAAGTCAGCAAGTCAAGACAGAAGTCAGAGCCAACGCGCAAGACAGCAGAAGGCATGGGCGAGTGTGACGAGCTCACCTCGGATACTCGTCGGGTAGGCGATTAGGGATGTAACTCGCCCAGCCGAGCGAGCTCCCCCAAGAAATCGCCTAGTCGTCCGGGGTGAGGCTATAAATAAGACCCCCCCCCCTTATTTGGATTGGCCTATAAATGGGACCTCAGGAGTATGAGGAGACGGACTTCGGAATCTCGCAAAAGATCTCGAATACTTTTTTCCTAAACTTCGAGCTGAGCCTTTGAATACATTCTTCAGAGAGACAGATTGTGAGCTAGCGACTATCCCTCTCAGTCGTTGTAACTTTGTTGTCAGTCTGTCTGTCTATCTCGTACCCTGCTTTGCCATTTTTGGTTGTGGAGAGGAAGTTTCTTATAAGCATCTTGGTACGTGATGGTCTCCCTGTCGCAGAGCCTGGGGTTCTTTTTGTTGTCTGGCTGTTTTTGCATCCTGACTCGTTAGCCGTCGAGCCCGATCGCTGAACCGGTAACCTCGGACTGCCTTGATCTGAATTTTGAAATAGGGATTTTTCGGCTTCAACACACGCTCTACTCCAATCATTTTAAGTCATGTGTTGTACAATTTAACGCATGGGACAGGAAAAAGCAGACGAAAATGGGAGACCAATAAAAAAGCGTAACGTTGAATAAAAAAAATAATAGATAAATAACTGAGTTTTAAATGTTTTGGGATAGTGTACGTCTCACTTAAATTGGTTGTCTATATTTGCAATTAATTTAGATAATTTAACAAACATTCATGAACGGCGCGGCTTCCATGATAGCACGTCATACTGTGATGACACATTTCGCCACGAAGGTGTCTGGTGATTAGAAGGAGAAATATTTGGGTCTGATACCCGGAGAATTTTAGAGTCTAATAGTGTGCAGTGTGAAAAGCACTTTTTAGATAAATGGCTTGCGGTTATCAGGCCCCATTACCGATAAATCTCAGCTGACATGATTAATCCCGATTAAACCTGAAGCCCGAAGGCAAATAGTGTTAGTGCGCTCGAAGCATCCCGTGCAGCCGTCAAGTTTGGAATAACATCCATGTTGCCCCTAATAGGGGTATTTATAGGTGTAACCCTAAATCTCCGACGATGAGTTATTGGATGTTTAACGGATCCAATCGAAACCCAATAAGAATCTGTTATCAATATGAAATATATCTCAACAATCTCCTCCTATATTGTATATATTGGTATCACATAACATGTTACTTAAAGCAAAGGTTAATAACGACTAAAATGAGTTTTTCCAGAAAAACATAAATATGAGTTTTAGATAACTGATAAACTAAACTTAAACCAAGGTTCCAAATATGAAAAAGAAAGCAGAACTGGAAAACTCAAACTGAAAATTGATCTATGCAAACAACAATCATCTTCATCTGGGTCAAAATTAACTTTCTCTCCTCCAATCTCCATTTAATCTGCAAACAGTTACAACAAGAATGTCATGAGACAAATCTCTATTAATTCAGACATTTGCTATCAAAAGTAAAGTGATTAGTTATAACAGTAAAAGAACGTAATACTCTAACTATGAAGAAAAAATCACAAATCAGCATTTCTATCTAATTTATAAAAAATTAAAAAATTGATTTTAAAGAATCAAACCTTGTTTCTTCGATTATTAAGATTATTATTAACTGTTTCACAATTGTGTTATGTTTGAAATGATACAACAAGTTGTGACTACTATATCATCAAGTTTGGAATGATATAACTAATAATCATAATATTATGTCATATATCAGCAACTTCAGTATTCCTTTTTGGAATGATACTCAAATCAGCATTTGAATAAATTAATTGCGTAAGTCATCAAGTTTGGAATGACTGGCAATTATTCATCTCTAGCTTTCATTAGATAGCATCTGAAACACTTCAGTGTACTCAACTCTAGATGCTTGAATGTAAGTAGACTACAGTTCTAAAATTAAAACATAAGCAAGGTATTAAGTCCTACTAAATGGACTTTAATCTCATCTCCTCCGATGTTTTACTTGTTAGAACCTTACATAAGCTCTTGTTAAAAACATCTGACACATTATCTTTTGATCTCACGTCCAAAAGAAAGATTATCCCCTAACTAGTGAGATTGGTCAATCAGGTTTGTTTCATCCTAAGCTGTCTTTGCTTTTCATTGAACAACGTATTTGTAGCAATGGTGTTTGTGGCTTGATTGTCACAATATAACGAAATAGAGTGCATTTTCAGACTCATCATTGGAATGTCCATTATCAAATCTCTTATCCACTCTGCTTCTTCTCTAGTTGAAGCGAGAGCATAAAGTTCTGATTCCATAGAGAATAGTGTAATGCACGTCTACATATTTGACTTCCAAGTTATTGATGTTCTTCCTAGTGTAAACACAAAACCACTAGTGGATATACTATCAACAATTTCTGAGCACTAGGAGCCGTCAGAATACCCTTCAAGCACAGGAGGATGTCCACTACAACACAAAACATACTTCTCAGTGTACTTTAAGTATCACATTAGCATTTCTAAGGCATCCTAGTGGTCTTTCTCAGGGTTACTCGTAAATCTACTTAACATGTCGACCGCAAAGGCTATGTCAGCTCTAGTGCAGGTTGTAGCATACATGAGACTTTTTATGAGTTTGGAGTAATCTAAATTTCTAATAGGTGAATCTTCATTCGGTTTTAGTCTATTATTGTTGTCGTATGGAGTCTCAATCTTTTTGTTATTAATGTAACCTCACTTCTCAAGTTGATTTCTAACGTAGTGACTCTGACTTAGGATAATACCCTTTTCATTAAAGTTCACTTTCATTCTTAGGATGGTTTTCACCACACCTAAGTCTGTCATGCTAAATTGTGTCGTCAAGGCAACTTTCACGTCTTCCACCTTAGACTGATCAGTGCCCAGAATTAGCATATCATCAACATACACGTTTACAACCCCATATTCGTTGAGTAGGACTCGAGGACCGGGGACCCTGACTTTGGGCTGGCTTTGGGTTGATCGAGCCAGGCAAGAAGAAGAATGGGCAGAAGGGGTTCTCGCCCAAGGCGTGCGTGAAGGGTCACACTTGGAGAAGCGGGAAGCTCATGGAGCTGGCGTTGAGTGATGCTTCTCCACTCAACGCCTCAAGCTTTGGCGTTGAGTGAGGTCTTTCCACTCAACACTCTCGGCGCCTTCCAGGCTTTGGGGTTGAGTGAGGTCTTTCAACTCAATGCTCTCGACGCCTCAGGCTTTGGCGTTGAGTGAGGTCTTTCCACTCAACGCTCCCGGCGTCCTCTAGACTTTGCCGTTAAGTGAGGTCTTCCCACTCAACACTCTCAACACTTTTCCATTTTTGGCGTTAAGTGATGTTTCTCCATTCAGCACTCTTTGGTCTTTTTTCTCCCGCTTGTAGTAGGTGGGAAGGCTCTCGCTCGTGTAATTCGTCGAACTCAGCAAGTAATTCGTCGAGATGAGCTCGGCGTTCGTTGAGCTGAGCTTTGCGTTCATCGAACTGAGCTCAAAGTTAACCCATTGGCTCCCGCCCGGGGTAGGCGGGAAGGCTCTCGCTCGGGGTAAGCGAGAGGCCAACAGGGATCAGTGAAAAAGGCTTCCGCCCGGTAGGGTCCACCCAGGTACGGTCCAGGATTGAAATTACCTGGATGCCCCTAGGTCTGCATTTAACTCCTCAGAACAGCGGAGTTTGGCTGTTGGCACTCAGGGTATTTTGTTAATTTTAGGACAGCAAAATTACGCTTTTGGCAGATCAGATACTGAAAAACTTATAAATAGACCCATGGAGTTCCTGAGAAGGCAAGCTTTCACAATTTCTAAAATCTGCTAGTACTTTTTGAGGTTCTCCTTGCCCAGCAATTGGCTTTGGAGGGGAAGCGCTCAGAGATCTTCCGGTTTAGCGGAGGGACCTCCCAGCTGAGGCTTAGGATCAGTTTCTGGTTATTTGTTACAAGTCAGGGGTCTGGGCTTGGGAGAAGTAGGTGCTGGCTACACCCCAAGGTCCGAACTCACGTTGAGGCCAGTTTTTGGCTTCAACAATACGTATATAATTGCAACTTTATCTGAACATATTCTTACGTACAGACATTTATCTAATAGTCTAGAATTAAAACTCATGTCTTTAACACAAATGCCAAATTTCTCGTGCAATAATTTAGGTGTTTGCTTCAACCCGTATAGTGACTTGATCAACTTATAAACCTTATTTTCTAGACCTTCTACGATAAACCCTTCAGTTTTGTATATATAGATCTCCTCAGTCAGATCTCTGTTAAGAAATGTAGTTTTGACATCTATCTGATGAACGACAAAATGTTCAATATATGATAAAGCGAGAAGAATACTAATTGTCACAATATGACAAACATGTGAGTATATATCAAAGTAGTCTATATCATTCACTTGAGTGAAGCCTTTTGCAACTAAACGTGCTCTGTATTTAGCGATACTCTCATCAGGATTAAGATTCTTTTTGAGGACACACTTACTTCCAATGATTCTAGCCCCTTTGGGCAAGTCAACCAAGGTTCAAGTATGATTTTGTAGGAGAAAGTTCATCTCATCATCTATGGCTTCTTTCCATAATAGAGAATCTCTAGATCGCATTGCTTTCTTATAGGTAGATGGATCAGCTTCAACTTGGTAAGTCACAAAGTTCGTACCAAAACTTTTAGGCACTCGTTCTCTATTAGATAACCTTTTAGATGATAAATTACTAGTGTCTATGGGCTCAGTGTCAAAGATCCTTAATTCTTGTTCAACGGTAGTCTCAGTACTAAATGCTAGCAGACTAGAAAGCGTCAGGTTTTTATCTTTAAGGAACTTATCCTTAAATAAAACTACATCTCTGGATTCTATTACAGTATTAGTTGAGAGATCTAGAAATCTGTCTATAGCACTATTCTCTGCACATCCTAGATATACATATGTGTTTGTCCTAGGTCCAATCTTAGATCTTCTAAAGTCAGGTATCCTAACATAAACGATACAGCCTCAGGTCTTAAGATTATCAAATTTATGAGTTCTCTTAAACCAAAGCTCGTATGGTATGACATCTAACTTAGCATGAGAGATTTTGTTCAAAATGTGATTTGTAGTTAAAACTGTTTCTCCCCAATAAGCAATAGACATGCCAGCAGTGAGGAGCATAAAATTCAGCATCTCTGTTAGTGTTCTATTTTTACTCCCGGCTATTCCATTCGATTGGGATGAGTAAGGAGCAATGGTTTCTGCTATGATTTTTTGAGAGACAAGGAAACATCTAAACTCACTAGACACGTATTCTCCTCCTCTATCACTTCTAAACTTTTTTATCTTCATGTCTAGTTGGTTTTCTGCCCTGCTTTTGAAAAAACAGAACTTTTCAAACGCTTCGTCTTTAGTTTTAAGAAGATAACTGTGACATAACCTAGAGCAGACATCTATAAATGTGATCATATACATCCTTCCTCCTCTGGTGTCAAAACTTTAAAGTCACATATGTCGGAATGTGCAAGCTCTAGGGGTGTTATGCTCCTAGTAACCGCACTAAAAGGTTTCCTAGTGATCTTAGTCTGAGCACACACTTTATATTTTTCAAGTTAGCTTTTAGTGTCTAATGTGATGTGGTGAATTCTAGCTATTTGAAACATTTGCCTATAATTCGCGTGTCCTATTCTCTCATGTAGAGCCTTAGGGCTAACTAAGTTTGATTGAACTTGTTGAACTATTTTTTTGCTAGACTTAGTCGGTACATTCTATTTTGCACGTATGTACATCCAAAATAGTGTGAATTAGCTAACAATATTACTCTACCGATACAGAAATCAAAAGAAACATACCAGCATCACAAAGTAAACTAGTAGACACTAAATTAGCAGCTAGTTCAGAAATAAATCCAATATTTCCAAAAAAAATTAAATTTTTACCTAAGGAGGGCACCATGGTAGCATTCCCAGCATGGGTCACCTTGGTCTCGCCTCCAATACAGTTATTGTAAGGCGAGAATTCAGGGAATTCAGAAGGTAATCCCTGCAAAATTCCCGTCTTTTTTCTTCACTAATATTTGTCCACATTCTCTCGGATAGTGGAGAAATCGTTGAACATTATGCGGTAAATCTCCTATTTTGCAAGTCATGTTTAACGTGAAGTTTCTACCCATGGAAATCAGTGAGACTAAAAGACTGCAATTTTACTTTATCATAGATGTTAAGTTCCAACATAATTAAAAAACAAAGCCACGTGATCTGTGCGAGACGATCCGATGTCTTCAGATCCAATCCAGAAAAGAAAAGAAGAATGTTTGCTCCTCCTCTCCAGCTAAACACGATCGCCAAAGGCAATTAGAGTTGGAACAATCTCTAAAGATTTTGAAGATTTTACTGCTAATATGAAATTCCGTCATGATCTCAATAAAAGCAAACTCATTCATGTTTTTAATTGATCCTCTCGGCTTTATTTACTGCGCATATGAGTTTTTGCGTCAAGAAACTTGTAGAAATAACAACTAGTCAAGATCTGCTCCCCAAAACAGTAATCAACAATTCCCTCCGGTTTCTGCTACAGTTTGACCTCCACACCTTCAACTGTTGAGGTGCCCTTCAATATCTCATGATCAAACTTTTCAACAAGCCCATAAGTAAGGTAGCAACTAGGTCCAGGCCATCCTCTTGTCCAGATATACTAAGTTTTGTGATACTTAACTGTAATCTCTGAATGACAAGCAACACCCTATCTCTTCCTGCACCCAATCTACGGAAGAATACTCTTTTACTGATCGGATAACGGCGACAGGATGACGAGCGGGTTGCGTTAGAAAAGCGTGAATCGACAACGGGCTTCCTCTTCCCTTTGCGATCGATCGACCATGGAGAGGAACAACGAGGGTGGCTTTCTTCCTTGCGATCGAAGTCGCGGAAACACGATGTCTACCAAAGAGCGGGCAACACACAAGAAGAATAGAGCTTACTCGTCCTATTTTTGATCAGGGACAGGTACAAACAGACAAAAATCTTCCCTAGATCCAGAACTTCACACGGCGAAACAGGCGGAGGTGTTTCCGATCCGTTCCGGCAGCAACGGCGCTGGAATTCGCGAACGGTAGTGAAATTGCGAATCAAGAAAAACAACGATTTTCCTTAGATCGAGCGGCGAAGCAGATATGAGCACGCGATAGGAAGAAAAGGCTTTTCCATATCCACGATTGGCAACCGGCTTCTCCTTTCAGGCGGCGGGAGCAAACCTCGATCGGGAGCGGCGCAGAATATTTCACAATTTCGCACAGGAGCGGCGGCGATCTGATGGGAGAGGGGGCTAGGGCGTATAAAGGTTAACTTCGAGAATGTTATTGCGCTCGAAGCATTCCGTGTGGCCGTCAAGTTTGGAAACACATCCACGTTGCCCCCAGCAGAGATATTTATAGGCGTAACCCTAAATTCCCGACGATGGAATATTGGATGCCTAACAGATCCAATCGAAACCCAATAAAAACTGTTACCAATATGAAATATACCTCAAGAAATAACTCTCGAATAGATATGAGTGAGTGCCTTTGACATTTAATACATTAAATATCAATTAAGCGGTCAAATGAGCAAAATCCATGTTGTTTAGATTATTGTTATTAGCATTATAAATTTGACTATTAACATTCACAAAAATCTATTTTTAAGGCTTTTTAGAAAGAGTATCGGCACTCGGCTTTTTCATGGCAGAAATGCTCAGCAGATTCCTCTCATTCGGGCAGTTTGCCCCCAAAACTCCATCCTGTCAGCTATTCTTTCTTGGTTGTACTTCATCCCAGCAAAACACTAGGGACTATAAAATATTCTAGGAAGTCGAGAAAGGTCGCAGGAACACTCAACCACAACAAAATCAAGTAGAAATCAGCAGCAATAGAAGCATAAGAGTCTCAAAACTTGAAATTATCAATAATGTCTTTACACAGCGAGACATACATTGCGAGACATGATTTTGCAATGTACCCGATGGAAGCGAAAAAAATTACTTGCAAGAAGAAACCACGTGGTCTGAAGATTGAAACCACGTGGTCTGAAGACTGAAACTGCACAAGCCGCTGACCGCAAGCCCAGAACGCCGAAAACCGCCAAGTCGTCAACTACAGTCAAGCAGCACAGACTGCCTTTATTGAATGATGATGAACTGAACAGAACCCGCTGATAGACCGAGCGAATTGCTCGAACTAACTGCAACCCGGAGGAAGTGACTTCAAGTCGCTGAGACTGCGACCTGTTATATACCGCTGACTGTAATCCACGAACTATTCCACACTGAGTCTTCCAACTAGTTGCCTAGTGTGCGAATAGAAATATAGAAACCGGAAAGTGGAGTAATGCAATTTTTATTATCCAAAAAACTGAGTATTACAAAGGTATAGCCTCTCTTATATAGAATGGAGGAGATGAGAGAGAATACAAATACCCAATGTGGGACTAAATACACAAAAACATTATCTACAAAGCTAACCGCTAATCCGCCCAGGAGACCGCCTAACCGTGCGGTTAATAGGTACTAACCGCCCGATCATCACCAGAGAACACGCAGCCGACCACCGAGATCCCAGAGATTAGCCGGCAGACCGCCCGGCTACCAAACAGCCAGTCTTAGCCGCCTGTCCGCCAAGGTCTATACAGCAACACAGAGATTAGCCGGGCTGACCGCCCGGCTACCAAACCGCCAGTCTTAGCCGCCTGTCCGCCCAGGTCTATACAGCAACACTCCCCCTCAAGCTGGAGCATAGATGTCAATCATGCCTAGCTTGCTGCAAATGTGGAAGAAAGAGGCGGACACAGGTTTTGTGAATATATCTGCCAGCTCTTTCTCCGAGGTAACAAACGGAGTGCAAATCTGGTTTTTCAACACTTCTTCTCGAATGAAGTGACAATCAACCTCTATGTGCTTTGTTCGCTCATGGAAGACCGGATTTTTAGAAATGTAGATCGCAGCTTTGTTGTCGCAGAACATGGGAAGTGGATAGTTGTAGACCTCTCCTAGATCCAGCATGAGAGCCCGCAACCATTTTAACTCACATGTGGTTGATGCCATGCTACGATATTCTGCTTCCGCACTAGACCTGGAGACGACTGACTGCTTCTTGCTCTTCCAGCTAACCAAGTTTCCTCCAACAAACGTGCAAAATCCGGAAGTCGACTTGCGATCCCCTTTGTCGTCCGCATAGCTAGCATCGGAGTACGCTTCGACTCTTAGGTGATCGTTTTTCTGAAAGAGAAGACCTTTCCCAGGTGCGGACTTCACATACTCCAATATCCTTAGAGCGGATTGAAGATGACATTCCCTAGGCGACTGCATAAACTGGCTGACCTTTCCCACTGCATAGGAGATGTCTGGTCTGGTCACCGTAAGGTAGATGAGTTTGCCAACAAGATGCTGATACCTCGTAGTATCCAATAGAGGTGGAGATTCGTCTGTCCATGTCTTGTCTTCTCTAGGAGCCATGGGACACCGGGCAGGTTTAGCACCCGTCAATCCTGCCTCTTTCAACAAATCAAGAGCATACTTCAGTTGTGAGAGAACCAAGGAGCACGCTTTCCGAGAGATTTCAATTCCCAAGAAGTATTTTGGAGAACCCATATCCTTCGTGACTAGGTGTTGGCGGAGATGGACCTTCGTCAAGGCTACACCAGCTTGATCGTCGCCAGTAAGAAGAATATCGTCCACGTAAACAGCTAGCACAACCAGACCCGAAGATGTCTTGCGAATGAACAAGGAGTGATCAGCCGAACTCCTGGTGAAACCGATAGCCCCAACGATGCTACTGAACTTATCGAACCACGCCCTGGGACTTTGCTTTAGGCCATAGATGGCCTTCTTCAACCGGCATACTTGAGTCTCCCCCTGAGCAACATACCCAGGAGGTTGCTCCATGTAGACATCCTCATGAAGGTCACCATAGAGGAAGGCATTCTTGACGTCCAACTGCGAAATAGGCCAATCCTTGTTGACCGCCACCGATAAAAGGACCCGAATGGTGCTGAGGCGAGCAACTGGCGAGAACGTGTCAAAGTAATCAACACCATAGGTCTGAGTAAACCCTTTTGCAACAAGACGGGCTTTGTACCGGTCCACACTGCCATCAGGACGGAACTTGACGACAAACACCCAGCGACAACCAACCACATCCGTGCCAAAAGGAGGAGGCACAAGGGTCCAAGTGCCCCGGTCAGAGAGAGTAGCAATCTCGTCATCCATGCCAGCCTTCCAGTGAGGAATATCAAGGGCTTCCTGGTAGGTGCGAGGTGTGGTAGTCGCGGAGATGGCTAGGGCGAAGTCCCTGCGAGAAGGTGTTAGCCGATCATAAGAAATAACAGCTGCCAGCGAGTGCTGGGTGCACGTCCGAACCCCTTTGCGAAGGGCAATGGGCAGCTCCAGGTCCTCGAGTTCCTCAGTCGCCGGTGCATCCGTGGCGGAGATAGCTGGCCCGGGAGAAGAGAGAGACGGCCGAGGGGACGAGGGAGAAGGATCATGATCAAGAGAAGGAGCGGCTGGTGGAGGTGGGGATGGAGGAAGCTCAAGAGGAGTGGATGTGGTGGAGAGAATGGGTGGAGAGGTCGAGTCGGTAGGAGGAAGAGGGAGGTTCGATCCACCGACCTGTGGGAGATCAGAAGAGAAGTAGGCGGCATTCTCAAAGAATGTCACATCCGCCGAGACGAACTGCTTGCGATGAACAGGGTCAAAGCAGCAGTAACCTTTTTGAGTTGTGGAGTAACCCAAAAAGATACACTTCGTAGCACGAGGGGACAATTTGTCGCGAGTTGCGGCAGGGCTATGAACAAAGGCAATGCACCCAAAAATGCGGAGTGGTAAGGGAAAGGGGTCCTTGGAGGGATAGAGGATGGAAAAAGGGGTTTTGCCTTTGAGAACGGTAGAGGGAATGCGATTGATGAGGTAGCAGGAGATGAGGACCGCGTAGCCCCAATAGCTACGAGGAACCTGCATCTGCGTCATGAGAGTGCGAGCGACATCGAGGAGGTGACGGTTTTTACGTTCCGCCACCCCATTTTGCTGGGAGGTATAGATGCAGCTAGTTTGATGAATGATGCCATGTTGCGTACAGAAAGAAGCGAAATCACTACTCAGATACTCTTTTGCATTATCAGAGCGAAAAATTTTGACAGAAGCATCAAATTGATTTTTAATCATATAATAAAATGACGTCCATACAGAAAAAAGTTCGGAGCGATCCTTTAATAGATACACCCACGTACATCGAGAATAATCATCAATAAAGGTTACAAAATAGGAACTTCCACGCCCGATGGTGAGGGTAGGGGAAGGTCCCCAAACATCAGAGTGAATAAGGTCGAACGGCTTGGAAGAGCCACGACCTTTCTTAGGAGGAAAGGGGGAACGGTGATGCTTGCCCAGTTGACAGGCATCACAGTTGATAGGAGAGTCCTGCTGAGGTAGGTGAGGAAACAGTTGGTGGATGAGACGCGAGGGAGGATGCCCCAGGCGAAGGTGCCACTGAAGAAGATCTGTAGAAGCGGGAGAGAAGACGGTAAGAGCAGATACATCATCAAGGAAGTAGAGACCGCCTCTCTCAGTCCCAGTAGCAATCGTTCGCTTGGAGTCCGGGTCCTGAAACGAACAAGAAGAAGGAGTAAATGTTACCGAACACTGAAGTTGCTTGCAAAGAGAAGTAACCGACAATAAATTGCACGGAAACTTGGGCACATAAAGAGTATCAGCCAGGCGAAGGGACGGAGTAACTTGAACCATGCCCGTTCCATGCACCGGAGAGGGAGAACCATCCGCAACGAGAACAGGGGGCAACTGATCATGTGTTTCTAGGAGAGAAAAGCACTGAGGATTGCCCGTCATATGATTAGTGGCGCCAGAGTCGATTAGCCATTTACCTTGGGTAACCACGTGGGCACTACCTGAAGTCATGGCCACGGAGGCAGATGGCTTGGAAGAAGTAGGAGTATCACCAGCGGGACGAAGATGCGGATGCTTTGTCCAGCAGCGGTCAACCAAGTGTCCTGGGCGGCCACAATGAGTACAGAGGTAGCGAGAAGGGCTACGCCCACCAGAGTGGTTACCACGACCACTAAATCCACCACGATGAGCCTGGTGGGCATAGGCATCCGGAGCCGGAGGAGCGGCAAACAAGGGGCGTTGGAGCAGAGAGGTAACAGCGGCAATGCGGGCAGCAGTAGCATCCAGGGTAGGAGACTCAGCCTCTCCAAGAATTTGCTGCCGGATCATATCGTATGAGTCCGGAAGCCGCAGAAGGTAACAGACCACTAGGAGTTCCTGGAAGTGCTTCAGCTGAGTGGCCACATCGGCCGAGAGAGGACGATTTTGTAGAATCTCAGCTCCATGGGCTTGGACTTGTTGGTAAGCTGCAGGAGGGGACATGGACTGGCGAGCAAAGAGATCCGCATAGAGAGTATAGATGCGAGATGTTTGTCCCCCCTTGGAGTAGAGAGCGGCCAAGTGATTCCAAGCCTGTTTTACCGTCTCATCGTGACGGATGACAGGAAGACATTCATCGGACAGGCTGTTCGCCAGCCAAGTACGAATCAGCGCATCATTCGCATCCCAGTCAGTAAACTGGGCAGAGTCCGCAGGCGGAGGGTCATCGGTAAGATGATGACGCTTGCGCTGAGAGCGGAGAAGAAAAGTGAATGAGACACTCCAGTCGGGATAATTGGGCCCCAGAAGCTTAGAGACGGTGCCAAGATTCCCGGAAGCAGGAGGAGGAGGAGGAGGCGGTGGGACAACGACAGTAGATGAGGTGGAGCCATCAGAATTGGTCATCCTGGAAGAGAGGTCGCGCGGTTAAGAGGAGAGACCGGGCGAGCAAAGGAAGGAAGAGTTCGCAGCGGTCACAAGGTCAGCACACTAGCGGCAAGAAGGGCAGAGAGGCCGCCTAAACAAGGAAGAACTCGCGCGAACAGAGAGAAATCGCGCGGATAGGAAGAAGAAGATCTGCAGCGGTCACGATGGTAGACACCAGCGGCTAGAGAAGCCACGACCAAGCTGCAGAACCAAACAGAGGGAGAGAAGTCGGGCGGCTAGCAGACAGACCGCGCGAACAGAAGAGGAGGATAGAAGAATCCACGGGAGAAGAGAGCTCGCGCGAGCTGAAAGACAGGCCGCGGCGAGTAAGCAGAGGTCGCACGGACAGAAGAAAACGCAATCAGGAGGACTAGATCGGGTCCTCTGATACCATGTGCGAATAGAAATATAGAAACCGGAAAGTGGAGTAATGCAATTTTTATTATCCAAAAAACTGAGTATTACAAAGGTATAGCCTCCCTTATATAGAATGGAGGAGATGTGAGAGAATACAAATACCCAATGTGGGACTAAATACACAAAAACATTATCTACAAAGCTAACCGCTAATCCGCCCAGGAGACCGCCTAACCGTGCGGTTAGTAGGTACTAACCGCCCGGTCATCACTAGAGAACACGCAGCCGACCACCGAGATCCCAGAGATTAGCCGGCAGACCGCCCGGCTACCAAACCGCCAGTCTTAGCCGCCTGTCCGCCAAGGTCTATACAGCAACACAGAGATTAGCCGGGCTGACCGCCCGGCTACCAAACCGCCAGTCTTAGCCGCCTGTCCGCCCAGGTCTATACAGCAACACCTAGTTACCCAGTGCTAGTCGCACAACCTCACAAACAAGTCAACTTCGCTTAGTCGCACCGGTTAGAAAACCATAACCGCATGATCAAAATGTGAGCAAAGTTCTCGCTGATCTTATTATATATGACGAGCCGGGGACCCCTATTTATAGGCGATAGGATAACTGCCCGTCATCAAGTAGCTAGTACAACGTATCCACACAAGTACGGATACCGACATCAGTCCGTCATAAATAAACATCTATTTGCATAGACAGAAAGAATAACAAATCCGCCAAGCCGAGCGGGCTACAACACCAGTCCGCGTGGACTTAGCAATCCAGCACTGCGTCCTGATCACACATACGACGGAATGTCGGACACTGCCACCAGATCATGTTGTTCTATGATCTCCGCTTCCAGTCCGCACACACTGCAACCTGCGACCAAAGTCATATTCTTGCCTAGTTGAACTGCCGATCTCTGCGAACTCCGGAAGCAGACCGCGCAACCAGACAAACTCCACCTGTCGAGATAACTCCAACCAACCAAGTTGCCACCAAGAACGATGCAAATCGCATCAACTGAATCTGCTCCCGCCAAGGGCAGATAAAGTGAACTCCTTCAATCTGAGTAGTACACAAACTGAACTGACGTGACTACTCCAGAAATGCTCTACCTGAAGAAAAGGTCTAACTGCTCCACCTCCAGCGGTGATCTCCCAAAGCAAAGGAAATATCACAGACTCCAGAAATGAAGTGCGCGGGGAGAGAAATGATAAATGCAAACACATCAACAATTGAATGCAAGCAAAACTGATCTCAACATGGATAAAGAGAACCCCTATACGAGCTAATCAAGAAATGTTGATTAGACACACACACTAAGCTCATGTGACGAAGGAGTAACAATGAGAGAGCTTAGATACTAGGGTGAAACAAAAGCATTCATACAACGGAGTAATGACCGGAATAAATAACCCAAAGACAGGTTATAAGAAAGATAACAGGAATAACATGAACATAATGAGGGGAAAGGAAAACAAGCAACATAGGGAACAAACGGAACAGGAAGCACGAACATATAAGCGGAAAGTAGAAGAGCAGAGAGAAGGATGACCTAGATGAGATTATCCCCCACATCCTCAAAGCACAGGGATATGTCAGACTTCCCCTTTTCATCACCAGTGCTCTTCCCTTTTTCTTTGTTCTGTAGCTTCCAGCAGTCCTTGATCACGTGACCCTTCTTCTTGCAGTATTTGCAGTATAAATCTGAACTGTCCTTTGACTTAGACTTGCCCCCTCTATCAGAACCAGAATGACCCCGAGAGTATAGAACAGAGTCTTCAGTAACACGAGAACCTGAAGACCGCTTCCGGATGTCATCTGAGAGTAGGGCCGCAGTCACCTCTTCCAAGTCCAAGACGTCCTTACTGTAGGTAAGGGTAGTAATCATGCTCTCATAGAGCTTTGGAAGAGAGTTCAAAAGGATCACTGCTTTGTCCTCTTCATCCACCTGAATATCCATGCTGAGACACTCCGATAACAGTCTGTTGAAACTGTTCAGGTGGTCATGAATAGAGGATCCCTCCTTCATGCTAAACTTGTACAGCTGCTGCTTGAGGTAGATCCGGTTGGGGAGAGACTTTGTCATATAGGTACTCTCCAACTTTGCCCAAATGCCAGAGGCAGTCGTCTCTGAAAGAACTCCATATAGCACATCATCATGTAAGCAAAGCTGTATGGTGGACAACGCTTTGAGATCCAGGTCCTCCCACATACGATCAGAAACCTCAACATCCTTACTGGTCTTGCCCAGTAGGGCACGGTGTAAGCCTTCTTTTATAAGTAGTGCGCGAACTTTGACCTGCCATAGACCAAAGTTTTGTTTCCCGTCAAACTTGGCCACAACACCAGGAATAGACGAAGCCATCGAGAACGGAACGCAGAAACTGCACGGAACACAAAACTTGAGTTGACGACCTCAGTAGTGCACAACTAAGGGGATAGCCAGGGAACCAACGGTCGTAAACTACCGCACCCAAGTGTACACTCAAGATCGGAAACAACTCGTCCTTTAAACAAAAGTGTCAGCCCGCAGCCTCCCTCTGATACCACTTGTTGGGATTCGAAGCGATGCTGAAGTGCAGAATACCTGATGCTGGCACAAGTAATAATAATAGAAAACACAAAAGGCACAAAAGAACACCAGAATAACGTGGTTCCCGCTGAATGGGTACGTCCACGGGCGGAAATGGCAGTCACAATCTCATTCAACACAAAATACACAGTGTTACAAATGGGAATAAATTACCCCTATCCAAAATGAGATTAAAAAGTGACTCCCGGATACCTTGCGGCAAAACAGCCAAAGAAAGAGGATGTCCCTCAAGGCCAAGCACGCGGCAACCCAAACTCCGACGGCGTCTCTCCGACGACGGCATCTCCTCCCAAAACGGCGACAAGGCCGACCCAAAACTGGCACAGCGGCAGCCGCCCCCCCTTTCCCAAACGGCAGCAAGGCCGGCGGCACCTCTCCTCCACGGAATAGCAAGCACACCGGCGCGGGGTGACTCCTCCAACAGCAGGAGGCGGCGAGAGCCCTTCTCCATGAACGGCCGGCGGCGAGAGAGAGAGAGGGCGAGGGAGCAAGGAGAGCCCGAAGGGCGTGGGGGCGGCGGCTTCCGATCAAGCCGAGAGAGAGAGAGAGAGAGAGAGAGAGAGAGAGATGGAGAGGAATGGAACGGTTAGGGCTGCAGCCGTTTTTCCTGGGGCTGATGATGGCCTTTTATATATGTAATAATTAAACTAAATTAATTGAGCCGGCCGGTCCAGAATTCCTGAAAGCAGTCAGAAATTGTGAGGTTGCAACCTGCTGTTTCGAGGTTGCGACTTTTCTGCCAGAATTTGAAAATTGCAGAAATTCGCCCCTAAAAATTTTTCTTTGCGCGCCCGGAGGTTTGGTACGGGGTTGGGGAGTTAATGGAGGCAAAACCTGACAAACTCCACCTGCCGAGATAACTCCAACCAACCAAGTTGCCACCAAGAACGATGCAAATCGCATCAACTGAATCTGCTCCCGCCAAGGGTAGATAAAGTGAACTCCTTCAATCTGAGTAGTACACAAACTGGACTGACGTGACTACTCCAGAAATGCTCCACCTGAAGTAAAGGTCTAACTGCTCCACCTCCAGCGGTGGTCTCCCAAACCAAAGGAAATATCACAGACTCCAGAAATGATGTGCGCGGGGAGAGAAATGATAAATGCAAACCCATCAACAATTGAATGCAGGCAAAACTGATCTCAACATGGATAAAGAGAACCCCTATACGAGCTAATCAAGAAGTGTTGATTAGACACACACACTAAGCTCATGTGACGAAGGAGTAACAATGAGAGAGCTTAGGTACTAGGGTGAAACAAAAGCATTCATACAACGGAGTAATGACCGGAATAAATAACCCAAAGACAGGTTATAAGAAAGATAACAGGAATAACATGAACATAATGAGGGGAAAGGAAAGCAAGCAACATAGGAAACAAACGGAACAGGAAGCACGAACATATAAGCGGAAAGTAGAAGAGCAGAGAGAAGGATGACCTAGATGAGATTATCCCCCACATCCTCAAAGCACAGGGATATGTCAGACTTCCCCTTTTCATCGCCAGTGCTCTTCCCTTTTTCTTTGTTCTGAAGCTTCCAGCAGTCCTTGATCACGTGACCCTTCTTCTTGCAGTATTTGCAGTATAAATCTGAACTGTCCTTTGACTTAGACTTGCCCCCTCTATCAGAACCAGAATGACCCCGAGAGTATAGAACAGAGTCTTCAGTAACACGAGAACCTGAAGACCGCTTCCGGATGTCATCTGAGAGTAGGGCCGCAGTCACCTCTTCCAAGTCCAAGACGTCCTTACTGTAGGTAAGGGTAGTAATCATGCTCTCATAGAGCTTTGGAAGAGAGTTCAAAAGGATCACTGCTTTGTCCTCTTCATCCACCTGAATATCCATGCTGAGACACTCCGATAACAGTCTGTTGAAACTGTTCAGGTGGTCATGAATAGAGGATCCCTCCTTCATGCTAAACTTGTACAGCTGCTGCTTGAGGTAGATCCGGTTGGGGAGAGACTTTGTCATATAGGTACTCTCCAACTTTGCCCAAATGCCAGAGGCAGTCGTCTCTGAAAGAACTCCATATAGCACATCATCATGTAAGCAAAGCTGTATGGTGGACAACGCTTTGAGATCCAGGTCCTCCCACATACGATCAGAAACCTCAACATCCTTACTGGTCTTGCCCAGTAGGGCACGGTGTAAGCCTTCTTTTATAAGTAGTGCGCGAACTTTGACCTGCCATAGACCAAAGTTTTGTTTCCCGTCAAACTTGGCCACAACACCAGGAATAGACGAAGCCATCGAGAACGGAATGCAGAAACTGCACGGAACACAAAACTTGAGTTGACGACCTCAGTAGTGCACAACTAAGGGGATAGCCAGGGAACCAACGGTCGTAAACTACCGCACCCAAGTGTACACTCAAGATCGGAAACAACTCGTCCTTTAAACAAAAGTGTCAGCCCGCAGCCTCCCTCTGATACCACTTGTTGGGATTCGAAGCGATGCTGAAGTGCAGAATACCTGATGCTGGCACAAGTAATAATAATAGAAAACACAAAAGGCACAAAAGAACACCAGAATAACGTGGTTCCCGCTGAATGGGTACGTCCACGGGCGGAAATGGCAGTCACAATCTCATTCAACACAAAATACACAGTGTTACAAATGGGAATAAATTACCCCTATCCAAAATGAGATTAAAAAGTGACTCCCGGATACCTTGCGGCAAAACAGCCAAAGAAAGAGGATGTCCCTCAAGGCCAAGCACGCGGCAACCCAAACTCCGACGGCGTCTCTCCGACGACGGCATCTCCTCCCAAAACGGCGACAAGGCCGACCCAAAACTGGCACAGCGGCAGCCGCCCCCCCTTTCCCAAACGGCAGCAAGGCCGGCGGCACCTCTCCTCCACGGAATAGCAAGCACACCGGCGCGGGGTGACTCCTCCAACAGCAGGAGGCGGCGAGAGCCCTTCTCCATGAACGACCGGCGGCGAGAGAGAGAGAGGGCGAGGGAGCAAGGAGAGCCCGAAGGGCGTGGGGGCGGCGGCTTCCGATCAAGCCGAGAGAGAGAGAGAGAGAGAGAGAGAGAGAGAGATGGAGAGGAATGGAACGGTTAGGGCTGCAGCCGTTTTTCCTGGGGCTGATGATGGCCTTTTATATATGTAATAATTAAACTAAATTAATTGAGCCGGCCGGTCCAGAATTCCTGAAAGCAGTCAGAAATTGTGAGGTTGCAACCTGCTGTTTCGAGGTTGCGACTTTTCTGCCAGAATTTGAAAATTGCAGAAATTCGCCCCTAAAAATTTTTCTTTGCGCGCCCGGAGGTTTGGTACGGGGTTGGGGAGTTAATGGAGGCAAAACCTGACAAACTCCACCTGCCGAGATAACTCCAACCAACCAAGTTGCCACCAAGAACGATGCAAATCGCATCAACTGAATCTGCTCCCGCCAAGGGTAGATAAAGTGAACTCCTTCAATCTGAGTAGTACACAAACTGGACTGACGTGACTACTCCAGAAATGCTCCACCTGAAGTAAAGGTCTAACTGCTCCACCTCCAGCGGTGGTCTCCCAAACCAAAGGAAATATCACAGACTCCAGAAATGATGTGCGCGGGGAGAGAAATGATAAATGCAAACCCATCAACAATTGAATGCAGGCAAAACTGATCTCAACATGGATAAAGAGAACCCCTATACGAGCTAATCAAGAAGTGTTGATTAGACACACACACTAAGCTCATGTGACGAAGGAGTAACAATGAGAGAGCTTAGGTACTAGGGTGAAACAAAAGCATTCATACAACGGAGTAATGACCGGAATAAATAACCCAAAGACAGGTTATAAGAAAGATAACAGGAATAACATGAACATAATGAGGGGAAAGGAAAGCAAGCAACATAGGAAACAAACGGAACAGGAAGCACGAACATATAAGCGGAAAGTAGAAGAGCAGAGAGAAGGATGACCTAGATGAGATTATCCCCCACATCCTCAAAGCACAGGGATATGTCAGACTTCCCCTTTTCATCGCCAGTGCTCTTCCCTTTTTCTTTGTTCTGAAGCTTCCAGCAGTCCTTGATCACGTGACCCTTCTTCTTGCAGTATTTGCAGTATAAATCTGAACTGTCCTTTGACTTAGACTTGCCCCCTCTATCAGAACCAGAATGACCCCGAGAGTATAGAACAGAGTCTTCAGTAACACGAGAACCTGAAGACCGCTTCCGGATGTCATCTGAGAGTAGGGCCGCAGTCACCTCTTCCAAGTCCAAGACGTCCTTACTGTAGGTAAGGGTAGTAACCATGCTCTCATAGAGCTTTGTAAGAGAGTTCAAAAGGATCACTGCTTTGTCCTCTTCATCCACCTGAATATCCATGCTGAGACACTCCGATAACAGTCTGTTGAAACTGTTCAGGTGGTCATGAATAGAGGATCCCTCCTTCATGCTAAACTTGTACAGCTGCTGCTTGAGGTAGATCCGATTGGGGAGAGACTTTGTCATATAGGTACTCTCCAACTTTGCCCAAATGCCAGAGGCAGTCGTCTCTGAAAGAACTCCATATAGCACATCATCATGTAAGCAAAGCTGTATGGTGGACAACGCTTTGAGATCCAGGTCCTCCCACATACGATCAGAAATCTCAACATCCTTACTGGTCTTGCCCAGTAGGGCACGGTGTAAGCCTTCTTTTATAAGTAGTGCGCGAACTTTGACCTGCCATAGACCAAAGTTTTGTTTCCCGTCAAACTTGGCCACAACACCAGGAATAGACGAAGCCATCGAGAACGGAACGCAGAAACTGCACGGAACACAAAACTTGAGTTGACGACCTCAGCAGTGCACAACTAAGGAGATAGCCAGCGGACCAACGGTCGTAAACTACCGCACCCAAGTGTACACTCGAGATCGGAAACAACTTGTCCTTTAAACAAAAGTGTCAGCCCGCAGCCTCCCTCTGATACCACTTGTTGGGATTCGAAGCGATGCTGAAGTGCAGAATACCTGATGCTGGCACAAGTAATAATAATAGAAAGCACAAAAGGCACAAAAGAACACCAGAATAACGTGGTTCCCGCTGAATGGGTACGTCCACGGGCGGAAATGACAGTCACAATCTCATTCAACACAAAATACACAGTGTTACAAATGAGGATAAATTACCCCTATCCAAAATGAGATAAAAAAGTGACTCCCGGATATCTTGCGGCAAAACGGCCAAAGAAAGAGGGTGTCCCTCAAGGCCAAGCACGGCGGCAACCCAAACTCCGACGGCGTCTCTCCGACGACGGCGTCTCCTCCCAAAACGGCGGCAAGGCCGACCCAAAACTGGCACAGCGGCAGCCGCCCCCCCTTTCCCAAACGGCAGCAAGGCCGGCGGCACCTCTCCTCCACAGAATAGCAAGCACACCGGCGCTGGGTGACTCCTCCAACAGCAGGAGGCGGCGAGAGCCCTTCTCCACGAACGGCCGGCGGCGAGAGAGAGAGAGGGCGAGGGAGCAAGGAGAGCCCGAAGGGCGCGGGGGCGGCGGCTTCCGATCAAGCCGAGAGAGAGAGAGAGAGAGAGAGAGAGAGCGCTGGAGAGGAATGGAACGGCTAGGGCTGCAGCCGTTTTTCCTGGGGCTGATGATGGCCTTTTATATATGTAATAATTAAATCAAATTAATTGAGCCGGCCGGTCCAGAATTCCTGAAAGCAGTCAGAAATTGTGAGGTTGCAACCTGCTGTTTCGAGGTTGCGACTTTTCTGCCAGAATTTGAAAATTGCAGAAATTCGCCCCTAAAAAATTTCCTTGCGCGCCCGGAAGTTTGATACGGGATTGGGGAGTTAATGGAGGCAAAACCTGACATTACCGGCAACGGTCGAGAAGAAAGAGGCATTTCAGGGCATGATCAAATGGGCAATCAAATAGTTTTAAAGAATTTCGAAAAAAGACAGAAGTCCCATGCGGAGCTTAAAAGTTGAAAAGGGCGAAGAGACCGGATTGAGAAGAAACACATCCATACATCGCCAAATAGATAATAAAAAGGGAAAAAAAACAAAGTGAGGTTTTCACAACAAGTTCATGGAGTCACGCCTGCTGCTTTACTCAAGAGGAGATGCTTTCATCTATATGTTGTTCCGGCTGAAGAACGCAAACAAAACCGCCGTCGATGAGAACCCCACCATCGCCACGAATACCAGTGTTAACACTGTCGTCGCTGCCGGCCTCCGACATGCCATTACGTGTCAAGGAAGTGTGTAAGCAGTAATCAAAGAGTTTTAAACAATGTGATCGCCTTCCGCGCCATTCCGCCATGGGTAATTCCATAACAACTTTGTTTGTTGATATCAAATTTATTTGCGGGTAACTTTTCTTAAAATAGTATAGTGTGGATATCAAATAATTGCGGATAATCATTTTTTAGTTAATAACAACCATCTTTTAATTTATCAAAAATGTATTTTTCTTTTATAAATAGTTATAAAACTTTCAAACATATTTTCCATAATTTTTTTAACGACTCGGTTTTGAATTTTCTTTATTTATCAAGGTATCCCTATTAAGCACAAGATTTTGCTTCTGCCGGACTGCTCTCGGGTGCACGAGCAAAATTTCGGTCCATGACTCGGACATAGAAAACAGTTTGGCACCAATGAAATACAGGAGAAACTCATTGTTTTGCGGGGCATGCGGTGCACAGTAAATCTGTGCACCGTGAGTCTCACTATTTTCCTTGTTTTCATTGGTTTCCGGACGGTTTTTCGTCCGAGTCGTGGACAAAAAAATAAATTCGGGTGCATGGCTCCATCCTATTTTTAATCCTAAAAATACATAAATAAAAAAAGAGAAATGTTAGTATGATGAAGGTTACATCAAAAGATAATTTTCTATAACAGCATCCCTTTGAACATAAAAGTGGGTGAAGTTCCTTAGATGAGCGTTAACAGATGATAATTTAACTCTCATATTCACGACTGCCATCACCAGACCAAACGGAGCCCAAATCACGATGCATGTATAAATTCAGGGTTGCCCGAATATGCTATTTTTTATGAATATGATTATCTTTATGGCTCCGTTCGTTCGACAGGAAATGAGATGTAGGAATTGAAATTGGCCTAATTCTGATTTCCGCGAAAATTGGAATTGATCTAATTTTGATTCCCGCGAAAATTGGAATTGAAGTCAGTTTCAATTCCGTTGTTCCGCTGAATGCAACAATTCTGTCATAGAAAATGGAATTACTAATTCCACGATTCTGCCACAAATTAGAACTCAGTCGATGAAATTGATATCTGCACACACCGAAACATTGATTTCTTCAAGGTCTTCAAAAACGAATAAATATATGTTTGACACGCATTTTTTTGTCGGGGCACAAATTTTCCATCGCGGCGCATATTTTTTTGTCCGACGCGCATTTTTTGTCAGGGCGCACATCTTTTGCTAGAGAGCACATTTTTTGTTGGGCGTACATCTTCGCCAGAGAGCGCATTTGTCGTCCGAGAGCATATTTTTCGCTCGAGCGCACATTATATCCTTCTGAGAGTCCATTTTCTCCAAGGTGCCCATTTTCCCCCGAGCGCAGATTTTTTGCCCCGACGCATATTTTTTCGCCATTGTGCGCATTATTCCGCTCGGGCGAGCATTTTTTGTCGGGCGCGCATTTTCTATTCGGATGCGAATTTCTGTCAGGACGCACATTTTTTGCCTGGACGCGCATTTTTTCGCTCGAGCGAGCATTTTTCTACCTTTCTGCACATTTTTCTGCGCGGGCATGCATTTTTCAGCCCAAGCGCACAATTTTCACACTCGCGCGCACTGGCGGAATATGCGTGCCCTGGTGAAAAATGAGCGCTCGGGCGAAAAATGAGCGCCCGGATGAAAATTGTGCACCCGAGCTGAAAATGCACACACTGGTGAAAAATGCGCGCCCACATGAAAAATGTGCGCACGGGCGAAAAATGCACGCTCGCGCGAAAAATGCGCTCTCAGACGATCAATGCGCTCCCCGACGAAAAATTCGACCTCGATGAAAAGTGTGCTCCCGGGCAAACAACAGAGTTCTCGTCGATGTCTTTTTGAGAGAGTCGGGGTGCACAAATGGATATGAGAATTGCGAACGAAGACTTCACGAGGTCGGAATTGAGGGAGACATGTTTCCTTTATAACCATTTTCTATGAGATTAAAATGACTTCCAATTCTGAGGTATTTTTATGCCCGCCAAATGCTGGAATTTCAACGCTTCAATTTTGACCTAATGAAGGGACCCTAATAATTTGAGCTTTGTGACACGTATTGTCTTTAGGATAATACTATGGCAAAATAAATAATTTATACTCCAATTTATCCTTATCAATTTTACCGCCAAATTTTAATTCGTCGTCATCCATGTACTTGTTATATCGAGATCTATGAACAAGCATATTCAAATCAATTATCTGATGCCAGCAAAGGAGGATCTAAGGTGCTCCTTGCCCCTTTAGATTTTTGTAAAATTGATAGTGAAGTTGGATTCATCTAGTTGGGCAATGAATTTTGACCACTTATATATAAATGATGGTCAGATGAGAGAGAAAAACTTTGATAAGATAGACGTTCAATTTAATTTTATTTTATTTTTTGGAGAAAGATGATGTTCACGCGCACACATAGACACATAGACACACAGACACGTACACACATACACATACCTTTGATAAGATAAAAGCGTTCTATTTCGTTCTATTTCATTTTATTTCATTTTCGTTTCAGTGCCCTAGCCCCCAAAATCGCGAGACTTTTCTCTCTTCTTGAACGGCGACAGAAAACAGGATCTACGATCCTTTCCGACGGCAGCGACGAATCTTTTCCCGATCTTGCACGGGAGCGGCGGTGGAATTGTGAGAGAGATTAATTTAGATCTGTCCTCGGCGTATGCGTTCATCCGGGAAGGAACAAACAAATCTTATTGGATTGGATCTGAAGAATTCGTCGTCTTCGCGGCTCAGGTGACCACTTTCTAATTTTTTCTGCTTGTGCTTTAGTTTCCTAGTGGAACTAATAAATTTGGAAAGAGAGACAATATCGAAGGAAAATTATCTCGTTCTGATGATCAGGCTGGTGAAATTATCCAACTCAGAGTTTATTGCCTAGAAGCGGAACACACAGTTCGGCGTGAAATATTTGAACATCTTTTACACTGTGCAGTTCAACTTTGAGTCTTTTAAAGGAGGAGAGTACGAGGAGCACTGGACCAGTGACGAAGATTTCTGTCATGGTTACCTCCTCAATTGTCTCTCCAATAAACTGATAGAGATGTACAACAAGATGAAAACTGCAAAGGAGATCTGAGACGCATTGGAGGAGCAGTTCAGAGAGGAAGAGAACATGTGCAAGACGCACCTGGTGGACAAGTTCATGATCTTCACCTTCACTGAAGATAGGGAGATATTTCCTCAGGTTATAGAATTTGAGTCTCTCGTTGACAAACTGAACAATGAGAACATCCCTCTGCCAAATGGGTTTGTTGTAGGAGCTAACAAGTGCTTCATTTGCATTGAAGATGAGAATCAGACTAGGCACATTATGGAAACGGTTAACAAGCAAAACTCTACTGCTAACATGGTCGCACACCCCTAAGTATAAGTCTAAACATGGGAAGACTAGACCGCCGACTAGTGCACCCATAGTTGCTGACACTAGAAAAAAGATTAAGAAGTTTAAAGGCAAATGCTACAACTGCAATAAGTGAGGTCACTGTGCTTCTGAGTGCAAGCAACCCAAAAAGAGAGAATTCAGCACACCGAAGACGGATAACAAAGCAAATATTGTTTATCAGACTGCGCCTGCCAACTTTGTTGTCATGGTTGGAAAAGGGAAGGCCAGTACTGAGTGATGGCTAGATTCAGGTACTATTTGCTACGTCTACAACAATTCCGTGCTTTTAGAGGATGTCACTATAGTAAAAGAGACCGTTACTGTTACTAATGGTGGAGTAGCTGATGTGCTAAAAGTGTGAAATGCAACTTTGCTGCTCTCCTCAAACAAAATTTTAATTTTTAAAAATGTTAAATTTATGTCTTCATTAGCTGCTAATTTAGTTTTAATTAGCCTATTATGTGATGCTAGTATGTGGTTTAACATTAGTGGTGGTAGAGTAACTTTAATAGTTTACCCACATTATTTTAGTTGTGCTTATGTCATTAATGAGATGTATAAACTGAGTCTAGCAAACTAAGTAGTAAATCAAGTTAGTTCAAATTTGATAGATCTTAAGACTTAACATACAAGACTAGGATACGTGGACTATAAAAAACTGCTGCTGCTAGCTAAAACTCATAATATTCCCTAGACACAACAATCAACTTTGACAAATGTGAAATTTGTGCTCAGACAAAGATAACTAGAACATCTTTTAGTCAGGTTTCTAGGAGTACACAGTTGTTAGAGCTAATACATTCCGACATATATGACTACAAAAGCTTTGTCACAAAAAGAGGTCGAAAGTATCTGATAACTTTTATCGATGACTACTCTATATTTAGTCACATTTATCTCCTTAAATCTAAAGATGAAGTTTTTAAAAAACTTCGTATATTATAAATTAAAATAGGGTTGAAAACCAACTTGACATGAAAATAAAAATACTAAGAAGTAATATATGAGAAAAATATGTCTCGAATGAGTTCAAAGATTTTCTTGTCAGCAATAACATAATCTCTAAAACAACCGCCCCATACTCATAACATTCCATTGACATCGCGAAGAGGAAAAACATAACTTTAATAGAAATGTTGAATTTTATGTTGTTGAATGCTGACATGTATGCGGTCTATTGGGGTGAAGTCGTTCTCACATCAAATCATATTCTTAATAAGATTCCTCATGCAAAGTTGAAATAAACACCCTATGAGCTTTGGTTTAAGAGACCTCCTAGATTTGATAATCTTAAGAACTGAGGCTATATCGCTTATGTTAGGATATCCGACTCTAGAAGAGCTAAGATTGGACCTAGGATAAATACCTACGTCTATCTAGGATGTGCAGAGGATAATGTTATAGACAGATTTCCAGATCTTTCAACCAATACTGTAATAGAATCTAGAGATGTCATTTTTTGAGGATAAGTTTCTTAAAGATAAAAACCTGATACTTCTAGCTCTGCTAGCGACTGGTATTGAGACTACTATTGAGCTAGAACTAAGAATCTCTAATACTGAGCCCATAGACACCAATGGTTTAACTTCTAAAAAGTTATCTAATAGAGAACGAGTGCCTAAAAGCTTCGATACAGATTTTGTGACTTACCAAGTTGAAGTTGATCCATCTACTTATAAGGTAGCAATGTGATCTATGAATTCTCTATTATGAAAAGAAGCTATAGATGATGAGATGAATTCTCTCCTGCAAAACTGTACTTGGACCTTGGTTGACTTGCCCAAAGGGGTTAGAACTATTAGTAGTAAGTGAGTCCTGAAAAAGAAGCTAAATCATGAGGGGAGTATCGTTAAATACAAAGCACGTCTGGTTACAAAAAGGTTTTACCTAATTGAGTGGTATACACTACTTTGATATATACTCACATGTTTGTCACATTGCGACAATTAGGATTCTTCTTGCATTAGCATCTATTGAACATTTAACCGTTCATCAGATGCATGTCAAGACTGCATTTTTTAATAAAGATTTGACTAAGGAGATCTATATGTACCAACCTAAAGGGTTTGTCGTAGAAGGTCTGAAAAATAAGGTCTGTAAGTTGATTAAGTCACTCTACGGATTGAAACAAACACCAAAATTGTGGCATGAGAAATTTGACACTTGTGTTAAAGCCATGAGTTTCAAATCCAACTTATCAGATAAATGTCTGTATGTAAGAACAAGTTCAAATAAAATTGCAATTATATGCTTGTACGTTGATGACGTGCTAATTCTGGGTTTTGATCAGTCTGAGGTGAAAAACGTGAAAGTTACCTTAACTAGACAATTTAGCATGACACACTTAAGTGTGGTGAAAACCATCTTAGGAGTGGTGTTGGTAGGACGACAAACTGAGAGAATACTATGCACCTGGCGGACGACATACCGTCTCGCTCTGCATCTTGCACAAATTACACTTGGCGGCGATGGACGTCTTTGAGCGTCACAATGACGCTGGACGCATGAATGGTGCGTTCAGAATGGTGCGTTCAGAATGGTGCGTTCAGAATGGTGCGTTCAGAATGGTACGTTCAGAATGGTGCTGGTAGAAACTTCTAAGAAGCTATGAAATAGACTTCGTTGGAAGGCTCAGAGGTGTCTTGAGCGCGGCTCAGAGATGGCTTGGATGCAGCTTGAACGAGGCTTGGTTGTTGCTTGGACGGGGCTTGGTTGTGGCTTGAACGGGGTTCGAAGGTGGCTTGAACGCCGTTTGTAGGAGGAATTCTGCAGAGCTCTGGTCTGAGGAAGAAGAAAACTCGGAAAAAAAGTGAGAAATGAGGAGGTCTAAAACTCCTTTTATAATCTCCAGGAGATAGTTATGGTGGTAATGCGACTATCCGCACATCATAACCACTCAAATTAATAATTTTCCTATGATATTAAATAGAGAAATAAATGCCCTTTTATTCTCCCATGGGGATAAGGTAATTAGGTAAACGACTAAAACATGGGACCCACTTGTTATTTATATGCCAATAAGAGCATCTCTTACCTCTTCAACGATTAAGCACCGGCATTATTATTATATATATATATATAAACATAAACATAAACATATATAATATAATATAATGTAAACATAATATATAAATATTTTTAAAACGATAACACTGCTATAATATAATAATATTTCTATTAAAATGTACTCACTTTCCCGGTCACCCGCTTACCGCATTAAAAAAAAATCAACATGTTTATCGCGAGATTAATCGGACGGCAGATATCTTCATGACTTAAATTATTATCACTATTATTATTATATAAATACACATTATTATTATTATTATATAAATAATTTACATAATAATAATTTACGTCATGAAGATATCTCTCTACGTTCTTGCAGTGCCTCTTTAAACATATTATTATTATTATATAAATTATAAATACACGCTCTCGATTTGACTATTCACACACCACAAATTAAGCTTTAAAATTAAAAATATAATATCCCACCTCTTCCTAACCGCAAACCCTCTCCCCATCTTCGCACAAGCCAGAGTTTGCCGACCTCACGTGGAACCGCTCACTCTATGAAACAAATATCTCTTGCTGGATGTGAAAGTGGGAGTGATAGTCGACGAAGATGAGTATAGAATATCCGGAGTCGGCGCCGAATCAAGATGCTCCCTACTTCAATTTCTGAAGGTGAGTGTTATCCGCATTACAGTTTTGGTTATCCGCACTTTTTTTCCCCAATTTTTCGCACCTTTTAGAAATACGTCTTGTACATGCATTTTTACGAAAAGTGTTCAACACGAAAGTTGTAGATCTCATCGAGATCTACAACTTTCGTGTTGAACACTTTTCCTGAAAATGCATGTACAAGACGTATTTCTAAAAGGCGCGAAATCTGAGTGTATTTCCAAAGTACGTCTTGTACATGCATTTTCAGGAAAAGTGTTCAACACGAAAGTTGTAGATCTCGATGAGATCTACAACTTTCGTGTTGAACACTTTTCCTGAAAATGCATGTACAAGACGTATTTCCAAAAGGCGCGAAAAATTAGGAAAAAAATATTTGCGAATAACCAAAACTGCAGTGCGGATAACAATCACCTTTCTGAACGTGTAATTAAACTATAGCAATGTTATAGTCATTCCAACTCTGTTTGTTCACAGTTCATTCATGTCCGCAGTCAAAAAAGATATTCGCAATCCATCTTCGCTAGCGGAGTTCACGGGGCCCTCTGAGTTCTGCGAACCTGCCGCATCCGTTGTGTCAAATTGCCACCAGCGAGAATTCATCCAAGAGAGCATTTGAAGAGTTGGAACAAAACTTATTTCACATGCAAATGAGTTTCATGAAAAGACTTATATGTGATTCTCATATTTTTTGGAGTACGAATAAAATAAGAAATTTTAAGTTATTTTCGGAACGCTATTTTTGAACTTCTTATAAGATTGCCCTTTTATTATCATATATGAGTGACACGCACGAGGCTTCGCCTTTACGGTCTATTGTGACAGTACTTTCGCGTGACATTATCTCAGACACGACATTGTCCCTGAGTGTTATACTACACTCGTCACTCATTTTTGTGGAATGCACGAGGTTTGCAAGCGGCGAGAAAAACTTATTTTTAATGTAGTCAAAGAACTCTGTTTATATGAGAGCATATTTTTTAAAATAAAAAAAAACAAATATTTTTTTAAAAAATTCTTCAAATAAAAATTAAAGTAGGACAAAATCTGCAAAAACTAGGCTCCCTTTGAGAGAACTTAATTTCAATTAAGGTTCAATTCTTGCGGTAGTAACCGTTTGAGCAGTAAAAATAAGTCCTTCCAACCAGAGCCCTAATATTTAATCAAATAGTATTTTTTTATTTAATATATTAATGCAGCATAGAATTATAGATAATAAGAATATTTCTCTATTAGGCCTTTTTTCGGGGTGCTTTTAGATTTATTTATATAATTATTTTACGATTTATTATGGGAACTTCCGTCACCCGTTTTTGTAGTGCGCGCAGAGACCGAGTAAATGACGCACGCAACAATGGCATTCTATTTCTTCTGAGAATGCATTTCCCTTCTTCTCGCGGGATTATTAGAACGGAGGTTGCGGTTTCCAGCTCGGTGCCCAATTCATTCCGGCACCGGGTCCTGATTTTAGATCCGGGATTCCGTCTTGCTAATTGATCTCGCGAAGCTCTAGGGTTTTCTCTGTCGTACTCATTTGAGAAGACGATGCGGTCTCCGGCAGATGGAACATCCTCGCCGTCGTCCGAGGACGCCGATGCGTCGATATTAGGTAAGCCGATCTTCTGCTCGCCGCGGTCATGCGGTTTTGTTGCGTAGAACTGCTTGTTTCTTTCCTTGTACTGCAAACTTTGGGATTATGATTGCTTGTATTGAATCGCGGTGTGGATTGTGAAAATTAGGTTTGGATTGGTGCTCTACGTGGATTTATTTATGTATTAGGATGTGCAGAGGAAGGTATATAATGACAGATTGCTGTTTAAATGTGATGTAGTCTAATAAGATGAAAGTGGTGAATTATATTGATTTGTAAGGTGGTAAATCCCTGTTGTTAAATGCCATTTGTTAGGAGCCTACATTGTTTTCGCATTTTGAATATCGTGGAAAAATGGCTGTTCTCTTATAATATTAGGACACTTAATCTAGAATTCAATTTTTTGTGGTCTCCTCCCCCCCATTTGGAAATTACAGGAAGAGGGAGATGAAATTTATAAGTGATTATTCACTCTAATTATTCATCAGAAAATTATGTAAATTCATCATTGAAGTAGCATGAAACAGGAGCTTGATGGGAAGGATCTAGGGATCCTTTCCTTGCTGACAATGTACTAAAATTGATGTCTTTCTTTGGCTCTGTCACATTCCTTCTTTGATAAATTTTACAAGGCATTTTTATTTGTGATTTCTTGTTTTGATTATTTCTCATTTGGTTCTTACAACATCCCGCCCTTGTCCTCGAGCACAACACCCTCTGCACTTGTCCCTTCTATTCGATCTCCTCGAGCTTGCGCCCTTATCTACGAACCCACCAACAACCCCACCAAATTGATATCTAATTAATTACTATTTGTTTTAACTAATTCCTCTCTGAATTGATTAATTCCTCTCCGACTTACTTAATTCCTCTCTGACTTACTTAATTCCTCTTGGAATTAATTATTTAATCTTCTCATTTTAATGGACATTAAAATAGTGCCGCGGATGCGGCCTCCCTCCACTCGTTGTTGTTAAAGTGGTCGACATTATTCCAGGACTCCATGTATCGCCTCGACACTCAGCTTGATTGCTTGACCAATTGGACACCAAGCTTGACCAATTGGATACCAAGCTTGACCAATTGGAGAGGTCTGGACACTTCGAAGTTCTGCCACCACCTGTGTTTTGCCATCTCTGCCAACCTGTGCTTCTGCCATCTCCGCCAACCTTGGTTGCTGCCATTTCCCTTGCAACTTGGTCGATTCCACCGCCACTTTTTCTACGTCCTCTCCAGCCACCTCCCTGACCCATTCTGACCACCTCCTGACGCAGATTCCACCGTCGGCCCCAACCTGGTCGGTCTCTCTAGTTATGTTGCTGTCCGCATTGATGGCACCCTCTTCGCCGACTGCCGTCTTCGACCACCTCGCTGCATTGCCTGCTGGTCCTGGCTTCGCCGACCCCTGCTCAGCTGGTCACTTCCACCGCATTGCCATTGCTATGTCGCACCACACCGCCGTCCATGACGGGCCCGTTCCTTCTTTCGGCCATGGTTTCCCTGGTCGCCTTACTGTCATTGTTCACCGCCGCCTCGCCGGTTCCGCCGTACCCTTTCCTTCCACCGATCGTTGTTCCCTCGACCGCCTAATCACTCATGCCTTCTTCTGATCTGCCGGACCATCCAACCCCATTCCTTCTACCGCTCGTCTTTCTGATGGCGCCGCCGTTACTACTCGCCACCAACGCCACCGCGACGCTCTTCTAGGCCCTATTCCAGCGCGAAATCAAGGAGCAAGAGAACTCATTCATCGTTCGGGAGTTCGAGCTTGGGGAAAAATTTGATTTTAATGATGAGTGGAGTGTTATGAGTCCTCCATAATTTTTACGTATTTGTTTTGAGTTGTATGTGCCGTGTCGTCATTTGTGTATTTAGGGTGTTTTATTAATTTTATGCATTTCTATGTATTTACAATTGTGCCATCCGTAACAGGGTCCTATATATAGACCCTTGCCACGTATGAAGGAATCAAACAATGAAATATCAACTTCTTTTATCTCTCTACCTCTCCACTCTCTATAAACCTTCTCCTCTAGGGTTTTCCTCTCCTTATTCCACAAGCTTCTTCTAACTTCTCCTCTACCTCCATTCCAGGGCTTTCCCTTGTATCCCCGACCTTCAACGATCGTGATCAAAAGAAGCCCATAATAGATCCCTCCTCTTTCTAAAGAAGATTTTCAAGTCACTTTGTGGGAGAAACTTTTTCGTAGTGTGAATGCATCGTTGAAGTCTCTCGTTGGAAGATTCCCGATATCTTCTTCTTTGAAGAATCATCAGATCCTTGATCACGATTTCCATAGGAAGAATTAATGAAAACAAAACCAATAGTCATATGAGAAAGGCAAAGCAGCCAACCAATTTGGATATTTGTAGGCAAAAGCAAAAGAGGGCGAAGTTCAAACAGGATCTGAAGTTTTGCCTCCTAAGAGATTTTTTTAGGAGTAGTGGGGTTCTCCTAAGAAAAGATGACTATATGCTCCAATCTGTTATCTTATTCGACATGCCAACAACACATGCATACTCAGATTGTAAGATCGTGGCTCATAGCAAATGCTACAAAAAAGACTTTTAGAGATTGCTACAATCCGGAAATACCCATCCTCCTATGAGGACCCAGCCGGGAGTCCCCTCCCACGAAGTTTTTTCCTTTAGAACTCTTCCCGTGGTATGTCTCCCCATAGATCCCCATCTCGTGGAGACACCACCTAGAAAGGCTATCGCTGCAATCCTCTTTCAGAAGGGTAGTCAAGTCCAAGACATGGAACCATAAAGCAAGCCCCTTCTTTACAGAAAGAACAAGACAACATGGAGGTTGCTCAGCGACTAACACAACATACACACATTAAAAGCAAATGCCGTAGGTTTCAGGGTTGACATGGCCCACACGATTCCTGCCAGGACAACTGTTAGGACCGCATCTCCTAAAGCAATTCCAATCCTTAGGTTTTCATCAGAGCATTATATATAGCTGTAATATGGATGGAAGAGATTTCGACACTGTGCCCATGATCATTCTCTCCTCAGGCCCTTAGCTTGTAATCTTTGGTTCTTGGCGGAGGGGCTTATTCATGCTCCTGGCTTTGTGGCTGATCATCCATTAACAAACAAGCTTATCTAAGTATTTATTTTTTGATCCTAGGTTTTTTGCCAATTCCTTTTGATTGCTCAGGTCATTGAGTAGGCAAATAATACTAAACGAATAGCTCGCAAATAATTCATAGTCGTAACTCCCAACATTTCTTATTTGAATAAATAAATAAATATTTGTAGTTATGAACGTAATAACTTAAATCCATCTCGTTGGAAAAGCCGAATAAAACAATTTTTTTTCTTTCAGAAAACATAACTATATAATTATTTGATGTTACATGCACGGAGAAAGAAAGTTTAGTTTGAGGAGAATTTGTAAAGAACAAAAAGAAATAAAATATAATAATAATAATATGAAATATGAATTTGGGGAGAACCCCTTTGGCTCAAGGGAAAGAGACAAATAACTCTCGAAGAGAAAATTTCAATGTACTCAAACTTGAGAAATAATGTTAAAAAGAGTAACTCCGTGGAAGTCTTGGAAGGTGTGGTCCCGACTCCTTATTGCACCTGGTGATTGGAGCCTTGGGAGAAGAAAATGATTTCATACTACTTAAATGTAAACCTAGTTATCCAAATCATAGCAAGGACAACCAATAACATAAAAATGAAGCTAAATCAATTTAAACTATAAACCAATTTAACCAACGAAAAAATATCAATAACAAATTAAGCATACAATAAAAATATAGTACATGCAGAAGAAAGATGCGAACTCTAATAGAAAAATAGAAAGTTTTTCTCGCCTCCTCTGGTATGTAGGATTATGATTCTTAGAGTTAAGCAGAGGTCATTCTTGGACTCGCCAAATCCAATTCTCTAACAAAATAGTGTATGAAAAACCCAATAAAAAATTGAAAACTGAGATGATTTACTTAAAACTATACTTCAATGGAATCCCAAAACATTGATTGAAATCTCACAAAAACTGCTACAATGGCTAACGACGACCAAGACAATGATGGATTGTCATCAGGACAAGCCATAGTTGAGAGGAAAGATACATATGGAAATATGGAAGGAAGAAAGTGGTGAAGGACTGTTTAGAAGAAGGGATTGGGGGAGGGGGTAGAAGGAAAGATTCTGATACGTGCTCGTGAGTTTGAGCGCTTAATAGACCGGCGATGAACCTTCTTGGATCCCGTCGAGGTGGCTATGGTAGAGACTAGAGAGCGAGAGAGGAGAGTGGCCGACGTTTGTGCTGGCGGAAGAGGGAGAGCGAGAGGTAGAGGTAGAGAGAGATCTTCAATCTTTTTCTTTTTACCACTAAAGAGATCACAACAGGTTTAAATAAAAAGGCTTAGACAAGTCAGAATAAAATAATCTAGTCATCATGAAGGCATGCCCCCCATTTGGGCTTAAAACACATGGGATAATAAAAGTCATAAAGTCTAAGCTAGCCATCATGAAAGCATGCCCCCCATTTGGGCTTAAAACACATGGGATAATAAAAGTCAAAAAGTCCACTCCTTGGATGACGTGATCCCCGTCATGTCGCAGTGACCCCCATCATAGTCGAGTTCTTAGTGAGTGCTGTTGTTGCGTCGCTGATACGTCTTGCCCCAGTGCGAGTCGATGACGGCGCGGTTGGTAACATCCTCCGCTCCTTCAAGTGTCAACTTATCCTCAAGATGGGAAGGGAGGGGGACGATAGGGCCCGTTGGGGGATCGCCAATAAAGGGTTTTAGGCGAGAGACGTGGATGCGACTGCTGGGCGGAAGGTGGAGTTGGCAAGCGACCTCGCCGATACGTTGAAGAATCTGGAAGGGGCCGTGAAAACGGTGACCCAATTTGGCGGAGGGCGCCGCGGGTGGATAGACACTTGGCGGTAGGGATGGTTTTTAAGCCAAGCCAATCCCCAATGCTGAATGTCGCGGTGCTTGCGGTCGTAGCGAGTCTCCATACGATATTTGGGCTAGAGGAGGCGGGCTCGTGCGAGGAGTTGATCTCGGTCCATGAGCTCTTGGTCGAGGGAGGATAGGGAGGACGAGCCTTGGTCATGCGCGAGAAGGCGCGGGGGATCACGACCGTAGATGAGGCGAAACAGAGTCATTTGTAATGCCATATGGTACAAGGTGTTGTAGTAATATTCGATCCATGGAAGCCACTTAGCCCAACTCTTCGGGCGATCTCCAACGAGACAGTGGAGGTACATTTCGACCATGCGGTTTACCACCTCGATTTGCCCGTCTGATCAGGGATGATTGGCCGATGAGAAAGCTAATTTAGTACCACATAGAAAGAAGAGTTCCGTCCAGAAACGACTTGTAAAGACTTTGTCGCGATTGGGGACGATTGATTCCGGGAGACCATGTAAGCGAAAAATCTCTGAAAAAATGTCCGATCAACTTGTTCGGCGACCAAGGGGTGACTCAGGGTGAAAAAGTGCGCGCCTTTGGAGAAACGATCTACGACGACCATGAGGACGGTTTTGCCGTGTGAAGTAGGGAGGACCTCCACGGAATTCATCGAGATATCCGCCCAAATCTTAGTGGGGACTGGTAAGGGTTGGAGTAGACCGACTGGAAGGAGATGTTTGGACTTATGTTGTTGGAATACGGTGCAGCCTGCGACGAAGTTGTGGACCGAGCACCGGAGACCACGCCAAAAGAACGCGCGACGAAGTCATTGAAAGGTTTTCTGGGCGCCTTCGTAAGACCGATCGTGTGTTTCCTCCAAGAGTTGTGGAATCAGTGGCGATGTGACATCAAGGTAGAGGTGATCTTTGTAGAGGATAAGGCCGGAGGAGGTGGACCAAGCTGGTGGCATTACCCTGTCCGAGATGCGCTATATTAATTTCGCGAGGCTTAGTGAGGATTGGATTTCACGGCAGACTTCATCGAGGAAGGTGAAGTGGGGTTGAGAAACCGTGAAGAGGGATGTCGTGAAATTTTCAGGCTCGTCCAATACAAGGCAGCGGGATAAGGCGCTGGCCACGCGATTCAAGGAGCTGGTCTTGTGTTCCACTCGGAAGTCAAGCCTAGAAGCTTGGAGACCCATTGCTGTTGAGGGACGGTTTAGGCGTTGTTCGAGCAAGTATTTGAGGCTAAAATGATTCGTTCGAATGACAAAGGAGCGACGTCATAGATAAGGCCGTCAATGTTGAATGACCTTGGTGAGGCCGATGAGCTCTTGTTCGTACGCCGACAAATTTTTGTGGCGTTGAGCCGTGAGCCAATTGAAATATGCGATGGGATGTCCATTTTGTTGCAAAACCGCTTCGAAACTGAGCGTAGAGGCGTCTCATTCAACGGGGAATTCTTTGGTGAAGTCCAGTAACTGAAGCACTAGGGTGTTTTGGAGCGCCCGTTGGAGGTCGTGGAAGGCGGCGGTTGCTGTTTCGGTCCACGAGAAGCTATTTTTGCGGAGCAAGTTGATGAGGGACTTGGCGATCTTGCTATAGTCGCAGATGAGGTGCCGGTAGTAGCCTGTGAGGCCCAAGAAGGTGCGCAAGTCCGGAACCGTGCGCGGTATTGGCCAAGAAGCAATGCCATGAAGCTTGTCGGGATCCGTAAAAACCCTGAGGGAGTGGACCACGTTGCTGAGGTAGGTCACACTTTGTTTGCTGAAGACACATTTGGAGTGCTTGAGGTAGAGGCGATGTTGGCGCAGCAGCTCGAAGACCGCATGGAGATGGCACAAGTGGGCATCCCAAGAGCCCAAGGGGTGATGTAAATCAAATTATTGTCAAAAAAAAACTAGCACGAACTTACGGAGTAGTGGTTGGAAAACTTCGTTCATCAAGCTTGAAAAGTAGAGGGGGCGTTGGTGAGTCCGAATGTGGTCGTGATGCGTGCGAAAAGCCGTCTTTTCCACAACTTGCAGGTGCATCCTCACTTGATTATAACCAGAGTAGAGGTCAAATTTGGAGAAGCACATGACACTATGTAATTCATTGAGTAATTCTTCGACCACCAGAATAGGGAATTTGCCATTCACGATCTGGTGATTTAAGGCATGGTAGTCGACGCAGACGTGCCACAAGCCGTCTTTCTTGTGGATGAGGAGAGCCAAATGGGAGAATGGGGAGATGCTGCGCTAGATAAGGCCTTGTTGTAGCATGAGGGAGCATTGACGCTCAATCTCATCTTTTTGTAGGAATTGATAACGGTAGGGACGGACTACGACCAGGGGGGTCCGGAAGGAGGTAGATACGATGTTCCTGACTACGCGCCGATGGAAGGGAGTTCGGAATAGTGAAGATATCTGGGAACTCTTGTAGAAGGAGCTCGAGGTCGGGATCGTTGGAGGAGTCTGTGGGAAGAGTGGGTCCTTGGAGGGAGAAGGTCAAGCGACGAGTGGTGATTTTGCGGGACTTGTCCTGTCCATTCGATCAAGTGGTTGCCGTAGTGCCAACGCATAGAGAGAGCATCAAAATCCAAAGTTATGAGTCCCAAGGTGCGGAACCATCACACTCCCAAAACCACGTCAAAGTCTTGAAGATCGATGACCAAGAGATCAATTTGAAATTGATGGGCGCCCATCGTGAGGGCCACCCTGCGACATATGCCCATATATGGCATGGTTTGGCCATTTGCTACCGCGACTTGAAGGCGGGAGCGCATGGTGATGTGGAGATGTAGTTGCTCGGCCGTGCGACAGATGATGAAATTGTGCGTGCTCCCGGAATCCATGGGAGCGACGAAGGTGTGGTCCGCCATGGAAACTTGCATTTGTATGGTATGACCATGGAGCTTATGGGTGGCAGAGATGGCATGGAGCGAGATCTCCTAGGGTTCTGTGTCGTCTGGGCCCTCATCATCATCAGAGGGGCCGTCCACCTCGACCCAAAAGTGGCGCTTGCAATGGTGGCCCGGGCCGAAGAGTTCGTCACAGTTAAAACACAATCCTTTAGCTCGGCGGTCTGCCATTTCCGACACCGAGAGCCGGCGGCAAGATGGTGGACGGCTGGCGATTGAAGGCTTGGGCAAGGGCGGGCTCGGCTTACTACCTTTGAGAGGAGGAAAATCAGTGGGTTTGGTTCCTCAGTTAGTAGTGTTGAAATGTCAACGACCCAGCATTGGGCGGTCTAGAAGAATTCGGCGCTCACATGCCCGAGCTAGATTCATTGCTGTTGTAAGGTCGGGTGGAGCTTGGAATTCGACGTCCAGGTAGAGGCGCTCATGGAGGCCGGTCATAAAATAAGGAACCTGCTGCTTAAGGCGGATGGTGGACGAGCGTGCCAAGAGAATTTGGAAGCGCTCAAGATAGTCGTCTAGCGGCCCGGTTTGGCGTAATGCGATGATGTCCCCTAGGGAGTTTCGTCGCAGTGGTGGGCTGAAGCGGAGAGTACACACCGTAGCAAAGTCGTCCTACAGTAGGTCGTGGCATTCACGACGTAGTTGCGTGAACCACATTTGTGTTGCGCCCATGAGATGAAACGAAGCGAGGCCGATTTGTGCTTCCAGTGGGGTGCGTTGGGCGAAGAAGTAGAGCTTGCACCAGGTGAGCCATGGAAGAGGATCTTTGTGACCATCGTAAACTGGGAAGTCCATCCTCGGGTAATGCGGGGGAAGGCCGTCGGCGGGTAGAGTCAAACTTCCTTCCGGAGTTGGACTTAGGAGTATGGAGTGGCGGTGGTCCGTTCGATAGGACGTGCGACCTAGATGGTCTGGTGTCATGCGAGTGCGCCCTTAGGCTGGCGAGTTCGGCACCTTGGAGGTCCAAAGACATTTGCATACGTGCAATCGCGTCCAAGATGGGTTGGAGGAGTGGCAGTAGCTGGTTATGGTCGGCCATGTCTGCTGGTAGGGGAAGAAGTCCGACGTCGGGGGAGGGAGGAGGTACCTCTGATACCACGTTGATACGTACTCGTGAGTTTGAGCGCGTAATTGGCCGATGGAGAACTATGCCCCGCAAGGGATTGCAATGATCCTTCTTGGATCCTTTTGAGGTGGCTGCGGTAAAGAGCGAGAGAGGAGGGTGGCTCGCGTTAGCGCTGGCGGGAGAGGGAGAGGGAGAGGAGAGGGAGAGAAAGAGAGAGAGAGAGGGGGGGAGATCTTCCATCTTTTTCTTCTTACCACCAAAGAGATCACATAAGGTTTAAATAAAGAGGCCTCCCACCTAGGCTTAGATAAGTTGGAATAAAATAAGCTAGTCATCAACTCATCATGAAAGCATGCCCCCCATTTGGGCTTAAAACACATGGGATAATAAAAGTCATAAAGTCTAAGCTAGTCATCATGAAAGCATGCCCCCCATTTGGGCTTAAAAACACATGAGATAATAAAAGTCAAAAAGTCTACTCCTTGGATGACGTGATCCCTGTCATGTCGCCGTGACCCCCATCATAGTAGAGTTCATCATGAGTGTTGTTGCGTTGCTGATACGTCCTGCCCCAGTGTGAGTCGATGGCGGCGTGGTTGGTAACAGATTCCCTCAGGAATAACAACCTTTGTGACCGTCTGATTTTAAGTTTTGAAAATCACTGCATTCAGCATTGCACTATAGTCTTGCTCTAGTACAAGTAGGATGCGAGGACCTAGTAAACCGTTCAACTTACGAAAACAGGGACGACTGCAAGGACGCAACAAAAGGTAAATAACTGAAGAAGGGAGCAGGAAAAGCTGCAAGCAACAACATGGAAAGAACAGAAGTACATGCCTTGATTTTAAGGTTTCAAAATAACTGCGTTCAGCATTGCACTATAGCCTTGCTTTAGCACATGTACGAAGCGAGGACCTAGTAAACTGTTCAACTTACGAAAACAGGGATGACTGCAAGGACGCAACAAAAGGTAAATAACTGAAGAAGGGAGCAGGAAAAGCTGCAAGCAACAACACGGAAACAAAAGAAGTATATGCCTTGATTTTTCCAAAAGAGTCCTAGGAATAAGATTTAGTTCAAATACCATATGAATCAGCATCAATATGTTGCTCTCCTTTCTGAATCCAGCTAATACCAAGCTCTTAAAAGTCTTCAATGACTTTGTATCCAGTGGTCCTATAATTAATTGAAGCCATATATTTCCCACTTAATGCATTTGTTATTGTAGAAACGTACCAAAGTAAGAGAAAATCAGGAATGATTTTATTAATCTCAAAAATGTCACACACAAGAATACATGTATCTACACACTTATATAGGAAGTGAGAGAGGAGAGGATTCTCAATCCTATGATGTGGGACTAAACTAAGTTACATGGGCCTAAAACATGGACCTTAATTTTGGCATTTATATAGTTTCTTTAACACTCCCCCGTAAGCTGGAGCATACAAATCATATGCACCAAGTTTGGACAAAAACTGATGATACAATTGTCGTGAAAGGGCCTTGGCGAGAATGTCAGTGACTTGTCCGGTAACAGGAACATGCTCTAATTCCAATTTCTTCAGTTGAACCTTTTCCCAAATAAAGTGACAGTCAAATTCAATGTGTTTAGTTCGCTCATATAATACATGATTCTTGGCAAAATGTATAGCAACTTGACTGTCACAAAATAAAGTTGCTGGTGAGGATATTTTTACTCCCAAATCACCAAAGAGACTTTCTAATCAGGTAAGCTCAGAAACAACAACCGCCATTGCACGATACTCGGCTTCAGCAGATGAACAAACAATAATAGGTTGTTTTTTGCTACGTCAGGTAATAAGGTTTCCTCCAAAATAAGTACAAAAATCAGTTGTGGAGCGTCGATCATCAAAAGAGTCAATATAGTCAGCATCAAAATAGACAATCAATGATAAAGAGGAAGATGGTTTGTACACAAGTCCTTGTCCAAGAGCAGTTTTTAAGTATCTGAGGATGCACTCGACGTCCTGGAGATGAGAGGTCCGTGGAGCATGCATAAATCAACTAACGACACCAACAATAAAGGAGATATCAGGTCTTGTAACAGTGAGATATATCAGCTTTCTTACAAGACATCGATAATACTCTGGGTTCGGGAGTAGTTGATCGGAGTCAGAGTCATGAACATAGAGCTTGTGGTTGACATCCATAGGAGTGTCAGCAGGATTGCATCCCGAATAACCAGCATCCTGAAGAAGGTCGAGACAATACTTGCGTTGAGATAGGACAAGACCATTAGCTCATCTCGCTACCTCAAGTCCAAGAAAGTATCGAAGATTTCCCAGATCCTTGGTTTGAAAAACCGAGTTTAAGTACTGCTTGATCATCTGTATTCCGGTGGAGTTATTGCTAGTAATCAAAATGTCATCAATGTAAACTAAGAGAATTACTGTGTCAGTTGGTCGATGATGAGTAAAAAGTGAGAAATCAGCCGAGCTTTGAGTGAATCCAACATCACGGATGATCTTACTAAACTTGTCAAACCATGCTCGAGGAGACTGTTTGAGGCCATAAATAGATTTCTTTTGGAGACAAACACGAGACTCCCCCATGGTCTCAAACCCGGATTGCTGCATGTAGACTGTTTCGACAAGGTCGCCGTTGAGAAAAACATTCTTGATATCTAACTGATGTAACGACCATTGTCAATTGACCGCCAAGGAGATCATGACCCGAACAGTATTTAACTTAGCGACTGGTGAGAAAGTTTCATTATAGTCGTGACCTTGTTGCTGAGTGAACCCCCGAGCCACAAGCCGAGCCTTGAGGCGGTTAACTGTCCCGTCTGGAGCATGTTTTATCGCAAAAACCCACTTACAACCAACACAAGTCTGTCCTGATGGAAGATGGACAAGATCCCAAGTCTGGTTAGCACATAAGGTAGTCATTTCTTCATCTATGGCCGCGCGCCACCCCAGGTGTTGAAGAGCCTCCTGCAAAGAGTTATGTATAGAAATGGAGGATAGAGACAACACGAAGTTGAGAAGAGGCGGCGTAATGAGACACAATTCACCAAGGGATGAGCTGTAGAAGGTGATGCCGGATCGGCAGGCCGTGAGAGATCACTGAGAAAGGGTAATTGCTACAGGGCATCAGATTTGGGAGGACGCCGGGTGTATACACAAAAAGGTGGTTTGGTTTGTACTGGTGTTGGTGTTGGAAGAAGTCTTGGAAGGCAAGAGTGAGCAAGACGTGACCGAGACAGTAGGACGTGGTAGAGAGGGATGTTCAAGAGGAGCCGTAGGTGTTGGTGTTATTGTTGGTGTTGGAAGAAGTGGTGCAAGGTGAGACGTGACAAGGACGGTAGGACGTGGTAGAGAGGGATGTTCAAGAGGAGCCGTAGGAGAGAAATGAAATGGTTGGTCCTCTAGGAATGTCACGTCGGCCGAAACCACCGTTTTGCGATCGAAGGGAGAGTAACACACATATCCTTTCTGAGTGCGAGAGTATCCAACGAACATATACTTGGTAGCTCGGGGAACAAACTTGTCAACGGATGGTCAGAGATTATGAACATAACATGTACATCCAAAAACACGAGGCGTGATGGAAAAGGGGGGTTTGGAAGGGAAAATGACACTAAATGGAGCCGCGAAATTGAGAATGGAGGAGTGCATGCGATTTATTAGATGACAGATAATAGAGACCGCAAAGTTCCAACATAGTGTGGGGACCTGCATTTGAATCATGAGTGATCAGGCGACGTCAAGAAGGTGATGATTTTTCCGCTCGGCCACACCGTTATGTTGAGGAGTATAAGCGGATGAAGGTTGATGGATGATGCCAAACTCATCACACAGATTTGAAAATAAACGGGTAGTATATTCATGCACATTATCTGTGCGAAGAACTTTTATTGAAGTGGAAAACTGAGTCAGAGTCTCAGTAATAAAGGCGCATGAAGGTATTGCTGCCTTGCACACTGAAATCCAGCAACTTCAAGGGATGATCGGCCAATCCCCGGGCTCTGTTGTGTCTATCTCTGATGGAGGGATCTCCTATTACGTCTATAGTTCATCCTGGATTATGGACTCTGGGGCAACACACCACATTACCCCGACAAAACCTCGCTCTGATACTATGTAGAAATGCACCAAAGTGATTTTATTAATTCTCAAAAATGTCACACACAAGAATAAGTATCTACACACTTATATAGGAAGTGGGAGAGGAGAGGATTCTCAATCCTATGATGTGAGACTAAACTAAGTTACATGGGCCTAAAACATGGACTTTAATTTTGGCCTTCGAAACTGAGCGTAGAGGCGTCTCATTCAACGGGGAATTCTTTGGTGAAGTCCAGTAACTGAAGCACTAGGGTGTTTTGGAGCGCCCGTTGGAGGTCGTGGAAGGCGGCGGTTGCTGTTTCGGTCCACGAGAAGCTATTTTTGCGGAGCAAGTTGATGAGGGACTTGGCGATCTTGCTATAGTCGCAGATGAGGTGCCGGTAGTAGCCTGTGAGGCCCAAGAAGGTGCGCAAGTCCGGAACCGTGCGCGGTATTGGCCAAGAAGCAATGCCATGAAGCTTGTCGGGATCCGTAAAAACCCTGAGGGAGTGGACCACGTTGCTGAGGTAGGTCACACTTTGTTTGCTGAAGACACATTTGGAGTGCTTGAGGTAGAGGCGATGTTGGCGCAGCAGCTCGAAGACCGCATGGAGATGGCACAAGTGGGCATCCCAAGAGCCCAAGGGGTGATGTAAATCAAATTATTGTCAAAAAAAAACTAGCACGAACTTACGGAGTAGTGGTTGGAAAACTTCGTTCATCAAGCTTGAAAAGTAGAGGGGGCGTTGGTGAGTCCGAATGTGGTCGTGATGCGTGCGAAAAGCCGTCTTTTCCACAACTTGCAGGTGCATCCTCACTTGATTATAACCAGAGTAGAGGTCAAATTTGGAGAAGCACATGACACTATGTAATTCATTGAGTAATTCTTCGACCACCAGAATAGGGAATTTGCCATTCACGATCTGGTGATTTAAGGCATGGTAGTCGACGCAGACGTGCCACAAGCCGTCTTTCTTGTGGATGAGGAGAGCCAAATGGGAGAATGGGGAGATGCTGCGCTAGATAAGGCCTTGTTGTAGCATGAGGGAGCATTGACGCTCAATCTCATCTTTTTGTAGGAATTGATAACGGTAGGGACGGACTACGACCAGGGGGGTCCGGAAGGAGGTAGATACGATGTTCCTGACTACGCGCCGATGGAAGGGAGTTCGGAATAGTGAAGATATCTGGGAACTCTTGTAGAAGGAGCTCGAGGTCGGGATCGTTGGAGGAGTCTGTGGGAAGAGTGGGTCCTTGGAGGGAGAAGGTCAAGCGACGAGTGGTGATTTTGCGGGACTTGTCCTGTCCATTCGATCAAGTGGTTGCCGTAGTGCCAACGCATAGAGAGAGCATCAAAATCCAAAGTTATGAGTCCCAAGGTGCGGAACCATCACACTCCCAAAACCACGTCAAAGTCTTGAAGATCGATGACCAAGAGATCAATTTGAAATTGATGGGCGCCCATCGTGAGGGCCACCCTGCGACATATGCCCATATATGGCATGGTTTGGCCATTTGCTACCGCGACTTGAAGGCGGGAGCGCATGGTGATGTGGAGATGTAGTTGCTCGGCCGTGCGACAGATGATGAAATTGTGCGTGCTCCCGGAATCCATGGGAGCGACGAAGGTGTGGTCCGCCATGGAAACTTGCATTTGTATGGTATGACCATGGAGCTTATGGGTGGCAGAGATGGCATGGAGCGAGATCTCCTAGGGTTCTGTGTCGTCTGGGCCCTCATCATCATCAGAGGGGCCGTCCACCTCGACCCAAAAGTGGCGCTTGCAATGGTGGCCCGGGCCGAAGAGTTCGTCACAGTTAAAACACAATCCTTTAGCTCGGCGGTCTGCCATTTCCGACACCGAGAGCCGGCGGCAAGATGGTGGACGGCTGGCGATTGAAGGCTTGGGCAAGGGCGGGCTCGGCTTACTACCTTTGAGAGGAGGAAAATCAGTGGGTTTGGTTCCTCAGTTAGTAGTGTTGAAATGTCAACGACCCAGCATTGGGCGGTCTAGAAGAATTCGGCGCTCACATGCCCGAGCTAGATTCATTGCTGTTGTAAGGTCGGGTGGAGCTTGGAATTCGACGTCCAGGTAGAGGCGCTCATGGAGGCCGGTCATAAAATAAGGAACCTGCTGCTTAAGGCGGATGGTGGACGAGCGTGCCAAGAGAATTTGGAAGCGCTCAAGATAGTCGTCTAGCGGCCCGGTTTGGCGTAATGCGATGATGTCCCCTAGGGAGTTTCGTCGCAGTGGTGGGCTGAAGCGGAGAGTACACACCGTAGCAAAGTCGTCCTACAGTAGGTCGTGGCATTCACGACGTAGTTGCGTGAACCACATTTGTGTTGCGCCCATGAGATGAAACGAAGCGAGGCCGATTTGTGCTTCCAGTGGGGTGCGTTGGGCGAAGAAGTAGAGCTTGCACCAGGTGAGCCATGGAAGAGGATCTTTGTGACCATCGTAAACTGGGAAGTCCATCCTCGGGTAATGCGGGGGAAGGCCGTCGGCGGGTAGAGTCAAACTTCCTTCCGGAGTTGGACTTAGGAGTATGGAGTGGCGGTGGTCCGTTCGATAGGACGTGCGACCTAGATGGTCTGGTGTCATGCGAGTGCGCCCTTAGGCTGGCGAGTTCGGCACCTTGGAGGTCCAAAGACATTTGCATACGTGCAATCGCGTCCAAGATGGGTTGGAGGAGTGGCAGTAGCTGGTTATGGTCGGCCATGTCTGCTGGTAGGGGAAGAAGTCCGACGTCGGGGGAGGGAGGAGGTACCTCTGATACCACGTTGATACGTACTCGTGAGTTTGAGCGCGTAATTGGCCGATGGAGAACTATGCCCCGCAAGGGATTGCAATGATCCTTCTTGGATCCTTTTGAGGTGGCTGCGGTAAAGAGCGAGAGAGGAGGGTGGCTCGCGTTAGCGCTGGCGGGAGAGGGAGAGGGAGAGGAGAGGGAGAGAAAGAGAGAGAGAGAGGGGGGGAGATCTTCCATCTTTTTCTTCTTACCACCAAAGAGATCACATAAGGTTTAAATAAAGAGGCCTCCCACCTAGGCTTAGATAAGTTGGAATAAAATAAGCTAGTCATCAACTCATCATGAAAGCATGCCCCCCATTTGGGCTTAAAACACATGGGATAATAAAAGTCATAAAGTCTAAGCTAGTCATCATGAAAGCATGCCCCCCATTTGGGCTTAAAAACACATGAGATAATAAAAGTCAAAAAGTCTACTCCTTGGATGACGTGATCCCTGTCATGTCGCCGTGACCCCCATCATAGTAGAGTTCATCATGAGTGTTGTTGCGTTGCTGATACGTCCTGCCCCAGTGTGAGTCGATGGCGGCGTGGTTGGTAACAGATTCCCTCAGGAATAACAACCTTTGTGACCGTCTGATTTTAAGTTTTGAAAATCACTGCATTCAGCATTGCACTATAGTCTTGCTCTAGTACAAGTAGGATGCGAGGACCTAGTAAACCGTTCAACTTACGAAAACAGGGACGACTGCAAGGACGCAACAAAAGGTAAATAACTGAAGAAGGGAGCAGGAAAAGCTGCAAGCAACAACATGGAAAGAACAGAAGTACATGCCTTGATTTTAAGGTTTCAAAATAACTGCGTTCAGCATTGCACTATAGCCTTGCTTTAGCACATGTACGAAGCGAGGACCTAGTAAACTGTTCAACTTACGAAAACAGGGATGACTGCAAGGACGCAACAAAAGGTAAATAACTGAAGAAGGGAGCAGGAAAAGCTGCAAGCAACAACACGGAAACAAAAGAAGTATATGCCTTGATTTTTCCAAAAGAGTCCTAGGAATAAGATTTAGTTCAAATACCATATGAATCAGCATCAATATGTTGCTCTCCTTTCTGAATCCAGCTAATACCAAGCTCTTAAAAGTCTTCAATGACTTTGTATCCAGTGGTCCTATAATTAATTGAAGCCATATATTTCCCACTTAATGCATTTGTTATTGTAGAAACGTACCAAAGTAAGAGAAAATCAGGAATGATTTTATTAATCTCAAAAATGTCACACACAAGAATACATGTATCTACACACTTATATAGGAAGTGAGAGAGGAGAGGATTCTCAATCCTATGATGTGGGACTAAACTAAGTTACATGGGCCTAAAACATGGACCTTAATTTTGGCATTTATATAGTTTCTTTAACACTCCCCCGTAAGCTGGAGCATACAAATCATATGCACCAAGTTTGGACAAAAACTGATGATACAATTGTCGTGAAAGGGCCTTGGCGAGAATGTCAGTGACTTGTCCGGTAACAGGAACATGCTCTAATTCCAATTTCTTCAGTTGAACCTTTTCCCAAATAAAGTGACAGTCAAATTCAATGTGTTTAGTTCGCTCATATAATACATGATTCTTGGCAAAATGTATAGCAACTTGACTGTCACAAAATAAAGTTGCTGGTGAGGATATTTTTACTCCCAAATCACCAAAGAGACTTTCTAATCAGGTAAGCTCAGAAACAACAACCGCCATTGCACGATACTCGGCTTCAGCAGATGAACAAACAATAATAGGTTGTTTTTTGCTACGTCAGGTAATAAGGTTTCCTCCAAAATAAGTACAAAAATCAGTTGTGGAGCGTCGATCATCAAAAGAGTCAATATAGTCAGCATCAAAATAGACAATCAATGATAAAGAGGAAGATGGTTTGTACACAAGTCCTTGTCCAAGAGCAGTTTTTAAGTATCTGAGGATGCACTCGACGTCCTGGAGATGAGAGGTCCGTGGAGCATGCATAAATCAACTAACGACACCAACAATAAAGGAGATATCAGGTCTTGTAACAGTGAGATATATCAGCTTTCTTACAAGACATCGATAATACTCTGGGTTCGGGAGTAGTTGATCGGAGTCAGAGTCATGAACATAGAGCTTGTGGTTGACATCCATAGGAGTGTCAGCAGGATTGCATCCCGAATAACCAGCATCCTGAAGAAGGTCGAGACAATACTTGCGTTGAGATAGGACAAGACCATTAGCTCATCTCGCTACCTCAAGTCCAAGAAAGTATCGAAGATTTCCCAGATCCTTGGTTTGAAAAACCGAGTTTAAGTACTGCTTGATCATCTGTATTCCGGTGGAGTTATTGCTAGTAATCAAAATGTCATCAATGTAAACTAAGAGAATTACTGTGTCAGTTGGTCGATGATGAGTAAAAAGTGAGAAATCAGCCGAGCTTTGAGTGAATCCAACATCACGGATGATCTTACTAAACTTGTCAAACCATGCTCGAGGAGACTGTTTGAGGCCATAAATAGATTTCTTTTGGAGACAAACACGAGACTCCCCCATGGTCTCAAACCCGGATTGCTGCATGTAGACTGTTTCGACAAGGTCGCCGTTGAGAAAAACATTCTTGATATCTAACTGATGTAACGACCATTGTCAATTGACCGCCAAGGAGATCATGACCCGAACAGTATTTAACTTAGCGACTGGTGAGAAAGTTTCATTATAGTCGTGACCTTGTTGCTGAGTGAACCCCCGAGCCACAAGCCGAGCCTTGAGGCGGTTAACTGTCCCGTCTGGAGCATGTTTTATCGCAAAAACCCACTTACAACCAACACAAGTCTGTCCTGATGGAAGATGGACAAGATCCCAAGTCTGGTTAGCACATAAGGTAGTCATTTCTTCATCTATGGCCGCGCGCCACCCCAGGTGTTGAAGAGCCTCCTGCAAAGAGTTATGTATAGAAATGGAGGATAGAGACAACACGAAGTTGAGAAGAGGCGGCGTAATGAGACACAATTCACCAAGGGATGAGCTGTAGAAGGTGATGCCGGATCGGCAGGCCGTGAGAGATCACTGAGAAAGGGTAATTGCTACAGGGCATCAGATTTGGGAGGACGCCGGGTGTATACACAAAAAGGTGGTTTGGTTTGTACTGGTGTTGGTGTTGGAAGAAGTCTTGGAAGGCAAGAGTGAGCAAGACGTGACCGAGACAGTAGGACGTGGTAGAGAGGGATGTTCAAGAGGAGCCGTAGGTGTTGGTGTTATTGTTGGTGTTGGAAGAAGTGGTGCAAGGTGAGACGTGACAAGGACGGTAGGACGTGGTAGAGAGGGATGTTCAAGAGGAGCCGTAGGAGAGAAATGAAATGGTTGGTCCTCTAGGAATGTCACGTCGGCCGAAACCACCGTTTTGCGATCGAAGGGAGAGTAACACACATATCCTTTCTGAGTGCGAGAGTATCCAACGAACATATACTTGGTAGCTCGGGGAACAAACTTGTCAACGGATGGTCAGAGATTATGAACATAACATGTACATCCAAAAACACGAGGCGTGATGGAAAAGGGGGGTTTGGAAGGGAAAATGACACTAAATGGAGCCGCGAAATTGAGAATGGAGGAGTGCATGCGATTTATTAGATGACAGATAATAGAGACCGCAAAGTTCCAACATAGTGTGGGGACCTGCATTTGAATCATGAGTGATCAGGCGACGTCAAGAAGGTGATGATTTTTCCGCTCGGCCACACCGTTATGTTGAGGAGTATAAGCGGATGAAGGTTGATGGATGATGCCAAACTCATCACACAGATTTGAAAATAAACGGGTAGTATATTCATGCACATTATCTGTGCGAAGAACTTTTATTGAAGTGGAAAACTGAGTCAGAGTCTCAGTAATAAAGGCGCATGAAGGTATTGCTGCCTTGCACACTGAAATCCAGCAACTTCAAGGGATGATCGGCCAATCCCCGGGCTCTGTTGTGTCTATCTCTGATGGAGGGATCTCCTATTACGTCTATAGTTCATCCTGGATTATGGACTCTGGGGCAACACACCACATTACCCCGACAAAACCTCGCTCTGATACTATGTAGAAATGCACCAAAGTGATTTTATTAATTCTCAAAAATGTCACACACAAGAATAAGTATCTACACACTTATATAGGAAGTGGGAGAGGAGAGGATTCTCAATCCTATGATGTGAGACTAAACTAAGTTACATGGGCCTAAAACATGGACTTTAATTTTGGCCTTTACATAGTTTCTTTAACAGTTATAATGCTATACTTCCCAGGGTGGTAAAGGATTGCAAATTTATAAGCTCCCGATAATTCCAACCACCTTATTTGTTGCATGGTCAACTCCTTTTAGGATAGAAAATATTCAAGATTTTCTTGTCACTGTAAATCTCCAATTTAACCCCATGGAAACAGTGTCGCCAGACTTTTAAATATAGCATGATGACAGCCATCTCAACCGTGTTGGGATATGAATATTACGTGGATATGTGATTCATGATTTTCAAAAAATCTGAGATAAGGGAATTTCTTTTTTAATAATAATTATTTAATTATAAATAAATACGATATTATGTATGAAGTTTGTTTTCTTCGTTTTCTCAATCACTATATCTCATATTTCATATAATAAATGAAGAGGGATTTTTCTAATTAACAAAATTGTGTCATATCATAGATATAAGTCATGAACGAAAGATATAATCAACTGAATGTCACCACTTATTATCACTATTTATTGTAATCAATTGAACATCACCACTTCTTATCCAACACTTTCACTTTCACATATCTTTCTTGATGTAGGGTAGGCCGTGGGTGCACAATCTAGACTCTACATGCGACACGACCGTCAGTGACGGCGACGAATGTTATGAGCAATAATAATTTTGGCACCACAAAATTAAGCGAAAACAAAGAAACAATATAATTTAATTTTGGCGATTATAGTTGGCTTTCCTCCGCTCGGAGGGCCAAAGCAAAGCGTGCGGCGAATCGGTCCCCCTGCAAATTAGTAATCAATTGACACAAGGCGCTACAAACTAGAGCCAAACAAAATATGAAGTTTCCAATAATAATATTGCAAATACAACAATCCAAATCACGAAAATAAAACTCACAACTAGCGGGCTGGTTTAGGGCAATGGAGGTGATAAGTCCGGATGCGTGGATCGGGTGCCGAGGGTGGAAACGGAGGTAGCAAAGGCGGGTGGGGGGGCTGTTTTGGGGGCAAATAACGGAATCGGAGGGCGATGGAGTAGATCCGGATAGGAGCACGTAGATCCGGACTCGGGGAAGGTAGATCCGGTGGTGGAATGTCGGATCGGGGCGGGGAAGGGTAGATCGGGGCGATATAACCCGGATCGGGTAGTGGGGGTGTAGATCGGGGCAATAAAACCCGGATCTAGGAGGATTAGGGGTTGTGGAGTAGTGGGGAAGAGGTGGATCCACGAAGGGGAAGAGAGGAGTGGCCGGCTAGGGCTAGGAAGGCCCTAAGTGGGGTCGGAAATGGCAAGAGGGGCTGGAGTGCGGGGACTGGCAGCAGCCAGTCTGGCGGCTGCTTGGGAGGGGCGGTAGCCGGCGGGATGCTTGGGAGGGGCGGAAAGCCGGCGGTTTGAGGAGGGGCGGTAGCCGGCGGGCTGAGGGAGGTTAGGGGGAGTTCCGGGGGGTGGGAAAGGGGAGGAAACAGTGGGAAAATGTGGGGAAGGTTAGGGTTTACCTTGGGGAAGAGGATGAACGCCTAGGAGTCGTCACCTAGGGCTCCACGGAGTCGGCACCGTGGGAGGATCACAGGATTCCGGGATTGAACTTCTCCAAAATCTGCAATAACCCTAAACCAGCCCACAACTCCCTATTTATAAGAAATAAAACCCTAGGGCTTCACCATCAACGGCTATGATTGGCCGATGGGTTCGGCCTCTAAATAACAACATATAAATCCAAATAAAATACATAAATATATAATTTCGACTCGCAGCGACGTTCCGGACGCAACCGCGGAGTCGGATCGGCGGTCCGATCAAGCGTTCCTGCGGGAATAGACGAACGTGGGTCCCGCGCCTCCAAATGCACGATCGGATGGAATCCCATCAACTCCCCCCGACTGAAAAGCATTCATCTCCGAAGAATGGAGACGATCGTACTGGAGTCGAAGCCCGGGGGCGAGTTGAGCAAGCTCAGCTTGTAGTATCCAAGTGTCGTCCGCGTCGGGGCGGCCGCGCCAATGAACCAAGTAGCGAAGACGTGGCCCGTCTGTGGTGGGGACAATCTGGTGGGATCTGATCTCAGTAATGCTCTCATCTCTCAACTCTCTCATGGTGGGGCCCGGAGTGATCGGTGACGCCGACGGCGGAACCATAGACGACGACTGTCCAGGAGGAGGGATATGGGCAATGGGTGGACTGAGGTGGCTGCTCGACATGGGTGGGGTGGTGGGGAAGGGAGGCAAGGAGTGAGGGAGTGGGTCGCCTCCACTGCCCGGGTCCACATAGTCATGAGGCTCGTGATAGGGTGTTAGATCCTCAACATTAAATACTGGGTGAATCCCCATATTTGCTGGGATATCCAGCCTGTAGGCGTTTGTCCCAATCCGATTAACAACCGAGAAAGGGCCCATTCGCCTGGCGCTTAGCTTTTTGGCAGGCCCAGAAGGGAGCCTCTCCGAGCGGATTCGTACCATCACCTGATCGCCAACATTAAAAATACGTTCCCGCTTTCGTTTATCCGCGTGGGCCTTATAATTTTCATTGCTCATAATAATGCGTCGGCGGACCGACTCATGCAACTCATGCAGGTGTTGTGCAAATGACTCTGCGGACTCAGTAGGCCGGGACTCTAACGGGCTTGGGATAAGGTCAATGGGTTTCCTGGGGTCATATCCTGACACTATATGGAATGGGCTCAGCCCAGTGGACCTATTGACCGAACTATTATATGCAAACTCGGCGATCGGCAAATCTAAATCCCAACTACCTACATGCTCTCCAGCTAGACACCGCAACAGATTCCCTAGACTCCTATTCACTACCTCAGTCTGACCGTCCGTCTGTGGGTGATATGCGGAGGAAAACCTAAGGGTAGTACCAGTCTTGTGCCACAGGGTTTTCCAAAAATAACTCATGAATCTCACATCACGGTCGGACACAATCGACTTGGGTAGACCATGCAACCGAAAGACATCCCTCATGAATATAGATGCAACGTGGGTCGCATCTGCCGTCTTGCGGCAAGCAATGAAGTGTGCCATTTTCGAAAACCGGTCAACCACCACAAAGATGGAATCGTGTTTCCGTAAGGTGCGGGGGAGTCCGAGAACAAAGTCCATGCTGATGTCTTCCCAAGGGCGGTGTGGAACAGGTAGGGGTGTATAAAGGCCGGTGTTCTGTTTACTTCCCTTGGCCGTCTGGCAGATACGGCAGTGGCGCACAACTCGAGCTACGTCCTTCTTGAGGCTGGGCCAGTAGAGACGGTCCTCAACAATGGCTATAGACTTATCCCGCCCGAAGTGACCCGCGGCTCCGCCCGCGTGCAGTTCCCAAATCAGATAGTCTCGGTAAGACGTCTGAGGAACGCACAGGCGAGAACCCCGGTACAGATATCCCTCGTAAATCTGGTATCCCTCAACGGGGTCGGGTGGGTCTCGGGACAAGGCGGTGTAAATCTCGCCAAAGTCAGGACACGTGGGGTAATCGAGCATCAGTCGCTCAAGGCCCTGCACACTCGCCGTCATCGTCTGCAATAGGGATACGCGGCGACTCAACGCGTCAGCCGGCTTGTTCTCAACACCCGCGCGGTGCTTGAGAACATAATGGAAATCCTGCAGATACTCGACCCACTTCGCATGTCGGTGGCCCAACTTGCGTTGTGAATCGAGGTAACGGAGGGCCTGGTGGTCGGAGTACAACACGAACTCCCGGGGGAGGAGATAGTGTCGCCAGTAGCGCAGAGACTGGACAATAGCGTAAAATTCTCGATCGTAGTTCGAGTACTTTTGCTTAGCTTCATTCAATTTCTCACTAAAGTAAGAAACTGGGTGTCCCTCTTGGCTCAACACGCCACCTATACCGATACCCGAGGCGTCGCAGGCGACCTCAAAAGCGCGACTAAAATCTGGCAATCGTAGGACGGGAGCTGTCGTCAACCTCTCCTTAATCTCCTCAAAGGCTTTAGTGGCTGCGGGGGTCCACTGGAACTCTCCCTTCTTGAGACAGCTCGTGAAGGGGGCCATGATCGAGCTGAACCCCTGGACAAACCTCCTGTAGAAGGTGGCAAGGCCGTGAAAGCTGCGAGCCTCGTGGATATTCTTAGGCACGGGCCAATCTCGGATAGATTTGACCTTCTCAGGATCCACGGAGACTCCGGTGGAGGAAATGATAAAGCCCAGGAAGTGAACGGACTCGGAGAGGAAGGCACACTTCTTCAGGTTCACATACAGTTTCTCTTGGCGAAGGGTGCCAAAGAGAAGTCTCAGATGATCGAGGTGAGCGGCCTGCGTCTGGCTGTAGACTAGTATGTCATCAAAGTACACTACCAGAAACTTGCCCATGTAGGGCCGCAACACCTGCGTCATCACACGCATAAACGTGCTCGGGGCGTTAGATAGCCCGAATGGCATAACTAACCACTCATACAGACCGTCCTTGGTCTTAAATGCGGTCTTCCACTCGTCCCCTTCACGAACTCGAATTTGGTGGTACCCACTGCGGAGGTCGATCTTGGAGAAGATCTGGGCACCCGACATAGTGTCTAGTAAATCATCGAGTCGTGGAATAGGAAAACGATACTTGACCGTGATCTTATTAATGGCGCGGCTGTCGATGCACATACGCCAACTACCGTCCTTCTTAGGAGTAAGAAGGGCGGGGACCGCACAAGGACTCATGCTCTCACGAATGAACTGCTTCCGGAGAAGCTCGTCGACCTGCCGTTTGAGCTCAGCGTGCTCATCCGGGTGCATACGGTAGTGGGGCAGGTTCGGGAGGGAAGCTCCCGGGACTAAATCAATGGCATGCTGAATGTCCCGCGGGGGAGGCAGCTCATCGGGGAGCTCGTCTGGCATAATGTCCGTAAACTCTCCTAACAAGGGACGCACCGCGGGAGGGAAATCAACTGGGGCGTCCACAGCAACCTGGGTGGCGGCAACCACATAAATAACGTCGGACTCGGCACTATCTCGTAGGAACTCGCCTCGCCTCAGAATATGCAGGGGCCGCGAGGCGCTCGTGCTCACAGATGGCTCTACCACACCCTTAGGTCGATCTCGGGGCTGGGTGGGTGTCAACGTGATCTTCCGCCCCTTATCATAAAAGACATACGTGTTCGAGCGACCGAAGCACGTAACATCACGATCAAAGAGCCAGGGGCGGCCGAGCAACACGTGGGCGACGTCCATGGGAATGACATCGCACCAAACCTTGTCCTGAAAGGACGCGATAGTGAGCGGGACTAAGCAGCGCTGGGTGACCTGAATCGCCGTCTTGTCAACCCAGACGACACGGTACGGATGGGGGTGAGGCTCTGCTCTCACCTGCATACGGTCAAGTGCCTTCTGGGCTACGATATTCACGCAACTCCCACTATCAATGGCAAGTTTGCAGGGTCCGCCTGCGCTAGGAAAGTAGGTGTAGAAGATAGTCGTGCGTCGCCAGTCCTCATCCACACGGGGGGTGTGCAAGAGGCGTCGAATCACTCCTACCTCTAACGATCGCTCGGCGTCACTCTCCCAACCCTCCTCGACTGCGGCTCTAACTTCCTCTGGGGCCTCCTCTTCCTCCTCTAAACCTTGTTGTTCCTCACCCTCAACTAGCAGGTTCCGCGTGGGGCACCGCGCCGCCACGTGGCCTCTGCCAGAACATCTAAAGCATACAATGCCTCCAGACCGCTGATCATCAGTGGCTATGGCTTTACCCTTCGCATCCGCGGGGATACGTGAGGGTGCAGCTGGAGTGGTCTGGGGCGGAGCGGGTTTCTTAAATGTCGAGGAATCAGTCCGGGGGGTGAACTGCCTCGTACTAGACGAACGCAGGTACTGCTCGTACTCAAGGGAGAGCTGGAATACCTGGTCAACAGTCTCCAAACGGTGGGGAATCAACTCCCTCCGAATATCGGCACGAAGGCCAGCCTTGAAGCGAGAGGCAGTGGCAATAGGCTCCTCGGAAACGTCACTCCTAACGATCAACTCATCGAAGCGGGCCATGTACTCGGCAACGGTAAGGGTCCCCTGCCGTAAGTTCTGCAGCTGCTCAAACAGTTGCCCACGATATGATGCGGGGAGGTACTTCTCTTTCAGTCGCTCCTTCATCTCATCCCATCTGGTGATGGGGTAGTAACCATCCCGCTCTAGGGCTCTCTCAACACTGATCCAAAACACCTTGGCTTGCCCGACCAACTTCATCTTCGCGAACCGGACGCACCGCTCGTCGCTCATGTCGTACCACTCGAAATAGTGATCCATATCCAAAAGCCAGTCGCTGAAGGCTTTCGGATCTAGCCGACCATCGAACGAAGGGGCGTCGAGTCGGATACGACGAGTAATGTCAAGGTAGTGACCACCTCTCCGTGGGTCGGGGTACTCCTCGGGGTAGTCATCCTGAAAGTAGTCGTGTCGAGCGGGTGGGGGACCGCGCTCTCTCCGACCCGGAGGATAGTACTCGTCATGGTGGTAGTCTCGGGGGCCAAGTGGGGGCCCTCGGTCTCTGGGCTCATGCGGAGGCCGACGAGGCATACGGTAATCGTCCCGTGGAGGTAGGGGCCTCTCACGCACCGGGTCAGGATGTCGCCTAACCGGCGGGGCTGGGACTCGGTGGTGAGGGTCACGACGGGGGCGGTCTGCATATGGATGACCATCTCTCTGGCGCTGGTCATAACGTAGAGGAGAATCGGGGTCGTCCTCAAGTGATTCGGCGTGCTGTGTCGGTGTTTCCCTAGCGTCCTCTAAGTGGCCTAAGCGACGGTTCACTTCAGTGAGATCATGGCGCACCTCGTCAAACTGGGCCCCTATGGTGTCAAGACGATCTAAGACAAGTCGCTGGAACTCCGCAAAAGCGGCGTTCGAGTTCGAGCTCGTCGCTCGGTCATCGGTGATCTGTGGTTCAACCATGCTGACTCTATAATTCCTACCACTACGGAGCATGCAAGTGGCCCAAACCTGGCTCTGATACCAATTGATGTAGGGTAGGCCGTGGGTGCACAATCTAGACTCTACATGCGACACGACCGTCAGTGACGGCGACGAATGTTATGAGCAATAATAATTTTGGCACCACAAAATTAAGCGAAAACAAAGAAACAATATAATTTAATTTTGGCGATTATAGTTGGCTTTCCTCCGCTCGGAGGGCCAAAGCAAAGCGTGCGGCGAATCGGTCCCCCTGCAAATTAGTAATCAATTGACACAAGGCGCTACAAACTAGAGCCAAACAAAATATGAAGTTTCCAATAATAATATTGCAAATACAACAATCCAAATCACGAAAATAAAACTCACAACTAGCGGGCTGGTTTAGGGCAATGGAGGTGATAAGTCCGGATGCGTGGATCGGGTGCCGAGGATGGAAACGGAGGTAGCAAAGGCGGGTGGGGGGGCTGTTTTGGTGGCAAATAACGGAATCGGAGGGCGATGGAGTAGATCCGGATAGGAGCACGTAGATCCGGACTCGGGGAAGGTAGATCCGGTGGTGGAATGTCGGATCGGGGCGGGGAAGGGTAGATCGGGGCGATATAACTCGGATCGGGTAGTGGGGGTGTAGATCGGGGCAATAAAACCCGGATCTAGGAGGATTAGGGGTTGTGGAGTAGTGGGGAAGAGGTGGATCCACGAAGGGGAAGAGAGGAGTGGCCGGCTAGGGCTAGGAAGGCCCTAAGTGGGGTCGGAAATGGCAAGAGGGGCTGGAGGAGTGCGGGGACTGGCAGCAGCCAGTCCGGCGGCTGCTTGGGAGGGGCGGTAGCCGGCGGGATGCTTGGGAGGGGCGGAAAGCCGGCGGTTTGAGGAGGGGCGGTAGCCGGCGGGCTGAGGGAGGTTAGGGGGAGTTCCGGGGGGTGGGAAAGGGGAGGAAACAGTGGGAAAATGTGGGGAAGGTTAGGGTTTACCTTGGGGAAGAGGATGAACGCCTAGGAGTCGTCACCTAGGGCTCCACGGAGTCGGCACCGTGGGAGGATCACAGGATTCCGGGATTGAACTTCTCCAAAATCTGCAATAACCCTAAACCAGCCCACAACTCCCTATTTATAAGAAATAAAACCCTAGGGCTTCACCATCAACGGCTATGATTGGCCGATGGGTTCGGCCTCTAAATAACAACATATAAATCCAAATAAAATACATAAATATATAATTTCGACTCGCAGCGACGTTCCGGACGCAACCGCGGAGTCGGATCGGCGGTCCGATCAAGCGTTCCTGCGGGAATAGACGAACGTGGGTCCCGCGCCTCCAAATGCACGATCGGATGGAATCCCATCATTTCTCCTTATCATCATCACAATATACACATTTAACATTTTTTGGCATTTTTGGGAGTATCCAAAATTATTTTATTTAAATTTAAAAGAATGAGTTTTGAGGGCGGATTTCTGAGAGTTTCCCATCTCCACAATATTTCAGATATGATATATAAGACTGTTGCTACTTGCAAGTATCCGTGCTTCCAAAATGAGGGTGTTGGCTTAAGAAGTAGAATATGGGACTAATAATAGTTAAATCAATAGCCGTGCTTCTATGGTACAACAATTCTTCTTGAGGACTATTTTCTCAGTTCTGTAGGATTTAACATTGACCTGGTAGAAACTCTGCTGGGCACACCAATTTCCCCTCTTTTTTTTTTACTTTTAAGAAATTGACACTTTGTTTTTGCAATGATTGTATTTCTGTAGTTGAACTCAAGATTATGGGGCTAATAATAGTTAAATCAATAGCTGTGCTACTATGCTACAACAATTCTTATTGAGGACTATTTTCTCAGTTCTGTAGGATTTAACATTGACCTGGTAGAAACTATGCTGGGTACACCAATTTCCCCTCTTTTTTTACTTTTAAGAAATTGGCACTTTGTTGGGGACCCATCAGACACCTTGATTGATATACGGGAACATTCATTTGCAATGATTACTTCTGTAGTTGAAATCAAGAATATTTTATATCTTAAAGGTGCCTATGGTTTATGGATTCATATATTTGAATCTTGTAGTCTCTATACTATTTCTATGTTGTTTTTTCCATTTTTTCTTCTAGTTTGGAATATCGATAGTTGAAGTGGCCATAGTTAACTATATGGGAGGAACTTTACAACCTAAAAACTATCAGATATTGTGTTGTGGTTCCCTTTCATGATTATGTGACATTTTTTATTAGTTGTTAATGGTAACATCAATAATTTAATGGTTTGTGAAAAAATCCTAGTGACAACAATAGTTATGGATTCAGATGGTGCTTTATGGCTTAGAATTTTACTTTGTTCACATGTGGAATCCCAACGTTAGTGGATTTAAATGACAAATGTATACAATGATTTCTACTCTCCATTTTATTTGATTTTCTTCATTCATTTTGCAGAGCTTCGTCAAAAAGGCCAAATGGAAGTGCAGAATTTGACGCTGACCACACAGCCATTTAGGACATTACAGCTTTTCTTCTATGCACTTATTTTACATCTAAAGCAATTGCTTCTATACGTCGTGTGCAAGGGTAGCTGGCTTGTGTTGTTTAGCATCTTTCTAGGGGCTTTCAGACTTCTGTTCCTTGCTGTTGATGGCTCACAAGAGGTATCATATTTTTTTGGAAGAATTTACTAAATTCTACTGCAGCAGTTTTATCACATTTGACACTTACTGTGCCACCATTAAGTTAAGTGTATCATAATTTTGTATGCATGTATCAAACTGTCATGATTGTTAATATTTATATGAACACATAAGAACTCATAAATATAAATTTAAAAATGTATTGTTTCTAGCATAATTTGTGCTCTTTTTAATGAAATCACTAGCTATAAACATTAGATTTAACACTTGTGCAGCATGTCCAGGAATTTCTCAATTATTTCAAATATGCATTGTGGTGGATGGCACTTGGAGTGGCATCATCAATTGGACTTGGTAAGCTACTGTGTAGCAATAACTGCAATTTTTGCATTCAATGGATTTGCTTTTGTTTTTTTTGGTGGAATATCTTAATGTGGCTGTAAGTTGATTTTTCTCTTAAACATCTTCTAGGTCATTATGTGATGCTGGGTAAGGTCCTAGAAGGGATACGAGTATTCTCTATATGCAAACACACTTTTCGGCAATAATTTAAAAAAAAAAAAATCAAAATGCTAAATGAGGCACAGTAGATAAAGTAAACGTCCAAACGACAGGTGGCGGTCAAAGGCCTTGCGATATCCGTCTCCTCCTTTCTTCTGCGTTTTCGGTCTGAGTTCGGTTATAAGTATTTATATATATATAATATCATATTATTATTAGTTATTAAACGTCCAAACGACCAAAAACTCGAATCAACTCGGATTTCTACGAAATTCGCAGCGATGCTAAATATCAAAGCTACAAAACCATCGACAAAGTCGAAATTAAGATTCAACAAACCAAACTCGGGTTAAAATCCCCCGAAGTTACAACCAACATCAACCTACTAAAATCCACCGAGTCAAAACCTCGGATTCCGATGAGCAAAATCGCGCTCCAACAACGGCGTCCGTTAACTACGCGTCAACGTAACGCCCTAACATCATAATTACGTCACTACAGAAATTTAAAATAAACATCGAAAAATCAGGGCCATTACAGCCACTCCCCCTAAAAGAAAGTTTCGTCCCGAAACTTGATACAAAATCGAATCTACTACAGAAAGAAAATAATCAAAGGTTATCAAATAAAAACACTTGTCAGAAGAAACTAGGAGAACAGATGAGGATGAGCCTCTCTCATGGCTGACTCCAACTCTCAAGTCGCGCTTTCAACATCTTGGTTTCGCCAAAGAACCTTGACCATGGGTATTGTCTTCCTTCGCAATACCCGATCCTGAGTATCTAGGATACGAACAGGCACCTCAACATAAGAAAGATTAGGCTGCAACTGGGGCACTGAGTCAACATGCCGGTCACTAAACACATATTTCTGCAACTAGCTCACATGAAACACATCGTGGACACCAGGAAAATTAACGGGCAAATCCAGTCTATAAGCTGACACTCCGATGCATTCAACAACCTGGAAAGGTCCTACATACCTGGGATCCAACTTGTGATTCCTTCCAAACCTCTTAACGCCTGACATCAGAGATACCTTGAGAAAAACCATGTCCCTAACTGTGAACTCCAGATCAACCCTTCGTCGATTAGCGTTCTTCTCGTAACGCTCCTGAGCTATACGAAGCTAAACCCTAAACCCTAAACCCTAAACCCTAAACCCTAAACCCTTCTTCCATTTAATACAAATTAAAGCCCTAATATAATATAAGCCACCTCCTAGCTACATGGGAGGACAGACGGGGAAATGAATCAGGCAGAGCAAATTACTTCTCTGCTTGGTATTGCCCGCACTAGCTTTGCCGTTTCCACCTCCCGACGCCTGACGACGGATCACCTCGCTCCGATGCCACCACCAGAAGCTCTGGAAGATCCCGACGACCATATCTGGTCCCGCCGCTAGACTCGATGACGAGTCTAGCTTCGTCCTCCTCAATCTTTTGTCTCCTACTGCTGCAGGAGATCGTTTCCATCTCTGCAACTGCCGCTAGAACTCTTTCCTTGTGGTCTCAGGTCGCGAATCTTCCCTGGCCACCGGCTTCAGGCCCTCCCCCTTGACATTTGGTCCTTAGATGAACTTTATCGGTTTGTGTCCTCCCTTTCAGAGCTCTCTCCTCTGTCCAGGACCAAGCCTAATGGTCTCTGCCGCTTTTCTCCACTCGTACACAGCTGTGACTCTCTGTTGCACTTAATGTTGGTAAACCACTTTGCTCATTTCACATTTCGATTACTCTTAGTCTATTTTCATGAACATGCCCAATTTAATCTTGCTCCTATTTGCGGTTAATTTGCTATCATTGTTGTCGCTTTCTTTTATTGAGAAAATTGTGGGTGAATTAGCTATATTTTTAAATATTGACAAACGTTAGCCACTTGTGCAGGTTTACAAAACTTTTGATCAAATTATCACATGTCAAAGCTCGTGACGTCTTGATTTCACCATCAAATGTTAAGTTGGACACAAAATTATCTTTTTAAAATCCATTAAGATCTTAGGATGTATCAGAGGCCCTTGGGGAGGAGGGTAGAGGGGCTGTCGACTTTTGGATTGTAAATGAGGGTGTCAGTTGGAGGTGGTTTCATGAGAGGGTCTGCGGCCGTAGCTTAGGACACCGGCTGGACAAGTAGCAAAGGGGTTTAGTTGGATCAGGTTGCACTTAATGTTGGTAAACCACTCTGCTCATTTCACATTTCGATTACTCTTAGTCTATTTTCATGAACATGCCCAATTTAATCTTGCTCCTATTTGCGGTTAATTTTCTATCATTGTTGTCGCTTTCTTTTATTGAGAAAATTGTGGGTGAATTAGCTATATTTTTAAATATTGACAAACGTTAGCCACTTGTGCGGGTTTACAAAACTTTTGATCAAATTATCACATGTCAAAGCTCGTGACGTCTTGATTTCACCATCAAATGTTAAGTTGGACACAAAATTATCTTTTTAAAATCCATTAAGATCTTAGGATGCATCAGAGGCCCTTGGGGAGGAGGGTAGAGGGGCTGTCGACTTTTGGATAGTAAATGAGGGTGTTAGTTGGAGGTGGTTTCATGAGAGGGTCTGCGGCCGTAGCTTAGGACACCGGCTGGACAAGTAGCAAAGGGGTTTAGTTGGATCAGGAGGGAGGTTGTTCCAGGCGAGTTGGAGAGGGGGGGGGGAGTGGGTATCTGTTTGTAAGAGAAGTGGGTTTGAATGTGAGGGGGGTGGCCGACTGCTGTAAGGGGGAGGGGAGATGCTCGGTTGAGGACTGCAAGGTGGCTCTGCATGAGGGGTAGTGTGGTAGTGGAGGGAGTGAGGAGAGTGGGTGATTATGAGTAATTTTAGGATATTTTGGAGTTATGGTGGTATTGGAGAAGGTAGTTAAGGTAGTTGTGGTGTAGTGGGGTGGTGGCTAGCCGGAGGTGACCATAGGTAGTTGTCGGTGGTAGGGGCCAGAAGTGTTTTCCGGCGATCGCGAAAAAACTAAAAATGAATGAAACTTGAAGGGTGATGACGGAGGTTTGCTAGAGATGGTTGGGAAATTTTTTCGGTGATCGCCAGAGACTGAAATTGGAGGGAATTTGGAGGGGGAAGGGTTGTTTTGTAGGTATATGGAGGGGGGGGGGAGGTGGGGATCAGTTTGTGAAAGAAGTAGTGGGATTGGATATGAGGGGGTTGGCCGTCTGCTATAAGGGGGAGGGGAGATGCTCGGTTGAGGGCTGCAAGGTGCCTCCACGTGAGGGGTAGTCTGGTAGTGGGGAGAATGGGTGATTTTGATTAATTTTAGAATAGTGGGGAGTTATAGAGGTAATGGTGGCGGTAGTTAAGGTAGTTATGGTGTACCAGGGTGGTGGTTGGCCTGAAGTGGTTGTCGGGGGTGTGGACGGAGGTGTTTTCCGGCAATCGCCGAAAAAATGAAAATGAATGAAACTTGAAGGGTGATGGCAGAGGTTTGCCGGAGGTGGTTGGGGAATGTTTTCAGGTGATAGCCAGAGACTGAAAATGGAGGTAATTTGGAGGGGGGGAAGGAGGTTATTTTGGAGGTATATGGGGATGGGAATGTAGTGTAGCTAACCGGTGGTTGGAGGGTGATTTTGGTTCAGGATGAATGGGGGGGGGGGGGCGTTTGTTATGTAAACTCAGATTAGGTTTTCAAATTAAAATATCTTTTAAGCAAAATAATTTAATTTATTATAAAATAAAATTTGGATTTTGAAAATAAGTTTTTTCTAAATTTTTTAAAAAGTGGCAGAGCGGGCCAAATCGAGCTTTCACGCAAATTACTCTCAATCGTTTGAGTTTCACTAGATCGATATTCGTTGTTAGAAAAATATTCCGTGGCGCCTAACGAATTGAACCGTGGTGAGATCCACACAACCACAAACACAATCACAAACAATAATTTATGGAATAACGATAATAAAAGCAGGAAAGAACATTCGAGGCAAACTTAAATTAATTAATTTAGGATGCAAAAATTAAGCTAATAATAAGGAGCAATGATTGATGAAGTTACCCAGCTTGGTTCAGTCCAGTCCAAGCCCAATCGGCACAAGATGAAACGACACTATAATAGCCCACGGTGGATTGGCGGAATAGATATGTCGACGTTGATGCCAATCAGATGAGGCGGGTTTGACAGATCGAGACTATGATCGGCCGTCGATCGCTGACGGGCGTTGGGCTTTGCTGTGCGAAGACGAGCCATCGGGGAAGAAGAATGGAGGCACGGGAGCTTCAGGCGAACATGAGGGGGCGGCGCTGAAGCTTTGGCTAAGACGGCCCGCCGGGGAAGAAGACTGGAAGCACGGGCGCTTCCGGCGGGACAAACAAGAGGGGGCAGCATGAAGCTTTGGCGGCGGGACTTAATTGACAATTTAGAGGAAGGAAAGGAGTTTCCTCCTCTGTTTAGTCTGGCCTCCCCCTTCAGCCGACTTATCTTCCCTTTTTATAAGGATTTCAAATTTTTTATTTGACTAATCTTTGCAAATATTTTTTTCCTAAAGTTCCTTTGCCAGAGTTTGATACCAAACCAGGATTTTTTCCAAAGAAAATCCTTACCGTGTATTTGATTTTGCCATAGCTCATTAAAGGTAATTTCTTTTTTAAGTTTTCTCTCAAATATTTTGTTCTAATATCTTTCCACAACTCTCTGATTTGAATTTTCCTCAATTTAAATTTATGCATCCTTTAATAAATTAAAGCTTGCCCTTTCCTCTCTAACTACCTAAATTATCGGACCTATTTATTCAAGGTCTCATCGGCTAGTCAGACCGACGAGCCAAGACAAGTACAATAAATGAGAACGAGTACATGAAATGCAAAAAAAAATTAAAAAGTGAAATGAGGGTGGGGAAAAGAGAATGATAAAAGTAATAAAATTTACGTTTTCAAAATATCAACAATAATAACTCCCCGACAACGGCGCCAAAACTTTGATATGTAAAATTTAGGATAAATTAAGTTTTGGTCCCCGACAGCGGTGTCAAAAACTTTATCGTGAAATTTGCGATAAATTATATTTCCAAATTTTACGAACTATAGACAAGAGCACCTATTGTTCATAGTATAAGTTATTTTAAAAATAAAATATCAAGTGTCGTATTCTTCCGGGTCTGCTGATTACTTCTACTCACGCAAATTAATATTATTTTATCGAAATATAAAAAGGTTTGAAAATTAATAAAAGATAAAAAAGAAGAAAGCATTTGATCGAGAATCCTTCTTAAGTAAATTAAATCGTAAATCACAATTTCATAAGCAAAGATTCCGAACAATTTGACTGTGGATGTTCCCAGAATATGAAAGCGTCTCTCTCGAGAGTAAGATGTAACAACTAACCTTAGGCTGATCGATTAAGACCTCTCGGCCAGTCGAAACCCCTAAGCTTGCTTTAGACGGTGAACCCCTCTATTAGATTTGACGATACTTTTGCTTTAGGCGGTGAACCCCTGGGTTTCAGTCCTACCTTTGCCGATACTTCCAATAAGGAAGGGACTTTTCTGCATAGTTCGTTTCACCATCAAATCTTTCGGACGCCCATTTTTTGTGTAAGTTCGTAGTTAAAGTCAATTTTACTCATTGTTGTTTTATTGGAGACCATTAGAGACACCTATTAGGCATTGTGAGCTTCTAGTCACTAGGCATGTTAAATGAGGGAGGGGTAGAGCAATAAATACTTGGAATGAAACTGTAAGGAAAGACATGATCTACTTAGGCATTAGTGAGATTATGACAAAAGATAGGACACAATGGCGACAAAGGATCCATATAGCCGACCCGGGATAAAGGCTTGAATGTTGTTGTTGTTGTTTTATTGGTGAATATTTATATTATTTTGGATGTTATTTACTTATTTCATGTCTTTGCTTAAGACTTGCATTATTTCCCGGATTTATTGCCTTAGATTTTAATTGAAGTACTTTTAACATTAAATGGACTAGCAATTACTCGTTTATTTAATGCTCTAATATAAATTGCGATTATTTGTGGACTCCTTTATTGAAGGGGAGCCCTGACGCACCGGTAGAGGTGTCATTGTGTGACCTTGAGGTCACGGGTTCGAGTCCTGGAAGCAGCCTCTTGCAAAAATATAGGGTAAGGTTTGCCTACATTTCACCCTTGTGGTGGGACCCTTCCCCGGACCCTCGCTGCGCGGGAATGCTTTGTGCACCGGGCTTCCCCCTTTTTTGTGGATTTCTTTATTAATTTCAGCTTTTTTTGTAATCTAATCAGATAATTGTTGTGCATCACATCATTTTATATTCCTATGACATTCCATTCATTAGAGTTCCTTATAACATTCCATGAACATCCATTCATCAAAATTCCTTACGACATTCCATGAACATCCATTCATCAAAGTTCCTTAGGGCACATACACGCCCTCAACGTCCGTCACACGGCATTTTTATCATGTAAAATTTATCTGTCGTTATATGCTTTTACTCATGGATCTTGATTGTCATGGAACATGAACTAGTTTAACTTTAATAAGATAAAAATTCTGTATGTTTCTGTTTTTCAAATTCCAAAGTACCAATCAATGTTTCTTTTTTCTGTGTGCTGTGACAGGGTCGGGCTTGCACACGTTTGTTTTGTATTTGGGACCTCATATTGCCTTTTTCACCATAAAAGCCATGAAATGCGGGCGAATTGATTTTAAAGTTGCTCCTTATGATACCATACAATTTAATAAAAAACCTTCATGGCTTGAAAAGGACTGTTCGGAATTTGGATCTCCCATGTTTTCATCATCACCTGGTTCATTGGTACGGGTCTCACTCAGCAGCATACTCCCTCAAGTTCAGCTAGAGGCTGTTCTTTGGGGCATAGGAACAGCTCTCGGGGAGCTTCCCCCATATTTTATCTCAAGAGCAGGTGCCTTCATTCTTTCATTGTACTTATAGTTTTTTTTACCGTCTATCTATATTTGCTATATTTTCATCAAATTACACTCATTACTTGTTCCCCTATATCATTTACTTTTAAGAGGCTTTGGTGTTCGCATGACATAATTCTCATTTTACAAATTTTTTTAGATGAAGAATGGGTGACTATAAGAGAAAGTGAGCGAAAATGCATTTACATTATTATTATTATTTTTAATGGCTGATGAATGTTGGAGAGAGAGTGGGTGGAGAGATAGAAGTTAAATGAAGGTTTGATTGGGGAACAGGAAAGAGGGAAGGACAAGTAGCTGCATACTTCCTCGTACTTGTCCTACTTATGAGATTGGTTGAAAAGTAAGCAATGATGGGCAGAAGAGAGAAGCTGTGAGCACAAGCAAGGAAGAGATCTCCTTGCTGAAATCTTGGTCATCTTCATTGACTTTAGAATACTGAGAGACTGAACTTGACCAGTAAGCAAAATTGTTGTATCTAATGGCTTAATTACATACAACACGTTTAAGACTGTGTTGATTTCATTTCACTCATTTTATTTGTGAAGGTGAAATCATCACTTTTGAGGAGTTTAAGGAGGTTTTTTAAGTTACAATTCAATGCATCTTACCACATACAGCATACAAGTATAACTCACCCTTTTGTAAAAAGTTGATGCAGTGGTACGCCGACTCAAGTAAACACACTATATGCAACCTTAAATGCAATGCCTTATGATGTTAATGCAAGGAGGTCCGTATTAAAATTACAGCAGTAATTAAAAACTATAAGTTAAACAGTGGCACAAGCAATTACAAACTTTAATTAAAAAGAAACAAACTTTGCGAGGGGAGACCGAGGCGCACATATTTTAAGCACAGGCGGAAATGCGGAATAGGCCCTGCAAGTCACACAAAGTTCAGTACTAACAACAAATAAGAAAGACAACAACTACAGATAAGATGTCGGGGATACAAAAATAGAAAATAAACTCAAAATACAACTTACACGTGCAGGCGATGCCAAAGTCGTTGCAGAGTGGGGAAGGCGCCTGGAGAGGATTCTGGACTGGTGGGAAGGCTCGGGAGGGGTGTGACGGCTGGGAAGGCTCGGGAGGGGTGTGCGTGGCTGGATGGGGTAGCTGTTGGCTGTAGCCTGTAGGGGTTCACATAGTGGGGATTTGGTGGGTTGGCAACAATGGGGATGTCAGATGGCGGTAGTTGGAGGCGGTAGAAGGGCGACTGTAGGGAAACAGGGATGAGAATAGACCTGGACTGCAAATAAATCACTCTCCAAGACTGCTAGGGAGTCATTTGGCTCTTAACTGCAAGAGGGGAGGTCGTGGGAGGGATGGGAAAGGGCAACAATGAGGGAATGACGGTAGAAAGGCGTCAAGACAACAACCTGTAGATGGGGGAGGGGGTGTTGGCGATGGTATCTGAGCGTTTGGATGTGGAAAGAACGACAGGGAAGGGATATCACCTTGGTGTCGCACTGGGGCGGGGGGGGGGGGGTTCTTCCGGTGTCGCACTGGGGGGGGGGGGGTTCTTCCGGTGTCGCACCAGAGAAATGGGGATCGACGATTTGCAAACTGTAAAACTAATATTCGATGTTTACTACAACCAACCCTGCACTGTTTAAACTCAAAGACAACTTAGGGCGCCTGAATTGGATGACTCATATTGTCTGGTCCGATCGGGTGTCAAATACAACTTAAAACACAAAATAATATATAAAAAAAAACTCAAAATGACCATCCGGGCGCAGTCGCTGACTCGGATCGCCTGAACGACTAGTGGTCTGTCTCCTCCTGCGGGAGTAGACATGTGTTGGGCGTGGCGCTCCAACTCCCTCGGCTTGAAATCACTCATCACTGGTGAGTGAAGACGGTCGTACTCTCTGTGTAGCCGCTGGACGAGTCTTTCGAGTTCCTTTGAAGAAATTCATGTAGCATCATATAATGGGAGACCGCTCCAATGAACAAGATAACGTACAATATCTCGCCCGCCCGCGATATAGAAGTCATGGCCGATGACCTGAACTATGTCTCCAGTAGAACTTAGTTATTAAAGGCGATAGGCGCATCAAGGCACAAAGGGGTCTTGGATCCTAGGCGCATGTGCGCGCCTGACGAAGGCAAGACACTACCATATTCATTTTAAAAAATAAGCATCAAACATTAGTTCATCTTCTTGATCAGATTTTTCATATATTCTACTTATTAATCATTCATTACTATCATTTATATCTCTTAAAAAATAGAATTAATGTAGTCACTTGCATCATATCTAAGTCTTAACACTTGATTATATTTCACAAACATTAAATCATGCAAAAATTATTGAGGCCTTATATTGTTTCTTTCTTTTGAAAAAAAAGTTTGCAATAAAAATCACACTCAGATATGCTTTTTATACTCCAAATGCGCAAAAAAGGCCCGCGAAGGCGCAAGCATCTGATCCTGTTGAGCCTGGAGCCTTAGGCGCGCCTGGGGCGCGCCTTTAACAATATAACGGTAGAAGTAAGTGGCTCCGACTGTAATGTATCTTCGTCTGACTGCTGGATCGGTGGACCCGCCGATGGTGCATGGTCATCCCTCATGGCGCGACTCCTCAGGTGGAAGTAGGGATGGACTGGTAGGGACCAAAAGAGGCTGAGGCTATTGTATGAGTGTGGAGGAAGGATCCACATACACGCGCTCCTCGTAATAAGGAGTCAGATCCTCTACGTTGAATACTCGGTTGATGTACATACCATAAGAGATGTCAATTTCATATGCGTTCGGCGAGCGCTTAATTTCTTTGCTGTTCCTTGCGAAATCCTCTCAGGTCGTATACAAATCATCACTTGTTCTCCCGCCTTAAAAATTTATTCCCTCCTGTGTTGATTTGCTCAATTTTTATAGTAATCATTATTTGATGCAATTTTCTTACGGACCAACTCATTAAGTGCATGCGCATGCTGAATAAAAGATTCTGCTAACTCACTGGGTCATGACTCGAGAGGGACATCAATGAAGTCAATAGGCTCCCCAGGTTCATACTCTAACATGATATGAAATGAACTCAAACTTGTGGTCCTATTTGCAAAACTGTTATATGCAAACTCAGCTATATGTAGAACTAAATCCTACATGCACGAACTATCCCCAACAGGACAATGAGTAGGGTCCCATGGCTACTTTTGACAACTTCAGTTTGTCCATTCGTTTATGTGTGTTAGACGGAGAACTTGAATGTCGTACAAGTTTTCTTCCATAATGTCTTCCAAAAATAACTCTTGAAACGAACATTGCGGCCAGAGACTATGGAAGTGGGTAATCCGTGATACTTGAATACCTCCCTTAAGAATAACATAACCATGCTAGACACATCAGCAGTATGAATTGGAAGTCAACTTCAATATGTTTGGAACGTTCATGAAAAACAAAATTCTTGGCATTATGTATAACAGATCGACTGTCACAATATAAAATGGCCGGTGAGGAAAGTCTAACACCAAGGTCACTTAGAAGACTTTCCATTCAGGTGAGCTCAGACACAACATAAGTCATTGACCGATACTCAACCTCGGATGAAGAGCGAGCAACTACCAACTGCTTCCTGCTGCGACAGGTGTTAATGTGTCTATCAAAGTATGTACAATATCCAATTGTGGAATGACGATCCTCCAGTGAACCGACATAATCAGCATCAGAATATGCAATAAGTGAGAAAAGAGACGAAGAAGACTTGTATATAAGTCATTGTCCAAAAACAGACTTCAACTATCGAAGGATACAACTCAATTGCTTGGAGATGAGAGATTCGTGGTTCATGCATGAATCGGCTGACAACTCTAAAAAAAAATGACATATTAGGTCTCGTAACAGTGAGATATATTAGTTTTCCATTTTTCCTACAAGACGACAATGATATTTTGGGTTTGGAAGGAGTAGATCAGAGTTTGAGACATGTGCGCTGAGTTTGTAATTGTTATCCATAAGAGTGTCAACAAGTTTGCATCTAGAGTATCCAACATCATGAATCAAGTCAATACAGTACTTTCGTTGAGATAGAAGAAGTTCAATGCTTCCTGCTGCGACAGGTGTTAATGTGTCTATCAAAGTATGCACAATATCCAATTGTGGAACGACGATCCTCCAGTGAACCGACATAATCAGCATCAGAATATGCAATAAGTGAGAAAGGAGACGAAGAAGGCTTGTATATAAGTCATTGTCCAAAAACATACTTCAACTATCGAAGGATACAACTCAATTGCTTGGAGATGAGAGATTCGTGGTTCATGCATGAATCGGCTGACAACTATAAAAACAAATGACATATTAGGTCTCGTAACAGTGAGATATATTAGTTTTCCATTTTTCCTACAAGACGACAATGATATTTTGGGTTTGGAAGGAGTAGATTAGAGTCTGAGACATGTGCGCTGAGTTTGTAATTGTTATCCATAAGAGTGTCAACAAGTTTGCATCTAGAGTATCCAACATCATGAATCAAGTCAATACAGTACTTTCGTTGAGATAGAAGAAGTTCATCAGGATGCTGAGCCACATTGAGATCAAGAAAGTACCGAAGATTTCCCAGGTCCTTAGCTATGTTGTTAAAGGCGCGCCTAAGGCTCAAGGCTCACCAGACTCAGAGGTTCGCGCCTTCATGCGCTTTTTTGCTCCTTTAGAGCATAAAAGGTGCGCCTAAGTGCGACTTTAGTTGTAAATTTTTTTTTTTTCAAAAAAAGAAATAAATAATGCAACGACTCAATAAATTTTGCTTGATTTAGTGTTTGTGAAACATAATCGAACGTTGTGACATAGATATGACGTAAGGAACCACATTGTTTCTATTTTTTAAGAGATATAAATCATATTAATGAATGATTAGTTAGTAGAATAGATGAAAAATCCGATCAACAAGATGAACTGATATTTAAAATGAATATAATTGCGTCTTGCCTTCGTTTGACGCATGCTTACGCTTTGAACCTAGGCTCCATGACCCTTTTGCGCCTTGGAGCGCATGCACTTTTAATAACTAAGGACTTTAAAAAACAGAAGTCAGATGTTGTTTGATCATGTGTATTCTTGTGGGATCGTCTCCCGTAATCAAAATATCATTAACATACACTAAGAGAATCACTATGCTGGTTAGACGATGACGAGTGAATATAAAGAAGACGGTTAAACTTCGAGTGAACCCAACATCATGAACAATCTGACTAAACTTGTCAAACCAAGCTTGAGGAGACTGTTTGAGAACATAAAGAGATTTCTTCAGACGATGTACAAGAGACTCCCCCGTGGTCTCAAACCCTGGTGGTTGTTTTATATAGACAGTCTCCTGTACACCATTGAGAAAACCATTTTTACATCTAATTGATGCAACTTCCAGTGGCGATGAACAATGTGGGAGATCAAAACACGAATAGTATTTAGTTTGACGATTAGAGAGAAGTTCTCATTTTAATCCATACCTTATTCTTGAGTAAAATCACGAACCACGAGATGAGCCTTCAGATGATGAATTGTCCTATTCGAACCATGTCTGATGGCAAATACCCACTACGACCCGCATAGGTCTGGCTAGGAGGAAGAGGGACAAGATCTCACGTTTGATTTGCCCAAAGAGTAGACATTTCCTCATCCATGGCCGCCCGCCACCCCGGATGTTAGAGAGCCTCCTGCACAGAGTTAGAGGTGGAAATAAAGGATAAAGAAATTGTAAATTGCCTGAGTTCCGAAGAGAGCCGGTGTAAGGAGACATGATTCTCCAACATATGAGCAGTGGAGGCGGTTGCCAGATCTGCAGGCCGCAAACTATCATTAGTAGAGGCAATATTGTTAAAGGCACGCCTAAGACTCAAGGCTCACCAGGCTCAGAGGTTTGTGCCTTCATGCGCCCTATTTGTGCCTTTAGAATATAAAATGCGCGTTTGAGTGAGATTTTTGGTGTAATTTTTTTCCAAAAACGAAAAAAAATAATGTAAGAAGTCAATAATTTTTGATTGATTTGGTGTTTGTGCAAAATAATTGTGCGTTGAGACTTAGATATGATGCAAGTGACCACATTAATTCTATTTTTAAGAGATAAACGATATTATTGAATGATTAATTAGTAGAATAGACGAAAAATTTGATCGAGAAGGAGAGATGATGTTTGTTGCTGATTATTTAAAATGGACGTGGTTGCTCCTTGCCTTCGTCAGGCGCGCGCCTGCGCCTTGAGCCTAGGCTCCTTTAATAACTAAGAGTAGAGGACACCTCTCATTGAGCAGCATATGGAGGAGTACGACGAGTATACACACAAATCAGAGGTGGTTTTGGTGGTAGGTTTGGGATTGACGTGGGGAGGATAGGTGGAAGGTTAGAAGTAGCAGGAATAGTAGGTCGCAGAAACTGATGTAAGCAGACATAGACTTTCTGAGTGCGAGAGTACCCAACAAACATATATTTTGTGGCACGTGGAGCAAGTTTGTCAGTGGACGGGCCAAGATTATGAACATAGCAAACACAACCAAAGAATCGAGGTGTGACTGGAAAAGGGTGTGTGGAGGGAAAAAAAGTTAAAAGGAGCCGCAAAGTTGAGAGTGGAGGAGGACATGTAGTTAATAAGATAACAGACTGTAAAAACCGTGAAATTCCAACACAGTTTGGGAACATTCATTTGAAACATAAGGGAGCGGACAATCTCAAGAAGGTGATGATTCTTGCGTTCTGCGATACCATTTGTTGGGGGGTATACACACAAGAGGTTTGATGGATGATTCCAAACTCAGCACACAAGTCTGTAAACGCATGAATTGTGTATTTACAGACATTGCCGGTTTGGAGAGTTTTAATGGTAGTATAAAACTGTTTGCGAGTCTCAATGATAAATGCACAAAATAGACGAGTTAGTTCAGAGCGATCATGAAGTAAATACAACTATGTCATACGTGAGTAATCATCAATGAATGTAATGAAGTAACGATAACAAAAAAACTTGTTGTTTTATAGGGTCTCCAAATATCTGAATGAATTAAAACAAAGGAAGCATCGTACCGAATACAATAAGGTGAAATAGTAGAATGATGTTTTTTATCGTGGATACAAGACTCACATGTGAAGTCATCAAGGGCCAAATCTGGAAGAGTTTTTTGGAGGATGCGCCAATGCGGAGAGGTGCATTCCCAAGACGCTGATGCACTCGACAGAGCTAATAGAGGAGAGAATCGCTGGGTGGGGGTCCAGGATATAATTCGACAGTTGCTCTTGACCATTTACAATACGCGTCTTTAGATCCTGCACCATAAAAAGGTGAAAGTGAAAGTTACATAGCAATCAAGGTCTTGAGTAAGACGGATAATAGAGAGGAGATTGAAAGGAGAGCCCGAAACACGAAGAATCGAGAGAAGAGTGATGGAGAGAGTAAGGGTGACGTCGACTGATCCAGAGACTGGGGTAGTGTCCCCATTGGCAACAATAATGAACTTGAGATGCTTAGAGTCCAAGTATTGAGAAGGTTTTTTCGGGGTATTATGACATGTTGCTCTGAAATCCGTAATCCAAGATGAGCTGTGGACTAGACAGGAAATACCTCCATCTAAAATAGACATAACTTTGTCGGAGGAACGACTTATCAACCCTTAAAATTGCTGGAGTTGGGTGCGCAGGGCATCAATGTCAGTTTGAATGTTGTTTGGAGCTTGGACGACAATAGAGGCAGGAGGTGCGGCAGGCAGAACGTGCATGCGGTAATAAGTGGCTTCAAGATGATCATTCCTACCACAGTAAGTATACTTAAGAGGAGCGCAACTATGTAGATCTCTCCCCCGAGAAGTGGTGCGACCTCCATGAGAAAATGGTGGAGAAAAGTGAGATGGAGGTGACCACTAAGATGGATGTGACCGCAAAGATGGAGGTGACCGCTGGAGTAGGGTCAAAAGAGATGAGGTATCATGTTCAACCATTGGTGAAGATGCAACCATAACAGAAGCCTGTAGAGGAGCCGAGTAAAGATAGATCTCGCGATTAGAAGAGACGGCACAACGGCTTGAGCGGTCTGGCGAAGAGATCTCGATGAAAAGAGAAATAGTCGGGGGGATGCAGAGGTCCGCAAAAAGAGGTAGAAAAAAGAGACCGCACGAGAAGAGGCTCTTGCGGGCAGGTGCGTTGGCGATCTCAAGGAAATCAGGCAGCTAGGCAAACATGAAAGCTCGCACGATGATCTGCGATCAGGATGTTGTTGAGTAGGAGCTCTTGTGGGCAGGCAGACTGCCGATTAGGCAGAGAGCTGGCGGTGGCGCTGCGAACAGGAAGAGCTCGGCGAGCTTCGAGCAACTGCGGATTAGTGATCAGGTGCTGCGAACATGAGCTTCGATTAGGAGGCGCTAGACAATCAGTCGTTGCAAATAGAATCGACAGTCAGTCGTTGCAAATAGAATCAGTCATCAGGAGCTGCGAATAGAGGGGCTCGTGCGAGATGAAAAGGTGGTTAGGATCTGCAATCAGGAAGCTGATGATCAGGAGGAGCTCGACAGATAACGCAGTAGTGACCGCCAAAAATGCCAGAGAAGTGGATCCCAGAGCTGCAGTGAGGAAGGGCTATAAATGCAGCAAGGGGGGGAACTAAGGCAACGCAGAACGGGGAGAAACAAAGTTGTGGTCTGTAGGAAAGCTGATCGCGCTAACAGACAAGATGGTGCGGGCGATAGCTGGGCCGAGCGAATATGAAAAATAATTTTTTGAATCAATTCGGCTCTGATATCATGTAGAAAGTACAAAAAGAAAGAATAAAATCATAATTTATTAATATCTTTTCCATCTTTATTGAATATACAAGCCTTTGTACATATATATTGGGAGAGATAGGGGAGAGGAAATCTCATTCTAAGATGTGAGGCTAACAATAACAAATAAAGTGGGCTCAAACTGGGCCTTCATTATTTGGCCATTTTACATTGTTTTCCAACAACAAGGATGGTCATTCCCGTCGTAGAAGAGGTGGAAATAACGGGGAAGACACACTGCGAGGTCACCAACATTCTGAGGTGGCGTCAGACAATGGTTGGGAGACCGGCGAAACCGTTGGAGCGAAACTAGGGCGAGGGAAGAACGAATATCGGTTGGACTTTCCCGAAATAGAGAAAAGAGTTTTTCTGTTCGGAATATTGCCCAGGCTATTTGCTTTTGAAGGGGAATCAACTTTTAATAAGATAAGTGACTAGTCTTTATGTTTTGGTAAGAATTTTTTAGGTATATGACAAAAGGTAAAAAGGAAGGGATTTTTAAAACAAAGCTCTAATATGGGTTTTCCAAAAGACTTCTTTCCATCGGTGGATTAATTCTAAAAATAAATTTTGACTTTAATTTCCAGGTTGCCCAAATTAAAATATTACTTAATATTAATAGATCGATTTGAGTGCTTGCCTTAATTATCATTATGTCTAATTTTGACGTATTTTTTATTCAGAAATTTATTGGACGATCACCCTTATAAGCCGTCACAACGAGCTCAGACGATGTGTGTGAAATAAAACAAACAAGTACATGCGGGATATAAAATAATGTGCGTAAAAATAAAGATAGGTGATACATGTTCGAAAAAAATAAAAAATAATTCGATGATGCGGTGCCGGCTGCATCAGATATACTCGATGCTCTTATGATTTGTAAAGACATAACAACACGCTCCATAGAGATAGTGCCTCCATATCTTCAGTGCGTGAATGACGACTACTAGTTCCAAGTCGTGCACATGGTCATTCTTTTCGTGATCCTTTGATTGTCTAGAGACGATGTCTACGACTTCTCCTTGTTGTATAAACACACAACCCAAGACTTGACCCGAAGTATCGCTATAAATCTGAAAGCCATTCGTATCTGAACGTAGATACAATATTGGTGTGGTCATCAGTCTGGTCTTCAACTCCTCAAAAGCAAATGACATTCAACTGTCAAACTAAATGTTTTTCCTTTTCTGATGAGCTTACTCATCGGTAAAATTATTTTTGAGAAGTCTTTAATAAACCTACTGTAACATCCAACTAAGCCTAAAAAACTGCAAACTTTAGTGTCTGCCTTCGTCTTTGACCAATCTTGGATTGTTTCTATTTTCTTTGGATTCACCGCGAGACCTCTCTTATGGATAATGTGTCCAAATAAAGCAACCTTTGAAAGCCAGAACTCGCACTAAGAAAATTTTGCATACAACTGATTCTCTCTGAGAGTACTCTAAACTGTCCTGATGTGCGTAACATGTTCATCTTGACTCCTTGAATAAACAGGATATCATCACTGAAGACGATAGCGAATCGATCTAGGAATTCCCAAAATACTTTGTTCATCAAGTCCATAAAGGAAGACATGACATTAGTCAGCGCGAACGGTATGACTACAAATTCATAGTGCACGTAACTCATGTTAAAAGCTATCTTCTGAACATACCCATCACGGATCCTCAACCGGTGATATCTCAATCTCAAGTCTAACTTAGAGAATGTGTAAGTTCCCTCAAGTTGAGCAAACAAATAATCTATCTTTCGAATAAAATACTTATTCTTAATTGTTAGCTTGTTCAGTTTGCGGTAATCAATGCACAACCTCAGATTGTCATCATTCTTCTTTACCCATAAAATTGGTGCACTCGAAGTCGATGTGCCGAGTCGGATAAATTCCAATTCGAGTAACTTCTGCAACTTGATCTTTAATTCAGCTAGTTCTCTGAGAGCCATACGGTAAGGGGCCTTGACTACTGTCTTGGATCTAGGTATAAACTCGATTTGGAAATCAACCTCTTTGGCAGCTGGGGCACCAGGTAGCTCTTCTGGTTTGACATCCAGAAATTCCTAAAATACTAGTACTTCTTGCATATTATTTTTTACTTCTGCATGCTCCTGCAATCTATTTTGGCATTTACACTTGATAACCAGTCCATGCACAAACTTAATTCAAATTCTGCAATAGGATGGAGAGACACTTCTATGACAATTTCAACTTTCCCAAACAACACTGAGACTCTACATTTAGTGACTAGTCTGCATAAGGGAACCATTAGACATCATGACCTCTAGTGGTGTTGACTCTGAAAGGATCTCTAAGCCCAACTAGAGCGCAAAGGATTCTGATATGTACGAGTGCGAAACACTTGTGTCAAAGAAAATCTTGGGGGTACGTTTTGAATCATAAGAAATCCTCCATTTATAATGCATTGCACCATCAAAGCCATCTATAACGTTCGTTATTAAAAAAATAAAAGATTTATGGTATTGGAAGAAGTATCACACAGGCCCCACATGCCATTATGTGGGTGGGTCTACTTCGGGCATACATATTATTACAATTTATTAGTTTTAAGAACTATTTTTTTGTGTAGTTCATATGCACCCAAAGCAACCACAGATGAACGAAGCCTTTTTTGTAACCAAGAGCAGTTGGGCATGGGGCTAGTGTGTGTGTGTGTATATTTATATACCTCCGTGGCGCCATACACATATCCTTACATTTTAGTTTGTTGTTGTATTTGTACCGGATAGGTATTGTACATGTATGTGTACCCATGCTTCTAAGTCGTTTTTGGTCGTACTTTGATTTCTTTTGTGCTAATGGAATTACTTATTGCAGCAAGGCTATCAGGAAATAGTTTGGATGAGATGGAAGATTTGGCTGCAGTTTCAACTAAAAAAGATGGATTTTTATCATCTTTCGTGAAGAGAACAAAAAGATGGCTTCTCTGTCACTCCCAACATATGAACTTCCTCACAATTTTGGCCCTTGCTTCAGTAAGAGTTTTATATATGTGCTTTATTTCCAACTTACAAAGAACTTAATTTATATGAAAGAAAGTTACCACATAAACTAATCCTTTCACTTTCTGCTTTTATCCGTGACTTTTGTGTGCAATTATGAATGGCATACGTTGTTTTTGGGTATGTGTAGCTCCATTTTAGAGAGATGGGGGAGAGGTGAACCTTTGTTCCCATATGCATTTTGAAGTGTGACACATTTTTTTTGTTGTAATACCCGCTGCTCCATCCTGGCACAGTTGAAGTGTGGACCTCATACAAAAAGCAGGTAACAATCATTGGCTGTAGGAGATCACATTTGAGCTTTCGTTAGGGCTGTCCTTTAACAAATCTCGCATTATGAGGGGAAGTGCCTTGGAGCTGGATTTAAGGACATTAGTAATTTAAAAAAGCTTAAGTTCATGGATACAGCTTTCATGAAGCCCTGCAACATAATTTATGAATTTTTATTCTTCAAACAATTAAAATTTTAAGGCATTTGCTTATTTTCTAAATTTTATTCTATAATCTTAAATATTGTACGAAATGAGAAATTAGTGAATAAAAGAGGAGGCAAAAATAAATTATTCTCCTTAAAATTAAATTCAAATACATATATAAAGAGCTCCTTATATAGATAGAAGGAGAGGGAGCTAAGAATGGATCTAAGATGTGGGACCAAAGGATCGTCAGGCTACCTTAATTCCTAAGAAGTATTGGAGCCAACCCAAATTTTTTAGTTTGGAATTGAGAGTCTAGGTGTTTCTTGATGTTAATAATACCAAGAAAATCATCATCCATTACTAGAATGTCATCAACATAGACCAGAAGAATCACAATGCCAAATGGACATCAGCGAACAAACAGGGAGAAGTCTGTCGAGCTCCGGGTGAAAGCCACAATCACGAACTACCTGATTAAACTTATCAAATCATGCACGTAGAGATTGTTTTGAAGCCATATAGGAATTTCTTCAGATGACACATTAAGGACTCTTTCGTGGTTGCATGACCAGGAGGTTGTTGCATGTACACAGTCTCTATAAAATCTGCATTCAGGAATGTGTTCTTGATGTAGAGGTTATTGTTGATGGATATCAAAAAAGATTAAGATACAGACAATGTTGAGTTGCAACTGGAGAAAAAGTCTCCTCATAGTCAAGACTGTGTTGTTGAGTAAAGCCTCTGGCACGGTAAAAATCCACTTATAGCTTACAACAGACTGATTGGGAGGCCGATGAACGAGGTCCCAAGTTTGGTTGGCCCAAAGTGCAACCATTTTCTCATCCATTGCCGCCTGCCATCCCGGATGCTGAAGGGCTTCCTGCATAGAAGAGGGGTGAAAATATAAGAAAAAGAATCCGCAAACTTGCGCTGGTCAGAGGATAGATGATGTAGGGAAACATAGTTAGTGAGTGGGTGGGCAGTAACGGATGATGTTGAATCAACCGTGTGCGAACCAGTAATAGGCAAGAGCGGGTCCTGTACCTTGGAGCGAGGAGGACGACAAGTGTAGACTAGAAGAGGAGGATTTGAGGAGGTTGGTGGCGTTGCAAGTGGTTAGGAACTAGGGGACGAAGGAGAGCAGGGGTCAGCATAGCCGGTGTGGAGGGAAGATGAAAAGGTGGACAAAACAGACGCAACCGAAGACTCGGGGACTCAAGGAAAAGGGACGTTTTCCGAGAAATAAGATTGAGAAAAGTGTTGCGACGTTGAGAATAGCGGAGGGCATGAGGTTGATGAGATAATAGGCAATGGAGACAACAAAGTGTCAATAGGCATTGGGGGCATGCATCTGGAACTTGAGAGAACATGCAACTTCAAGAAGGTGACGGTTCTTTCACTCAATAACACCATTTTGTTGCAGTGTGTAAGCACAGGAGGTTTGGTGGAGGATACCCAATAAGGTATACGTTTCCTGAAATGCATGCTCAATGTATTCAGGCGCATTATCAGTGTGAATAATTTTAATAGAGCGGGAAATTGTGTTTTGGTTTCGGTGGCAAAAGAGCGTACTAGAGCCAAAAGCTCAGAGCGATCGCGATCGGGTACATACTCGCCATGCGTGAGTGATCATCAATAAACATAAAATAATGATATCTAGATACACTAGTTGTTTTACAAGGACTCTAGCTGTTAGAATGAACTAAATTAAAAGGTGCAAAACTCTAAGTACAATGAGAAGGGAAAATAAAACATTGTTGTTTCTCATAAATGCATGATTCGCATTCTAAACTAGAGAAAGAAAAATCTAGAAAAACCTTCTGGAGGATGGGAAGAGGAGCATGACCAAGATGCCGGTGCCAATCGAGCTGACAAAAGAGAGAACAGGTAGGGGAAGTTCCAGGGTGTAAAACCCATTTGAATGTTTCCCTCTACCAATGGTGGTTCGCGTCTGCCGATCTTGCACAACAAAAGAAGAAGATGAGTGATGGAGACGACGGCCCTCAACAGGTTGAAGACGAGGACGGTGCGCTTACAGAAGATATTTCTCTGTCTCCAAGTAGTGACGTGAGACGCCGTGAAGACTATGTGGCGCGTCGCCCAAATATCCGCCCGCGGCGCAAGCCTATATTTAAATAATTAATAATAATTATTACTAAAATTATTATTAATTATTTATGCATTTTGGTTCTATTTTATTTAAGCATTTTATTTAATTTTCATAATATGTGGCATGGTTATGTTTTGAACCATGATTATTTTTATTTTTATTTTGGGCTGCATGTAACCTTTTCCCTTGTTGTTTGATGTAAGCCTATATATAGGCATGGATATTTTCATTTTGAGGTATTGATTGATGAAATAAAAATTGAAATCCTAATTGTCTCCCTCTTGAGATCTCTCTCCCTTCTCCCCTTGGCCGCATTTCTCCTTCCCCTCCTCTCTCTTGGCCGCCGGCCACTTCCCATCTCCTCCTCCCTATTCTCTTCCCCTCCTCCTCTCCTTGTTAAGAAAACCGCCCCCATATCCCCTCCTCCATTCCGGCCACAATCCCAACAAGCCGCCAACCTCTTTCCTCCCCCTAGGCAATATTCGGCCTTCTCCTCCCTCTCCCCTTTCTTGGTTTTCTTCTCTCTCCTTCATATCTTCCTCTTCCTCTAGCTACCCGAGCCATCCTCTTCCTCTACGAAGAAAACCGACCCCTTCCACCCAACAAGCAGAAACTGGCCTCCTCCCTTCATCATAATCCGAGCCCCCCACACCTCCTCCCCATATAACTGTTGGACGTTTTCAAGAAAATCTCTCTTCCAAACCATGAGTCTGCATCAATGAGACGGTGATTAAGCAGTCATGATCTTGAGTAAGACGACTGACAGAAAGTAGGTTAAAGCAAGACCCATGAACATGAAAAACTGGGCTAAGAGAGCGGGTAGCGTCACATCGTTGGAGCCAGCAACTAAAGTGGTGTCATCATTCATTACTATAATTACTTAGGACATTGACAGTCCAAGTATTGAGAAGGAATTTTTGGAGTAATACGATTGATGGCACCCGAGTCCACAACCCAAGTGGGACTATGGGAAAAATATAAGGTACCTTCATTGGAGACGAAGGCAACGAAGCTAGAAGGGTGAGAGATCATGGCGCGAAGATTCTGGAGTTCCTCACATAAGGTGTCGATGTAAGCACGAGAGGAGGAAGGTCCATCAATAGCAGGGGAGCCATGCGTCAGAGAAGAAGCTGGCGGTAGGAGTCCATGTTTCCGAAAGCAAGTAGCCTCTGTGTGATTGGTCCAACCATAATAAGTACATAGACAAGGGGGTGGCCCTTAGAGCAAGGGCGGCTATCACGCCTACCACCTCGAGAACCAGAGCAGCCTCCACGAGCAGGAGAAGGTAAACGTCGGTCGTTAGAACCGCGGTGGAGGAGAACCAGAGGAGGACACTCAATACTGAGAGTTTAGGTGGTGGAGCCATCTTCAACAACATGGAGCAACCATCAGACAATGATGAAATAGTAGGAGAGGAAAGAATACGCGCCTGGACACTGGAGGTGCGGGGGAACACAGATTATTAATGCAACACCGACCGCCTCTTTTTGAGCCCATTGAGCAACAAGATCCGGTGTTGGTGGCTGGTGCTTAGTCCAGATCTCGACAAGAGTCTTGGATTGGGCAACAAAGGACATGAGGTCACCATTTACGGTCGAGTCAGTATTCTGAAGAGCCATGAAAATATCAAAAAAGTGTTGAAGGCTATTTTTCTCGGAGTAGAGGGAGTGGAGCTCTTCCACATGACTTTGGCAGTGGTGTGATACATGGTCATCCGATATGGTTCACTATCCATGGAGTTCAAGATCCAAGATTGAACTCGGCCATCGTCCTGAAGCCACTGCTCGGCGGGATTGTCCCAAGGGAGATGATGGAGAAGCCCCTTTGTTTGGAGAACGCGGTGCTCCAAGTGCACCCATTTCACAAAAATCTTCTTCCTGGTGAGAGGGATAGTAGTGATCCAGAGTTCATCCCGAGCATCACGGAAAGAGGATGGAGTAAGTGCCAGAAGTGTCGAGGTAGTAGGTGCAACATTGGTGCCCATCAGGCAAGGAAAGCCGTCGTGATGGAAGAAGAATTCGAGGACAACACAAAAGATCACCACCAAGGAGACTGCAATAGCAGAGGAATGGTGAGCACATGGGAGAAGCTGGCGAGCTCGGCAAGAGGCAGTCTCAGAGAAGTTGGCGAGCTCCGATAGAGGTGGTCTTAGCGAGAAGCGAGCAAGCTCGACAAGAGACTGCACGATGCGGTATCAGATATCTTCAGGGAGCGGGCAAGAGGCCACACAGTACAGACGGTCTCACATTAATATAGGAAGAGAGAGTTAGAACAATCCCAATCTAAGATGTGAGACTAAAGCATAAGGAGGAAGAGGGCCCAAAATGGGCATCGCTATAGGCCTTTACCTATTTTCCTTCTAACAGACTCTAAAGTAGAAGCTACGGTATAGATTCCTAGTTATGATGGATCAATTGATACTGAGATATTGGATGCATGTATTGACTCAATCAAAATTTATTTGGACTTCGTCCGGGTGTACTACTCTTGATGAAATTGCCTTTGCCCTGTTGACGCTTAGCATCATACCTTGGTATCGTGGTATGCTCACCCAAGTGATCTACTTTACGAGAATACACCATGGGGTAGTTTAAATAACCGATTCATCATGAATTCTGCCCCATAAGTTATATCAAGGATATATGAAAAAGATGACAGTCTTAAGTTGAAGCCAAGGGATTACACTGTTGAGATATTGTGCGAGGTCATCTCATTAGTTATTTGTCAGATCTTCTTTGGTAGTCTGTATATGTATCACAGGTATGCCACGTTGCATTGATGACCTTTCTAATGCTAGCTGAAAAAAGGTAAACTTTCCTGATAGAAAGAAACCAGTCCACACATGCGACATGGTGATTATAGGGCAAGTGAATGAAAGTGTGGGCATGCCTCACCGTGGATAAATGAACCTAACACATGATACTTTCAATATTCTCTTTACTTATGAAAATATGAATAATTGTTCCAAATTTATATGGTATTACAGTTTTTTATTTCAATTATCTTGTGATGCTTTCTATATTTTCATTTTCAAAATTCCATCTCATTTTTCTCTTTTCCTCATACTTGATATATGCATATGCTCTCCATAAGTTCACATCAAGCAAGTATGTTTTCAAGAAACATAGCAATCCTGAAATGCCTTACTACCGTCTAAACAATTGCACCTAATTTAAGGCAATTTCTTCTTAGGTAACTTTCTTGAACATGCTTGCTTTCACAATATAAAAATGTTTGCAATTATTTTATTTACTTACACACTTTTAACCTTGAAGGGGATCCTTGACGTACCGGTTAAGGTGTTGTTGTGTGACCTTGAGGTCACGGGTTTGAGTCCTGGAAGCAACCTCTTGCAAAAAATGCAGGGTAAGGTCTGTGTATATTTCACCCTTGTGGTGGGACTCTTCTCCGGACCCTCACTGTGTGGGGATTCTTTGTGCACCGGGCTGCCCCTTTTGCATGCACTTTTAGCCTTCTCAAATTTTATTTTCTAAATTTCTTTAAGGTGATTTCTTGAAGTGATTTATTTATTTTTCAAGTGCTTATACTACCATAATGGAATTATGCACCGGGTTCTTAAAATGTCTCAAGTTGTTTTAATCGACTCATTTAACAAGCTTGCAAACTCATTACATTTTTTGTAACGAGCGCAACCAAGAGCTGGTGGAGCCCATTCACAACCCACGGACGGGTGGAGCCTGTTCGCAACCCATTAATGGGCGGAGCCAGTTTGCATGAGCATTCGAGCATGGACGTAGGCCGTGTGAGACTGATAGTTTGTGTGTATATGTATGTGTATGTGTGTATATGCCTGCTCAACCGCCTAAAATATTATATAATATATATACTAATATATTATCTGTATCTTCCTCTCTCTCCCCCCTGCCTCTCCCCCTTATCAGTAAACGACAAAGACATCCTGTTGGCTACTACACGCCTCCCGCTGCCGCCCCTTCCTCTCTCTGATCCTTCAAAGGCTGTAGGCTTAGGAGATCTACACATTTTCATTTTTTAATCGGAAAACCATCGGACGATTATTATTTTTCATGCCTGATATGAACGGAAGGGATTGCGTAGAGAGATTTTAAAAGCGTGGCTTTTAAATTCCATTTGATATTTCTTTTATAGTATGTATATATACACACACACACACACGAGTGACAGACACAGAGCTCCGCCCCTACGGCCAACCACGACAGTATCCCAACCGTGACAGACATGAGGCTCCACCTCTATCAATTAATTAATGCGAAAAATAATTATACACCACTTTTCATTTTTTGTTAAAAATCCTCATCCTAAGGCATATATCATTACTTCTCCAAATTATCTTAATGGTTTCATCATTAATTTTTTAAATCAACTTTACTATAGTTGATATGCCTAACGACAACTTACCATAGTAAGGTATATGAGCTCTACTAATTTTTTTTTCATTTTATGGATTTTCATCATTACTTTTAATTTGAGGATATGGTATAATTACTTGAATTGACATTATATATATATATATTGAAATATTATAATATATGTTAAGCCATTAGATTAAAACAGTAAAGCTATATTTGTCAATTTTTAATGTTTCAACAAAGGCAACTTTTTCCTTTTAATATTGTAACAAAAAACATATATATATATATATATATATATATATATATATATATATATATATATATATGATCACTCAATCAAATAATAGTTATTGTTTACTGTGAAACTAATTTATATATAGTTACTACGAGCTTCTTCACACGGGCTACGCCCGTGCTCGAAGCTCTCGAGCGGCTAACATCTATTCTTAAAATTCATCCACAACAGAACCGATTATCAAGACATCACGGAAGATCTCATCAACACATTCATGAACAATATCAATATATTCATGAACATCAACAACATCAGATTTTCAACATTCAACTGTTTATCTTCTCTAAACTCTCACCTAACTCCTACAACAATAATTAGTCACTATTCATTGTCTTCACAAACGAAGCAGTACTCAACAAGAAATCTCCAAAACCATTCAACAATCTCAAATTTTCACCACCCGACTGAACTCTAAAATCTCCCTTTTATAGGGTTACGACAACCAAAAATAAAAAAAGGAAACGAAATTAAACAGGTAACTTGCATAGGTTTGAAGGTGCGGCCATGGCGAGCATTCCATATGTTAACGTCGGACGTTAGAAGCTCATATAGTTGTAAATTGAATTGGAGTTAGTCGATTCGAACTCAGGTAAATTCTAATATAGTTGTGACAATGACCACTCAATCAACTAATAGTTATTGTTTACTGTGAACTTAATTTATATATAGTTACTACGAGCTTCTTCACGCGGGCTACGCCCGTGCTCGAAGCTCTCGATCGGCCTTCGACCGCATCAGGCGGGCTTTGCCCGCCTGCGCACGGGCTTCGCCCGTGCTTGATGCGTTGGGCGTCCTTCAGCCACAAGGGCTTCGCCTGCCTCTGCACGGGCTATGCCAAGATCACTCGACGCAAAACAGACCTTGGCGTTGAGATCACTCGACGCCATGTATCCTTGCTTGGCATCGAGTGCTCTCGACGCCAACATCTATTTTCCGTCGAGTTATCTTGGCGTTGAGAGCACTCGACGTCATGTATCCTTGCTTGGCGTCGAGTGCTCTCGACGCCAACATCTGTTTTCCGTCGAGTTATCTTGGCGTTGAGAGCACTCGACGCCAAAACGTTGGAGTCGAGAGCACCCAACGCCAAGATCAGTCAACGCACAACAGATCTTGGCATCGAGAGCACTCGACGCCAAGAATTTGGAGTGCTGCTGGCTGTCTGGCGTCATGTATCCTTGCTTAGCGTCGAGTGCTCTCGACTCTAACGTTTTGGCGTCGAGTGCTATCAACGGCAAGATAACTCGACAGAAAACAGATGTTGGCGTCGAGAGCACTCGACGCCAAGCAAGGATACATGGGGTCGAGTGCTCTCAACGCCAAGGTCTGTTTTGCGTCGAGTGATCTTGGCATAGCCCGTGCAGAGGCGGGCGAAGCCCGTCTGGCCAAAGGCCGCCGACGCATCAAGCACGGACGAAGCCCGTGCGCAGGCGGGCGAAGCCCGCCTGATGCTGCCGAAGGCCGCTCGAGAGCTTCGAGCACGGGCTTAGCCCGTGCGAAGAAGCTTGTATATATATATATATATATAAGGAGGATCATCAAGGATGGCCCAACATTTTGTTTTTCTTTGCTATCATTTCGTGTTTCTTATTCATGTTCCTGTCAGATGCATTCTTACTTCCTATAATTTCCATACTTCATGCGATATGTTTTTTAATATTTTCTCTGTTGCTCTGATCTATTTTAGATAAATTCTACTATCTGTTCGTATTTTTAGTCTTTTATGTAGTTATTATTTGGTAGAATCTTTGATACACTTTCTTTCATATTCTCCCAGAGCAACTGAGTCATTTAAATATTAAACTAATGGAAGTTGAATGAAAAATGCAAAATAGGATATATGTATATATATATATTGTTAAACTTGGGGTTTATAATACTAAGCTAAATCTTAAGAGAGGCAAAAGGTAATAACTCCAAATTCAACTTTTTTTTTTAAACCAACAGGATTAATTGGTTAATTCCGTTGATGTGATAAAATTTGATTGCCGTAGAGTTAGGCATGGAACTATTTAGTAAAGTAAAGGGGGGGGGGGAAGCATGGTTGAAATCCTTTCATTGTTTTGTAAAATATTACTACGGGAAACTCAATGCATTATCTTTAAAACTAAAACCTAAAACTTATTGCATCATCTGCCTTATGTCGTTATGTTCATTTTCAAGATCAAATTTCTCCCTTCTTTCTTTGAATTAATAAACTCTTTTGCTGAAAATACGTTTTTCTTGCTACTGCTTCTATGCCGCAGGTGCCAAACCCATTATTTGATCTTGCTGGTATAATGTGCGGCCAATTCGGAATTCCATTCTGGAAGTTTTTTCTTGCGACCTTGATTGGTAAGGCAATTATCAAGACCCATATACAGGTAATCTATTTCCTTGTCTGTAATTATTATGTTTCAATAGAATACTAGATGTTGATGCATTTTGTGCTTTCCTTGAGACATTTACACGCGCAGTTATACTGGAAGATATCTAGTTTTGAGCCAGCTTGTCTCAATCTGAAATCAAAAATTTTGATCCAAGTCTTTTAATATTACATACTAAATTTTAATTAGTCACGAAGATAATTATCTCTTAATATGTGTTTTCTGAGATAAATGTGTAGAAACCGGCCCGGCCCATTCTATACCAAAACCCCGAGGTGATAGTAAGGGGAACCGGGGGTACATAAACACCATGGACCACCCGCTGTAGGCGGTGTGGGACTAATCCAACAACGGGAGAGCGGGGATAACCCGGACGCCGGGCCACTGGACCGTAGCCAACTAAGGGCGAACGGACGCCGGTCCCACACGACCTAATCCCGGTGGATCATGATCTCCAACACCCCCCCGCAACGGGATGGCTCTGATACCATGTAGAAACCGGCCCGGCCCATTCTATACCAAAACCCCGAGGTGATAGTAAGGGGAACCGGGGGTACATAAACACCATGGACCACCCGCTGTAGGCGGTGTGGGACTAATCCAACAACGGGAGAGCGGGGATAACCCGGACGCCGGGCCACTGGACCGTAGCCAACTAAGGGAGAACGGACGCCGGTCCCACACGACCTAATCCCGGTGGATCATGATCTCCAACAAAATGCATTTATTATTTATATTCATAAAGTTATGTTATGATAAACGTCAGAATATGTTCTCTTTTCAACAGTTTTGAGTATATATATATATATATATATATATATATATAGAGAGAGAGAGAGAGAGAGAGAGAGAGAGAGAGAGAGAGATGTATGTCTATATACATACATGCATCTATTTGTATGCACAAATACCATTTATGTGTTATGTAGTATGAAACGTGTATATATATACTTGTCTTATAAAACACAAATATCTGCATATACATTATCGAGTCAATTTCAAGTGGAACTGAATAAAGTTAAGTTAGCCATCTTACATTTTTAATTTTTAATCAAGTGAAATCCGTGCAATTATCTTTATGAGTTAACTGACCATTGAGCTAAGCATGCCTGGATGGGCCAGTTGAATTAGGGATTGGGTTTGGGCTAACTATTAAGAAAAATAAAGAATGTGCTGATTGTAATACAAAATCCTATTTTAACTAAAATACTTATTTTACTTAATTGACTAAAAATAATGAAAATCCCAGTGCAGAAGAGGCCCAACAAACATAACACCCAGAAGGAATTCTGGGCTACCAGTCCATTGCAACCGAATACCTGAACTTTATAAGTAATGACTTGGAATGAAAAAAGGCAAGAAACAAATACTTTCTCCAAATTCTCTCTCCCTTATTTCATCCTTTTCATATTGTATTCTTGTTCATCATGAACCCACATTTCCCCATACTTTTGGTCCTCTCTTCACTTAGATTCACCTCTCATGGCAGCAACATGGTTACATAATATGCAACAACAAATTAATTGTGTTTATCAAAAAATTATGAGAAAATACTAGAACAAATTTTAGAACAATGAAAAGTGCTGAATGGGGTTCAGCCTCACATTTGGTCTCACCTCCGCTATCTCAGCCCCAGGTCCATCAAGTCATGGCCACAACCACCTTGGTTGAGGTTGAGTTTGCAGTGCATCCATCCGAACCCACTGCCACTCTCTCATCTTCACCACCCTCCACCTATAAACCCCCTTCCTTTCAATCGACAACTCTCATCCAACCCCCACTATTTCCACATTCCCAACCCAAACCACCTCTGCCACTAGCTGCCCCATAGTAGCAACTGCCAGTTCGTCGTTTGCCTAATCATGGGTGCAATGACCTGTGCAACAAGAATTTTTGTTTTCGTTGCAAGCAACATTGCAAATGTACGGCAAAATCTAAAAAAAGGATATTGTATGGCGGTATACACACACATACACGGACAAATATATATATACTTACACACACACACACATATATGCATATATCTGTACCAACATATATGGAAAGTCTTGATTTTTACAGTGCCCTTCTGTGTCATCGCGTTACATCTGTTCTTCCCATTTACCCCCCCCCCCCCAGCTGGCGTTAGTTCGCAATAAATTCAGAAGAAGACTGCCGCCAGCAGCCTGACTGGACCCCACCGACGGGGTCGCCGAACGTCAACGACCCCAGCAGGGGTAGGCCGGAGGCGGTCCGGCAAAGGCACCGGCGGCGGTGGCCCTGACCGTGACCGCCAGAACTGGGTCTCACGGGCAGGGTCACTGCAGGCGGTGGACCTGCCTGCTGGCCGCCGGACAACTCCCGACGGGTTCGCTTGGGTCCGGCGAACCCGCCGGTGGGCGCCGAGCAGGCCGTCGATGGGTCCGCTGATGACAGATTCGCCGCCGACTTATTTAAACTGGGTCTCACGGGCAGGGCCACTGACGACGGTGACCCTACCTGCTGGCCGGCGGATAACCCCCGGAGGGTTCGCCGGGGTCCAGCGAACCTGCCCGTGGGTGCACGGCAGGCCGGCGGTGGCGTCAAAGCCCTAACCGTATGCTTATTTTTTAATTTATATTAAATTTCTAAAAAAAACTATATAATAAAAAAATTATAATTATTTTAAATAATTAAAAAATATATATACATAATAAAAAATAAATTTTATAATAAATTATATAATTTTTAAAATTTTATATAATAAAAAAAAATATGGAAAGTTTATATATATATATGTATATATACGAGCATCTTTCGCACGGGCTACGCCCGTGCTCGATGCTCTCGGGCCGCTTCGGCCACCTCCAGGAGGGCTTCACCCTCCTTCGCACGGGCTTTGTCCGTGCTTGATGCTTTGGGCGGCCTTCGACCGCATATAAGTGAGCTTTCCCCGCTTCCACGCAGACAACCAGCTCGGCGCCACACCCGTCACTCGCGCCCCCCGGATCGTGTATGCAAAAAACAACAACCATAAGGCTCTCGGGGACCTCGAGTGGAGGGTGTGGCGCCGAGCTGGTGGATTGCGTGGAAGAGGGCGAAACCCACTTCTATGTGATTGATGCCCGCCCAGAGCATCAAGCACGGGCAAAGCTGGTGCGAAGGCGGGCAAAGCCCGCCTGGATGTGAGCAAAGGCCATCCGAGAGCATCGTGCAAGGGCATAGCCCGCGCGAAGATGCTCGTGTTATATATATATATATGTATATTTGTGTGTGTGTGTGCACGCCCATGCCCGAATGCTCTCGTCCGTCCATGGGTTGCTTTAGGTGCACATGAGCCACACAAAAATTGTTATTAAGACCAATAAATTGTAATAATATCTTTGCCCGAAGTATTGAGAGAAGGATCGAGTCACCGAACAAAAAGCGATGGAGGATGGAGAATGATTTCTAAATCAAAAGTTCCCTCTAGATCCCCTCGATCAGTCTGTTGAAATCGGGTTGAAGCCTTGTTGTTGCGTCCTAGATGTGATGTCAGTGGATGGAGAAGAATGAGAGGGAGTCGACATAGCAGTCTGCACTGGTTGTTGCTGGGATGGGAACTAATTGTTTTGTCGAGTGTAGTGGCAAGATGCGACAGAGCTGCCCGTTGGTTTGGTGCCACATGGAAGGCCCAGTTTTTCCCATGCTGAGAGCAAGCCTTGCTTGGACTGTGCGACAATACCCTGTGGTGTTGAGCTGGAGAAATTAGAGAGGGGTGGGGGGATTGAATAGTAGAGGAGCCCTAACTCTTTGAATCCAAGCTACCTTGTTAATATTCAGCATACCCGGTTCATAAGCCATGCCTGAGTATAAATAAAGATTACAATGCCAAATGAAGGAACAAAATAGCATGAGTAGTGAAATAACAAAAACTATGAAGCAAAGTAAGAAATAAAATAAATGTGAGTAACAATCATGACATGTATACACCCTCGCAGTATGTAGTCCTAGACATCACTCCCCTCCTTCAGATCGAGCTTGTCTTCAAGCTTGAAGTTGGGGCATTCCTTCTTGAAGTCCTCTAATGGCTCCCAATTCTCTTCATGCAATAGTCCATCCCATTGGATAAGTATTTTGCATTTGCCCTAGTTTAGGCGGGAAGCATCAACACTAGTCGCCTGTTGAGCAACAAGCTCTACTTTGGAATGGTAGTCGAGGTCTTTCTTATGAATGTATTCAATTGTGAGACGTGGAAGACATCATGTATCTTCAACTAGATTGGTAGTACCAGACGTCACACCATCAAGCTAATTCTCTATAATACTTGGAATGTCCTATAATATTGGGGCAAGATCTTGTTGCTCGAGTGTAGTGTGATCGTTAACTTCCTATGTGGTTGTAACTTCAGCCACACCCATGCGTGCACTTGAAATTCCATCGATGTGTCTATCATCATAATATTTCTTGGCTCTCTCGCTTTGAGGAGATGCTCTCGCGCCACAACTAATGTCTGATCTCTGCTCTGGACTAGTTAATCTATCCTCCGACATTTGTCTTTGCTGATGTATATAATATGACGGCAGGTGAGTCACAACCAAAAATCAACTTGAATGGTGTCGTCCACAATGATGAGTGGTAATAGGTATTAATATATTATAATAGAACTCGGTTTAGGCTAAGTGAGCCCCTCAAGACTTGGGGTTATCCCCCACCAAGCATCGTAAATATATCTCAATGGTCTTGTTTACAATCTCTAACTGTTAGACTGTGGTTGATATTTGGAATGGAATGTCAGCTTGATACCACTGAGGTGGAACAACTCGCATCAATACTTGCCTATGAACATTGTGTCTTAGTTTGACATGAAACTCTCGTAAATCCCATAGAGGCGCACAAAGCATCGCAAATATATTTCAATTGTCTTGTTTTCAATCTTTGTCTAACTGTTAGACTGTGGTTGATATTTGGAATGGAATGTCAGCTTGATACCACTGAGGTGGAACAACTCGCATCAATACTTGCCTATGAACATTGTGTCGTAGTTTGACATGAAACTCTCGTAAATCCCATAGAGACACACAATTTGGTAAAAGAAGGCATGCTCCACACTACCCCTTGTATAAGGGCGGATCATGGGTATGAAGTGTGTAACATCTCACCTGCAAATATTACTATAACGTGGGTCCGGCCTCCCCCATGACATACCACATTCGCAAGCTAAACATTAAATAAGGTAACAAAATTAACTACACTACTCCAAAGTATTAAAAGCTAGCGGAAACAACTAGTGAAACAATAAACAAATAATATCCACCACAACTCTAGGAATGAAAACAAAAGTAGCAAAGTTCGGCCTTATGGACATATACATCCTCAAATGAAAGAGTACTCAATATTAGTCCATATGATATACAACAGTACAAAAGAAGTACAAAACATCAAAATCCTATTCATCGGCTCAATGGTAGGAATCTACCGAGCAAAAATAAAGTGGCAAGTAGCATCACAATGACCTATGAACTTTGCAGAGTCTGGGTTGTGGCCCGTTATGCACCACCCTGAGTTATGCTCCCTGAAACAAAATACGCGTCAAGAAAACATGGGTCAGTATAGGGCTGACCAACACATGTGCACTATCCGTTTAATCCTCTAGCGATGAAGGGAATAGACTAATCTCACCTACCATCCAAACACAGCAACAAAGAGGGTAGGTTTCCCTTACTGTCCAAACCTCGTAGCGACAGACGTAACGTTCTCTGTCAAAAAGTGTAGCGACGGGGAAAAAGATCTCCTGCCCAAAACGTAGTGACGGAGGATGTGGATTGTCAAACTGCTTTTGTTGGCACAGTGGAGCGATAAACCTCAATGTCGACCCATGGAAGGAGGCGGGCAATTGAATCATGATCGCCGGAATAATCTGCTGGCATTGATGCCTGAGTTTGGAGATGATTTGTCGTGTGTCCTGGCAACAGACGAGGAGGGAATGAAGACGTATCCATCGAAGTAGAGGCTGGCGTTGTAGATCGTCAGAGAGGAGCGAAGGTCGGCACTGTAGCTCTCTAGGGTCGTCGTCTGGACTGGAAGGGATGATTGTGTGACTTTATCACAGGCACGACAGTCGTTCGGCCAACATAGGGAAAACGAAGGTTTCATTTCCTCTGTTTAATGGCCGGCTGCCTCATTCGTTGAAAGGAGACTCCTTTTATGCAGTTATCACATGCTCTTGATTTTTATTTGTTTCCAAAAGAACACATAATATTATACCTTTTTAATACTCATTCCAAATTAGTGTTTCTTAATTTTCTCCTCTAAATAAAATTTCATCTTCTAAGTAGATATATTACCTTCTTAATCATATGCATCCTTAATTAGTTTAAGTTTGTCTTCTTCGTCCTAGCTACTCAAATTGCTAGACCATATATTAACTGTCTCACCGGGTGGTCAAACCGATGAGCTGGAATGCAAAATAAAATCGGTGCGCAGAAAAAAAAATGATAAAATAAAATGACAAATAATTAAAAGACAACTTTCGCGTGATGATATTACGTGTCCTCGGATGCGTCGACGGTTGCACAAAGGTCTGACTCTTTGATGCTAAGATACCTTGATACATACCCTGTTCATAAGGCATGCCCTGAGTGCAAATACATATATTACAATGCTCAAATGAGGAAATGAAATAAGAACGAAAAAAACAAAATAAATGTGAGTAGTGGCGGTGTCTGCACCCTTCTGGCATGCGGTCTACGGTCAGGCAGTCATACATGTGTCAGTGACAGTGGACGATCTAGTTATCATATATAAGTCCTCTTAAAAATGAATATTACCTGTGTATTTCTCGGGAAAGGACTGCCAAACATTTCTTAAATATAATTATGAATCCATTTCAGTCTCTGCCATTGGAAATCACAACTAATTTCTCATGCATTGTAGCCATGCATCAAGAATTTCTTTATCCAGTTAATGATCTAATTGTTTTAAAATACACGAAATCATGCATATCATTAGTTTTAATGATGGATTTATAACTTTTAAATCTATCTGATAGTATGATAGCAGTATATAGAACGGAAGACTAGATTTGTACTCACCTTGTCTCTTCTCTCTTATCATGGTGCAGACCACCTTCATTATATCTCTTTGTAATAACCAGCTACTAGAATGGGTGGAGAATGAATTAATTTGGGTGTTCAGCGCAGTTCCGGGCCTTTCGTCTGTTTTGCCCACCATTATTGCTAAACTGCATATGGTTCAGGAGAAGTATTTGTCAACTCCAGTGCCTTCTTTGACCCTCCCGGAGGGGAAGGTACGATTTTCTAAATGTCTATTCGATAATGTCGCTGTATTTAAAGCTTGTGTCTAGGGCTTTTTCCAAGTTATTTCTTTATTATTCTTTGCAGCTATCTATGCATAAATCGCACTGAGAGTCTGAAACTGCTTACAAGATACTTTTAGTGCTAAATGACTACCACATTTGTGCCAACTTTTCACCTTCGCTCTGTTCTTATGCATTAAAATATTTTGTCTCGGCTAAATATAATCTCGGATATTTCTGAGCACCAATTAATCCCTCGGATTTGTATGGCCGTTGCACATTGAGCAGAATTCCCAATTTGTAATAACTTAAAACTATATGCCCTGAATTCTAAACTGTAAACCTTTAAATTGATGGAATTGGAGGGAATATTAATGCATTAGGGTTCAAGGTTTAGATGTTAGAGTTGTAATTAATATTATCAAGTCGTCGTATTTGTAATAACCACTTGGGGTTATTAGTCTTTTATGTCCTTGCTCATGTAAATGTGCAGAAGAATTGAGTGAATCTTGTATATACTTCTTGAATGTCAAATTATATATGAGTACAAATATATAGGGAGAAGAGAGAGAGAGAGAATCATCTCTTATACAAGATGTGAGACTAATACATGAGAAAGAAAAATGACCTATAATGGGCCTCTAAATGGGTCTTTACAAACAGTTTTCTAACACTCTCCCGCAAGCTGGAGCATACAAGTTGTAGGCGCCAAGCTTGGATAAGAACTGATAATATAACGGCCGAGAGAGGGATTTGGTTAGGATGTCAACAACTTGTGCTGTAGCGGGAACATGTTCCAATTCTATCTTCTTTGATTGAATTTTTTCTCGAGTGAAATGACAGTCAACTTCAATATGCTTTGTTCGTTCATGAAAGACTGGATTCTTGGCAATATGTATCGCAGCTTGACTGTCACAAAATAAGGTTGTCGGAGATGAGAGTTTGAGTCCCAAATTATCAAGAAGACTTTCAAGCCAGGTTAACTCAGGTACAACAACAGCCATAGCCAGATACTCGACTTCAGCAGAGGATCGAAAAACAACGGTCTGCTTCTTGCTATGCCAGGTTATAAGGTGTCAACCGAAGTATGTACAAAAACCAGTTGTGAAACGCCTGTCATCTAAAGAACATGCGTAGTCGGCGTCAGAATACGCAACTAGAGATAGAGAGATAGATGGATTGTAAACAAGTCCTTGTCCATGAGCAATCTTTAGATAACTGAGGATGCACTTAACGGATTGGAGATGAGATGTCCGAGGAGCATGTATAAAACAACTCACAACTCCTACATCAAATGAGATGTCAGGTCGAGTAACTGTAAGATAAATCAGCTTCCCTACCAAGCATCGATAGTACTCAGGATTTGTAAGCAGTTGGTCAAAATCAGAACCATGTGCAAAGAGCTTGTGATTTACATCCATAGGGGTGATTGCAGGTTTGCACCCTGAGTAGACAGCATCTTGAAGGAGCTAAATACAATACTTCCTCTGGGATAAGACGAGTCCATCAGGTCGTCTGGTGACCTCGAGTCCAAGAAAGTGGTGAAAATTTTCCAGGTCTTTTGTCTGAAATGCTGAGTTCAAATGTTGCTTGATTTGTTGTATCCCGGTAGAGTCGTTGCCAGTAATTAGGATATTATCAACATACACAAGGAGAATCATAGTGTGTTGGCTTATGACATGTGAATAGAGAGAAGCCAGCCGAGCTTCGTGTAAAACCAACTTCACGAACAACCTTGTTGAATTTTTCAAAGCAAGCACGCGAGAATTGTTTGAGACCATATATAGACTTCCGGAGCCTCGTAGTCTCAAACCCGGGAGGTTGGTGCATATATACAGTTTCCTGCAGATCACCATTGAGAAAGATGTTTTTAATATCCAACTGATGGAGGGGCCACTGACGATGGACAACCATGGAGATCAGGACCCGAACAATATTCAATTTGGCAACCAGGGAGAAGGTTTCATCATAATCGAGGCTTTGCTGCTGAGTGAACCCCCGGGCCACAAGGCGAGCTTTTAGGCGGTCAACAGTCCCATCCACATGTTTGATAACAAAAACCCACTCGTAGCTGACGCATGACTGGCCAGGAGGAAGATGAACCAAATCCCAGGTCTGGTTAGCCCAAAGGGCAGTCATTTCATCCTCCATGACCGCCCATCACCCCGGGTGCTGAAGCGCTTCCTACACAGAGTTAGGAATAAAAATGGAGGAAAGAGAGACGACACAGTGGTGAAGTGGTGGAGAGAGGCGATGTAGAGATACATAATTCGCCAAAGGGTGAGCCGTAGAGGTTGATGCAGGATCAGCAAGCCGTAGGATGTCATTTGTAGAGGGAAGCTGTTGCATGGAAGTCGTTTGGACTTACGAAGAGTATAAACACGAAGAGGTGGTGGAGGTAGAGAAGGGACCGGAAGAGGTGTAAGAGGAGGAGGGGGTAGAGAGGGAGTCGTGACAGGAACGACAGGACGAGCAGCAGTGGACAGTGGTGACGGGGTAGAAGGAGAGTAGTGGAATGGTTGATCCTCAAGGAAGGTTATATCAGCCGAGACAATCAGTTTGTTGTCGGTAGCTGAATAACATACATAATCTTTTTGAGTGCGGGAGTAGCCAACGAACATACATTTTGTGGCGCGAGCAGCAAGCTTGTCAGTAGACGGCCCAAGAAGATGAACATAACATGCACAGACAAAGACACGAGGTGTGAGAGAGAAGGGAGTCTTGGAAGGAAAGAAGAGACTAAATGGAGAGGCGAAGTCGAGCACAGACGAAGGCATGCGGTTGATGAGATGACAAGCAGTAGAGATCACAAATTTCCAATATTCTGTGGACACCTGCATTTGAAATATGAGGGATCGGACGACATCGAGGAGGTGGCGATTTTTCTGCTCGGCCACACCGTTCTGTTGAGGATATAAGCACACTAGGTTTGATGTATGATGTCAAACTCGGTGCATAAATTAAAGAAGGTACGACCAGTATATCCGCGAGTATTATCGGTGCGAATGATTTTTAGCATAGTTGAGAATTACGTACGCGTCTCGGTTAAAAAAGTACGAAAAATATATGTTAGTTCAGTACGATCATGAAGTAAATGACGCGAGTAATATCAATAAAAGTGACAAAATATCGATAGTCAAAAATACCGGGGACTTTATAGGGGCCCCAGATATCAGAATGAACTAAAGAGAACGGAGTATCACTTCTGGTACATGTAGGAGGGAAAGAAATACGTTGTTGTTTGCCGTAGATACATGATTCACAAGTAAACTTATGCAGGGAGACATCATGAAGAGCCTTCTTGAGAATCGAGAGAGGAGCATTCCCAAGGAGGCGATGCCAGTCAACAGTAGAGATAACAGAGAGAATGGTGGGTGGAACATCCAAGAGATACATCTCATTCGACAGCCGTCATTTACCAATGATATTCCGTGTGCGGTGATCCTGCACAACAAAGGAGGAAGGAGAAAATATTATACATCAGTCATGTTCCTGAGTAAGACGACTAACTGATAAAAAATTGAAGGGGGATCCTGTAACATGGAGAACTGAGGAGAGAGAGAGAGTGGGAGTAAGCCAAAGATTAGCCGTGCCAGCAACCGGAGTGGTGTCGCCATTGACAACAGTGATGAACTTGGGATAAGCAGATTGTATATATTGCGGTGGTCTCTGGGATGTAATGTGATGAGTAGCACCCGAATCCACGATCCAGTGGGGGCTGTGGGAGAGACAAGATATACCTTCAGAAAAAGACGCTACCGATCCAGATGAGCGACTGATGACGCCTTGGATTTGTTGAAGCTGGGTGCAGAGAGCATTGATATCTTGTCGGGTAAAAGAATCAGAGTCCTATGGAGCACCCGTGGGAGTAGGAGCAGTTGTAGTAGAAGCAACAAGGTGTGGAGGCAGACCATGCTTGCGGTAGCATGTAGCTTCAAGATGACCCTCTCGACCACAGTAAGTACATTTGACACCGGTGTGCCCAGCACGTCCTCGTCCCCGAGATGTGTGGCGGCCTCCCATAGTTGAAGAGCCACGAGTTGGAGCACGAGTAAGAGTGGTTGTTGAAGGAGAGCTGGTGAAAAATTTATAAGGGCATCAGAAGGTGTGACTTTGAGCAACATAGAGCAAGCATCGGACAGGGATGACGTGGTGGAGGAGGAAAGAATCTGAGCCTGGACACTGTGTAGGTGAGGAGGAACCCGGGCCATCATCATGACAATCCCAACAACTTCCTTTTGCTCCCGTTGTGTAGCAAGATTCGTGGAGGAAGGCTGATATTGTATCCATGTCTTCACCAGAGTTTTAGCCTTGACAACGAAAGAGCTCAAATCACCTGTTGTCCCGGGATCCAGAGTTTGAAGTGCAGAGATGATATCAAACATATGAAACAGGTTGTCTTTGCCAGAGTAGAGAGAGTGAAGCTCCTCCCGCATTGTCTTGGCCGTCTCATGATACATGGTCATGTGATAAGCCTCAGTGTCCATTGAATTGAGGATCTAAGATTGGACCCGACCGTCATTATGCAACCATTTGTCAGTAGGATCAATGGGAATGTCCCGGGTAAGATGATGAAGAAGACCTTTAGTTTGTAGGACACGACGAACAGAATGCACCCATTCCACAAAGTTGTGCTTCCCACCGAGAGAGATAGTGGTGATCTGAAGCTCATTGCGGACTTCAGGAGAGGGAGTCGCGACACAAGCGGGAAGAGAGGAAGCCGTCGTGGAGTCCATGTCAACAAGAGAAGGGCGGCAAGGGCAAGCCACAACAACTAAAGGAAGTGCGGGTAGAGAAGTAGGGAGAAAGCAACAAGCCGGGTCGGCGAACAAATAAGTGTGGGTAGAGCAGCGGGTAGAGGAAGTGCGGGTGGAACAGCGGGTAGAGCAAGCTGCAATAACTAGAGGAAGTGCAGATAGAGCAGCAAGAGAAAGCACAAGCCGCAGACGAGCGGCTAGAGGAGCAGAGGTCGGCGAACAGCGGGCAAAGGCGACTTGGCCACGCGAACAAAGAGAGAAGACCACGCGGGAGTAGAAGCAGACCGCGGCGGTTAGAGAAGCAGACCGCGACGGTTAGAGAGCCCGCAAACTGCAGAGAGCGGTCTTAAGTGGGAAGCAGTACCGGCTTGAGGAGAAAAAACGGGTTGAAGAGGCAGCGGACAGAGAAGATCCTGAGCTGAGAGAGCTAGGTGGCAGCGGGTAGAGAGGCAAGGACTAGGTCGTGCGACAAAAAAGAGTCTGCATAATCAGAAAAGAGTACGTGATTTGCGGAAGAGACCAGGGCCAAGCCCGCAGTGGGTCGAAGACCAAGTCTGGAGCTGATAGAGAGCTCGACTAAGTCCGCAACTAGAACAGGGCGAAGCCCGTAGCGGGTAGAAGACTAAGTCCGCAGCAGGTAGGAAAGCAGTAAGTCTGCAAAAGTCAGAGGAGAGGCACAACGGGTAGGGAGCAGAAGGCCAGTCCGCACAAGGGAGTCTGAAGCAGACTGCACGAGTCCGTGGGAGGCCGCATCGGGTAGGAGAAAACCCGTCAATCCGCGACGAACAAAGAAAGAAGCCAAGCGACGGGTAACCCGCAAGAAGAGAAAATAGACCGGAGCGGTCAGAGTAAGAGTGGAGCCCATACAAATCCCTATAAAAAGGGAGAGAAGATGGAAGAGACGAGAGGGAGGGAGGGGAAAAGCGAGACCGCACAAAAGATTGCAGTTAAGGAAAACGAGATCGCACAAGGATTGTGGTTAAGAGAAAGAGAAAGAAGAGACTGCCCAAAGGATGACGGTTAGGAGACCAGGCCGGCGGTTAGAAAAAGGTTAACTGTCGGGAGGATCAGTTTAGGCTCTGATACCATGTAGAAGAATTGAGTGGACCTTGTATATATTTCTTGAATATCAAATTATAAGTATGAGTACAAATATATAGGGAGAAGAAAGAGAGAAAAAATCATCCCTTATACAAGATGTGAGACTAATACATGAAAAAGAAAAAGGACCTATAATGTGCCTCTAAATGGGTCTTTACAAATAGTTTTCTAACAATATGCATGTGTATAGACCTTAGTTCAATTTATTCTAACCTAATTTCTCATTTGACTTGGTATCAGAACCGAGCTCTCATTTAATCTGTCGATATTCCTTCTTCTCATCGCCCCCTCTCTTAGATCGACTTCTTCCGACCTCGCCGTTTTTCGACTCTTACAGGCATGCAAAGACTGCACAGTTAATAGGGGTCTGGCCTCACTGTTGTTTGTTGAAGGAGTCGTCGCCGTCGACTTCTGATGACCCTGACCGCCTCGCCGTCGCTCATTGTTGCTTCCCACACCGTCGATTTCATCTGAGCGGTGCTCTATTTGACCCTACCGACACCACCTAACCTCCTCTTTGTTGTTGGCTCGTACTGACTCCGCTTGCACTCTTCTTTCTCCCGCTAGCTCCGCCTGAGTCTCTCCTTTCTTTTGCCATCACCACTGTAGACCGTGGAGCATCTGGAATTTTTGCCCCTACAACCTATGGATCTCCCTGCTGTGGCACTCGTGGATTTCCTTCCCAGATTGATTCCTTCTTAGATCTCACTCGGATGCCTACAATTTTGCGCTTCTCTCTTCGCTCTGTTTGCTCTACCTAGAGTGGGTTCTTTGTTCCATTAAGTTGTGCCAACATGGGTAATTCTTCCGTTTCGTCGTCTAGTGTGTTGATGTCCCAGATGAGTGATCCTCAGAGGACTCATGACTACATTGACTCATTGAAGATTACCACTTTGCCTCTGGATGGAACAAATTATCTCGAATGGTCATGCGCTGCTCAACATATGATTCACAACCACTAGATGTTCGGATGCATTGATGGGAAGTCATGGTTCCACCCAATACTGATCCTTCTTGGAAGCGTTGTGATTCTGAAAATTCCTTTGTCGTCTCCTGGCTTTTGCAGTCTGTCCCCCAAGGTATATCTATGACTGTTTCCTTGTGTTTTTCTGAGTTTGATCGGTTCTATCAGGAACTGGATTACTTGGATCACTTTAATACTACTTTTACTACAGGCGCAGTTCAGTTGCAAAGATACGAAGAACGCTATCACTTTCATGTTTTCTTGATGTGTTTGAACATTGAGTCAGATACGGTTCAAACTCATATTCAACATTGCTCTCCTCTCCCTTCCCTTCGGGAGGTATTTAGTGTGGTTCTTAAGAATGAAGACCGTCGGAAGTTTACTTGCACGATTGTTCCCCTTGTTCACTTTGCCTTGACTAGTGTAGGCCGGGGAACCTCCAACAGCCCCGGCTACACTATCCCTACTTGTGATTATTATGGACGCATATGACATATTCGGGATGTGTGCTTCAAACTTCATCCTCATCTTGCTCCACTAGAACGTGGTCGTGTCCGTGGTCGTGCTCCAAGGCACAGGGGTTCTCGATCAGGTGTTCGGGTTCCAAGGCCTCATGATGTTGCCTATTCCACGGAAGTCTATGAGGAGTCTTCCTATGCTCCTTTAGGAAACTTTATTGTACATGAATTGGATGCTCTCAGACGATTCCTCCACTCCCAGTCAGACACAACCTCCAGTGTTTCTACTTCCTTTGCCACTGCCACCATGCCCAATGCTCATGCTGCCACCATCACTCCTTCTGATTGAATGATTGACTCAAGAGCCACCGATCATATGACCAGATCCTCCTCAAGCCTTGTTTTCTACACACCTTTGTCTGGTAAGTACAAAGTTATCTCTGCCAATGGTATATTGTGCCCAATTGCGGGCAAAGGACACATTGCTTGATCTCCGTTCATTTCCTTTTCTTTTGTCCTTTATGTTCCTTCTTTTCCCCGTAATTTACTTCTGATCAACAATATCACTAAATCTCTTAACTGCTCGGTAACTTTTTTTTTTATTCCTGTGTTTTTTAGGAATTGGGTACGAAGCAGAGCATTGATAGTGGTAGAAATCATGGTGGCTTGTACTAGCTGGATTCCTAGCTATCATGTCAGGCTCTTTCGTCTACTATTGTTATTGCTGCCGACGTTCGATGATGACATCTGCGGATCGGACATCCCTCTCCTCTTTATCTTCAAAAACGGTTTCCTTCTTTTTTCTTTTTATTAAATTTTTCTCTTGTGATGTATGCAAAGTGTCTATACATGTTGAACATAACTCCTCACATTTTTTATCTTCTCCTACTACAAATCTTTTTGCTGTCATGCAATCAGATGTTTAGGGGCATCACCTATTTTATCTTTATCTGATTTTCATTGGTTTGTTATTTTTATTGATTTTTTTTCTCGCACTACTTGGGTTTATCTTTTAAAGAAAAAGTGAGATATTTTTTTGTTTTCAATTTTTCACTATAAGGTACGAACCCAATTCAAAGCACTATTTGTGGCCTCCGTAGTGATAATGAGGTTGGGGGTGATATGATGATTGGGATTTGTTTGGTTCTTATCTCACTTATCATGGTATTATCCATCAAACCACTTGCGTTCACACTTCTATCCAAAATGGGGTTGTTGAACGAAAAAATCGACATGTTCTAGAGGTTGTACATTGTCTTCTTACCACGATGCATCTTCCTAAATATTATTGGGGCGATGATGTTCTAACACCCACTCATCTCATCAATCGTCTACCTTCGTGGGTAATAAACTATGCTACTCCTCTCGCTTGTCTCTTCCACACTTATGTTGTTCATACCTTTCATATGCCACCCTGTGCGTTTGGATGTTTGTGTTTTGTTCATGTTCTTCCACCACGAAAGGATATCGATGTTACTGCCATCCATCCCGTCGTACTTTTTTGTACCGTGGATGTTACCGTCTGCAAGGTTGTAAATATCGGATGTGGGTAACATGTCGGATTGAGTTCTTAAATGTTATATGTCGAAAAATCGAAGACATACCAGGTATATAATAAATAAAGAAGATTTATAGTTAAATATCATTGATTGATTATAAGAAAAAAACTTGATAAATTTATGTTAAAAAACATAAAATAATCAACAAATAAATGTGTTGAAGTTTAACATTTTTCAATATGAAGTTATATTGTAAAATAAATATATAAAATTGATTGTAAGAATTAAATATTAAAAAATGAGATAACAAGTCTAATTGATTTAAACATGTATAATATATAACACATATAGATGATTTAAATACATACTGCTATTTTGCAAACAAACATAAAAAAAATAGCGAACAATATGTTTAAAAGTCGTGCCGGTCGATATATCGAAAAAAATCGGATATGTCGGTCTATATTTTACAAAACAACTTATTTTTGAAGAAAAAAAATGTCATTTTGGTCTCAAAATGACACGTCGACAAACATGTCGGAAGACATTTAAAACAGTGACCGTCTGCGAGGAGGAATCCTACTTTCTAGATCTGATTCACTCCCTTCGTCTGGGGAGGTTGGTGACAATACATTTGATATCTTTTTTCATCTCCCTCTCTTTCCTCCTACTCATATTATCCCCTTCATTCTACCAATGCTTCCTTCCCAGTGTCCTCTATCTTTGATTCCTCTTCTTTCTTTTGCCTATCACCTCTGACAAACAGGTAAACAGACCACTATCGTTCCACCTCTATCAGTGTCTGCTTCAAACTCAGATTCTGGTGATTATCTACATGTTCCACTTGCTTTGCTGAAAGGTAAAGCAATCTGCACGCAACATCTTATTTCCAACCATGTTTCATATCATCTTACTCATGCACATTATGCCTTTGTTACATCATTATCCTTGATTACCATTCCCAAGACGTGGCAAAAAGTTTTAGGTATCCCTGCATGGATACATTATATGGAGGAAATTTCGGCCTTGCACAAGAATCACACATGAGATATCTCTCCCCTTCCTCCTATGAAGAAAGTTATTGGTTCGAGGTGGATGTTTTCCGTTAAACAAAACCATGATGGTAAGATTGAACGTTACAAGGCACGACTAATGGCTCGTTGATACACTCATACTCAATGAGTGGACTACCAGGAGACCTTTGCTCTGGTGGCAAAGATGGACTCTATTCTGGTGCTTTTATCATGTGATGCTTGCTTGGGCTAGGATCTTGATCAGCTGGATGTGAAAAATGTCTTCCTCCACGGTGAACTGAATGAAGAAGTATACATGACATTCTCTCATGGGTTTGTTAAAAAATAACAAGAAGGGCTAGTGTGCCACTTATAGAAATCATGATATGACCTGAAACAGTCACCCAGGTCATGGTTTGACAGGTTTCACAAGGTCACGTTCAAGTTTAGCTGCAAGCGGGTATAGTCAGATCACTCCATGTTCATCTGAAGACGTGATCAAAAAATCGTGATTCTCATTACCTATGTGGGCAACATTGTGATCATAGGTAGAAAATTGCAAATCTCAAGCACTCTTGTCTGCAGTGTTTTAAATAAAAGATTTAGGGAGACTACGAGACTTTCTAGGAATTGAAGCGAGTAGGTCAAATCAAGGTATCTTTATATTCCAACACAAGTATGTTTTGGGTCTATTAAAGGAGACAAGGATGCACGATTATGAAGACAGTGATGGTAATAGGATAAATACTTTGAGCTATCAGAGATTGATTGAGGGACTCATATAACCTATCTTGCACACGCCCCAACATTACATATGTTGTATCTTGAACAGATATATGCATGCTCTCAGGATCAGACATCAAGATATCACATATCGTGTCCTGTGGTACTTGAAGAAGGCTCTTGGTCTGGACCTTCTATTTTCTAAGAACAATCATTTGAGGATCGAAGTCTTCACTTACGTTGATTGGGCTGGTAGTCATGATGACAAGAAATCTACAACGGGGTATTGCACCTTTGTTGGGGTAAATTTGGTAACCTGGCTAAGCAAGAAGCAAACTGTTATAGCCAGATCAAGTGCGAAGGCCGAGTGCCGGACAATGTCTCAAGGTCTCTGTGAAGGGCTTTGGTCACGTACTATATTACAAGATCTGAGACTTCAAGAGCATGTCCCACTCTCCTTATATTGTGACAACTAGACTGCTATTAGTTTGACACATAACCTAGTACAATATGACAGGACTAAGCATGTTTAGGTGGATCGACACTTTATTTAAGATCACTTGGACAAAGTGAATGTGGTCACTCCATTTGTTCATTTCAAAGATCAACTGGTAGATGTTTTCACCAAAAGTCTGGGATGTGATGTTCACTGATTATATCCACAAGCTAGAGATGACTAATATCCTTCGTCCAATTTGAGAGAGAGAGTTGTAATTAATATTATCAAATCATCATATTTGTAATATACACTTGGGGCTATAATTGTCTTGTATTCCCCTACTCATGTATATGCATGAGTAAATACCTTTGTTCACTTTATTCTAACCTTAGTTTCTCATTCGAACGGTTACTAGTTGATTTATGTTGGAAATGTTAACAAATTTATATTTCATTGACAATTCTCTTCCCAAACCGAGTAAAAAAATAAGAAATTCTCAAAAAAAAAAAAACTAGGAAAAATATATTTTCCACTCAAAAGGATTTGCTTTTTAGGAAGCAAAGGAGAGGAGATAATGAAAATGGTAAAGGAATTGGATGAAATTAACTTTCACCTACTTTTTTAGGTGATTTTTTTCCTTGTTTAGTGAATGTTAATTTGTTCTTTGCGAGTGGAGAGGGCATATATCACCTTGATCAAGGGCCGCCGAGTGCACAAAGCATACCTGTGCAGCGAGGGCCCGGGAAAGGGTCCCACCACAAGGGTGAAATGTAGGTAAACCTTACCCTGTATTTTTTTTGCAAGAGACTGCTTCCAAGAGTCGAACCCGTGACCTCAAGGTCACACGGCAACACCTCAACCGGTGTCACAGTGATAATACAATATAATATTTTGTTTCTACCATATAAAAAATATATATTTGCTAATCTTTACATAAATTGATGAAAAGCCCATTACAAAAATAATGCTGGGTCTTTGAAACAGTTGAAATCATTTTGATAAAAATTGATTCTAGCCTAATTAAAAAGAAACTTGTGAAGATCTTTAGTCAAATACCAACACTATACTCTCTCCCTCATAAGTGTTGGCTTGTTAAATGAAACCCTAAATATTGAAATAAAATTATTTATTCATCAAAAACTAACTGAATATTAAAGCATCACTTGTGATTTCATTAGTGCTAATTGCTCTTCAGGCACAGTGGTGGAATCTATCATTCACAACTGTCTGGAATGCTGTGATATGGCTGATGCTGATGAACTTCTTTGCCAAAATAGTCACAGACACAGCCCAGGGTTATCTCAAGCAGCAACAGGAGCTGCAGCTGAGTAGGAAATTATCCGCATCGGCCTACAAACCCAACGGCGGATTAAAAAGTAAGAGCACCTGATATTATTATTCGCCGCTGCCTCCGCATGACAAGCACAGGTTAGTGTGGAATCCACGACAGTTTCCGATGAATTTCGTTCACTCGTCTCTTCATTGTTCCACAGCAGTGTATAGAATGCGGGGATGGTAGGGCGGTGGTGAGCAGAAATATTCGTTCCCCTGCTCCAGCGGAATGCAGCGTGCCCCCGAAATTTCTCTTTATGGTTAATATATGCTAATCTTATTCTTCAGGATTTCCTGACACTCCATTGTTATACTGGTGACAAACAAAAACCGAATAGTGTGTATTTTCTTTTATGGACTATTGAAATTGAACATAACCTCTGCTGCCATGATTAATGAATATATGGTAAGTGATAAGTAGTTAATTATTATTTTTCTTCATTTTTTTGGTTTGCATCCATTGTTTCTGTTGGCTTTAACTAGCAAGAGAACGAAATTGAGCCCGCACGTGCGGATCGAGTTTTATCGGTTTCTTCGTAATTTATAGGCGGCAGTCATCGCCCGCAGAGGTTATCGAGCTTTAATTTAGAGGTGACCCTCAATGCCCTTTAAAATCTTAAACTTAATTATTTGAAAAATGTAATCTCTCCTTTTTCTTTCTTGTTTAGCATGGAGTAAATTATTGAAATAAATTAATTGTGGGTCAAATTTTTCACAAATTTGTGCTCAGTTATCCACACCCTGAATATTTCACAGTTGTGGCGGGACCCTTCCCCGAACGGTGCGTGTGATGCTTTGTGCGCCGGGGTGCCCTTTTTATTGTTCTCATTGGTGAACCAAGTTTTCAACCTTCTCGTGGGGTGCTTGATCTAATTCACTGATCTGCTTTTAGTCGGGCTATTTTGTTCCCCTTTTTTTTAAAAAAATTGAGCATTTCTCAGCTTTATTGCCCGCGGGTTTCTCCCTAGAATCTCGCTGTTTGATCCTCCTTTTCGATCAAGCTTTTTTGTGTGTGCAAAAGGATTGAGCTGCAGTCGACTTTTGAGCTTCAACTTGCCTATTTTAAATTGATGAGGAAAGTGAACATTTCATTTTAATATTTTATATTTATTATGATGAAAAGAGAATCTTCAATTGATGTATTGGTGCACTTGTGTATCAGCCTGATGCTGTAATTTCTATAAATTTATTTATAGTTTTATAAAAATAAAATATTGTGTATATTTATTTTACTAAGTTGCCTAATATTAGATTGGAAGGCAATTGATTATGGCATAAAAATAAGGGGCTATCAATAATTTACTCTTATCAAGAATCTTCAACTGATGTGGTGGTGGGCACAATGATTTTCCATTTTTTTAAATGAAGAAAGTAATAATATTTTAAAACTACAAAAAAAAATTCCTTTTTAACCTTTCAAAAACAATGCAAAAAAATAGAATTATAAAAGGCAGATATTAAATAAATAAATGAAAGTACACTTATGCCAACATGCATAATAATAGGTTGAATTTAAGGGTACGTAAAATATTGATTAGAATGTTAACAAAGCTAATCAAACATTAAGGATTTGTGTGGCATGGTCCTGGGCACGGTGATTATGAACCGTCGTTCTTGAACGCCGAACATAACCATGAAGGCTCCATTTTGGCACGGTGGTGGCGGTCATGAACAGGGGGGGGGGGTAAATTATCATTTATTAACGCCCATCTAAGGAAATTCATCCACTTTTTATGTTCAAACGGATGATTTTTGTTAGGTGATCCTTAACAAATGATGTTTTAACCCATGCATTTACGACCGGTCCACCATTACCGTGCCAAACAGAGCCGAAACTCCATCTACTTTTATGTTTAAAATTAGATTTTTTTTTTTTTCCTTGATTGAGGTCATAACCATTGCCAAAAACTTCCTGAGGATAATCTGCAAAAATCACACAACAATCAGAGAATAAAAACAAAACGAAAAATAATGAGCAATGTTAATAGTATTCCTGAAATTGCTATTAGCAGTCATTTCAATGTGTTATTTTGATTTTTTTTGGAATGCTATTAGTGAATAGAGGGGTGAAAGGACGCACAAACTTACAAAGAACACTATATATATATTTAAACGATTAATAAACTAAAGATGAAATTACCAAAATACCATAAAAAAATTTAGGATGAACACCAGATAGGGCCAGAATCATTAATAACTGGAAGAAGAACAAAAAACAGGTTCTAGCATTAAAAATCGTATATTTAACTTCCGGTCCCTAAAAATATCAAAATAATGGAGGGATAAACCCCGTCCAACAACCTGAATAGACCAGAATACTAGAAAAAAAATGCCCTAGCAGAGCAGACATTAATATACAATTTTCATTTATAAATTTATAATAATGGCCACAAAAAGCTTAGGAGGAGAAGCAGTAGAAAATCAAATTTAAAAATTAGGGAATATTCATCATATTTCAGCATCTAATTTGATGATGATTGCCAAAGCATCTCTCCCAGAAATTAGTCATGTGCCTGAAACATCTGCAGATTTATCCATGAAAGTCGCCGAACCTTCATCAATACCTAAATCCATCGGGCGTAAAATTATCAAAAATAGTTACAGCAGTTCTTACCTTGTCATTTTGCTCTCTTTAGTTCCATGCAAAGTGGTATTTTTTTTCCTTTTAGGTTTGAAATAATATATTCTTCAAGATCTCAACTAAAACACCCTTATGACATTTGATAGCCCCAACTCAACAAAATAATCTTACATTGCACCATCTTGTTTCATCTGCATGTGCCACCAATAAATAATGCAACTGAAAATGGTATTTGGATGACCAAATCAATTTAGCGCAACTTGGCCCAAATGGGTCAAAACAGGCTAACCACCCATGGAACCGCCATGAACCCACACAGTGGACCAAAGGAAGCGTAGATGGACCCAACCAAACCCATGAGGGGGTTGACTAGTTAACCCCAACCCTTTAGAGGGTCAGATCTAACTCGGTAAACTCAACGGGCCACCTCCTCCTACTCTAGCCTCCTTGGAAGGCCTCCCAAGGCACAAGCGACATAAGGAATCATCGGTTCTATCTACCCTACCTTCCAAGTGGCTTACCGATGGTAGAGATGGCAGGGAGCAGTGGCCGTGATCTTGCCGAGGGATCCACAAAGAGCCAAATGGGTAAAAGAGCTATAAAAGGCCCTATAGAGCTCAGCTTCACCCCCTGCCACCCCAGCTACTAGAAGGAACTGGTTCGATCTCATCATCTATTGAGATCTTCTAAAAGACCAGAAGCTTGCTGATCTCACTTGCATTTAGACAACATATGCCATCAGGCAACTAATATCATTATCTAAACTAATAGAGAAGCCAAAAGATGCACCATTCAATTCAGAAAGAGAGATGACATTCTTTCTAATTTAAAAAGGTCATGGGATTTAAAGAGGTTTCATATGGGTTTAAGATTTAGGGTTTTAGAGGTCATCTGTATGTGAATGTCCAAAGACTTCTAAAAGAAATTAAGAAGGGTTAGGGAGAACACTAACCAAAAAAAGATAACTTCCATCACATACTTCACCCCCCACAAGAGCGCTAATGCAATCCAGCACAACACTTTTGTGTTTTGCTTCCTTAGAATCTGTATAGAAAGACAAATTGTGAGCTTTATGATCTTAATAAATAATTTTTAAAAAGATAAAAAAGAATGGAAAAGTGAATAAAAAGAAGTATTCAACTAATTTCTTGTTTTTTATTTAAAATTTTGGTTCAAAGAAATGCTTTCCAAGATGGAGGCCTACAAAAGAAAAAAGTATTGAGTATGACAAGCTGCATGCGCTAAATATATGGAATTTAGGCACAATTAAACTTTGAAATTAAAATCACTTTCAAAACATTTTTTTACTATAAAGTATTAAAAAATATATAATCATCACATGCGATCGCACCATGAAAAATTAATGGCTGCGCTAAGAGCATGAAAATGTGCATGCACTAAGCATATGAAAATGTGATGCACATCTAATGGGCTCCTGTTACACATGCAGTGAAAATGAGATAGAGCATCTTATTTTGTCTTGGTCATCATGTATTTTTTATTATGGTAATTTATAAGGGAGTCCCCCCTTCCTATAAAAGAAAGAGACTTGTGAGTATTAGAGATCTTTTGATCATTAGGTTTGGGATCTCTTATTTCGAAGCGGGACTTCAAGGAGGAACCAGCATTCTGAGGTTAGATACGAGTATCCCTCGTGAACTGACCCTTGTTTTCAAGTTCGAAAGCAATGAAAATTTTGTGATGCTAACATTGGTCCAACCTGCAATCTCCCTCCCCCCCCCCCCACTTGGTCACCAGATTTGAGGTCACGAGCAACTCCGCCACTATTTCGTTCGGCTATTTCAGCTTCACGCTCCCGCATCGATCCCTAATCGACACCAGTGAAGGTGAATGTACAACACACCACCGTTCTCTACATCTTCTGCTTTCTTGCGTTCGACCACAACCAGGCGCGTCACCACCTGGTCCAGTCTCTCCGTCAGCAAGCTCAACAAGTCTCCACAACCGTGATTCCGACCTCTGCATCCTCCTCCGTTCCTAACTACTTGCCCATTTGTCGATCATGCTTCCACGCCGACTCCGACTGTAGAGTTCGCACCCCGCGGCAACTCCAGATCCCGCGCAAGCCCATTCGGCTCGACGAATCCTTGTTCTAGTGCCATCAATCCGAACATCAACTACTTTTTGCACGCAATCCCCCTAACCCGCAGCGCTAGTCTGCACCCTTCTTCACCGAAGCCGCCAGTGGACCCCCACTGCTCTTTCGCCCTCTCCTTATGCCAAAGACCCATCAAACAATAGAAATCAGTGTGGATGCCCTGAAGCATGCCCTCACTATCATTAACACTCATCTCGAGGCACAAGTTGAGTAATTTGTCTATTATGACACTACTTCGCACAATAGAACCCAACCAGCCATTTGGGACTAACGCTGCCTCAGCCTTAGGACCACCATGTTGGTCCTCCCCGGACGTACCCGACCCGACGGGACTTGATCCTTCCCTGACACACCACATCGACATCCCAACATTCAATGAGACTAACCTACTCAGTTGGATTGTCCGCGTCGTGTAATATTTTGACATCCACCAAACCACCCAGGCACAGAAGGTCTCCATGGCCCTTATTAGCGGGGAAGTGTCCGCACTCCACTGCTGGATCTGTCGGTCATCTCTTGGCCTCACTTGGGCAACTCTCATAGAGGCACTTATTTAGCGCTATGATCACTGTTACGCTGCCAACATGATTGATTGTCTTCGTGGGGTCCTCTGATTAGGCTTCATCGACTCTTATGTGGATGAGTTATCGAACTGGTCATGCACATTTTGGGTCTTTCAACCGACCACTACTTGGGCTATTTTATGTTGCCTTACAGCCACATATCCAAGCTCGCCTTCGCACCCTCCATCCATCCACCATCAACCAATCTTGGACCTATTTATTTATTTATATTTATGCGTGAAATCATGACTTAGATATTAATGTTGTTATGCATAAAATCATGACTTAGAAATTAATGTTGTATATTATGCCTAGCGACCTCCGTGGACTCTCATTCCTCATCAGCGCCCGCAGGTTGGCCACCATTGAGGTGCTCGGGGTTATGTCTGGTGACGAGTCAGTGAACTTGAGGACCTCAAAGTTAGCGATGCCAACCTCGTCCAAATCATCACTAATGATGGCGCGGAACTCTTTGATAGGGCAAACATGAGTGGAAGAGTATGGTTGCTTGCAATGGAAGCACAATCGTCTGGTGTTATCGTTATCGTAGGTGATAGTGAAGGATTTCTGAAACAGGCTTTAGCAATGTTCATTATACATTAGCTTATTTTCAAGTTCAAATGCAATCAAATTTCATGACAGTAACAGTTCCATACTTTCTTTTTCATGATATTTGGCTCTAGTTATACGTTCAATCTTACAGAACAGCTCATATCTAAGCATAATTTCACATCTGACATCTGAGCATATACATTCAAATCTAAGTGTATACGTTCAAGTGTAAATGCACATTTTTTATAGAGCTTATACTAACTTTACGCTGAGATGTGAATGTATAGGCTCATTTGTGAAGTGTATATTTTCGCATACGAGCATATAGTTTCACATCTATGCATCCACATTCACATCAAATATGAGTGCATACATTCAGATCAGGGCCAAACATCACGAAAAAGAAAGCGCATGAGACCCATTGAAAGCACATCGTAATTTTATAGGCTTCATGTATACATTTTTGCATGCGATTGGTGCCGCCAATAATTTTTCCGAGGGATTGTAGCATATGATTAAATTTTTATAATACTTAACAGTCCAAAAAGAAACTTGTTTCGCAACTTTTTAAGAAACAAAAAAAAGTATCCAGTCCTCATTCCCAAACCTCCTCAATTCAAGGTAAATGAAGGGGCTAAAACACACACACCCCTAAGGCTGTATTTGGTTCTAGGAATTTGAGTCTAAGGAATCCAAAACAGTTGATAAGCTTAAATCAATAAATTCAGGTTCTAATCAAGACCTAGATTATTGAAATTTCATTTCAAATCCTTCACTCTCCTCCCAATCTTCCATCAAACAATGCCTTAGCGGATTCATCATTCTATATATTACACTTCTTTCCTATATAAGACCTAGAGCAAATAATTGAAATGTGAACTCACCACTCATGATCCAGGCCATACATTCCTATGTAACGTAGCTCATGGTTCTGTCCATGACTATCATCATAATGGTGATGAACTTGACGACTTGCTTCATCAAACATTTTCTGGATGTGGTCTGGGACTGTATCTTCCTCCATCCGCCTAACTGATTTTGGTAGTGATGACACAAATTTTGCGATCAACTCACTGATTTCTTCAGTTGCGTCTTCCTAAAACCATTAGAAGAGTCATGACAGGCAGAAATGAAGTAATATTACAACAAAACAAACCAGTGTAAATAAACTGAATAATTTTCAATGACTTGCAGAAATTTCAAAATAATGTGCTCGAAATCCAAGTGAAAATGGATGTCTCACTCATGAATTAATGAAAACACTTAAAAAGATATATTTCTCTTTATAAAATGAACATCCAAAAAATGTGAAAAAATCTTGAATCAACTTTGAAGTTTGTCTTTAACTTCTTTTTCTCCTTAAAAAAGGATGAATTTACATTCAGGTGGCATCAAAATGGCATCCCCTGTACTGCAACAAATAAGCGTGCCAGCACTTTGAAACTATGTTACAATGTAAATCTTTTACACAAAAATCAAATGTGGCATAGTTTAGAAACTTCTGGATTTCACACATACTCAATTTTTGTATGCCTATTCCATGTTACCATAAGAAATACCTTATAATGAAATTGCTACTAGTAGCTATCAGATCATGTTCTCAATGATTCTCAACGTAGTCATTGATTCGTGTACACAGATTGTAATTTTATTATAAACAGGTACCTTCGACATGATATCATATCATTCATCAGTTAAACTATAACCCTGGTTTCAGCCCCTAACTCCCACAATAATTGCTCGTGCAACCATGCCCCAGTCTCCATTCTGCAGCTCCGCCAGGCCCTCCAGCCACTACAACACAGCTTTAATGCCCAGCTCCACAAGTCGCCATCCAATACCTGATATCGCTATTTCTCCTTGGGCTCTCCTTTCCATCGATCTCCAAAAACTAAATTTCGCCTTAAACTTTCCATCTCCTCTTTTAAGGTGTCATGGTCTCTCAGAGGGGTTCAAATAAAACCAGGACGTGAAAAACCTGCTTGGATCTACCCGGATAGGTTTAGCCCAGGCAAGCCTGGTCCAGGCTCAGGCCCAACTAGGCCTAGCTTTGGGCGCCCCAACTTTAAATGTTGGCACGCGCCTAGCATTTTTAAAATGCTGGGTAAGTCCAACATTAATTGCTAGGTGGGAACGCAACTTTGGCCCAATCCTGGCCTGACTAGACAGAACCTGGCAGACCCTCATTTGCATAAAGGGCCGGGTACGGGCCTATCAAGCTTAATTGGACCACTGGTCTCTGCTACAAAGATGAAACCATCTTCCACCCTCCGCATTCCATAAAATCTAATGACATTAACTGTTAGATATTGTAGCTTAGAGTCACATCGGGTGTTGGAATCACCATCTCATGTATATATATATATATATGTACACCTATTGTCGAGACATAATTCATTGAATCTTTTATTCCTATCATGGTATCAGATCTAGGTTCCGAACCCTAGCTGCTCCAGCAGACGAAACGCATCTCCAACCCTCCTGTTGAGCTTCCACGCCTTCCGCGTCTGCCGTGCTCCCCGATCGATGCAACCCTCCCATCAAAATCCCCGATCGACACAACCCTTCAACGTCTTTTCTTTCGTCGCCTGCCGCGTCGCGTTTCCGTCGCCTTCTTCGATCGACGCAGCCCTGTCGTTGCCCGACGCTCCAGCCGATCCCAGCAAATTTTTGCAGCCCTGCCGATCTTGGACTTCCAGATTCCGATTTACAGATTTTCGCAGATTTCTGCTTTCGTCCCGGACTTCCAGATTTCGGCAGATTTCTGCAACTCCAGCCGATCGCGACGCTCCAGCTGATCTCGCTCGTCTCGCCGCGCCCGTTCGCTGCCCCCGCTCGTTTCACCGAGCCCATTCGCTGCCCCCGCTCGTCTTGCCGAGCCCATTCGCTGCTCCCGCAGCCCGCCTGACCCCTCCGTCCTCCATTTTGATTTGATGTCATCACCTCACTCCTCTTTCGTCTTCCTCCAGAAAGCCTTGGTGATTGCTGAGGGAACTCTTCCTCCAGTGCCCTCTGCTGCTCAGTCTGGTGCTCCTCGTCACCCGTATGTCCGTTGTCACTACTGTCGGTGTCTTAATCAAGCCACATCTGAGTGTCGCAAACTTCGGAGGGCTTAACAGTTTGTTCGCAGTGTGCTCCAGGTGCACCTTCCGCTCACTTTTCAGCTCTAGCGCAGTCTTTCTCTGTATCTGACCTTACTCAGCTGATTGCCCGGTAGTTCTCCCAGCAGGCTTCACTGCCTCGCTCCTCTCAGCCGTCTCCCTCCGTCCCTGCTAGTATCTCCCCCTCCGACTGGTTGCTTGACTCTGGTACCTCCTTTCACATGAACATGATGTCACCCACCTCTTTTCTTGTCAGCCCGTCTCCTTTGTCCTTAGTATCATGGTGACAGATGACACCACTCACCACATCACCAGTCGTGGCCTCCTTCATACTAGTAATTTTCATGTTCCTGACGTTGCCTACATACTCAAATTATTCATGAATCTTATATCCGCCAGCCAACTCACATCTCACGGCTCTCTTGTTATTTTTGATGAGTTTACATGCAATGCGCATAATCGTCTGACTAGGACACTCCATGGAGCTGATCTTCGTCGTAGCAGGGTGTACGTCCCTGATCGTGGCATCACCCTAAACCCTAAATCCACTTCATCGTCACCTACAACTTCCTCCCTTTGTCTTCCTTCGGTGGGTTTCTCTCAGTGGCATCACCGTCTTGGTCATCCCAGTGGTTCACATCTAGCTTCTCTCATTAGTCATGGTTTCCTTGGTCGTGTTTCTATTGATTGGTCTTACTCTTGGTCGGGTTATGAGCTCGGTAAATAGCTACAACTCCCATATCCGTCTAGTAAGTCTAGGTCTCAACGTCCTTTTGATTTAGTTCATTTTGATGTATGGGGGCCCACACCTTCAGTATCCAAGGGCGGACACCGGTATTATGCTCTTTTGGTTGATGACTGACTATTCAAGTTACTGTTGGGTCTACTTTATGCATTCTCGATTTGAATTTTTTCAGATCTATGCAATTTTTCTGCTATGGTGCGCACACAATTTTCTGCTTCCATACGCATTTTTCGTTCTGACTCAGGGGGGGGGGAGTATCACTGTTATGCCTTTCGAGATCTGCTAGCTACCCATGACACTCCCCTTCAGCTTGTCTGTCCCGGTGCACACGCTCGGAATGACACCGCTGAAAGGAAACATCGACACACTATTGAGACAGCTCACACCCTTCTTATCTCCTCCCACGTTCCTCCTCATTTTTGGGCTGAAGCTATTTCCACCGATGTCTATCTTATTAACTCGCATCCCTCCATCTTCCTTCAGGGTCAGTGTCCTGGTGAGTGTATGTACTCTCGACCCCCACGTTACACTCATCTTCGTGTTTTTGACTGTCGGTGTTATGTTCTTCTCCCTCCACGTGAGCGCACTAAGCTCTCCGCTCAGTCTGTCCCTTGTGCCTTTCTTAGATACAGTACTGAGCATAAGGGTTATCAATGTTATGATCTTGTTGCACGTCGACTTCGCATCTCACATGATATTACCTTTGACGAGTCTCACCCTTTCTTTGTGTCCTCTGTCCACTCGACCTCACACTCATCCATTACTCCCTCCGTGCAGTTTCTCACTCTTCACATCTCTCCGCCTCATGTATCCTCTCCTCCGGTATGTCCACCTCTTCCCTTGCTGCAATCTACTCTGTCACATTCTCCTCCCTTGCAGCAGTCTACTCTGTCACCTTCTCACTCCTCCACTTCGCCACCTACCTATCCCTCTGACACGCTCGTCGTACCCCTTCTATATCACTACACTCGTCACCCCCCTTCTCTTCCCTTGCCTCCAGTGCCCCCAAACTCAGTGTCTGTTTGCTCCAGCGAGTGTCATGTAGATGATCCTCCTGTGCGCCACAACCCACCTCGTGAGCGACATCTTCCCGACCGTCTTAGCCTTACTACACTACTGTTGGACCTGCCTACCCTTCCTGCTATTATTTGTGGTACTCCAGAGCCGACTTCCTACCGTGAGGCTGCTCAGATTCCTAAGTGGCAAACTGCCATGTCTGCTGAGTTGGCGGCACTCGAGCACACTCGTACCTGAGAGTTTGTTCCTCTTCCACCTAGTGTTGTGCCTATTACTTGCAAGTGGGTCTTCAAGATTAAGACTCACTCAGATGGTTCTGTAGAAAGGTATAAGACTCGACTTTCGGCTCGTGATTTTCAGTAAGAGCATGGACGAGACTATGACAAGACCTTCACTCCGGTCTCTCACATGACTACGGTTCGTACTCTTATTGTGGTTGTTGTTGTTCTCCACTGGTCTCTGTTTCAACTCGACGTGAAGAATCTCTTTCTTCACGGTAACCTTCAGCATGAGGTGTGTATGCTTCCTCTTACCGGTCTCTCCTCTCCTCCATGCCTTGTATGCCGCTTACAATGAGCTCTTTATGGGTACAAGCAGGCGCCGCACATGTGGTTTGCACGTTTCAGCTCAGCCATTACAGCCGTCAGTTTTCTCCCTAGTTCACATGATCTAGCCTTGTTTGTGCATTCCTCCTCTCGTGGCTGGACCCTTCTGTTGCTTTATGTGGATGATATAATTATTACTAGTGATGATCCTTCTCATGTGATGTTCGTCAATCATCACCTTCAGCAGCTATTTCAGATGACTGACCTTGGACAGCTGAACAACTTCTTGGGCCTCGAGATTACCTCTACAGATCGTGGTTTTCAGCTCTCTCGTCGACGTTACACATCAGATCACTTAGCTCGGGCCGCTCTCTCTGACTCTCGCAAACGTGGGCACTCCTATGGAGCTTCACCTTCAGCTACGTCCGGATGATGAGTTTCCACTGTCTGATCCAACTCGCTATCGTCATTTCGTTGGGAGACTCGTCTACCTCACTATTACTCGGTTCGATATTGCCAATATTGTTCATGTGTTGAGCCAGTTTGTTGGTGTGTCCACCTCTGTGTATCATCTACTGCGGCTTTTGCGCTATCTCCGGGCGATGACTTCACGAGGCCCCTTCTTCTCCAATTGTAGTTTTCTGCAGCTCCGTGCTTACTCGGATTCTACCTAGGCCAGTGATCCTGTTGATAATCGATCTGTCACGGGTTTCTGCCTATTCTTGGGTTCTTCACTTATTGCATGGAAGTCCAAGAAACAGTCTGGTGTCTCCCGTTCCAGCACTGATGTCGAGCTTCGGGCCATGAATACCACCGCTGAGGATATTATTTGGTTCCGCTAGCTACTTGAGGACCTTGGTGTTTCTTCTCCAGATTCTACTCCACTCCACTATGACAACACTGGTGCCATTCAGATAATTCTCAACCCGATGAAGCACTCTATTGCCAAGCATATCAGAGTGGATGCTTTCTTCCTATGAGAGCAGTATGGTCGTGGTATTCTTGTTCCTCACTTTATTCCTTCTGAGCAGCAGCTTACAGATTTGATGACTAAGTCACAGACGCGGAATCATCATACATATCTATTGTCCAAACTCTCAGTGTATGATCCTCCTTGAGTTTGAGGGGGACATTATATATTGTAGCTTGGAGTCACCTCGGGTGTTGGGATCACCCTCTCATGTCTATATATATGTACACCTATTGTTGAGACATAATTCATTGAATCCTTTATTCCTATCATTAACTATCTCAGGTCGTCCAGGGAATTTCATTTTCTTGTCGATTCTCACAACAAACTATATCAACTCGAGGCTCCTCCCTCGGAACTGAAGACACAAGAACTCACTTAGAACCGGGAATCGTAAACCGGACTTGAAACAAAACTGGAACCGTATAGAACTGAACTGAACGCTAGTGAATTATTTTGGTTTGGTTTGAATTTTAGAAAAATGAATAAAAATGGTTTGGGTCTGATTCCTTAATATTATTACCCGGATCGAAATCAGAACCGCAACCAACAAGTTATGAATGGTTCCAAAAATTTAGACCCGATCGAAACTAAACCGAAACAGAACCTAACCGTCGAACCACAACTCATTTGATATAGTCATAGAATACGCACACACACAAACATATATATATATATATATATATATATATATATATATATATATATAATATACCTATGTTTATTTATATTGTATTAAAAGAAAAACTTGGTTTGGTTAAGGCCTTGAAATATAATTATCAAATGAATCTAAGCCTTTCAATTTTAGGTGGCATTTGGTTTGGCTGATAGGTTGCGGTGCGACAGGGAGAAAATGGAGGTCTTAGTATAAGTGATGTTTGGGATGGTTGATGGGCGAACTTCCGTTTCTTATTCACCGCAAGTTTTACCTATTTGCCAGACGCAAAAAATTCCTCTAGTCCAGCCGTGCCTCTCCTCTCACGATATCGCCCCGCACCAGGTCGCAAATAGGGCAAGCGAATTTGACTTTCTCCGTCTTCCACTCCTCCCGATCTCGCCATGGCTATAGCTCGTCAGCGGTTTGGGAGCTGCGTTTCGCGTGGTCCAGACGCACTGTGCCCTTCTTCCTCTGCGCGCCATTCTTCTTCACGTGCCCTTCTTCCCCGCATGCCCTTTTTCCCCGCAGGCAAGTCTCCTCACTGCGAGCCTTCTTCCTCGCGTGCCCTTCTTCCCCGCATGCCCTTTTTCCCCGCAGGCAAGTCTCCTCCCTGCGAGCCTTCTTCCGTCATAGATGTTAAAACAAGAGGTTATAAACCCTAGCTTTGTCTCCTTCCGAATGAATCAAAAGACTGTGAAGAGCCTGCCATAGATGTTAAAATCGGAAGATTTTTCGATTTTGTCGGATCCTTCTTTGGCGGTGGCAATGAGTATTCTCTCCTATCTGAAACACTTTGATATCCTTTGGATTTCATGCCATGGCGATGAGTATTTTCTCCTACTGTGTTTTTTGTTTCTGATGCTTTTCGTTTTCAATTGCTTATTTTGACAAGCTGTTCGATATGGTTGGGTTATAATTTGTACTATTCATACTTCTACTCGTTCATCATGTTCCATGTTGAATTGTCTAACCGGTCTTGTTTCTCTCCTAATTGCTCTTGATTAAGCTAATTGCAGCGGGGACGTGATTGGTCCTAAGTAGCTAGTTATGAAATTAATCACGATTAACCTAACTTTAATTGCTTATTTGGAGCCAAATAAACAGCCCCAGAATGCCCTTATTGGGAGTCTTATGCAGTTGGTAATTATGTTACTGGAAAAAAAATTCACTCAAAACTTTGTTTTGTTTCAAACGAGTTTTCCAAAACTCTATTTTACAAACTTCATTCCACCCAAACAATTTTTTAACAATACTCTATTTTTCAGAATCAACACTTTTCCTATCAGTAGCTTTCCATCAGTAACTTTCCATCAACAACGACCCAACCAAACAGAACCTTAATCTCCTCGATCTAACATAATGTATGGCTTTTTAATATATGAGGCTAGCATAAAATCAAAATAATATATGTTGTTTATAAATACCAGCAAGTGTGCACATGGTCCCACGTGGGCAGTGTGCAGCAACCATAGTGCTTGGCCGCCTCTTGAATGATGTTCATGTACGGTCCTCATCGCACAGTACCCTGTGCATAGCCTCTAGTGAAATATATACATATATGTATGTATATGTGTGCACATGCATGTAAGTACACAAGGAGACTATGCTTCAACCGAAGGTATTAATGTATTATTGACCGTGGATTGTGCAATCATCAAAGAGGCGCTTGCTCGGAGGACATGGATCTTATTGACAATGATCTCGTTGTTGAAATCCAATCATCAAGTTACTTTGATAGGTCCTTAGCCCTTCACAGTAGTGTGGTGCAAGTTCCAACTTGGGAACAACACCCATTACACCTTCGCACCATATTTTTATTATTACTTATTAATTTTTAGTAATTAATTAAATGCATATTATGACAGATCCTTCTGTACTATAAATAAGCATTTGTAATAAAAAATTGAAGAACTCTTTTGAAACCTTCAAAACAATGTGTTTGTGTGGTCATGTAAGTCGCAGCTAGGCATCATGCCTAGGTGGTCTGTGTTGCTGATTTTCAGTTATTAACATTTCTATTTGCTTCATCAAATGATATTAGAGCATCATTGTGCTTGAAGTATATTGAGAACCAGTCTTGGTGATGGTAACCAATACATTATCACAGAGATCAAGCAGTTGAAGGGCTCCTTAAAGCAGTTTACTATATTAAGATTTCTTTTAAGTATCTAAACCTCCAGGTCCAACATTTAGATCATACAAAAGGCTTTCAGGAACTTTTGAAGTACCTTGTTTGAATACTGAAATTGTGTCACCGGCAAACCTATCTCACGACCACCCAAGAGTAAAAGATCAACACGAGCAAATCAACCGTATGTCTCCCTAGACTTTTTTTACTTGAGTTATGAATAGGTTGATGCTTTTGCAAGGACTGGTCGAGATGAAGATCATTGTGGTGACAGGATGCCTGACCAAGGTCGACACTAGTACAACAAAAGTGATAAATATGAAGGCTTATGGTGATTTTTCAGACAGTGGAGGACGATTCAACAATTACTATATCCATCAGTATGGCATATGTGGGTAGACAAGATGAATATGTGATGAGTTCAAACTGAAGGCGAACATTCTGATGTTCTATAAAGACTTCATTATTAAAGAGTTCACGAATTAACTCTCCAAAATTAATTGCTTCTACGATTACACGGAGAATTTAGTCGTAGAAAGGGTAGAGGAAGTTGCATGTCAACAAAAGTCAGAAGTTGTGGCATGGTGGGTCAAGTTGTAGGAAGAGAGATGATACAATTCTAACCATATGACTATGAGCAACACTACTCAATTCGTACCAACACTGAGCAGCTTACAAAGTGTCATTGAGTATACCACCAAGTTCATGCATCTACCCCATCACAACCACCAAAATGAGAATAAGGAACAACAACCTCTCTTTATGATGTGATCATATTGGAAAGCGATGCAATTCTAATATAATTGAGGCTAGAAATTTGTACACTGTGGGCCAAGAGACAACTCCAGGAGAAGTACTTGCCCATAACAAAATTTGTTGGCAACATGACCCCATTGAGTAAATTCAAAGTCAAGAGCCAAGCAAAGACGCGAGGGATGATCCTTTGGCGCAGAAGATGGCAGAAAGGCCTGTGTACAAAATGGAAGAGATATGTAAACAAAAAAGAAGTTTTAAGGAAGCACCTATTCAACCTGATAAACTTACACTAAGCCTTTAATGGGAAAATTCTTCAACTGCAATCAACCAGGACATCATTTGATCAACTGCAGGTGCACGTGATCTATAGAGAAAATGAAACTTTGGGAGGAGACCGTGAAGAGAATATGTCGTGGTGCGAAAGAAGTAGAAAGTAAGAAATACTTCAGTGATATCATTCTTCCACATAGGGGGCTATTTATAACATTACAATAAACTCTTAGACACGAACAAACAATGTGGGACTAAACCCCATACACATACAAATAGACTAATATTAGTTATCTCAACTCTCACCCTCAAGCCGAGGGGAAACCTCAAGCTTGACAAAAACAATAGAAAGGATAAATGTGGTAGGCAAAGGTGGGACAAGACGGGTGACCGGGGATATTCCCACACAATACACCCACGGGAAAGAAACCACACACATGAATCCACGAGATCGCGGGAATAACACCACACACACACGGATCTACGGGACCGCGGGGATAACACAACACACACGAATCTACGAGACTACGGGGATAACACCTCACACACATATCTAGGTGACCGCGGGGATAAGAGAGAAAGGGGAAAAAACAACCACCAAAGACCATACCACCTACCAATCATCAAACAACATACGACATAAGCCTAGAGGCCATGTGAGACTAAGGCGAACAACGAAAAAGATCATCCGGGTCACCCTCATCCCAAACACTCCCCCTCACGTGAAACTCAAGTGCATATAGGCATAACAAGACAATAGGAAGCAACTACTAACAACAAAAAATTAAAAGACCACATAAAATGACCAATAAACAACACAACTTCAGCATCCTTGAGAGATCAGCACCCCATAAGGGTTAGCAGCTACGGGAAGCGATAGAAACCAGAGGGGTAGCTGCTGGACTCGTTGGGATTGCAAGAAGGCAGCAGGAATGGCAGTGGAAACATTGCAGGAAACGCGGGGCGTAGCAAATGGAACGGGAGCAGCGAGGGACAGGCTGGATTGTCGACAAGAGTCGTAGCTGGCATGACGGAGGAGAGCAAATTTGCGTCGGGATGGAGAACAACCAGTGGATTCGACGAAGGAGAGCAGATCTGTGCCAGGATTGAGAGCAGCCAGCGGATTTGACGAGGAGAGCGTGCTCGGGCAAGAGAAAAGCAGCGGCACTACGGGATCGTCGACTGGAGGGAAAAAATCCTTGCCCGGAACGAGTACCAGACACGGGAGAGGAAGCAGTTGCTGCCGCGGGAGATCGGGACAGGAAGACTAGGCCGGAGCCGTCGACAAAGGCGGAAAAAACTGTCGGAGCGGGAGGGGAGAAAGACCGCTCCCGTCGATGGAGTCACCAGACGATCACGTCGATGGGAGCGAGAGCGGAAGCAAGGGACGGGAGCGCTGGCTTGTTGCTTGCGACTTGACGGGAGTTGTAGCGGAAGATGGGACCGGGAGCGGAAGCAGCTAGCGAGCAGCAGCGGAACCCATGGGTCGATCGAAAAAAAACGGCTAGGGCACCAGTCCTTTCATACCAAGTAGAAGGTAAGAGGGAAAAATACTTGAGTGATATTAGTTATCTCAACTAAAGATTGTGTTGTTTTCACCCTAGGACGAGAACTTGTAAAAAAAATGACTTCTCTGCACTAGGGAACCGCTCAACAACTCGGAATCGTAATAAAGATGAGTAGCAACTTATCCGAGCGGAAAACACAATAAAAATCAATCAAATCAATTAGGAGAAGCAAGAAAATCCAAAGTACAACAGAAACAGATACAAAAACAACACAATACAAGCACGCAAATTTGCATGGTTCATTCCAAGATGGGCTATATGCCCGCATGGATGAAGCATGTGTTTCACTAAATGGAAGGTGTTACAAGCCAGGTGAGTGGTGCCTTATTGAACTTCTTCAATTGCTTTCTTAGATTCAAATTACAGATAATTCATAGTTCCAAATTCTAGCTACCAGGGTCCCGGTTTCATGTTTTCTAAAATTTGAATATATATGACGATTGCAAAACTTCAGAATGAATATCAGATAATAAAATCAAAGTGAAAAGGGTACATATCTGTGCCATATGAACAACTTCTCGATGGTCAACATAACTCTTCTTCGAGCTCATGGTTCGCGATTGTTTAACGCTTAGTCGACAATTGTTGAGTTCCTTCGAAAATACATAATCTTTTATCTTTGAACTCCACCTTGGATGGTAAAGTTGGTCGACTATCAAATCCTTTGCATGGTTACCCTCTCCGTCAATTGATGATCGACTGAAGCCCAATACTCCTTCCCCACCAACAAATTTTGCATACTTTCCTCGTCGCCACAGGCCCACAACCATCGACTCATCCACACCTAACATGCATCCCACAATCACAGCAAAGACATCATTTCCTAAAATTCCTGTCATAACCCAGTCATACATTTTTTGCATGCGCAGAGGACCCTGACCCGTTCCGTTCTAAATTCCAGCCGCAGCCTTCAGCCAGATCCCAATTCATGAAAGAGCACACATCAATTGCTTTGTCATCCTCGTATAAATCGTCTTCGCTTCCCCATCCCACCTCTGTTATTTCCCTGCTCAAAACCACCCTCACCCCTACTTTTCCGTCCCCTCGGTCCACACAAAAGCAAGTCCATTCAATCATCTTTTCCACTATCTGACAAATCTTCTTCCCATTTTGCTAGCGCCTAATTTGCTCTCTCCCACGCATTCCCACATCTCACCTATAATCATAGAATTTTAAGTTTTCAACTCACGCCCATATGCACCCAAATGAATCCTCCAACTCTCAATCACAACCGCACACAAACCCATTCATCTCTTAGATTCTCTAAATGCTCTTACTCTATACAACTCCAACCAATGCTCACACCCGATCCATTCCACGCTCCAACATTTCACCAAGGACTCCACCAAACTCACACATACCACCACCAAATTATCACCCTTCATGCATTCCTCAACTTGCGCCGCCGCCCACTCCATATTCCAGTTGACGTCTACCATCCGCCACATCGATGACCATTAATGGTCGATCAGATTATTCTCGCCACCAAAATTGTGAAAGATTTATAGCAACATACTCCACTCGTAGCTACAATTTAAAAATTTTGTGACTTAACGTCTTCTTTCTTTACAGACTGCCTCGGGGATGAGACATCTTTTCCAACTGTAGACGGTGTTAGGAAAGTGTTGGTCCGGGCTCTCTCACACGTATGACCCAACTTTTTAGCCTTACACGACAACGTGTAAGGAGTCAAACTAACACTCGATAATTATATAAAAGATCGAGAAGACCCTTTTTGGGTCATGAGCCATGCATGAGTTCACTTATATAAAGAAGTAATTAGAATATTATGTGTCACGATCAGGAAGTTATAATGTCTCTTAATGTAATTAATTAAGGTTTTTTCCCTTAATTAGCATGCACAAAAGTTTCATAAGGGGGATTCATGTTAAATTTAAACATCTTAGATCATTGGAGTCATTTTTGGGTTTTCTCTCATGGAGAGGAAATCGTCCTAGTAGAGGGGCGAGTTCGCTCCCAATAGTATCTTGTGTCTTGTTATTAGAGAAAATTGAGCGCATCATTCTCTTCCTCCTCTCCTGGAGATTTTTTTTCATAGCACCGCTTCTATAAAGATTGAGGTGCGCCCTAACCCATACTGGAAGATTTAAAAGAGCGCTGAGTATAAAAGTGATAGAGGGTGTCATATCCCACTCTCTAGTGGAATCTACTAGGGAAATGATGCTTGCAATATGTTGTTAGGGCATGGAAATTCAACGCGGGTGCAAACAATGATGAATGACTCAACATATATTGAGTGGAAAAGGTCAGAACAAAATTCACCCTCATGCATTTTAAGAAGGATTCACTAGAAAAATGTTGGCATACAGTGGGAAGGTTGTCATATCAATGGTGGAATCACAAAGGAGGCTGACAAAAAAGTCCAACCGTTGTGAAGAGTTTCCAAATGATATTAAACCATGCCTCAATGGGTCTTTCAATGCACTCTCAATGTTCTCCCACGAATTTTATCGTCCATGCTGGATATCCAACACAAAACTTATATTATCACAGGCAAAGTTAGACACAACCCTCTCTTATGAAAAATCAGTCATACGCAGATAATTTTCAGATCCTCCAAAAATAATCTAACGTCAAAAAAAAACGGTTACGAAGAATGATGAGCACGAAACAATAAGAAACACCACAAACAAAGAACACTAAATATAAAGTGGTTCCCCGAAATTAGGCATGTCTACTGTTCAGGCAAAATATTTTATTTTTTTTCTCAAACATACAATACTATAACAGAGAGAAAAAATAAACCGAGAGATTGATGGCAATTTCGAATCCTCCAAAATCCGACCGTATACGTTGCGAAGAGAAAGAAATCTGGCGGCAAGAGAAGAAGTCGGTGGCCAAGAGACGAGCACACTGCAGCGAGAAGGAAGTCCGTCGGTGAGGCTGCAGCAAGAAGAAAGACCGTCGACCAAGGTAGGCGGCGCCAACCACAAAGAAACGCGCACGCGGAAGCAATGAGAAAGAAAACCCCTGGTTCGGCCAAGATCGGCCGACCACTCTGGGTATTCTTACTGACCGAATTTTTCTTCTCCATGGGGGGAAAACCGACCACACCTTTATAGAGGTGAAGAACCCTAAAATCGAGTAGAAAGGCGGGGTCGGCTGAATCCAATCAAGGAAGGAGAAAAAAAACCGTTCCAAAAAATCTCCTCCATCAGCGGTAGGAAATATATTCTGCCACCAACACAATATAATTGATTTTAGGGGATTCCAAAAATGGAGCCTCGAATTGAGCGGTCTCCAAAAGAAACACCTTCATGAGTGAATCTCGGGGGAATAAGCGGTAGGAACAACAATCTCCACCTTGACGCCTCTTCTGTGACATGCTCCATCTGGTTGAGATAACTTCAAAATACTTCACAGTCACCAAGATCCAAAACCAAAGGAACGGGCTGAATGAACTTTGGCTGAGAACGGATCATAAGAAAACTCCTCCAATTCTGAGTAGCAAACAAACTGGACTGACGTTGCTGACTCAAAAAATGCTTCATCTTGAAGCTAAATTTTAATTGTTCCACCTCCAGCGGTGGTCTCCCATAGTAAAATAAACCTGTTAAGACTTCTGGTCTGTGATGTGCGCGCGGGAGGGAAATTGACAAATGCAGACACACCAACTATGAATGCAAACGAACTGACCTCAGCATGGAAAAATGAACTCGACACACTCTAAGCTCATGTAAAATGAGGAGTAACAAGAAAAAAGTTTAGGTAATAGAGGGCGACAAAACTGCATTCAAAAATGAACTTCCTGACCATAAAAATAACTCAAAAAATGAGAGTTATTGGGACACAAGTATAGAGATAGCATGGCTAAAAAATAAAGAAAAATAAACATGAGCAAATGAAGGAATGATAACCAGGAAAACAAAAAAGGACATAAATGCATGAAGCTGAAAAAGAAAACACACAAAATAGAAAAAAAATTAAAAGGTGTGAAAAAACACTAGAATATATCCTCATCTACATCCTCAAGACATAGGGATGCGACAAACATTTCATTTTCTTCATCAGGGGTCTTCTTTTTTTCCTTGTTCTGAAGCTTCCAACAATCCTTGATTTCATGACCCTTCTTTTTGCAGTAGTTGCAGTGACAATCTGAACTTTTCTTACACTTGTCTTCTCTGACTGAAACAGACTGACCCCAAAAAAATAAAGTTGAACTTTCAGCAATACCTGAGTCAGACGACTTCTTTCGGATGTCATCTGAAAGTAAGGCTGCAGTGACCTCTTCCATATCCAAAATATTATTACTATAAGTGAGGGTAGTGATCATGCTCTCGTAGGACTTTGGAAGAGAGTTTAGAAGAATAACGGTCGTGTCCTCTTCCTCCACCTGAATATTCATGTTGAGACACTCAAATAACAGTTTATTGAAACTGTTCAGGTGGTCATGTAGAGAGGAACCCTCCTTCATGTTAAACTTGTACAACTGCTGCTTGAGGTAGATGCGATTGGGGAGAGACTTTGTCATATAGATACACTCTAACTTGCTCAAAGACCAGAGACAGTCGTCTCTGAAAGAACTTCATATAGCATATCATCATGTAAGAAAAGTTGTATGGTGGACAGAGCTCTGAGATCCAAATCCTCCCACATGCGATCGGTAATCTCAGCATCTTTATGGGTCTTTCCCAATAGGACACAGTGTAAACCTTACTTGATCAGTAGTGCTTTGACTTTCACCTGCCACAGACAAAAATTATGCTTCCCATCGAATTTCGCAACTTCGAACTTTGCATTAGGTGTAGAAGAAGCCATAGAGACCAATCCGAAAAATCTACACTGAGACCGAGGCGACTGATAAATTCACAAATCAGGATTGGGAAAATAGGAAGCGGGCCGATGTCGTCACCTACCGTTGACCCGACTCGAAACGAAACGTCCAATTAGTCGTCGATCGAACCTTCCTCTGATACCATTTGTTATGAAAAAAACCGGTTCTAGACAGATAATTTTCAGATCCTCTAAAAATAATCTAACGACAAAAAAACGGTTATAAAGAACGATGAACACGAAACAATAAGAAACGCCACAAACAAAGAACACCAAATATAAAGTGGTTACCCGAAATTGGATACGTCCATTGTGCAGACTAAATATTTTATTTTCTTTTCTCAAACATACAATACGGCTATAAAGGATGGAAAAATAAACCGAGAGATTGATGATAATTTTGAATCCTACAAGATCCGACTGTACACGTTGTAACGAGAAAGAAATCTGACGGCAAGAGATGAAGTAGGCGGCCGAGAGACGAGCACACTGTAGCGAGGAGGAAGCTCGTCGGCGAGGCTGCAGCAAGAAGAAAACTCATTGACCAAGGTAGGCGGCGCCAACCACAAAGAAACGCACAAGCGGAAGCAACGAGAAAGAAATCCCCTGGTTCGGCCAAGATCGGCCGACCACTCTGCGTATTCCAACTGGCCGAATTTCTCTTCTCCATGGGGGGAAAACCGGTCACACCTTTATAGAGGTGAAGAAACCTAAAATCGGGTAGAAATGAGGGAGAAAAAAAACCCTACCAAAAAATCTCCTTCATCAGCGGTAGAAAATATATCCTATCACCAATGCAATATAACAGATTTTAGGGGGTTTCAAAAAAGAAGCCTCGAATTGAGCAGTCTCCAAAAAAAGCACCGCCAGGAGTGAATCTCAGCGGATAGACGGCAGGAACAACAACCCGCACCTGATTGCATGAGTCCCAACATCATATCAACATTTCTTTTGTCGACTTTTGTGTGCAAGATTTAGGGTCGGGCCAATAACAATGCTTCAACATTTGGTCCACACGGCCCAAACAAACTGTAGAGAACTTTTAACATCATTGTATTGATTGCCTAATATACACCACGATAGACCCTTGTGCTTTGATGTATCAAGAACTCAAGGTTGAGTTCTCCTTAATAACTATGACATGATTATGTGGCTATAATCTGTCAATCTGTCCTGCCTATGTTTCATTGCTAAGTCACTCTGACAAGTTCCCTGCCCGTCACAACAGAGTGTGGAATCCCAACCTGAAAATTGTTACTACTTACATCCCAACATATTATTTTTTGTAGATTGTTTCTTTATTTATTATTTGTTATTAATTGAACTCTCATTCGGGCAAACCCTCTTTGTAATAAAAAAAAAGAAACCATTTTGATATCTTTGAAACTTTATTGTACTTGTGTGTTCTCTGTGAGTGGCATCGATTCTTCGGCGTTCCCCTCACCATGTCATTTGTATGCAAAATTGTTTTTATAGTTTTAATTACTATCCATTAATAGTTCTCCAGAGTAACACCAATACCTAGGAATGAATCAAAATTAGCATCTGATCGTCTCTTTGCAACTATGAATGCATCAATCAGTATTATTATTGAAAATGGCATAAAGGTAATTTTAGTCCCCAAGATTTGATAGCTTCGTGAAATCAGTCCATGAAGTTTTTTTTAGGTTCTTAGTCCCTAAACATTTTCCAAGTATAAGATTTTGGTCCCAATGCCTGAAATTCAAATCCAACGCTGTCTTTTCCGGCCCCAATGTCATCACCACTCTCATCATCTACGACGATCCAACAGCGTGGCTTCCGAGATGTTGCCAAATGCACTAATATGGCAGCCACTGCTGACGTAGTAGCCGTGAGAAAGGACCTTCCGGTCCAGCGATCTTCCGCTCGGGAAGGATGGGGGAGGCAGCGGCGGAACCTTCCGGTTCGGAACTTCTCGCGCGAAGAAGGGGAGTGGCGGCAACTTAGGGTTTCAGAAATCCTTCATTCATTCAATAATCCCTAAAACAACATAACATCCCTCCTCTTATACTATGAGGAGGGCTAACAACACACCAACATAAAAGTCCAATAAACAATACAGGCTATCCGCACACCGAATTAAAAAACAGAACAGAAATAAAATAACGGTAATTAAATGGACTACAGCATCCATAGCGGGTCGATGCGCTCCGGCCACATGATCCCAAGCTCGCCGGGATCTCCATCCGCCGAGTGGTCGTCCGCCGGGTGTCCTTCATTATTCGCCTCTCCTAGAGAGGCACTCGGCCCCGAGTGCACGGGGTAAAGAGGCACATCCGGGTAGTAGGTAGACAAGTCACTCACATTAAATGTCTTGGAGATATTGAGTTCCGGCGGGAGGTCGACCACATAGGCGTTGTCGTTGATCTTGTGGGTGATGGGGAACTGGCCATACTTCTTCGGCATGAGCTTGTGATGATGTCCCGCGGGGAACCGTTCTTTGCGGAGGAAAACCATAATCAAATCTCCCACTTCAAATATCTTCTCGCGCCGGTGCTTGTCGGCCATGGCTTTGTACTTGGCATTAGACTCAAGGAATTTGAGCCGAGTGTCAGTTTGGATGTCTCGAGCGTCTTCCTCCATTTGGGCAGCGGAAGGGGGTGCCGCGGGCAGGCGGGCCAGATCGAGAGCATGTCGGGGAGCCTTTGTGTACACAATGGAGAAGGGCGTGCGGCCGGTGGAGCTGTGCACTGCATTGTTATAGGCGAATTCCTCCTGAGCTAGCGCGTGATCCCATTGCTTCGGGCGATCTTGACATATGCAACGAACGAGGTTGCCCAACGTCTTGTTCACGACTTCGGTTTGGCCGTCCGTTTGGGGATGGGCGGTGCTACTGAATTTGAGAGAGGTGTCAAGCATCTTCCACAACATTTGCCAAAAGTGGCTGAGGAACTTGGGAGAACGGCCGGAAGTAATAGATGTCGGAACGCCATGCAAACGAACTATTTCCCGAAAAAAGAGCCGCGCAATATGAGAAGCGTCAGACGTTTTGCGGCAAGGGAGAAAATGGGCCATCTTTGAAAAGCGATCCACCACGACGAACACCGAACCCACCCCGCGTTGGGTGCGCGGAAGTCCCAAGACGAAGTCCATGGATAAATCTTCCCAAATGCCTGCGAGAACCGGGAGCGGTGTATAAAGCCTTGTGTTGTGTGTTTGGCCCTTGTATTGTTGGCACACGAAACACATCCGAACAAAATTGTCGACGTCCTTTGTCAGATGTGGCCAAAAGTAGCGCTCCTGCAAACTGGCAAGCGTCTTGTCCCGGCCGAGGTGTCCACTCAAACCGCCTCCGTGCAAATCGCAAATAAGCTTTTCCCGTAGGGAGGTGCGGGGAATGCACAAGTGGTTTTCCTTTAACAAGAACCCATCAAGTAGGAGAAAACCGCTATGCGAGCCGCCTAACGAACAGGTGCGTCAAACTTCCTTGAAGTCAACGTCGTTGACATAAAAATCGGCGACAGTATCAAAGCCGATGATGTTCTGGTGCATGGTTGCCAATAAACAACTTCGTCGACTGAGTGCGTCGGCGACCACATTGCGAGCCTCGGGCTTGTGATGAATGATGTAGGGGTATCTCTGGAGATAAGTCATCCAACGAAGGTGCATGCCGTCCATACGCTTCTGACTGTTAATGCATTTGAGAGCCCGGTGGTCGGTGAACAGGATGAACTCCTTGTGAAGAAGATAGTTCTCCCAATGCTTGAGAGCCCGAACGACGGCGTAAAATTCCGGATCATAAGCAGCCCATTTCCGCCGAGCATCACAATTTCTTGCTAAAGAACGAGACTGGGCGTTTGTCTTGGGAGAGGACAGCATCGATACCAATGTCGCTGGCATCGCAATGCACCTCAAACAGATTGTTGAAGCTGGGTAGGGCCAAAACTGGAGCAGAGCTGAGCTTCCGTTTAATCAAGTCGAAGGCTTGGCCGGCCTCCTCGCCCCAGTGGAATCGCCCCTTCTTTAGGAAGTCGGTCATCGGTGCGTGATGGTACTAAAATCACAGATGAACCGGCGTTAGAACGTAGCTAACCCGAGGAACGACCGCAACTCTGAGAGATTCGTAGGATTCGGTCAATCGCGGATTGCCTGAATCTTCTTCTCATCCACCTGTATCCCCTCCGCGCCAACAATGAAGCACAAAAAGTTCAGCCGCGGGGCGAGGAAGGTGCACTTCTTGAGATGAATAAAGAGCTGGTGGTCCGCCAGCACCTTCAACACCGCACGCAAATGTGACAGATGGTCCTCTCTGCTCTTGCTGAAGACCAGGATGTCGTCAAAGTAAACCACAACAGACTTGCCCAGGAATGGGCGCAACACCTATGTCATGAGACGCATAAAAGTACTCAGAGCGTTAGATAATCCAAAAGGCATTACCTTCCACTCGAAAAGGTCATCCGGGGTTTTGAAAGCCGTCTTCCACACATCGCCCGGCTTGATGAAGATTTGGTGGTAGCCGCTGCGGAGGTCTATCTTGGAAAATAATTGCGACCCATCCAGCATGTCCAACATATCATCAAGGCGGGGGATAGGAAAAGAATACTTGATGGTGATGAGGTTGATGGCGCGGCTGTCCACACACATTCTCCACGAACCGTCCTTCTTGGGAACTAGGAGCGTCGGGACCCCACAGGGACTAAGGCTCTCAGAGATAAAGCCCTTCTTCAAAAGCTCCTCGACCTTCCCACGCAGGATGTCATGCTCCTTAGGGTTCATCCGGTAGTGAGGTAAGTTCGGGAGGCTAGCCCCTGGTATGAGGTCAATTTGGTGTTGGATATCCCAAAGAGGGGGAGGGTGGTCGGGCAAATCCTCCGTGGTGATGGCGCGAAAGTCGTGCAGCAGCTCCCGCACATTCGGGGATACGGTTTCCGCAACCTGCTCGCTAGTGGCGTAGAGTCCGTAAGAAACGAGGGCCACCACCTTCTTTGCCTCTGCAATGTCGCGCTCGAACAGAGTTGTGTCGTCGTGCATGACCAACAAGCAACGCCCCTTATCCGAAGGCGGGCTGGTTTCCGGTTTGGTGCCGACCCGTGCCACAATTTGAATTTTCTTGCCGGCCCAAGTGAAGGAATAGACGTTCTCGCGGCCATTGTAGGAGACATCCGTGTCATATTGCCATAGTCGGCCCAAGAGTAGGTGGGTCGCGTCCATCTCCACGACATCGCACCAAACGTCGGCTCGGTAGTGTTTCCCAATGGTGACCGGGACGTGAGAGCGGTGCGTGACCCGAACCGAGGGACCGCGCTGGATCCACCCAATGGAGTAGGGGTGCGGGTGTGTTTCGGTAGACAGTTGCAAGTAGGAGACCAGGCGGGATGCGACGAAGTTCTCACAGCTGTCGTTGTCGATCAAGACGTCGCAAATTTTGCCCTTGACGTTGCAGTAACTGCGGAAGACGTTGCTACGTTGAACGTGTTTGTCGAGACTTTTTTATTCGACATTGAACTGGTAGACTTGATGTTCCCAACTTCTGAACACAATGAGGCGTCAGAGAATCCATCCACAGTAGGAAGATAATCAATGTAGCACAGAGCATGATCTTTAGTACCTCTCAGATATCTCATCAGTCTATCTAGGGCATCTCAAATTATTTGCCTGGACTACTGATAAAACGGTTCAGCATGTCAACCGAGAAGGCAATGGCTGATCTTGTACAACTTATGGCGTACATGAGACTACCAATTATTTTAGAATATTTTACTTGATCAATGATGGTCTCTTCATTAGGACTCACTTAATATTATGATCAAACAGTGTCTCAGCTGGTCTATAGTCTTTATATCTCCAGGTAGAAAATAGTTGTTTTATATAACGAGTCTGACTAAGGGTAACTCAACCTTTATCAACTCTAACTTTCATACCTAACAGGGTGTCCATGGGACCAAGGTCTTTCATGTCAAATGCTTCTGCGATGGTGGATTAATATCCCTAACTGCAGCAAGATCCGACCCCAGAATAAACATGTCATCCACATATAAACATATGATGACTTTTTTATTCGACATTGAACGGTGATAAAAGCATTTGTCGGAAAAACTGAACTGAAATCCAAAACTCTTTACCACTTGGTCAAACTTCATGTACCACATCTTAGGCGCTTGTTTAAGCTCATAAATTGATTTATTCAATTTGCACACTTTATCTTTTAGATCTTTATGTACATAACCTTCAGCTTGTGTCATATAGATCTTTTCATCAACCTCTTTATTTAAAAAGTCTGTTTTCACGTCCATCTGATGATCTGTAAAATTCTCGATAGACGCTAAGACGAGAAGAATTATAATAGTGGATATGTGACATACAGGTGAATAGACGTCAAAGTGGTATATTCCCCTCTGCTGCTTATAACATTTAACTACTAGACATGCTTTATACCTGGCTATAGACCCATTACTATGTAATTTCTTCTTCAACACTCACTTACATCATAGGACTTTAGCTCATTTCGGCAGGTCAACTAAATAACAAGTGTTATTCAATAACAACGAGTCCATCTCATCATCAATGACTTCTGTTCACATCAACAAATCTCTAGATCGCATTGCTTCTTGGTAAGAGAATGGATCGTCCTCTAAGTGATAGGTGACGAAATTCTCACAAAAATTCTTAGGGATTCTATCTTTTGTAGATGCTCTAATTGGAACAGATTCCACCTCAAAAGGTTGGGGAGCAGTGTCAGAGGGGCCAGCTTCAGATTCTATAGTAGATTCTGAAATCATATCAGTAAACTCGGAGACAGACAAATCATGATCCTTGACAAATTTAATTTCAAAGAATATGACATCTCTAGACTTATCACTATATTAGTTGATAGATCGAAAAATCTATCAGCCGCACTATCTTCTGCACTACCTAGATAGACATAGGTTGTCGTTCTAGGTCTCACCTTAGATCTCTTAAGTTTTGTATTCACACATAAGCAATACAACCTCAAGTTTTTAAAGTATCATATCTACAAGAATGACCGTACCACAGCTCATACGGGGTAGAAGTGAGTTGAGAATGAGACACTCTATTCAGAATGTGATTTGCAGTAAGAATTGTTTCTCCCCAAAAGGAATTAGGCATGCCAGCTGTTATGAGCATAAAATTTAACATTTCTTTTAAAGTTCTTTTCTTACGCTCAACGACGTCATTTGACTGGGGTGAGTACGGAGTTATGGTTTCAAAGATTATTCCCTCATATGCACAAAATTCTTTGAATCCAGTATCAGTGTATTCTCCTGCTCGATCACTTCAAAATCTCTTAACTTTAAGGTTCAACTGATTTTCTACACGAGACTTGAAATCTTAATGTCTCAAAAGTCTCATCTTTCGATTTCAATAAATACACATGACAATATCTGGATAAATCGTCTATGAATGTAATTAGATATTTCTTTCCCCCTCTAGTGACATGATTTCGGAAATCACAGAGGTCTGAATATATCAATTTCAGAAGTTGTGTGTTTCTAGAAACCGACTTGAAAGGTTTTTTAGTGATTTTGGTTTGAACACACACCTCACACTTGTTAAATCGAATAGACAAATCTAAGGAGATGTTACGACTCTTATCTAGATCTAGCATTTTTTTATAATTCACATATCCAAGTCTGTTATCCAACAACTTAGGATCAATAAGATTTGAACTCACTTGATTAATGTTATCGTTATTTAAACTAAGTCTATACATTCCGTTGATCAAATACGCACACCCAAAGTAACGTGAATTGACCATTAAGGTCATTCTACCGTTTTGGGTAGTGAAGAATATTTTAGCTTTATCTAACAAACTCATGGAAATCAGGTTTTTAGTTAAGCTAAGAACTACTTTAACATTATTTAAAAATAAAGTTTACCTAAAGAGAGGACCGGCTCGGTTATCCCAGCATGAGTAACCTCAGTCTCTCCTCCATTGCAGTTTTTCAACCTTCTTCTGAACTGTCACAACCTCAGTCAAAAGAAATCTGTCATTAATGGCATGACAGGTAGCACCGCTGTCCAGCCACTACTCAGAAAATGCGCTGCGGTGACTACTCCCAATCATAGTCACGAAGGACTTGGGATCCGAGTTGTCGACCACCATGTTTGCCACATTTTGTTGGGCTTCCTCTTTTTTCTTCTTCGGACTCTTACATTCAGCGGCCTAGTGACCCCACTTTCTGCAGTTGTAGCACTTGCCCTTCTTCCTTTTGAGAGAAGGATTTTTTACCGCCAACTGCGCAGAGGTATCACCCTTAGGTATCGGGGGCTCCGAGAAGGCTTGCTAGGTCGAGAAACAAAGTTGATAGCCTGCGATGGGTGAGCAACCTGCTCCAAGCTTTTCCCACCAATGTTTTGGTCTTCAATGTGGATGAATCTTTTGAGTTCATTTAGAGTGATCTTCTCCTTCAGTCTGTATTTCAGTCTTGAAGGCGGGCCACTCAGGAGGCAGCTTACTCAGAATCAGATACACAAAGAGATTGTCGTTCATCTTTGACTGATCGTCCTCCAGCTTGTAACACAAGTTTTCCAGCTCTATGATTTGTGAAGTGACTGACAAGCTTGCTTTGAAGCTGAATTTGATGAACTTCTCTCCAATGGACGACTTTGACAGTCCCTCCTCCTTCTGAAAATGCGCGTTCAAGTGATCACAAATCTCTTTTGTAGATTTATATGCATAGTACGTCAAGGCGAGTCGAAGATTCAAGGAGTTCAGGAGGCAGTCCCTGCAGAAATCTTCATCCTTATTTCACTGGTATTTGTCCACATCCTTTCGGGTAGTGGTGAAATCGCTCTGAACAGTATAGAAAATTTCTCGTTCCTTCATTTCTAGTTGGACTTGAATTTTTAAACTGAGGTGGTCAGTGGCGTTGAATGACTGCAATTTGACAGTGTCGAGCGTACTTTTCTTCGACATTGCACTAGATTTAAACATGAATAGAAATTCTATAACGAGCTCACCTGAGCCGTGTGAAAACGAGTCCAAAACTTCGGATCTAATCCAGAAATAATTTTGCTCCTCTCCGACTGAGCACAGTCGCCGAAGAAAATCTCAGCTCTACGGATTTCCAGCAGCAAAAAACACCATCAATGATGAATGGCAGCCCTCTTCCTCAAGACCAAGTATCCAAAGGTTGAAGGCTTCCTTAATCAATACAGGAAAAGACTAGGGCAAGAAGATTTTGATCTAGATCTGGATTCTGGCAACGTCAAGAATCATAGAGAAACTTCTTCGCTATAGGCACAGACCTCCTTGAAGCTGAAAGAAATTGAAGGAATTCGGTCCGCTAGAAGAAGATCTTGATCTTCAGAGAAAGCCCTCCGGAGCAGAGAAAATAGATCACAAATTCGGGATCAACAAACAACTTCTCTACAGAAGCAACAACATGCTTGATCTCCAAGAGATCTAGAAACAGAGATAATAGATCACAAATTTGGGATCAACAAACAACTTCTCTACAGAAGCAACAACAGGCTTGATCTCCACGAGATCTAGAAATCGGTGATCCATCTGCAGAGATTTAATCAAAATCAGTAACCCAGATCCACGAACGACAACAAGATCTCGCCAAATTTCTCCCAGATTTGGAAATAGAGGCTTGCAGCGAAACAAATCTGAACTGAAAACAGATCTGGCGGGGCTGGAGTTGACGAGCTTCCACAACCAATCAATAAACCAGATCTGGAATTGAAGAGGCAGTCGGCAGATCTAGTGCCGGTCTGTGAGCCTGGATTCAGACGAGTGGGATCTCCTCTTTCTTTTGATTCCTCCCAATGATCGACGACAAAACCCAGAGGGATTCACAATCTGTCGCGAAAAACCACCCGTAAATAGAAGTGGCGCTTTCTTCCTACCGGATCTCGTCGGCCAAAATTGCAACCAGCAGACGTCAAAAGAGATGGGATTTGCAGAGGAGCGGCGCGCGGGATTCACGATCGGCAAAACAAGAACCAGAGCAGCGACAGGATGGACAGAAATCGCGAAACGAAATCCGCACGGGAGCGGAACCCTAATCGGTTACTTTGAAAATGTTGGGGAGGCTCCACTCAAAGTATTCTACGTACACCTATGACCTGTCAAGTTTGAAATAGGTATATATAGTACCTCCAGCGTAGAGCCTAGCCCTAGAATGACACGAACTCAATAACGCGCTCTGAGTCGACCCCGACACGTGCGGGCATATATTTTATATTTCTAACATAGGAGGCTTCAGAACTACGTCGACATCCCCAGTGAAATGGAGGGTGATATCCAACGCTAATTCATCTTCACCCTTCGAATAGGCGGCTGAACCGGACACGTCGAAGCAGACGCTGAAGAGTCCCTGTGGATCGCTCACTCGCGGTTGCTTCACCGTCCATTAATTGGGTAACTAAAGACCGCACTGACTTGTCGTCGATGAGCGTCAGGGTGATGCTAGAGTCGATGATGACGTTGCCCCTTCTTTGCACTGCAGGCTTCACAGAGATTGTTGTTGGTGTATTTTTTCTGTTTTTGCCACTGATGGATATACACCCATGGTTAAGGAAGCAGAAGGTTTTGGTGTCACCGCAAATGATTGGGGCCAGGAACGATGGCGATGGATCACCGCGGATGATGAAAGTGGAGACTACAATGAGGCCAAAAATGACGACGATGGATCGCAGTGGATGATTGGAGTAGAGACAACATTGGGGCCAAAAAGACGGCGTTGGATCCAAAATTCAGGCATTGGGACCAAAATCTTGTACTTAGCAAATGTTAGGGACTAAAAACCTCAAAAAAAAATCAAGGACTGATTTTCATAAAGCTACCAAATCTTGGAGACTTAAATAATTTTTTCCCTATGGAAAATGACAATAATTTGATTGCATCAAGAGATGTTGGGCGACTAGTCCATAAGGTCTCCATATCTTCCTAATTTGTCGTCTAAGCTAATAAAACTGGTTGCCCATTTCTCCCCTACAAAACTTTCAACAAAAAAACACATTCCACACAATATTTTGACGGGACTTTGGCACTAAGCACCCTCAAATTATGAGATTTTGCACATTATAATATTATATCATAAATATTTAATTTTGACACTTTGTGTCCCTCAAAGACTTTAATATTGACATTTTGCACCCTAAATATTTAATTAGGATGGTGAAAAATGTCAGTATTAAAACCTTTGGTGGTGCAAAATGCCAAAACTAAATATATATTTATGATATAATGTGCAAAATCTCATAATTTGAGGGTGCTTAGGCTCTGTTTGGCACGTGGTGGCGGCCATAAACGTATGGGTTAAAACGTCATTTGTTAAGGATCACCTAATAAACATCATCCATTTGAACATAAAAATGGATGAAGTTCCTTAGGTGGGCACTAACCACTGACAATTTAACCCTCATCACCCCGTGCCAAACAGAGCCTTAGTCTCAAAAGTTCTATCTTGACAAACATAACAACTGAAAATCTATAACCATCTAAATTTGATGCACGGGAAGAAAAGTCAAAATACCAGAATCAGCAAAGCATAAATCTTAGAAAAAATCTGCTAATTAAATGAAGCGCCGACACAACCATTTATGTCTTCCCACCTAAAGAAACGAGAAATCTTCAACAATCGTATGGGGAGCCATAAATGTCAAAATAGCTCACCTGAGGCCATCGGCCACCGGAGTGGAAAGAGAACTTTGCCCGAGGAATTTCTGCGGCAACTCTTCGTCCCTCATCAATCCATTGATCCGACAAGCTATTGGACCACAGTATCTGAACAGGCATGTCCTTCAACTCCACAGAATTCGCCCATTCGCCCACATTAAAACTACGGTTCAGAGATCTCCAGGCCGCCGCCGCCGCCTCGCTTCCGCCATTCTTCCTCTTCAACACAAGTCTGTAAGCCTCGGCGTCCGATCCATTCACAGATCTGGCGCAGCACAATCTAAGCAGCCCGGCGAACACACTCTTTGAGCCGAGAAGAAGATGACCCAACACCGGCATGTTCAACAAAGAAGAAGGAAACGCCGCAGATTGAGGGGAAGCGTCCATAAGCGTCACGCTGCTAACTAACCCCTTGTTTGCCGACACCCAATTCGAAGCAGCGAGCAATGCGGAATCGTGCAGCACGAGGTGGACCGGCGCCAATGCCATGGTATCGATCATCTGCCCCAAAATCTGACCCATTACAACCGTCCCATATCCAGAATCCTCGCTTGCTGAAACCCTAATCGGCCTTTCTTGGATCTCTCCGGTCTCGATTAGCCGATCGAACCCCGAGAATAAACCCTTTGCTTTGACCTCTTCGTATACGCTCGATATCACTTCCAGCAAACGCCCCCACTTCGCATTATTCACCAAAGTGATCTCGTCGGAGAATCCGGCGCCGGGTAGATCAACGGCGACTACACGGAGTCCTCCGGCGGAGAGAGAGTGGAGGATGCGGCGGAAGGAGTATGAGCTGCATCCGAGTCCGTGGAGTAGAAGCACCGTCTCAGCCTCACGCGGTCCGATCTCAACGGCAAAAACCTGAGTCGGTGCGCCACCACTGGGAGGATTGACTTTAATGAGCTTCCCTGAAGAGTAATGGCGAAGAAGACCGTCCGGCAAGCTAAGGAACCAGGATCTCTGGTCTGTCCGCTCGATGCAAGGGAGAGAGACGAACAGAAGAGTGACGATGGAGACGGCGACGGTGAAGTATCCCCAAAATGCGAACGCTTTAAACGGCGAGGAACTCGGCGATTTTGACGCCAACGACGTCCTGCTGGGTTTTTCCGGCAACAGCGGCGCCTCGCCGTCGTCTTCCCGATTCTTCTCTGCTTCCGCCATGGGATGAAGCGATGATCTGCTGCCTGTTACTCAACTTCTCTAGTACTACTGTACTAGCTCTGCTTTCTTCTCCGATTCCGATTTTGGGAAATCTTTATGTTAAAGAGGGTGAGGCCCACTCATTTGAGTATTCCGGGCCGCCCCTGTGTGAACCGCAGTCCACCAACTTCAACTCATCTCCACATATCGCGTTCGGCCCATGCCCAATACCGGATGACTTATCTTAAACTGGCCACGTGACGGGTTGTTGAGATCACCAAAGCATTGTCACCCAGCCTTGATCCCGGACCTCCTTTATGAGAAGAATAACACCACTGCTCATACTATATCCACACTGTTGAAATTATTGAAGTGAAAGTGAGGTGGAGTGGGACGGTCTGATATGGCAGACTGCACAGGCCGCCAGCGGTCTGGCGGGTAGAAGGTGGCGGTTAGCCGGAATTCTGTTTCTTCTCTTCTCTCTTGCGGTCTGGTTCAGCAAGCACCTTGGGAGCTAACAGGGCGATTAGCAGCCGCTAATCGCGACTGTTGCAGTCTGGACTGTGAGACCGCGCAGTCCGCTTGGAGCTGTCAGGATCTCTGGCTCGCGAAGGGGCATGTGGTTAGCGCGGTATGCAAAGACTAACCGATCAGTTCGTCGAGACCTATTTGTGCGGTTTGTGTCAGAGTTTGTTGGTTGTGTGGACTTGGTCATGATGTTACGACAAGACCGGTTTGTCGCCTAGTTTGTCGAGACCGTCTGGTTGCACAGTCTGATTCTGGTGCTCGTGGAGATCGGCAGTTCGATTGGGCATGGATATGACTTTAGTTACGGGTTACAGTGTGTGCGGACTGGAAGCGGAGACTGCGGAACAACATGGTATGGTGGTTGAGTCTGGCAGTCTGTAACACCCCTATCCGTCGCATAGTATATAACAGTAGGTCCGGCCGGGGCCCGACGTCATATACTACGGACAGACCGGTGGGTTACTATTTGGAACCAATCAACCAATCACAACGTCCTACACAGCACCTAGCGGAAGCATTTATTAAGTTGCACAATAAGAAACCCAGCTAACATGAATGTCCACTACGCAAAGAAAATAGGAATGTTTAATACACGAATAACGGTCTTATAGTCTTACAAGAGTTTACTTAATAAAAAGTGTCTTCCAAACCTCGGCACGCAGGCCGATCACACATGAGTATACAAGGAAAACACTCAAAACTTGGTCTTCGAGGGCCGGCACAGCAACTTGGGCTTTAGCCCGCTATTTACCTCCCGGCTCCGCAACACCTGCAAGCAACAACCCACCGCACGGTGGTAAACAAAGGCAACGGTCAGCTATGCTGACCAAATTATAACGATTCCACCCCCAAATCGGGGCGGCAAAGCTTCTTTCCTGCACTTGTTAGCAAAACAAGCAACATAGCGAAATAAGCATCGCATCACAGGTGTACGCTCGCACGGCCGTACACACCGTGCTCTCAGGGCACTTACTTGGCGAAGCCAGTCCGAACCCCGTCCGGTCCTCGACTCCACCACCACCCCCAGGGTGGCAATCTTGTGAGCATTTAGTCTTCTCAGCCGCAGCCAAGACTCGATCTCCAAACCTCGGTAAGTCCCACGTAAAACTTTAGGTCGCTTTAACCGAGCAGGTGGAGCGGTTAGGGGTACACCAGCCCGTTGCTCACCCCGTCATTGCCATTTGGCCTTTGACGCGGACTAAGCTTTCCCAGTCCCAAATAACGATCAAACATGGTACATAGCCCCGCTATGTACCCGGTTGGCTCCCAGGCCACCGATATGACAGAAATGTGTTTCCGTCCAGATTTCCGGGTGCACCTCGGGGTTAATCCCTCAGATTCCCTGATGCATACTACCGCATAGCAACCCGAAAACAAACAAAACGCTCGGAGTCTTCTCCGGCCAACAACGCATAGCAAATCATCACCGATCCGGACCAACACGTCCGGGTAGGCTTCACACATCATGCCTATGTCCGTACTACGATTCCGGACTCTAACAAGGGGGACTTTACATATCTACCCCAAGGAATATCGTAATCTCGCCGCTCACTCGCGAGAGAAGGGTTTTTCCCATGCAAAAGAAGAAGAGTTTCACATGCTCAAGAAGAGAATCGTTGCCCTTGTGCTTTTCCTTGGCGCCATGACGATCTAGTCGGATGGAAAGCACCGTAACGGCCTCGCCTTCGCGGATCCGGACTCGGATCGTGATTTGGAGCTCCGAAGCTCCGCCGGTGACCGGATCTTTGGTCTTCTTCCTCCTCCTTGCTCTCCCTTCTCTCTAGATCTTAGAGAGATAAAGCCCAAGTGAAATGAGGGCTTCTAAACCCTATTCCCCGGATATAACATACCAGCAACAGCCCTGAACCGTCGGATCCTGTTGAAGTTGAGACCGGGCGGTCTGTCGGTCTGGCTTGGCGGGTTATTGACCGGGCGGTCTGGCGGTTTGCCTCCAGCGGGTTGGTTGCTGCGTTGAGGTCTGAGGTCCAAGCGGTCTGTTACTGGCGACTAGGAGACCGGGCAGTCTAACGGTCTCACTTGGCGGCTTGTCTCTCTCTCTGGTAGTGGCCGAGCGGTTAGCCCTTCTGTCTAACCGCGCGGCTTGTTCCGGCCTGTTATTCTAGCCGCCCAGATTCTTTTGTATAGTTTTTAGTCCCACATCTCTTATTTGTATTCTCTCTTCTCTCCTCCATTCTATATAAGGGAGGCCATACCTTTGTAATAGATACCTTTTTCTGATAATAAAATTTCAGTTATACCATTTCCGGCTTGTTTTAGTTCGCTTCTTACATGGTATCAGAGGGAGGTTGTCCTGCTGCGGGGGTGTGTTGCAGTAATTTGCCAGCAGGACACGTGTGTGTGGGACCGATCCCGTGGCTTGTCTCAGCACTATACGGGTCCTTCTCTCTGTGGCAGTCAACAAAGACTGGCCCCTTTCCCAGCTGGATATCAAGAATGCCTTCCTTTATGGTGATCTTCAGGAGGCCGTCTACATGGAGCAACCTCCAGGGTATGTTGCTCAGGGGGAGACACGAGTCTGTCGGCTACAGAAGGCAATCTATGGCCTCAAGCAGAGCCCTCGAGCTTGGTTTGACAAATTCAGCAGCATTGTGGCGGCCGTTGGTTTTGCTCGCAGCGCTGCTGATCACTCTCTATTTATTCGCAAAACCTCTTCGGGACTGGTGGTTCTTGCAGTATATGTGGATGATATTCTTCTCACTGGTGATGACCAGGAAGGGGTAGCCTTGACAAAGCGGCATCTTCGCCAACATCTAGTCACAAAAGACATGGGTTCTCCGAAGTACTTTTTGGGGATCGAAATCTCTCGGAAGCCCAACTCTTTAGTCCTCTCTCAGCGTAAGTATGCTCTTGATATTTTAAAAGAAGCAGGATTGACTGGGGCCAAACCTGCCCGATGTCCCATGGCTGTTAGAGAAGACAAAACCTGGACAGATGATTCGCCTCTTCTTTCAGATGCTTCGCGGTACAGGCGTCTAGTTGGTAAGCTCATATACCTCACCGTGACTAGGCCCGACATCTCCTATGCTGTGGGCAAGGTGAGTCAATTCATGCAAGCTCCCAGGGAGTGCCATCTACAGTCCGCCTTGCGGATCTTGGAGTACGTCAAAGCAGCCCCTGGGAAAGGATTGCTCTTTCAGAAGAATGATCATCTGAGGGTTGAAGCTTACTCAGATGCGAGTTACGCGGATGACAAAGGGGACCGCAAGTCTACCTCCGGTTTCTGTACCTTTGTTGGGGGCAATCTGGTAAGTTGGAAGAGCAAGAAGCAATCTGTTGTCTCCAGATCCAGTGCTGAAGCTGAGTATCGGAGTATGGCATCGACCACTTGCGAACTAAAGTGGCTACGGGCTCTCATGTTGGATTTAGGAGAGGTCTACAACCATCCTCTACCTATGTTCTGTGACAACAAGGCTGCTATATATATCTCCAAAAATCCAGTCTTCCATGAGAGAACCAAACACATTGAGGTCGACTGTCATTTCATTCGTGAAGAGATTCTGAAGGAACAAATTTGCACTCCCTTCGTCACGTCTGAAAAAGAGCTGGCCGACATCTTCACCAAGCCTGTATCCGCCTCATTTCTTCATATATGTGACAAGCTGGGAATGATCGACATATATGCTCCAGCTTGAGGGGGAGTGTTGAAGTTGAGACCGGGCGGTCTGTCGGTCTGGCTTGGCGGGTTATTGACCGGGCGGTCTGGCGGTTTGCCTCCAGTGGGTTGGTTGCTGCGTTGAGGTCTGAGGTCCAAGCGGTCTGTTACTGGCGACTAGGAGACCGGGCAGTCTAACGGTCTCACTTGGCGGCTTGTCTCTCTCTCTGGTAGTGGCCGAGCGGTTAGCCCTTCTGTCTAACCGCGCGGCTTGTTCCGGCCTGTTATTCTAGCCGCCCAGATTCTTTTGTATAGTTTTTAGTCCCACATCTCTTATTTGTATTCTCTCTTCTCTCCTCCATTCTATATAAGGGAGGCCATACCTTTGTAATAGATACCTTTTTCTGATAATAAAATTTCAGTTATACCATTTCCGGCTTGTTTTAGTTCGCTTCTTACAGATCCCAAATCAAGAAATCGAACGGCTGCGATTCAGCCCAATTTTACAAAATCTGGGCCGAACACGGCCTGCGACACGCCCGTGTCCAGGGCCGTGTCGCCCATTCGCCGTCTCGACCGACGCGATAACCAGCACACGGCCTCCGACACGGCCGTGTCACGACCCGTGTCACGCCCCGTGTGCAACTGCTAACACTTGATTCCCGAGGAGGACACGGCACCCGACACGCCCGTGTCACATGTGACACGCCCGTGTCTGTGCCCGTGTGCAAGACTCCGAAATCTCCCTAGCGTGACACGCCCTGGGACACGCCCGTGTCCCAGGCCGTGTGTCTCAAATCGACGATCGACGATCGTCAAAACGTCGACCACATGACCCATGGCCGAACACGCCCGTGTCACGCCCGTGTCACGCCCGTGTCACGCCCGTGACACCTGCTCCAAAACCCAGACTTGGCTTAAAACATCACCCGTCCCTTTTTTGAGTTTCAGGGTGTTACACAGTCCAGCGTGTAACACCCCAAAAAGACTCAAAAGTGAATTTGAGGTTCAGGTTGCTTAACACGGCCTGGGACACGGGCGTGTCCCAGGGCGTGTCGGGGTACACGGCCTGGGACACGGGCGTGTCCCAGGGCGTGTTCAAGATAGTCGACGATCGGAGGTCGACGATAGTCGAGCCTGGGACACGGCCTCCGACACGGGCGTGTCCCAGGGCGTGTCACTCATTTAAATTCGAAATTGGCCTATTTGAGTCAGAGTAGTACACGGCCTTGAACACGGCAGTGAACACGGCATGGAACACGGCCGTGTTAGGTTTGACACGGCGTGTGCCTACCCGTGTACTGGTTTTGGAAATCGGTGAGGACCGTGTAGCAGGGCGTGTCTCATGACTGACACGGGCGTGTCAGGTTCGACACGGGCGTGTCGATGCCCGTGTTCTAGAATATTTCAGTCGGTGCGAGTGCCACGTGTGCCGCTTAAGGGTACACGGCCTGTGACACGGGCGTGTCACAGGCCGTGTCGGCCAAAAGAAAAGGGATTTTCAGTTAGATCTTGGCCCTTCATTTTCTTTAAATAAGATCCTGTGGCTGGAGATCATTTCTGGGCTGATAAGGCCGGAAAAAGGGGAGAGAAAGCTCATTCTTCTTTACATCTTCTCTTTCTAAAGTTTAAGAGAGAGGTGAGAGCAAGGAGGAAGAAGAGGAAGTGGAGTCCGGCTACCGATGGTGCTACGGTGGTCCAAATCGCGAGCCGAGTTCGGATTTGCGAAGGCAACGCTGCTGCAAAGGCTTTCATCCGTCTCAAATTTCTCGCCATGGCTCCGAAGCGAACTCCTAGGGTAACGATTTCCTGCTTGGACATGTGAAGTCCTTAATTCCTGCATTGCATAGGGAAAACCCTTCCCCGCGAGTGTGCGGTGGGTTGTGGCGTCCCTTGGGGTAGATATGTGAAGTCCCCCTTGTTAGAGTCCGGAATTGGAGTACGGATCTAGGCATGCTGTGTGAAGCCCATCTGGACATGGTCTGGATTGGTGATGCTTGGTTGCATATCGGAGAAGACTCCGTGATCATTGCTTGTATGCGTAATGGAAAGTACTGGAGGAAGTCCAGGAAGTGTTGAGAGTTGGACTCTCTTGTAGCCGTGAGTGCTACTTTGTGGAAGGTTGAGCCGTGAGGCTGCAACTAGGAAATGGTGGAACGGGCAAGGTGAAACTGTACCCGCGTCAGTCCAGGCGTGAGTCTAACGATGTGAGCAACGGGAAAGGTGGAACTGTACCCGCGTTATGGTTGTCTAACCTTGGGTGCTTAAGACCCTGTTAGGATCACATAGCGAGAGTCGACGGCCGGTGAGCCGATCAGACTAGAATGCTCATAATGCACCGTTATGTCTGGGACCTCTGAACGGTGTGAATGTGCCCTGAGTGCACGGAGCGTCGGGCCGTCGTGCCGACGTTTGTGATATGTGACTGTGCGGGCGTGCACGTCTTGCTTGAATTGCTATATATCATGTTGGATGATTGCTTTGCAGGGATGGAATTCCGTTGCCCCGTGCCAGGGGCAGGGTCGTTATAATTGGTCAGCTGAATGCTGACCGTTGCCCTGTTTGCCACAGCTTGGTGGATTGGTTATTACAGGTACTGGAGGTGCTGGTCCGAGCGGGACTTAGCGGGCTGAATCCCAAAGCTACGCTGCTGCCCTCGAAGGCATTGTTTTGTTTCTTTTGTTCATGTGTGGCCGGCCTGCGTGCCGATGTCTGTAATCCACACACTTGTTAAGAGAAACTGATGTAAGGCCTTAAGGCCAGACTTTTGTAATGTTTATATATTCCTAAGTTTTGGTGGACAATGTTCATTATCTTGAGTTCAATAATTCAACCGTGAAGCTTCCGCTAGAATGTTCTGTGTTAGGATGCGTTAGTTTTGATATTATTTAGTAGCGTCTACGCCTGTTTGTGGAATATGGTGTGGGGCCCCGGCCGGACCCTCTATCATACTCTTCTTGACGGGTAGAGGTGTTACAATTTGGTATCAGAGCTTGTTGGTCGATCTCTTCCGAATTCGCGGACGAATTCTTTTGAGAGGGGGCGAGCCCGTGTCAGTGCCGTCGTTATAACACTTAATTTGAACTCAAGATTGTCCACTTAGGAATTCAAATACACTTGTTTGTTGAACTTGTGTATTCTTTTGTATGGTTGCCATTTTCATTGGTCGTTAACCGGTGTATTTTACACATATAGGTGACCAGAAGTGTTGCGGGTCAATCCGAACCACAACGTTCTGTTGAGAGTGCGGCACCAGCCGAGGTGCCCACAACTCCTCCATCCGCTGAAACAGTCCGTCTCATCACGGAAACGGTACTTGCGGTGATGAATGCTCAGCAAGCGGGGCAGGCACGTCCTACAGTGGTGCCAGCACAAGCTGGGATACGGCAAGAACCGGTAGAAGCCGAAGTTGGTCCGCGGGTAGCAGATCAACAATGGAAGCAATTCTTGAGCTTCAACCCTCCGCAGTTTCATGGGGCGGGTACACCGGCCCAAGCAGAGGATTGGCTTGCAAGAATCAAGAGGATTATGAGGGCTATCAGGGTTGAGGAGGAACAGAAAGTGATGTTGGCCACGTTCCTACTAGAAGGAGAGGCGCGATTGTGGTGGGATGAGATGGAAATGCATCACTTGGCTGGTAGGCAATTGGCAGAGATTTCAATGGATGAATTTTCTCGATTGTTCTTAGCACAACATCTGCCGGTGCAGCAAAGGATATCGATGGAAATGGAATTTCAACGGTTGGCGCAGGGAGATCGAAGTGTGGATGACTACCTGCATGAGTTCACCCGGTTGGGAAGATATGCGGGCACGATCTTCGCCGAAGAAGAGCGTAAGACTAGTCGGTTTTATGCGGGACTGCGAGATGAGCTGAGGTATTTGCTCTCGAGTTCTGTGAGTCAGGGATTCCAAGCCTTAGTCTGTACGGCTCGTTCTTTGGAGCTGGACATGAAACGGGGGCAAGCAAAAGGAAACTTGGCGGTTGTGAAGCCGGAGTTTAAGCCACCGCGTCCGGACAAGTTTGGCTACCGTAGGAGGTGGAATAAGAAGTCGAAGTCTTCTGGACAAGCTCCTTCTGCGACTGTGACGGACACATCTGGGAATGGATCTCGTGCTTGTTTTACGTGCGGGAAGGTTGGACACTTCGCACATGAATGCCGATTTGGTCCTCCAAAGGGTGATAAGAAGACGGGAGCGTCTTATGCGGAGAAGGGGAAGGCTGTGGTGGAGTCTTCTGCCTCGCACGCGCAGCCCAGGGTCTTCAACCTTGGACAACAGGAGGCCATTAAGCAGGCGGATGTCGTCACAGGTGCGCGTAGATTTTAATATGCTTGTTTTGTTGTGCTGTGCTTGTTTTAATTGTAATGTTATAGGGTTTGTCCTTATAAGAGAATATCCGGCGCGAGCACTGTTCGACACAGGTGCTTCACATTCGTTTCTATCTGAGGACTTTGTCGTCCGTATCGGGGTGCCTATCCGGACCACGACAGACAGTGTAAAGGTGTTGTTGCCTAACGGATGTTTGATGTGCGCGGATCGATCTTGCGGTCTTGAGGTCAAGATAGGAAGTCGGGAGTTCAAGGTGAAAACACTAGTATTGCCGATCAAAGAGTTTGATATAATCTTTGGTATGGACTGGCTTTCAGAGCAGCGTGCCTGTATAGATTGCACTTCAAAAGAGGTCACGCTTGGGCAAAATACCGAACGAGAGACCAAGTTCATTGGTATGCAAGGGATGAGTGAGATGTTGTTATCCGCTCTCCAAGTTGTTAAGGCAGTTCGGAAGGGTGCGGAGTTGTTCTTCACACTCATAGAGGCGGTGGCGCCGAAGGCCAGTGTGAGTGAAGTGCCGATTGTGTCGGAATATGCGGATGTGTTTCCAAAGGACCTTCCAGGGTTACCTCCCCAAAGGGAAATCGACTTCGCTATCGAGCTGGTGCCGGGTGCAAAACCCGTGGCCCGTTCGCCGTATTGGGTAGCGCCAAAAGAAATGGCTGAACTGAAAGTTCAGTTGCAAGAGTTGTTGGAGCAGGGTTATATACGCCCAAGTATGTCACCTTGGAGCGCGCCTGTTCTTTTTGTGAAAAAGAAAGACGGTGGTTTGCGACTATGTATTGATTATCGCGAACTGAACAAGCTGACGGAGAAAAACAAGTATCCAATTCCTCGGATCGATGACTTATTCGATCAGCTAGCGGGCTCGACCGTCTATTCGAAGTTGGATTTGAAGTCCGGATATTACCAGTTGCGGATTAGGGAAGGTGACATTCCCAAGACAGCGTTTGGCACACGCTATGGTCATTATGAGTTCACAGTGATGCCGTTTGGCTTATGTAATGCGCCTTCGGTATTCATGGATCTCATGCATCGAACGTTCCGCGAATACCTGGATCTATTTGTGATTGTGTTTATTGATGATATTCTGGTATATTCACAATCGGAGGAAGATCATGCAAACCATTTGCGATTAGTATTGCATACCTTGCGAAGGAATAAGCTGTATGCCAAGTTCTCAAAGTGTGAGTTCTGGCTCTCGTCGGTGGCTTTTCTAGGCCATGTAGTAAGTGGAGAGGGCATAGCGGTGGATCCGGCAAAGATAAGTGCCATTCGGGATTGGCCAGTGTTGTCTTCGGTGGCCGAAGTCAGGAGTTTCCTTGGACTGGCGGGCTACTATAGGAGGTTCGTGGAGAACTTCTCCCGGATTGCTTTGTCTCTGACTACGTTGACGAGAAAGGAGCAGAAGTTCGTTTGGACGTCGGAGTGCGCACGAGCTTTTGATGAGCTGAAAAATCGTTTGACCACGGCGCCCGTGTTGACGTCGCCATGTGGTACAGATGGATTTGAAATATACAGCGATGCGTCAGGAAGCGGCTTAGGCTGCGTTCTCCTGCAGTTTGGCAAGGTAATCGCTTATGGCTCACGTCAATTGAAAGTGCATGAGCGTAATTACCCCGTCCATGATTTGGAGTTGGCGGTGGTGATCTTTTCGCTAAAGTTGTGGCGGCATTATCTGTATGGAGTGAAAGTGGATATTTATACAGATCATAAAAGCTTAAAGTATCTGCTTGATCAAAAAGAGTTGAATATGCGACAAAGGAGGTGGATGGAATTCCTTGGGGATTTTACATTCGACATTCACTATGTTCCCGGAAAGGGAAATGTGGTCGCTGATGCCTTGAGTCGTCGGGCTCCGGTGCAGGCAAATTGGTTGCGGATGCATGATGAGCGGTTAATCCAGGAGTTGGAAGCCTTGGAGATATCTTGTGTGGAAAGAGATTCTTCAACTGTTGCATGTATGAGCTGGTTGGAAGTTCAGTGTGACCTTGCTGACAGGGTTCGGCGGACAACGGAGTTGGATGAAAGTCTCCAACGCTATGCAAAGGAGGGATCTGGTGATCAGTTCTCCTGGGATGATGGCTTATTACGAAAAGATGGCCGATTGTGCGTCCCTAGTGCGGGTAAATTGCGAGAAGGGCTGCTATATGAAGCACACTTTACAAAGTATTCAATTCACCCCGGGAGCACAAAAATGTACAAGGACATGAAGAAACTGTTCTGGTGGCCTGGTTTAAAGAAGGACATAGCCGCGTATGTGGCTAAATGTCGCACTTGTGCTTTGGTAAAGGCAGAATGTCAACGGCCAAGTGGTTTCCTGAAGTCGTTGCCGGTTCCACAATGGAAGTTTGAGGATATTTCTATGGATTTCGTGCACGGATTGCCGAGATCTCAGCGCGGCCATGACTCAATCTGGGTGATTGTAGACCGGTTGACAAAGGTGGCTCACTTTATACCAAACAAGCGGGACGATTCAGTGGAAACGTTGGCAAAGCTCTATGTGGAGCAGATAGTTCGATTGCACGGTGTTCCCCAGAGCATCGTAAGTGACCAAGATGGGCGCTTTACCTCAAAGGATTGGAGATTAGTTCATCAGATGTTGGGCACGAAGTTAGCATTCAGTACGGCTTTTCACCCGCAAACGGATGGCCAAACTGAACGAACCAACAGAACGATGGAGGATATGCTCCGTATGTGCGCCCTGGACTTCGGTAAGAAATGGGAAGAACATCTTGTTATGGTGGAGTTTGCCTATAATAATAGCTATCAAGCGAGTATAGACATGGCCCCATTTGAAGCGCTGTATGGTCGGAAGTGTCGTACACCGCTAGCTTGGGCAGAAACTGGCGAGACTAAACTTTTAGGCAAAAAGGAAGTCGAGGATGCTACCTCAACAATACGCTCTATTCGAGAGAGGCTCCTAATAGCCCAAGATCGGCAGGCCAAGTATTACAATGCTAAGCACCGGAACGTGGAGTTCGCGGTGGGTGACTGGGTCTATTTAAAGATTAAGCCCTTCAAAGGCGTATCTCGGATTCGGCGGTTGAAAAAGCTAAGTCCGCGATACCTTGGTCCGTTTGAAGTGGTGGAGCGAGTTGGGGAAGCCGCCTATCGGCTAGCTCTTTCATCGGAATTGAGTGGATTGCATGATGTGTTTCACATCTCGGTGCTACGCAAAGCAGTCAAGGATCCAGCTCAAGTAATTGACAATGATCGAGTGCCGGTTGAGTATGGGCTAACAACAAAGGTGAAGCCTATACGGATTGAGGATCGAGCCGAGAAACAGTTGCGGAACAAAGTGATCGGGATGGTCAAAGTCCGGTGGGACAATTGTGGCCGAGAAGAGCTAACATGGGAGCGTGAGCAGACCATGCAAGCCGAGTTTCCCGAATTATTTTCGTAATTTGTTTGCTCGTTATATATGTAATAAAAACATATAAATGTTTTGTTAATTTCTCCCTACTGTCTCCAAATTTCGGGACGAAATTTTATTAAGGGGGGGAGGATTGTAACACCCCAAAAAGACTCAAAAGTGAATTTGAGGTTCAGGTTGCTTAACATGGCCTGGGACACGGGCGTGTCCCAGGGCGTGTCGGGGTACACGGCCTGGGACACGGGCGTGTCCCAGGGCGTGTTCAAGATAGTCGACGATCGGAGGTCGACGATAGTCGAGCCTGGGACACGGCCTCCGACACGGGCGTGTCCCAGGGCGTGTCACTCATTTAAATTCGAAATTGGCCTATTTGAGTCAGAGTAGTACACGGCCTTGAACACGGTAGTGAACACGGCATGGAACACGGCCGTGTTAGGTTTGACACGGCGTGTGCCTACCCGTGTACTGGTTTTGGAAATCGGTGAGGACCGTGTAGCAGGGCGTGTCTCATGACTGACACGGGCGTGTCAGGTTCGACACGGGCGTGTCGATGCCCGTGTTCTAGAATATTTCAGTCGGTGCGAGTGCCACGTGTGCCGCTTAAGGGTACACGGCCTGTGACACGGGCGTGTCACAGGCCGTGTCGGCCAAAAGAAAAGGGATTTTCAGTTAGATCTTGGCCCTTCATTTTCTTTAAATAAGATCCTGTGGCTGGAGATCATTTCTGGGCTGATAAGGCCGGAAAAAGGGGAGAGAAAGCTCATTCTTCTTTACATCTTCTCTTTCTAAAGTTTAAGAGAGAGGTGAGAGCAAGGAGGAAGAAGAGGAAGTGGAGTCCGGCTGCCGGTGGTGCTACGGTGGTCTAAATCGCGAGCCGAGTTCGGATTTGCGAAGGCAACGCTGCTGCGAAGGCTTTCATCCGTCTCAAATTTCTCGCCATGGCTCCGAAGCGAACTCCTAGGGTAACGATTTCCTGCTTGGACATGTGAAGTCCTTAATTCCTGCATTGCATAAGGAAAACCCTTCCCTGCGAGTGTGCGGTGGGTTGTGGCGTCCCTTGGGGTAGATATGTGAAGTCCCCCTTGTTAGAGTCCGGAATTGGAGTACGGATCTAGGCATGCTGTGTGAAGCCCATCTGGACATGGTCTGGATTGGTGATGCTTGGTTGCATATCGGAGAAGACTCCGTGATCATTGCTTGTATGCGTAATGGAAAGTACTGGAGGAAGTCCAGGAAGTGTTGAGAGTTGGACTCTCTTGTAGCCGTGAGTGCTACTTTGTGGAAGGTTGAGCCGTGAGGCTGCAACTAGGAAATGGTGGAACGGGCAAGGTGAAACTGTACCCGCGTCAGTCCAGGCGTGAGTCTGACGATGTGAGCAACGGGAAAGGTGGAACTGTACCCGCGTTATGGTTGTCTAACCTTGGGTGCTTAAGACCCTGTTAGGATCACATAGCGAGAGTCGACAGCCGGTGAGCCGATCAGACTAGAATGCTCATAATGCACCGTTATGTCTGGGACCTCTGAACGGTGTGAATGTGCCCTGAGTGCACGGAGCGTCGGGCCGTCGTGCCGACGTTTGTGATATGTGACTGTGCGGGCGTGCACGTCTTGCTTGAATTGCTATATATCATGTTGGATGATTGCTTTGCAGGGATGGAATTCCGCTGCCCCGTGCCAGGGGCAGGGTCGTTATAATTGGTCAGCTGAATGCTGACCGTTGCCCTGTTTGCCACCGCTTGGTGGATTGGTTATTACAGGTACTGGAGGTGCTGGTCCGAGCGGGACTTAGCGGGCTGAAGCCCAAAGCTGCGCTGCTGCCCTCGAAGGCATTGTTTTGTTTCTTTTGTTCATGTGTGGCCGGCCTGCGTGCCGATGTCTGTAATCCACACACTTGTTAAGAGAAACTGATGTAAGGCCTTAAGGCCAGACTTTTGTAATGTTTATATATTCCTAAGTTTTGGTGGACAATGTTCATTATCTTGAGTTCAATAATTCAACCGTGAAGCTTCCGCTAGAATGCTCTGTGTTAGGATGCGTTAGTTTTGATATTATTTAGTAGCGTCTACGCCTGTTTGTGGAATATGGTGTGGGGCCCCGGCCGGACCCTCTATCATACTCTTCTTGACGGGTAGAGGTGTTACACAGCGTAGGTGTGATAATGGATCAGGACGTGTGGTTGGATTGTTAAGTCCACGCGGACAGATGTTGTCCGCTCGGTTTGGCGGACTGGTTGTTCGTCTATGCGGATAGATGTTGTCCGCTCGGTTTGGCGGACTGGGTGTTCGTCTATGCGGATAGATGTTGTCCGCTCGGTTTGGCGGACTGGTTGTTCGTCTATGCGGATAGATGGTTATTGCACGCAAACTGATGTTGGTATTCGAACTTGTGCAGATACGTGGTGTCGGTTGTAGGATGACGGGCAGTTATCCCATCGTTATGGGCGGTGACGGCACTCCTCTTGCCGCCTATAAATAGGGGTCATCGGCTCGTTATATATAACGAGAACAGTGAGAACTTACCTCGCATTTCGATCATGCGGTTACGGTTTTCTAACTGGCGCAACTAAGTGAAGTTGACTTCTCTATGCAGACTGTGTGGTTAGTACTGGACGACTAAGCAATTAGTTGAAAGTCTTAGTGTGGAATAGTTCGCGGTTACAGTCAGCGGTATACATAAGGTCGCGGTATCACGCCTGAATTCATTTACTCCAGGTTGCGGTTAGTCGAGCAGTTCGCCCGGTCTATTAGCGGGTTTTGTTCAGTTCATTAGCATTCAATAAAGGTAGTTCGCGTGGCTTGTTGTAGTTGGTGAGTTTGCGGTTTCAATGGACAGAACCTGCGGTCAGCGTCTTGAGTGGTCTGTGCGGTTACCATCTTCAGACCACGCAGTTTCTTCTTGCTTGTAATTTTCTGCTTCCATCGGGTACATTGCGAAATCATGTCTCGCAATGTATGTCTCGCATTGTAAAGAAGTTGTTGATAATTCAAAGTTTTTGAGACTCTTGTGCTTCTACTGATGCTGATTTTTACTTGATTTGATTGTGCTTGAGTGTTCTTGTGAACTCTTTCGCTTCCATCATAAAAAAATTTCATGGTATCGGAGGAGTGCTGAGGAGTTAGCAGTTCATCAATCTCAGATGTTTGATATTTATTCGTGAAGTTCAAGTAAATCAGATTTAAGAAATGGAAGTCGGTTATGCAAGTGGTTTTGGAATTAAGCTCCTGACGCAGACCAACTTCAAAAAGTGTCGATCTTGCATGGAGAGTTATCTTCTGGGTGAGGACCTATGGGAGGTCGTCGGTGGAGACGACAAGCAAGAGGTGGTGGCTGTTGCCGGGAATGCTGAGGCGGTGAAAGCTTGGAGGAGGACGAATGCAAAGGCTGAGTTCACTCTTAAACGGGTTATTTCATCAGAGTTGTTTGATCACATTATCGGATGTCAGTCAACTGCTGAAATCTAGATGGTCTATTCAATAAGACCCCTCGGAAGGCTAAGTATTTTCATCTTGAGGCTGTCTCGTCACTCAGGCTTTCATTAGATGGCATGACAGGTTGACCCCTCGGGAGGCTAAGTATTTTCACCCCGAGGCTGTCTCGTCACCCAGGCTCCCATTAGCCGGCATGACAGGTTGACCCCTCGTGAGGCTAAGTATTTTCACCCCGAGGCTGTCTCGTCACCCAGACTCTCATTAGCTGGCATGACAGGTTGACCCATCAGAGAGGCCTTGTAATATTTCAAACCGCGAGAAAAGGCCACTCAGCGAATACGTTGGGTTAGATGTTTATTTCCAATCTTATGTCAATCTTGAAAAGAGCGGAGATTGTGTACAACCCCGTATTCGCAAAGTAGGGTCCCCTCGGCAGACGCAGGACCAGCTTTATGTTTTTTAAGCTTTTGAGAGATTCTGCACTCTCGGTGGCCAATTTTGACTTGGCCTTGGAAATATGCTAGTAGGGGGAGGAAAAATCTGCATCTCCCACCCCCCCGATCCCTTTTTTGGGGTGGGTGTGGCAAGATGGTCGGCACCTACCCGGCTTGCCTTGGTACGAGATAGGAGCGACGAGACAGGCGCGACATGGTGCTCGCCCGGGCGGCCTGCCCTGCGGGCGAGACAGGCGCGGCCTGGTGCTCGCCCGGGCGGCCTGCCCTGCGGGCGAGACAGGCGCGGCCTGGTGCTCGTCCCCGGCGGGCGGTTTTTCTGGTGATGGGGGGTGGGGAGCATTGTTCGGCCCTCGTCCACCCCTGGACCTCTCTTTGGGCCGTGCTTTTACCATTGCGCCCTCGGGGGGGGGGGGGGGGGGGGGGGAATTGCCTCTTTTACCCCCCCCCCCCCTCCCCCAGGTGTGGATGTTTTCTATTGGATATGACCTATTTTCCTTAGGGGTATTTCAGACCTTTTGGTCCTCAGACTTGGAAAAACTATAAATAGGCCTCATTTGGTACCTTTGGAGAGGATGAGTTTTTGGCTTTCTCCTCCCTTGATTTCTTCTTCTTGGTAGAGTTTGAGAGCTCTCCAAAGTACCCAGCTCAGCCATTGGTGAGGGAGGGGAAGTGATGTAGCAAGCGCCGGTTTGCGCACAATTAATACCGTGAATCCTATATGCGTAGGCAAAATTCCCACATTAATGCAACGAAATAAACGGGCAAGAGAGAAACACTTGCCCAATGAAGGTTCGCTAAGCCTCTATGGATCTCCCAAGGGCTATGAAGCCGATGTTCGATCGAGCGAAAGGGACCTACCCGATCCGATCGAGTGAAGCTGTACCAAAAGAGAACCACCCAAAATAAACGCTTCGCAAGGGGGTGGCCTCTCCCAGCAAAACAACAAGGTTCACCAAGCCTTCTCGTATGTTAACCCGACACTAAGCTACGCTTGCGCGCAGTCTCCACGCATGTGCGGAGACGATTAGAAGCTCAACACGTGGCTCGTACTCAATCGAACCACCCACGACAACTCACTAACATGCGTGATTACCAATGCTTTTCGCGGCAACCTCGCGGACACAACCTTTAAGCGAGGAGATCCTTCCGGGCTAGGAAAAGTCCCAACGAAAGATTTTCACCACGCGCGTTTCCTATCCGATCAATTGAACGGGGACGCGGCGCTGAGCGGGACTCGCTCCGAATTGTTTTACGCTATCCGTTCATACACACTATCCATTTCCATCACAAGAACCACACAAGCAAGATGAATCACACAAGGGAGAAGTGGAGAAACGTCGTTACCCAACCGAGATATTCTCAGTGTTGCCCGGCAAAATCTTAGGTTGTCCGCCGGCTCGCACTGGTGGGGGATCCGGCCGTAGCCAACGCCAACAAAGGGGAAGGCCGGTTAGGTCGCTGGAGGCACAGGAACCCGAAGCGCGGCCTGTGTCGGGCCACGTTGGCACGGGGGTCGCCGACGGGGAGCATGCGGCCCAAAGCGGAGGGCGGCGATGGGGAGGCACGCGGGCGCTGGCGGGCGATGGGTGCAGCGGGTGGTCCGAGTCTCGCCGGGGAAGAGTATGCTAGCCTCACGTCGGAGATGGGGCCGCCGGTATCACGCCGGGGCGCTCGACGGCTTCACACCGAAGGGGGATCGTGGGCAACTCCTGTCACGGGAGAAACGGCGGAAGAGTAGGGAATCCAATCTGTTTTCATTAGGTCAAACATAAAAAGAAATAGGAGTATATATACTCCACATGAGGAGCACTCCCAACCACACATCACCTAGAGTTAATCCAAGCCATCCAAGATTTTAGCCTAAAATAAAAAGGCAGGAAAAGAAGGCCACCCGTGACCGCCTAACATTTTGATCGATCGGGCGCGTGCGACTAAAATCAAATACGCATAAAATGTTCAAGCAAATTAATAAGCAAACTAAGTAATTTTTCCGCGGCTCATGTCGCGGTAGGATTTCCTCGTGTTGGGGCGAAGGTCGTAGCTGCGCGGCGCGTCTTCGAGTGGAACCGGGTCGGCGCCATCAGGAAGTGCTCTTGTGACCTTCCGGGTGTGTGGTGGGACCTCCACGCTAGAGCCGAGAGTCTGTTCCTAGTTTTCTAAGTCTTTGGTCTGTGACGTTCCTCCGAGTGTAGTAGGTGTTAGGTCACTCCTCTTTTGAGACCTCGAACTCCACAGAGACCAAATTTTTTGTTTCAACACTAGAGACTTAATTTTTTTCATCTTTTTCACAATTTGTGTTTGTAACGAAGAGGTAACATGTCACCTTCCGAGAAATCATCTCAAATTTTTGTAATCTCCAAGAAATTAGTGGATTTTGGCTCGGCATAGATCCAATCACGTGATTTTTCACTCTTTTCGTGTTTTTCATGTCAAAAACAGATTTTTGGCATTTGCTGTTGTTTTTCTTTGTCTGTTTGTGCGTCCGACCCGACTCTGAGTTAAGGCGGTCCGATTCTCCGGATCCGAGAAAAACCGGGTGACCTGCAACAAGATCCTTGCCCTATAAATGTCGCACTACTAGGCTTGCAAATTGGAAAAATGAAAATTAAAATTATAAAAAATGGCAGAAATGAAAGTTTTTTTATTAAAAAATCTCTCTCAAATACTCTTGGTTTGTAATCCAATGGTGTAATAGAGTTGAATTTTTTTGACGTGCAAAATTGACGAATTTTAATAGGTACACGAGCAAATATGGTCATTTGATTCTTCTTTTCGACTGTCCGGATCATTTGCAAAAAATATGACCGAATTTTTCGAATACCGTCATATCTTGAAGTCAATCTGCACCGTTGAAATCAATATTAAAATGTCAAATTTGCTCGTACACAAAAAAAATAAATGTGCATACCTACGAAAAAATTTTCTCATGGTTCAAAGTGTAAATCTTCTTTCAATTGAAGGGATGCATTCTATCAGAAATATTACGTACGGGATTGCGGGCTAATGAATTTTGAGTGTTTACTGGAGCGCATACTCAAATTAAAATTTATTTGTCATGTCAATGACGACAATAAACATATATTTATGCTACAAAAAAAAAATAGGACTTTACCTAAAATTAATTAATTTTCCAGTCGTAATGGGCAAAATGGCCGACAAAAGAGATCCGTTTCAATGGATTGCTTCCCCACAACCACACCCAAATTATTGTATGCGGGCAATGCGCACCGTATTGATGTATGCGTCTACATTCACTCATTAAAATTTAGAAAACAAGGTTTCTAATGTTCCCTGACCCAACATTTGCTCAATATTACTGAACTTGCCCCTAAAAATTAGACAATAATTTATCATTTCTCATTGGCTTTGCAGGGTAAAACAAATTATTTGGCAGTTTAAAAATTTAAATAATGTTTTTCTGCATGAAATTATTGTTGGGTTTTAAGGACATCAAACGCACAACGAAAATATAGAACACGCTCGATAAGATTTATGCGAAATACACAAACTTAAAGAAAGCCTTGGATCAGTCTCCTAACTACTTCCTCCTCCCTGCTCCCAGTCGCCTAACTCCTTCCTCCCCGTTGGACTCCCGTCTTCAATATCCAAGAAAGTCTCAATCTGTGCATTCTGATTGGCCACTGGTCTCACGGACAAATTCATGGTGGATTAAAGCATACTTTATAAATTTGAATTAAATTAACCCCAACTCCAAGATCATGAGTTTAAGGCTGCGTTTGGTGCGGCTTATCGCAGCTTATTTGCTCCGGTGAGATTGGACAAAAACGTCATTGTCATAGAATGTTTGTTAAGTATCACAAATGTTACAAAAAAGAAACTAATTTGAGGCATAAAATTTTGGTATGACAATGACATTTTTGTCCAACCTCATCGGAGCAAATAAGTCACAATAAGCCGCACCAAACGTAGCCTAAATGAGTCATGTGTGTGCACAAATAGCCAAATGCTTCCACTGTGCATCTGTCTTTAAGATATTCTGCTCCTTTGATATCATGCCATGTGATAGGGATTGAACCCATTTTTAGCTTTAGGGGTGCAAATAGCAATCCCCAAAATGAAATCATGGGGTTGACTAGTCAACCCCATGATTCCCTTCATGATGGGAGAAGTGGAGGGCCCACTTTCTCTCATCTTTCATCTCCTCCATCCAATTCCCCCCTCTTTCTCTCCCACCAAAAATGAGATCCATAAAAAAGGGAAAGAGGGGAGAGAGGGAACCGTCGCCGCAACCAACCGTCGCCGCCCGCCACCGCTCGGCCGCTCGGCCGCCGCCGCCCGGCCGCCGCCGCCCGGCCGCCGCCGTCTGTCCACCGCCAGCCGGTGGCTCGCCGCCCGAACCTCCACCATCCGATCATGGCGCGCTACCACGACCGTCCGATCAAGGGGAAACCACCCACTAACCCACTACGTTAGTGGTGGGGCCCACCATGATCTCCCCTTGGAGCCTATAAAAGAACCCAAGGGGCTCTTCATTTCTCATCTTTTCCTCCTCCTATTCTTCTCCCTCTTCCTCAGGTGAGAGCTCTCCCGCCTCCTCCACCGTGTCGGCCACCTCTCGCCACCAGCGGCCACCAGCGACCTCCAGCGGCCACCAGCGACCACCATCGGCCACCAGCGACCTCCAGCGGCCATCAGCACCCGCCGTCGGCTATTGGCACCCCATCAACGTGCAGTTAGGAAGGAGGCACCCAAAGGAAGAGGAAGCCGAGCAAAGGAGACAGTCGAAGCCCGCAAGCGCGCCGCCCCCAGGCGCACGCCTCAGAAGCATCCCGCACATTCCACCGTCCAAGTCCCGTTGGCGAGGCAGTCTGTTGCCCACCAACGGTTGCATACACTCTCTCTCCCTTCAAGATTGTAACGGGAGCGGCCTGTCGCCCCGATTCCCCCATCAAATTGTAACCTCCAGCAATCTAGTGGATTTTGACCGGCACCGACCCGGTCACGTGGTTTTTCACCCGGTTGAAGGGTTTTCCACGCTAAAACTCCTTGTGTTCATTCCCCCTTTTCAATTGACTGTGTGCGCGCTCGACCGCTCCGCGAGCTAAGGCAGTCCGAGATTATCCGGTCCGACCGGGGCCTCGAGTTAGTCAGCAACAGTTTGGCGCCGTCTGTGGGAAACATTCCCAACATCCTTCGCAGAACAAGTTCATCATCCATACCACCGCGATGGCAAAGAGAAGTGCCCACACTGCCAAAGGATCCACACTTGGCGGACACACTGAACCAGTACGATCTCACTCTCTGGTAGACGTGCCACTGACCGCTAAAGCAGCTTTCGCCCCCGTCCCCGCCTTGGAAGGGCGTGTCCGCCAAATGGAAGAGCAGCAGACAGAGATGTTCGCACTACTTCGGAACCCGGGAGCACCTCCAGCTCCACCAAGGTCACCTCCGCCAGCTAACAATCCTCCACCACTTAATACAGCAAGGAACCAGGAAGCCCCTGCGGGGCAAGAAGAACTTGAAGACTACTCTGAGGCCGTCAGTTCGACTCATCCCCCTCCAAGGGGAGCAAGGGCGGATCACCCCCGCCACAATCTAGTTAACGATGCTCGCATCCATCCTCTCCTCACTCGCGAAGAAATCAGGGAGGTCGTTACTGAAGAATACCGCCAAGCCGCGAGGAGAGATTTTCACCCTCATCGACTGCTTTGCCAAGGCTCCCCCTTAGCCCCACAAATCCTCGACCATCCGATCCCGCAAGGATTCAAACTCCCAAGCATTGAGACATTCAATGGAACTGATGATCCGCTCGAACATGTCAATCATTTTACCACTATCATGAGGATTTTCAACGCCTCTGATCCACTGCTATGTCAAGTATTCCCAACCACCCTCAAAGGGCAAGCTCGAACGTGGTTTCACTCTTTAAGAGCAGGCACCGTTACCAGCTTCGCCGAACTGACCAGACAGTTCTCCGACCAATTCATCGCCAATCGAAGGATCGTTCGCGATCCATCACATCTCACTGGAATCCGCCAAAATGAAGGGGAAACCCTCAAAGAATTCTTCCGACGATTCACTGCCGAAGCCCGCCAGATCCCAGGAGTCGACCCCGAGCTCCTACGGGGAGTGTTCCTGGGAGGTCTCCGTCCTAGCGGCTTCTACTCAGCACTTATGAGAGAAACCGTCCCCAGCTATCTGGATCTTGTACACAGAGTCGAGGCTCGGATCGCTGCCGATGAGGCTATTGAAGCTCATCGTCAACAGTTTAACGATAACCAGAAGCGAAAAAGGGAAAATGAGCCGGCCCCTCAACACCAAGAAGGAAGATTCCGACGTAACCATCAGAGAGATCAGTCGCCCCGGGAGTACACACCCCTCAACACCTCTAGGACAAATGTATTTTATGCAATCCAAGGCAAAGAGGCGCTCCGCAAGCCCAGACCTCTCCCTAAAAATACTGGGGACCAGACAAAGTACTGTGAATTTCACCATGGACAAGGACACGACACAGAAGACTGCTCAAAGCTCAAGGAGGAGATCGAGTATCTCATCAAACAAGGCCTCCTGGGGAGATTCTTACGGGGATAGGAACCAAGTCCACGGAAAGGAACGCGGCCCACCGTTTGCTAGGCCGGACTGGGGGGCAACCCCGTAGACGACCAACCCAAGAGAAGGCTTCGCACCTCAAAAGGGTTCTATCTAATATAGTGTTTATAAATTTTACATTACTATGAATTCTGTATTCCCACAAGAACAGCTTCGCGACTGTAACTCTAAAAAAGTTAACATTTTCTCATTTTAGGCTTGTTGATGGCGAGCATCATCCGTGTAGTTTAAAATGCGTACTCATTTCGCCCAAGTACGAAGACATCCATTTACCCTCACAGCAACTGCCTCCGTGCAGCGCGCTCCTCACAGCAACTGCCTCCGTGCAGCGCGCTCCTCACAGCAACTGCCTCCGTGCAGCGCGCTCCTCACAGCAACTGCCTCCGTGCAGCGCGCTCCTCACAGCAACTGCCTCCGTGCAGCGCGCTCCTCACAGCAACTGCCTCCGTGCAGCGCGCTCCTCACAGCAACTGCCTCCGTGCAGCGCGCTCCTCACAGCAACTGCCTCCGTGCAGCGCGCTCCTCACAGCAACTGCCTCCGTGCAGCGCGCTCCTCACAGCAACTGCCTCCGTGCAGCGCGCTCCTCACAGCAACTGCCTCCGTGCAGCGCGCTCCTCACAGCAACTGCCTCCGTGCAGCGCGCTCCTCACAGCAACTGCCTCCGTGCAGCGCGCTCCTCACAGCAACTGCCTCCGTGCAGCGCGCTCCTCACAGCAACTGCCTCCGTGCAGCGCGCTCCTGACAGCAACTGCCTCCGTGCAGCGCGCTCCTGACAGCAACTGCATCCGTGCAGCGCGCTCCTCACAGCAACTGCCTCCGTGCAGCGCGCTCCTCACAGCAACTGCCTCCGTGCAGCGCGCTCCTCACAACAACTGCCTCCGTGCAGCGCGCTCCTCACAGCAACTGCCTCCGTGCAGCGCGCTCCTGACAGCAACTGCCTCCGTGCAGCGCGCTCCTGACAGCAACTGCCTCCGTGCAGCGCGCTCCTCACAGCAACTGCCTCCGTGCAGCGCGCTCCTGACAGCAACTGCCTCCGTGCAGCGCGCTCCTGACAGCAACTGCCTCCGTGCAGCGCGCTCCTCACAGCAACTGCCTCCGTGCAGCGCGCTCCTCACAGCAACTACCTCCGTGCAACGCGCTTTTCACAGCAACTGCCTCCGTGCAGCGCGCTCCTTACAGCAACTGCCTCCGTGCAGCGCGCTCCATACAGCAACTGCCTCCGTGCAGCGCGCTCCATACAGCAACTGCCTCTGTGCAGCGCGCTCCTCACAGCAACTGCCTCTGTGCAGCGCGCTCCTCACAGCAACTGCCTCCATACCCGCGCGCAACTTAAACAGCGAGCAGCCCTCGCGCAATCTAGGCTGCGAGAAACCTTCGCGCAATCTAAGCCGCGAGCAGCCCTCGCACAATCTAAGTCGCGAGCAACCCTCGCGTAACCTAAGCCGCGAGCAACCCTCGCGCACGCAAAACCGAGCGCAACTCACGCGCAACCTAAGCCACGAGCCACCCTCGCGCCAGCAGAGCCCGCGCGCACAACACGCGCACACAGGTTGCACACACGCACCCCGCGCGGACGGTCGCACGTGCGCAGACCCGCGCATAGGGTTGCGCCCTCGCACACAGGCACGCACCCGCACTCGCAAGGACCCACGCAGAGGGTCGCGCACGCGCGTAGATACACGCGCGCGCACACCCGCCCGCGCACACACACCCGCGCGCCGGGACGCGCTCCCGCGCGCTGGGTCGCGCGCGCCCGCGCGCTGGGTCCCGCGCGCGCACCCCCGCGCTGGGTCGCGCGCGCGCACCCCCGCGCTGGGTCGCGCGCGCGCACCCCCGCGCTGGGTCGCGCGCGCGCACTCGCGCGCTGGGTTGCGCGCGAGCACACCCGCGCGCAAGATCGCGCGCGCACCCGCGCGCAAGATCGCGCGCGCACCCGCGCGCTGGGTTGGGCGCGCACACCCGCACGCAAGATCGCGCGCGCACCCGCGCGCTGGGTTGGGCGCGCGCACCCGCGCGCGCGCACCCGCGCGCTGGGTCGCGCACGCGCCTCCGCAAGCGCGGACGCGATGGGTCGGGCGTGCGCACCCGTGCGCATGGCTGCTCAAGCGCGCCATCGCGCGCGCTTGCGTGCTTCCAGGCGTGCCTTTGCACTCGCCCGCCGTTGCGCTGGCGCGCCTCCGCACCATCCAGCGCACAGACCCCTTCGCAATTGGATTCGGCAGCACCTTGCCTGAAGCCCCGTTGACGCTCCTTCAATTTGATGTAGCACCACCGTCGCCAATCGTATAAGTACGAGCATGCCTTCAAGGCACCGTTCTTCGCCTTCTCGGCCTTCTCTTCGGAGGAAGACATGGAAGTGGGGAAGAAGAAGATAAAAAATCCTAAGTTGTCTCTCACACGGCTCACCAACAACAAAGGATTTGGGGGGCATTTGATAGGGATTGGACCCATTTTTAGCTTTAGGGGTGCAAATAGCAATCCCCAAAATGAAATCATGGGGTTGACTAGTCAACCCCATGATTCCCTTCATGATGGGAGAAGTGGAGGGCCCACTTTCTCTCATCTTTCATCTCCTCCATCCAATTCCCCCCTCTTTCTCTCCCACCAAAAATGAGATCCATAAAAAAGGGAAAGAGGGGAGAGAGGGAACCGTCGCCGCAACCAACCGTCGCCGCCCGCCACCGCTCGGCCGCCGCCGCCCGGCCGCCGCCCGGCCGCCGGCCGCCGCCCGGCCGCCCGGCCGCCGCCGCCCGGCCGCCGCCGTCTGTCCACCGCCAGCCGGTGGCTCGCCGCCCGAACCTCCACCATCCGATCATGGCGCGCTACCACGACCGTCCGATCAAGGGGAAACCACCCACTAACCCACTACGTTAGTGGTGGGGCCCACCATGATCTCCCCTTGGAGCCTATAAAAGAACCCAAGGGGCTCTTCATTTCTCATCTTTTCCTCCTCCTATTCTTCTCCCTCTTTCTCAGGTGAGAGCTCTCCCGCCTCCTCCACCGTGTCGGCCACCTCTCGCCACCAGCGACCTCCAGCGGCCACCAGCGACCACCATCGGCCACCAGCGACCTCCAGCGGCCATCAGCACCCGCCGTCGGCTATTGACACCCCATCAACGTGCAGTTAGGAAGGAGGCACCCAAAGGAAGAGGAAGCCGAGCAAAGGAGACAGTCGAAGCCCGCAAGCGCGCCGCCCCCAGGCGCACGCCTCAGAAGCATCCCGCACATTCCACCGTCCAAGTCCCGTTGGCGAGGCAGTCTGTTGCCCACCAACGGTTGCATACACTCTCTCTCCCTTCAAGATTGTAACGGGAGCGGCCTGTCGCCCCGATTCCCCCATCAAATTGTAACCTCCAGCAATCTAGTGGATTTTGACCGGCACCGACCCGGTCACGTGGTTTTTCACCCGGTTGAAGGGTTTTCCACGCTAAAACTCCTTGTGTTCATTCCCCCTTTTCAATTGACTGTGTGCGCGCTCGACCGCTCCGCGAGCTAAGGCAGTCCGAGATTATCCGGTCCGACCGGGGCCTCGAGTTAGTCCGCAACACCATGGATTCTCATAATCATTTCTTTATCATAAGTTGTATATTCTTGCAGTGAGTTCTGTGTTGTGAAATCGGGTCGAGTTAAGCCGCGGTAGCGCAACGGAATTTCACGAATGAGCAAGAACCAATATCGCGCAAAATAAAATACGGAACGAGATTCTAGCATACACAGACGACACAAAAGATTACGTGGTTCGGAGAGAAGCTCCTACATCCACGGGGAGAGCGCGCCGGAAAGATCCACTATAAGTCAGAAAGTTACAAGTTACAACTGAGACCGCAAAGGTCGAGCAATAAATAGAGAATTGACAAACTGAAAATGAGAGCCGCTGCTTGGAATCGCCACCGCCGCGTCGCTTGGAATCGCCACCGCCGCGTCGCTTGGAACACTGCAGGAGGCCGGCCAGATGTCGATCCGACTGGATCCGACCGGATGCCGCCTCCGTATACTCCGTCTGGAGTCTCCGCTGCGATGCTCTCTCTCTTTTATTACTCTCTCACCGGTTTCACAATTTTGGATCTCACAATTTCCACTCCTCTGGATGCCACAATCGGCCAAGGCAGCCCCCCCTTTAAATAGCTTCATGGATCATCCCCAAATAAGGAGATAAGCACAAATTTGGGATGGCATAAAAGGAAGGGATCGGGCAAGAAAGAATCTCCCAGAAAAATATAGCAATTAAGCACCTCTTAATTAGGAGATAATCCCAGATTTGGAATAACAATAACCGGCCATCAGAGATCTCCTAAAATAGCATTCCTAATAAAGCTTTGTCCGGATTAGGAATCCAGATGGCACACGGATCACTGACATGGCGCAATCCTAACGGCCCAGACGAAAAGAGGTGTCACAATCTAACAATCTCCACCTTGACGCCTCACACAAACAAAACTCCACCTTCAGCTTAAATCTCTACTACCGGCGACTACGAGCCCCCTCTCCCTGGGGCCTAACCGCGATCAACGCGCATCAGAATGAGTCAAGTTAAGACCGCTCTTGAACTTGACTCCAGTCACTGGACTTC